>JAPQWV010000118.1:0-1200000 GCA_027422505.1 Craterostigma plantagineum
CTTAATCACATTGCATGCATTACGATATCATTTTTACCGTGGATATCATCACTCAAAAATATGAGGAACAAAATATTCTTGATGAACATAATATACTGCACTAGTCACCCCTGTTGCAGCACCACCCGTATAGTTACCTTTTACGGCTAACGTTGGGCGATACTAACAGACATGCAGTTCTATTGATGGAAAATGAACATCTCATATTATAGAATTCAAGACACGTATGAAACAATAATGACACAAACACAATCCATAACATATTTCATCTCGGGTCTATCCGATATCATAATCTCTATTATATATCTCTGTGGTTAAATTGTAACTCTTTATCAAATAGTTTGTAATATAACTATCATTTAATCCACACATTAGTCTTAAACGTGATAATTAGTGTTCCATGCTAAAAATAAAGATTGATGATAATTTAGAGTAAATTTATTTATTTCAATATGGAATTCTACAATCTAAGCCACGACGTAAATGACCCATAAATAATTAATTTACTCAAGGAACAAAATGATATCATTCAATTCTTGAAAATAGAAGGCCGCAATAATATAAATATTGGCTTCTTGATCACAATACTAACATCAAGCTCGGGCGACGAACAAACATGGTACTTGGACACAGGAGCGAGTAATCACATGTGTGGTTACAACACTTGCTTGCTGATTTGAAAGACACTGTTGATGGTCATTGCAACGATCCTAACTTCCTAATAAATATTTTGGCGGATTTTCGCAACGTGAGTCGCAGAAGACCCGTCTAACAAAACCTTTTATTTAAAAAAATATAATATATTACAAGCACACACATGATTCGCACACGTCATATAATACAGAGCCATAGTCTATTATTTTTATTTTACAAAGACTATAAGCCTGACACACGACAAACCCTAAATGTCGCATCCATGTACCGCCTGCCCTCAAAAGTCCGTGGAGCACCGCCGTCAGCCCGCCTCAATCGCTATGCTCATCAGCGCCAGATTCAACGTACGTACCTACATACGTAAACTGAGCTCCTTGCCCAGTAGGTGAAAATATGCATGATGCAAGTGTACACTCAACCATATCCCAAACACCTCACAAATGCACGCTTGACTCGACTCTACTCATCTCAACACCCCAAACTACTCGGCACTAAGTACATTTTTAATATCCCACTCAGTTCTCGTTAGAATGGGTTCCCACTCAGGTCACGTTAGAGTGGAACATCCCATTCAAGTCTCGTTAGAATGAGTGGCTACTCAGGTCTGTTAGAGTCGCATATCTCGCTCAGGTCTCGTTGGTAAGCTACTCGGGTCTCGTTAGAGTTGCCCTATACTCGAAATGTCCTATAATGTCGCAACACGTCCGTCACTCGACCGCTCGTAGGCTCGGGAGGCTCTACCCCCTTGCACTGACATGATATGCAAGTGTAGTGCACATGACATGTATATAAGGCATGCAAGATATTTAATACATGAAAAGTACGTAATTCACCATATCACCTAAAAATTCATAAAATCACATCACATAAAATTCACGTAATGTTTACGCGTCGTAGGTGAGTTTCACCTACTTGTCATCCTTAGCATTGCGAGCAGTAATTCCTTAACAACCTTTTAGACGTAAAAATATTATCATTTAAGCATATCTACTAGATCAAGTCGATATAAATGTTTTCGAACCCTAATTGTCGAAAACCATAGAAATAGCATAACTAATATGCCATTATAATTATCTTCTAATATCATCCTAAGCTCGGAAAGTAATACAGCTAAAACATCAAAACTTAAGAACACCATATATATTTCTACAGTAATTCTACCGAAAACTACCCTCATAAATTTCATCGTGCACTTAGCATAACCCTCAAGATTTGGGACTTTTGATGAAAACTTCATAATAATATAATTTAGTGAAAACTTCATAATATTTATGAAAACTTCTCCAAAACACATACACACACCCGTACCTATTTCAAAATTGTCTAAAACTCCTCCAACACATAAAAGTAAGCACTCACATATATCTAATTCAAACCTGTTCGAAAACTTCTCTAACATATATAAGTACAAACACACCTATGTAAATCATGAAAGCTAACCATAATTTATTCTAAGACTAGGTTTATCAACAACCTCATGACCGGTCATGGAATAAAACTAATTAAAATAAATCAAAAAAAATAAAAAGCCCAGAATCAGTTGTGACCCAACCCACAACCGGTTGGGTACCAACCTGGGTCACAACCGGTTGTGCACAGTTTTCAATAAACTGATTATATGCTTTTATGATTTTTTATGATACATTTAATTATCTTTTAAATTTTTATTTTTATTTTTTTACCAAAATATATGATTTTTTTTCTCTACAACTAGAGACTAATATTGATACATTTTGAATCACAATTTCAAATTATCTATTTCTCTATCACATTCTATAATCTATCATGATTCATATTATTTTATTTCTCCAATGGCCAAAGTATCTAAATTTTATATCATATAATGTAATCTATTTTTCAAATATTCAAATACAACTTAAAATACTTATAAAATATAAATAGTATGGGTTGTGTTGGGTTGTTGATAAAGTTGAAAATTATTTAGGTTGGGTTGAGATGTAGGTTGTGGATGTGGAGGAGAGAGAAAATAATATTTTATTATCATTACCGGTTGTGGAGGTCATGGATAATCGTAGTCTAACCATATCTAACCAATTATGGAAATACCTAAAATGATTTATATAATGTAACCATTCTAAAAATATGAGGAAATCCTATTACATGATTCATGATAAACACACATATTAAAGTTACGGAAATAACCTAGCTTCGAAAAACTTAAAGAACTAACACAAAATCACGTAAGTATTAAAACACATTAGCATATTAATACACAAGATTTACGTGTTGTAGATGAAAACTTCACCTACCTCGCGTCTAAGTTTTCAAGATTATTAGAGTTCTAATCTTGCCGAGACCTTCCTTTATCCTTACTGAAGCTTTCCTCCTTTTTCCTCTAGTCTTATTCTTGTTATATTTTCTTAAACCAAACTGAGAGTTTTCGTGGTTATATATATGTAGACATCATTTCGACTTGTTAGGAAATGAGATGATAAAAGACATATAAGTGACGTTTATTTCCTCCTTGCTAAGTTCGTTCCATGTGTAGTATTATATTTATTTTCCTATATCAACTTTGCCTCAAGGTAGTTTTCTCTCTTTTCTTTCTCGCTCAATTGTCTTTTGTGTTTGTCCTTATAATGATTCTACCTCATAAAGCATTAGATATTTATATTAAAGTTGTGATAGGCATGTGCAAAAGTGATGATAAAGTATGAGACCAAGTGAATGTAACGAGATTTCCATGGATTAGGTAATGAAGTCATTTTCTTATGTTAGTTTATTTTGTTAATCATCTCAATAATCATGATAAAAATATATATATCTATATATATACATATACATATATATCAATGATTGGAATTTTGTGTGAGTTATGACTATTAGATGACCTATTCTTTTCCCCTTATAGTAAGTAAAGAAAATCGTCTCTTTCACTTAATAGTTTATTAATCTCTACTTACTCCTTTATACCTCAACTATGATTAGTATTAAAATATGTTAAAGACATCAATCACGAAAACTTCAGTAATTTCTTTTCTAATTGTCGTTACTTTATACAAGGTTTTTCTTTTACTTAACGATTTTTATATATATATATATATATATATATATACATATATACAATATATATATTAAACTTATGGAAATTGACAAGTAGCTAAGTGACAATCTCACCTCATGAAGTTAGTAAAATTCGTCCCTAGTGTAAGTTATTTTATTAATTTTTTTTCTAATAATTCGTTTCCTTTAATCACAAATGTGCAAGTGTGTAACTATAATATATATGTATAATAAATACCACACATACACAAAAACATGCTGAGCCCACGAAACTTCTAAAAATATTCTTCCTATTTATAATATTTTATTTTACTCAATTTTCATTCTATTAAATAATTAAGTTCTAAGTGCATTATTTTGATTCACCTCTCCCAGTAATTCCAAATTCCTAATTTAGATTCCTAAGTTAAATATTCATTCTATTCAATTACAACTAAGACCATATCACATTCATGTGACGCCCGGGGCCGATGAGGGCGGGAGTGATTGCCGGTGCCAGAGAAGTGCACAGACAAGGAGCGGTTCCTGGCAGGCTTTTAGGCGAAGGGATACATGAACGAACGATCCGACACCCGAATGAGAGGGGATCCTGAGACTGACAACGTATGGGCGTGTCAGGCTAAGAACCGTATAAGAGAATTCATAGTACTTCACATATCACCAAGGTCGACCTACATTTTCGGGAGTCCATCAATAGAAACTCCGAAGTTAAGCGTGCTTGACTTGGGAAAATTAGGGATGGGTGACCCCCTGGGAAGTTTGCCCAGGGCGCGTGTGAGTGAGGACAAAGCACGCTGAAAGGTTAAATGGTGGCATACTAGGGTCAGATTATCAGTCGGAGTGTGGTGGGCCCAACCCCACAGGTCCCGATAGGGACGGATGCTACATGTGACATCCGGTATGAGACGGGATGCTACAGCACAACCTCTTGCAGTACGGTGCTGGTTCAGGGATGAACCAGGCGGAAGCTGGTGGGCATGTGACGCCCGGGGCCGATGAGGGCTGGAAATGATCGCCGGTGCCAGAGAAGTGCACGGACAAGGAGCGGCTTCTGGCAGGCTTCTAGGCGTAGGGGTACATGAACGAACCGATCCGACACCCGAATGAGAGGGGATCCTGAGACTGGCAACGCATGGGCATGTCAGGCTAAGAATCGTATAAGAGAATTAATAGTACTACTCATATCACCGAGGTCGACCTACCTTTTCGGGAGTCCATTAATAGAAACTCTGAAGTTAAGCGTGCTTGACTTAAAAAAATCTAGGGATGGGTGACCCCCTGGGAAGTTTGCCCAGGGTGCGTGTGAGTGAGGACAAAGCACGCTGAAAGGTTAAATTGTGGTACTGTGGGGCCAGACCACAGTCGGAGTGTGGTGGGCCCAACCCCACAGGTTCCGGTAGGAACGGATGCTATAGGTGACACCCGCTATGGGACGGGATGCTACAGTCATGTTTCTTTTGGAGATGCATCGCGAGTGAGCGTAAAAGGCCGAGGGAAAATTCTCATTCATTGTAAGGATGGAGTGGATCGATATATCTCCGACGTCTTCTATGTACCTAACATGAAGAGCAACATTTTAAGCTTGGGAAGTTGTTGGAGCGAGGATACTCTGTCCTTATGGAAAGAAGAATGCTATTCTTGAGAGAGCTATTCTTGAGAGATCGAAACAAGAGATTGATTGCTCAAGTAAAAATGAGCAATAATCGGTGTTTCAAAATGGATATTTCTTGCGTTCATGAGAAGTGTCTAAAAGCAGAAGTTGATGAAACGACGAAGCTATGGCATCTCCGTTATGGGCATCTAAACTACGATGCACTGAAGCGACTCAAAGAGATGAGATGGTAAAAGGTTTGGGCAACATGAACTCGAATAACAAAATTTCTGAAGCGTGTCTTCTGAGCAGAAGTACGAGGAACTCATTCCCTAAGGAAAGCCATCAATCGACGAAGGTACTTGAGCTAATCCATGTAGACATATGTGGACCAATCTCAAAAGCGTCATTGGGGAAAACATCGGTATTTTATCACGTTCATCGACGGTTTCTCTCGAAGAACGTGGATCTACTTCCTCAAAGAAAAAGTGGAGGCGTTCAACACATTCAAAAGGTTCAAGGCGCTGACTGAAAACATGAGTGGAACACGACTGAAAACGTGGAGGCGTTCAACACATTCTTCGAACTCTTTTACTCACCTCAACAAAATGGCGTCGCGGAGAGAAAGAATCGTACAATTCTCAACATGGTGCGGAGCATGCTAAAATGAAGAACATCCCAAAGGAGTTTTGGGCGGAGGACGCTAGGTGCGCAGTGTTCAAATGGGGGCGACTCAAATAAAATAAATAAATAAATAAATAAAATGAGAATCTCGCCCCTAATGGGGGCGACTCAAATAAAAAAAAGTAAAAAAACTAAAAGAGGGAAATCGCCCCTAATGGTGGCGATGTCCGCATGAAATCATCTATCCCACAATTATTGTTCCCCTCTATGTCCCAAATGATGTGATCCATTGAATTTTAAATCCTTTGGTTCAAAAATTTTATTTTTTATTTATTAATTCCTTTAATTTTATAGTCCACCAAAATCATAAAATCATTGTTATTTCATGTGATTTATAAGATAAAAATAAATAAACACATCTAATTTATTCCTTGTTTTATGATGATCAATTCGATATCCATATATATATTTTTCGATAATATATAAGAGTTATTTAACAAAGTGGGCCAGAAAATGGGACAAAAATTGTGGGACAGATGATTTCAACCGGCCGACGTCGCACCCTCACGAGTATTAATCGCGAACAATCTTATTTTGTTAAATCTTTCAAAAACGACCTAATTCGTTAAATATAATTAATTTTGTTAACATTATTTACTTAAAAAAGCCACGTTAGAATAACTATCCTCTAATTGATTAGTATGTCAATCAATCATAACTACTGTTTTAACCTTAATTTTAAGTTTATTCCAATAATATCCTTTAAAATCAAACTTTATATACTTAATAACAATATAAAATTAAACTTATGCTATAAAACATTTTAAAAGTAACTTGACACATAAGTTAATATTATATATTTATTAACACACATTGGGTGTGGGAAAAATATAAGTGTAAAGACATATACCCGCACAAACATGGAACTGTCATAGCAGTTCTTCAAATATCCCAAGAATGCAACGCATGCAATAAATAACACCAGCAACGCTTTATCGTTACGATTCAGAGCAACAGATTCATACATAGCACAGAAAATACAAGTAAAAACTATTCACACCATCAAACACTTGGCTCGTCATATCATCACTCAACTAACTTAAGAAGGAACAGCTCCAGGAACCAAAGGCAACGAAGAAGCATCATCATCATCGTCATCCTCCCGAGGAATCTGCTGCTGCTCATCGCTCTCAACAACTTTTTCCTCTGCAAAACCATTTTTGAACACGTCGTAATTCGTCGTCTCCATAGGCTTAAAAGGCCGTTCGCCGAGAACCCTAACCAAATCCTCTTGGTGGAGCGTTTCCTTCTCTAGAAGCAGCTCAGCGATCTCTGCTATTTTCTCCTTGTGTTCCTCGACCAGATTTAGAGTTCGATCGTACGCCTTTGCGACCCATTCTCTAACTTCGCCGTCGATGATGGCCGCCGTTTTGCTGCCATAGGGTTTCGACATTTCGAACCCATCCTCTCTCTGAGGGAAGGAGAGTAGGCCCACCTTTTCGCTGAAGCCGTATATTGCCACTTGAGCGTATGTCATCTTGGTCACTTTCTCAAGGTCGTTTTGAGCCCCCGTCGATATTTTGCCCAGTAAAACCTGGGTTTGCCAAGGATTTCAAGAAAGGTTGATTTTTTTTTTTGGATTAGGTTTTTCTGGGGAAGAATCAAGGGTCACGACGTATAATGTCCTAAATTGTTTAATTTTGAAAGTTATTCTCCCTGTGATGCCAAACCCCTAAATTCGATGTCTCTATAAATGCTACCCTCCCATAGGGACTGAAAAATGCCTTTTTATAGTACTCAAACGTTGAAAAATTGAACCCGTTCGATGACGGTATCCATCAAAGAACGGAGAAAAAGTGCACGTAACAAACCTGCTCAGCGGCTCGACCTCCCAGGGTCATGCAAGTCATGTCGAGGAGCTGCTCTTTGGTCAGCAGAAGGTTCTCGTTAGGCACATACTGGGCGAACCCAAGGGCTGCAGTCCCACGTGGCACGATGGTCACCTTCAGCAACGGCTCGGCGTGCTCAAGGAACCATCCCGCCACAGCATGGCCCGACTCGTGGTACGCCACAGTTCGACGCTCGAGCTTGCTTATGACCTATTCCCACAAAAAAAATGACGTCTTTATTCATATCATCATAGCTCGAATCAAGAAACACGGGTAAGGAATAGAAAAACAACCCACCCTATTTTTCTTCTCAAGGCCGCCGATGATTCTATCTATCGCTGCGTCAAAGTGCTCCATATCGACCAGCGTCTTCTCACCCCTCGCAGCAATTAGCGCCGCTTCATTACAAACATTGGCAATATCAGCGCCTGCAAAGCCAGGCGTGAGGGCCGCGAGCCTCTGGGAATAGTACGAAGGCTCGTGGTCAAGCTTGATCTTCTTCAGATATATCTGAAATATCTGCTCCCGCCCTTTGATGTCCGGCTTATCGATGCTGATCTGGCGATCGAATCGCCCGGGCCTCAAAAGGGCTTTGTCCAAAATATCGGGCCTATTGGTCCCTGCCAAGACGACCACGCCCGAAGTCGTGGCGAATCCATCCATTTCGACGAGCAGTTGGTTGAGCGTGCTCTCGCGCTCATCGTTGGAGCCCGCGAACCCGCCCCGCCCTCGGGCCCGCCCAATGGCGTCGATCTCGTCAATGAACACTATGCTCGGAGCGCACTGCCTCGCCTCTTGGAAAAGGCTCCTGACCCTCGACGGCCCCACGCCGACGAACATCTCCATGAAGTCTGAGCCCGATATGGTCAGGAAAGGCACGCCCGACTCGCCTGCGGTTGCTTTTGCTAGTAGGGTTTTGCCAGTCCCGGGTGGGCCCACCAATAGGGCGCCTTTGGGAATTTTGGCGCCCAAATCCTCGTATTTTTTGGGGTTCTTGAGGAAGTGAACGAATTCCATGATTTCTTGCTTTGCTTCGTCGCAGCCGGCGACGTCTTTGAAGTAAACCTGACGAAGGAAAAATAAGGCAAAGAAAAAATGGACGAATTTTGCAAAAAGGAAGAAGAATGTAGAGATTACTAACCTTGTCTTTTGAGTTTTTATCGACTTTAGTGAAAGGCGCTTTTCCGATGCCGAATATTCCTTTTGCGGCCTTTCCGCCGTCGCCTCCCATTCCTAGACCGCTTTGCATTCTTCTGCCCAAGAAGAAGAGAGAGCCCAATAACAGTAGAGTAGGCGCGAATCTCATCAGCTCGCTGAACCAAGCTAATTCAGACACGTAAGTGACGGGGACGTAATCGTGTGGATCGATTCCCAATGACTCTTGAGCTTCTTGAAGCTTATCTTCGAAAACATCGACGCTCCCAATGGTAATGTAATATTTATGGTGAGTGGGTTTTTCTGTCGCTGAGATATCCCTAGTGGGCTGCAGAAGGTCAGGTGTTTTTACGGTGGATTCTTGAATGGCTTGATTTCGAGGAGAGTCTCTCACGTATACTGTAGCAAGAGATTTGTCGGAAACAACTATGCGATCGACTAGGCCTGGCTCGAGAAGCTTGTTTCTGAACTCCTGGAAACTAATCTGCAATTTGATCAAGAAAAAAACAGATCGAACACTGTTATTCGATTTTTAGTATTCATAAGTTTTGCACGTTGTCAACGGTCATAAATTGTAGAAACTGCTTTGCTTCATGTGCCACACTGCTAATGACCGACAAGGCTAATGTGTGAACTTAAATTCACGTCCGCAACCAGAAGATGACTCGGAATCGACAAAATAATAAAAGTTCAACACAATATACAGCTGACTAGCACATGGAAAGACCTATAAATAAGTGAAATAGATGATACTACCAGAACTCCAAATAAGGATGGGCCTTCAATAAGTTACACCACAAAAGATATTACCATGGCACAGTGACTTCTATCAAATCATAATGGATACCATGGGGTAAACATAAAGGGATCAAAAATCATAAAAGCACCACGCGTATGATTAATAAATTGTATCAATCATATAATTTGGAAAAACAATATTCTCATGTAAACTGCAAACTGGTATTAGATAGATTTTTACTTAAAAGTATCATGATCAGTATTCAGTAATGATTTACGGTTCAGAAAAAAGTAAGAAAACAACAGCACTTGATAAATTCATATGAACATTGAACTTTTAGAAGTCATGGAGAGAAATGTTGACCTGCTTCTCTTCGCGAGACTTAGGTGTCATTGCAAAGAGAACCAAAACGACCACCGCCAATGATCCAGCAATATTTTGCAAGGTCTTGAGAGAAATGTTCTTCATGAAATCAGTAAAAGGGTCACGGTCTTCTGTTTTTCCCTCCTCTGACATCAAACAAGATAAGAAAATTGAAACAAACTTACGAGCAGTCTCTGACTAAGATAATGAGCCCAATAGTGTAACATAATATTTAGTTAGCGTCCGTAAAACATTTTGGAATGAAGTTGAAATGACAGTGAAACTAAAACTTGTAAAGCTAGTTTTTTTTCCATCAATAATTCAACTCTAGATTTGATTTCTGAAGAAACTTGAAAATAAACAAATAATTGTATGGTGGAGTCGACGCACCTCTAGACTTTGAGTTCTGCTCATTCTGTTTTGGTACTTCCTTCTTATCTTTCGTATAATAATTCTCATAATCTGTCAAACCACAACCAAAGTTCACTACAAACTCGACATTGCAGCTCGTAACTTAAGAAGGGGCCAGGGGGCCAAAACACAACCAAGGAATGAGAGCATGCTTACTTTTCTTCTTAGGAGTTTTACTCGAGAAATATCGACTAATCCTCTGATTAGCCAGAAAATAGCGAAAACCCGATGAATAAGCTCCAGCATCAGATCCTATCTTTGCTCTGCTTGCAGATAAATAACCCCTCACGAACCCTAATTTTCCATCAAACTGATTGATAAATTGATTATTAAAACCACTGGTATTATTTGCCACATAAGCTTCCTTATTCCATAACAAGAACCTCCCTTGGTTAAACCCCTCACTGGAATTCTGCAAAAGGCCAAACAAACCACGAAAATGATTACCCATATGTTCGCATACAAAACAAAACAGCTAACACGGATACATATATGTAAGGAAACTACAAATATCGGTCCTTGGTCAGCTAGGTATAAGTAATCTCCACCACATACATCACTAATTACACATAATGACAAGATACCGTATGATTAAGAATCGATTGGTCGCCAGGGGAAGAGTTCATCTATGGAGTATGAACTAACCTTTATACGCGAAGAACGAGCTATCGAACTCCCAATTCTAGAAAAAACCATCCTTGACGCTCTTTTCCGGACCAGGTTATGAGAAATTGCCCTCACATTCAAACTGAAACCAACAACAGAATAATGAATTGAAACAAATGGGCAACAGTTATGCTCGCCGGAAGCGAAAACAGGTGGAAAAGATCAATCCAAAGACGAATCGATTCTTTCAACAGCAGAGAGCGAGCGAAAGGCAACGCAATGTATCAATGGGGTTTAATTTGGCTTTGTATACTTTTCTCTATTTAACATGACATTAATTTATCCATTGGAGAATGCACTAAGGTAGGGGTATAATATTTTGTTGTTTATTTAGTTATTTCATTATATTTTTTGCTACTCGTGTTTGGGTTGGGTGCCTTAGGCAACAAGATAGACGATACCCACTGGGAAAAATAATGAAATGTTACGGTTAAGGACATTAAAAAAACACAAAACGTTATTTTAAAATTTCTAAATAATACGGTGCATATATAATATAATTCAGAAAGATTAGTGACGCCGTAATTCGTATTTGTTCCATGATGACCAATTGTGAAGCGTGGACTAATTGAGATGAATGTTCACTTTTTACTTGAGGGTATTATGGACATTTAAGCTGATATTTCTCTAATTCATCGTATATCAAACACCCAACCGCCGATTGCGGTTAACCGGCCTGGTCGCGGGCGGTTGACGGTTAGCCGTCCACGGTTGCCGGTTAATCTAACCGATTGTAAAGTTAAATAAATTTTATTTTTTGTTCGTATTTACTATTTTGATTCAAAACTTTAGATATAATAAAATTTACGAATCACTTAATATATTACAAATTTTAATACAAAAGAAACTACATAGTTTTAAAAAAATTTAATTAATAATTATTAATATCAGTAAAGTATGATAGTATTATAATGAATTATTATTAGGTGAATCTATAGAAAAATACCTAATTGGATAAAATTTTTACACATAGGTACCAATGTCAGAAAATTTTACAGAAAGGTACCCGATTTAATTTTTACGAGTTTCTTTAGTCATGTCGTACCTTTCTGTGTGTATATGGCGTACCATATCACGTTGATATAGGGTACCTAAATATAGCATATGTCGTACCTACGGCATACCTGTGTGTACTGTTACATAGGGCGTACCTAAATATAACATACGTCGTACCATTTTCTGTTATATAGGGTACCCAAATGTGTTGATATAGAGTACCCAAATGTGTTGTATGGTGTACTTTCGCGGATCGGGTACCTACGTGCAAAAAATTTATTCTGTTAGGTACCTACATATAAAAAAATTCTGACAAGGTACTACATTACAAGTTTTTATCCAAATAGGTACTTATGGGTAAAGACCCATTATTATTAATATGAGTAAGTTGAATAGTATTTTTATTTTGTGATATCTATAGAAAACACACAATTGAATACAAAATTTACAAAACAGTACATACGTCAGAAATTTTTACAAATAAGTACTCGTTTTACTGTTGGAACCAATTTTTACAGCTTAAATGTTCCTTATGTGTGTATTGCGTACCACGTCACATGTTTATTTGGTACCCTATACGTTTCTATATGGTACCTTAATGTGTTATATGACGTACCATTTTCTCAACGTATTACGTACTACAATACGTTGTTATGTGATGCATAAATGTATTATACGGCGTACCTGCGGTGGATCAGGTACCTATGTGCAAAAGCTTTATCCTAATAGGTACATACATATAAAGAAATACTGACGGGATACTTTATTTAACTGTTATAAACAGCCGCTTATAATTTTTTTTTTTATGTTTTTAGTCGTATATGTATAATCTGTATGTATACCCTCTTGTTACCTTACCTTCAACTACTATCTGCCCAACCCTTTTCCTCGTTTCAAATTCTGTAATAACATTCCCATGGCCGATTAAATCTCCGTCGCCGTAGATAAAGTATGGTTACGTTGCCTCCGTTAATGTCGTTGAAATCGATTCCTCAGCCACTAAGCCATCGCACTTCGTTAACCTTATTCAGACCTTTTAACAAACAGTGTGCGTGCAAAAGCCTCGGCGTCAAAGACTCGCGCAGTTCAAAACAGCCTTCTTCTTCGTCTTCATCATCGATTCCTGCCGTTAATTTCAATGGCCCAATTTCGGTCCGTCCGCTATCTTCAAGAATCGCTCGTCCCCCTGGCTCGATTCGAATGGCCGCCGCGCTGTTTGACTCATCGGCTTCTTCAAGCGTAAAAGACCTCTCCTGGGAATCCGTGAAATCAGCCCTTTCTCAGCTCAACCCAGTGAAGATCGCCAAGTGGTGTTTAATCGCATCCCTGGCAATTGCCGCGTCGAAGTGGGCTCTGAATCTGCTCTTCAACCCATTCTTTTGGATGTACTTTAGCTGGACATGGCTGTTCTGGCCATGGATAGCGGCCATCGCCCTAGCAATCTACGGCCTTCACAGCCTTGGAAAACACCTAAGAGGCGAATCGACTATGCTCCATCAGCTCGCCATCGTCACCTCAACCATCACATGGCTCACGCTAGTCCCACCAGCCCATTTCAACGGCTTCCTCGAAGGCTGGCCCTTTGTCTTCTTCTTCGCCTACCATTACTTGTTCTTCCTCAGCGTAAGCATACGCAAGCGATTGTACGGAGATTACTACCCAAGAGCCCACGATCCCAAGTGGGACGTCGACCCGCCCAATTGGCAAAAGCTCTTTTTTTTCTTGGGTGTCATTGGCTGCCACTTCCTAGCAGCCTTCGAAGGGCCCGAGCTGCACTTACTGCCCGGGGGACTGAACAGCGTGGGAATTTGGATATTGATCTTATTGGCTGTTTTTATGCAGTACCATGCGAGTTTGTACTTGGCGAACTACTCAGAGAAGGTAGTTGTGCCCACCGATGTTGTAAGATTCGGGCCATACAGATTTGTGAGGCATCCCATTTATGCGTCTACGATGCTACTTTTCGTGGCTTACTTTGCTGCTTTGAGGGCGCCGGTGAGCGCATTGCTTGTTGTTTGTGTTTGTGTGGCGTATTATGGGGCGAAGGCGAAGGCTGAGGAGGTGTTGATGTTGGAGAGCTTTGGGCAGAAGTACGAGGAGTATATGAGTAAGGTTCGTTATAAGCTGATTCCTTTAGTTTATTAGCCTTTTTTTTTTTGTTCGGGGGTAATCTTTGGTTTGATATTTTGGCCTTTTTGGTGTTTGTTTGTTTTTGCTTGGTGAAGACTTGGGAAGTATGTTGGTTGATGTTTAGTAGTAAAGATTGTTCCCATTGAAGTATTTATGTCTGAATTCTACATTGTATCGTTGTCCGAAAGTACTTTTCTCGCCAAAATCTAACACTATCCAATTCAATGACGAGTAAAGGCTGGGTAGGATTAAGGTTGTGTTTGGTATACGGTAAATTCGTGTATGGAAAACACGACGGAAAACTAAGTTGGCCGGCGCATCGAAGAGCGATACTCTTCGCTTCTATTGTTGTACCTTCGCACTTTTTCTTTTCTTTTTCTAAACGAATTTCGCCAACCGAATAAACCCTAAGATTCGCATGTGCTGTGACGGGAAGATGAAGAACGCCGAATATGAACGAAGAGTTCTTGAAAGATTTGCCGCCTAATTTCGAGGTTTTTTAACGTCTCTCTTGGGTAAGTGAAAATGAATATTATACACGTCTCTCGTTATGATATGTTATACACTTATTATTTGTATTATCATCTATTCTTCTATTCTATTATATTACTGCTTTTTGGTCCGTCAAATAGATAGTATCTTTAGAATTTTACCTACTTTACTTTATTACAATTTTACCTTATTTAAAATATTATTTTCTAATATAAATATATAAAATAACTTGGTATATTTGTGAAGAAAAATCATCACCGCCACTCTAGAACTCTCTTTACCAAGTCATCATTCCATGTTGCACTGAATATTCATATCACATACACACGTAAAGAAATTACAACCGACTTAGGATAAAATATTATGCTAAAACCGACTTAGTGTGGCATATATATATATATATATATATATATGTGTATGTTATGTGCGTGTATATGCAAGTAAGAGAGAAAGAATAAAACAATAATATAAAGTGTATCTTGTATTGTTCTAGTGTCAAGTGAGTGTCAGTGCTACGTGAGTTGTAAGATAAAAATAATTGAGTGGCCTTTAGCAATAATGACACATATATATTATAATACTCTTCTTGTCCCATTCAATTATTCAACAAGTGGTATCAGAGCCACGTTGGAATCACGTCGAAGCCATGTCGGAAAGGTCGAGTGACAGCGGGAATATTGCGGGTTCATCTGTTGTCGCCGATAAAGGAAGATCGAGTTGGGAGCATCGTACACAATAAAAAATAAATAAATTGTGAAGCGTGTGAGGCTTGCTTTGTTACGAGGAGGTAATCCAAATCACAATCACGGACCTACAGTCGGTAGGCGGAATGGAGAAACTCAACAATCAAAATTACGCGACGTGGCAGACCTGCATGGAGTCATATCTTCAAGGGCAAGATATATGGGAGGTAGTCGGCGGTACAACCACAAGAAGCTGGAGCCTTACGGAAATGGAAAATTAAGGCCGGAAAGGCCATGTACGCACTCAAGACGACTATCAGCAAAGAGTTGCTGGAACACATACGAGATGCAAGCACCCCAAAAGAAGCATGGGACACACTGGCGGCACTATTTTTGAAGAAAAATGAATTCAAGCTGCAACTTCTCGAAAACGAGCTTCTATCAATCAGACAAGGGGAGATGTCGATACACGAATATTTTAATAAGATACGATCCCTTTGTCGTGAAATCTCTGAGTTGGACCCGACTGATAAAGTTTCTGATGCTAAAATAAGAAGAATTATTATTCACGGTCTAAGACCTGAATTTAGAGGATACAAGGTTGGAAAGAGCAGCCTTCCTTGGTCAATCTTGAAAATATTTTAGCTGACCAGGAAGCGCTGACCCGACAAATGGCGGAGGTCTCATTAAAGAAAGATGATGAAGTTTTATTAAGGGGAGACCTCACCAATAAAATAGGCGAGATAAGAAAGAGTTTTTTAAAAGGGAAGAAATAAGCTCTGAGACTAAGCGATTCCAACAAGGTCGTTATAACAAAAATCAGAAGCTCAAGGGAACTAAAAAAGGTCCGTGCTACGTTTGCGGTAAACCAAATCACTTTGCTAGAGATTACTGGCATAGGAAAAAGACCACTGAAAGCAATACCGTTATTTCCAAAAGTCACGAGACTAAGAACAGCGAGATGAATGGGACGCAGAGGCATCTACTGCGATAGTCGAAGACGTAAAGGAGGAATCATGCTTACACGAAGAATCGGCATTGGCCGTCATCACTCCTGGAAAAATAGATTACGAAAATGATTGGATCGTAGACTCGGGTTGCTTCAATCATATGATGGGAGACAAGGAGAACCTGCAAAACACGACTGAGTATAAGGGAGGACGAATGGTGGTTACTGCAAATAATTCAAGGTTGCCAATAGCTCATATTGGCAAAACGAGCATCACCCCAAGATTCAGTCCTGGTCAAGTGCAAACACGACGTTTACCATGTCCCAGGTATGAAGAAAAATCTTATATCTGTGTCACAACTAACGACTTCGGAAAACTATGTTATTTTTGGACCCGATAACGTTACGGTGTATCGAAATCTTAAAATCACTGGTACACCGATCATGGAGGGTAGAAAACTCGAGTCTATCTATGTAATAACAGCTGAGTCTGCTTACGTGGATAAGACCCGAAAGAATGAAACAGCTGAGTTGTGACATTCAAGGCTGGGACATGTGAGTTATCATAAGCTTAAAGTGATGGTAAAGAAATCAATGTTGAAAAGTCTTCCTCAATTAGATATAAAGGATAACACAGTCTGTGCTGGTTGTTGATCGCGTGCGTGTATGTTTAAATAAAGGTTCGTGCAAGTACGTCAAGTAATAATTAAAATGAATATTTTATAACTAGAACCACGCGCGATAGGCAGTGTACCTATCATTTGTAATATAGCTATAGTGAATATCCGAGTATCGAATACGAGGAATAAATTGATTACTAGTATTGACCTATCGACTCGATATTTAGCCTATGTAAATAACGCGATTGATTTATGCCACCAACTAATTTAACAAAGCAACTTAAAGGATTGGAATACTAAGGAAGCACAACTAGAAATAATAAGAGTGACTTAAGATGACAAATATGTGTTCGGGGTTCGAATCCCGAAGGGTGTTGTCAGCTAAGGCTACGGAATATCGTTCCTACGTGAAAATCGACTAAATCGCGGTAACTTTCATCCCACTCACGGATTTGCTGTCGCCCTAAACATTCGTGGGAATTTAAGATCATTAATTACCAAACGACGAGGATCGAGTATTTGCTTTCGCCCTATACTCGAATCCTAACGTCTACGAACGACCTAATCGTTATTTAGCTGTCGCCCTAAACGAGGTACCATACATTCACATCAACACATTGTATTGAGTACAAGTGCTCGTCTGGGAATGTGTCCTGCATTGCTTTGTCGTCCTTGTTATGGATTTCGGACTCCCCTAGTCGAGAGAGGTGATCCGCCACCATATTCTCTGTGCCTTTCTTGTCTCGGATCTCTATGTCAAACTCTTCAAGGAGTAGGATCCATCTGATTAGCCGAGTCTTGGCGTCCGGCTTCGCTAGTAAATACTTAGGGCAGAATAAGGTATGACCTGAATTTATCGAATGCGAACACGACAGCTAAAAGTTCCTTTTCCGTGGTTGTATAGTTGGCTTGGGCTGCGTCTAACGTATTACTGGCGTAGTAAATCGGCCTGAAATGGTTGTTTTTGCGCTGCCCTAGCACGGCTCCCACTACGTAATCACTAGCATCGCACATTAGTTCAACGGGTAGCCCCCAGTCGGGGGCAACCATAATAGGTGCTGCGATCAGTCGCTCCTTAAGAAAGTTAAAAGCATGCAAGCATTCATCACTAAAATCAAACGGAGCATCTTTCTCGAGTAATCTAGACATGGGTCGAGCAATCTTAGAAAAATCCTTAATGAACCTACGGTAGAACCCAGCATGTCCTAGAAAACTCCTAATTGATCTCACGTTCGAGGGGACAGGTAATTTTTCAATTGTCTCTAATTTAGCTCGCTCCACTTCGATTCCTTTAGAGGAAATCTTATGGCCCAGAACTATACCTTCTCAAACCATGAAATGACACTTTTCCCAATTAAGTGCCAAGTTCGTATTCTCGCAACGTGCGAGTACGACCTTCAGATTAGCTAGACAAACATCGAATGACGACCCAAATACAGAAAAATCATCCATAAACACCTCCATTACCTCACCTACCAACTCGTCGAATATAGCCATCATACATCGCTGGAAGGTGGCTGGAGCATTGCAAAGACCGAATGGCATCCTTCGATATGCAAATGTACCGAAAGGGCAGGTGAATGTGGTCTTCTCCTGGTCCTGAGGCGCAATAAGAATCTACAGGTATCCTGATAAACCATCAAGAAAGCAATAAAATGAACGACCAGATAATTTTTCTAACATTTGGTCGATAAATGGTAGGGGAAAATGGTCCTTTCTCGTGGCGTCGTTTAATTTTCTGTAGTCGATGCACACACGCCACCCAGTAACGGTCCTTGTTGGAATAAACTCGTTCTTGTCGTTCGTGACGACCGTCATTCCTCCCTTCTTCGGGACCACTTGGAGCGGACTTACCCACGCACTATCTAAAATGGGGTAAATCATCCCTGCGTCTAACAATTTAATCACCTCCTTCTTAACGACGTCCTTCATATTGGGATTGAGTCTCCTTTGACGTTGGGCAACCGGCTTGAACTCGTCCTCCATCAGAATTTTGTGCGTACAGTAGCTCGGACCGATTCCCCTGATGTTGGAAATCTTCCACGCTATTGCCTTCTTATGGGCTCTCAACACATCCAAGAGCTGCCCCTTTTGTCCGTCGTCGAGGCTCAATGAGATGATGACTGGTAATCCTCCATTGCTGCCAAGGAATGCATACTCGAGGTGGTCGGGCAGCGGCTTCAACTCGAGGACTGGTGGCTCTTCGACCGAGCTCTTTTCCTTGTCTTCTTCGCAACTCTCGTCGATGGCTATGATAGGCTCGTCTACTTCCTCCCCACACTCATCGATTGCCATAATCATTCTGGTGTCCTCCTCGCTCAAAACATGTGATAGACCTTGCACAGAGAAGAGAAAATCGTGCTCAAAGGCATCTAAGTAATAACATTTATCATCGTGCTCATTACTTTTCTTCATCGATTCAGCCATATTGAACGTAACTTTCTCGCCATCTACCGTCAGAGTCAACGTGCCATTCCTAACATCTATCATAGTTTCGTCTGTAGCTAACAATGGTCTACCGAGGATTAATGGGACGTTATCATCCTCCTCCATATCTAAGATAACAAAATCGGCAGGAATCACGAATTTACCTACCTTAACTAGGACATCCTCAATAACTCCTCTAGGGTATTTTAACGATCGATCAGCAAATTGAAGGCTCATCCTAGTGGGCCGTGGTTCACCTAGTCCTAAGCGCTTAAACATGGAATACGGCATTAAATTTATGCTAGCTCCTAGATCAGCTAAAGCGCGTTCAACAACTAAATCTCCTATAAGGCAGGGAATCGTAAAACTCCCTGGGTCTTTGAGCTTCTTCGGCATCTTGTTCTGAAGTATCGCCGAGTATTCCCCTCGTAGACATACCGTGGAAACATGTTCGAGCTTCCTCCTGTTTGTCAATAGGTCCTTCAAGAACTTGGCGAAGCTGGGCATCTGTGTGATAGCTTCAACAAACGGTAAGTTAATATGTAATTCTTTACACATATTCATAAATTTACCGAACTGCGCCTCCTCTCTGTCTTTCTTCAGCCGAGCTGGGTAGGGGATCTTTGGCTGGTATGGCTTCACCGGTGGTTGCTCGATCTCCTTTGCCTTTCCTTTTTCAGGCTCGACCTTCTCCTTCTCAGCTTCGGCCTTCTCCTTCTCAGCTTCGGCCTTCTCAACATTGTCGTCTTTGCTTACCTCCACTTCTGGCTCGTCATTTCCCTCAAAACTGGCTTTCTCAGTCGACTTCTTTTTGGGAGGTACCTCTTGCAACTCTCTTCCGTTCCTCAGGGTAACTGCTTTGCAATATTCCTTAGGGTTTGGCTCAGTGTAACTTGGAAGTGATCCCTGAGTTCGCTCAGCCAACTGCTTCGCCACCTGGCCCACTTGTTGCTCCAATTTCTTGATAGAAGCGTCGGTGTTCTGGGCACGTACTTCCATGTACTCCTCTATCTTAGTCATTCGACTCTCGTGGGCTTGAGTGGTGTTGCTAAAATTTGTGAGGAGCGTCTTCATCATATCCTTCATCTCCCTCATATCATCGGATCCCGACCCCGCAGAAGCGTTATGATACGGACGTGATGTTCCTCCTTGGAAACCAGATGGTCTAGGTTGGAATTTCAGTGGCCCTTGGCTATGGTGGTTTGGGTTCCCATACGCCAGATTGGATGCGCTCGAGGTTGGAAATTCCGCTGGCCTTGGTAATTCCCCATATAGTCCACGTGCTCTAATGACTGCCCTAATTGGCACTCTGAAGTCTCATGAGCTACGCCACAAATCTCGCATTGTGGTGTGTACGGCTTCTGAGGTGCCGGGGTCGTCATCACGGCATGTACGGACTGTGTTTGCCCGGCCTTTGGAAGTAGTGTGTTGTCTCCTCGCTCACTCCAAACACTCCTGGAGTCTTTATCCTCGTATTGCCTCTCATGAAGCTGTTCCTTGAGTAGTCTTCGATTAGATTCCAGGCGTATGTGGCATTGAGCTTCACGAGCCCTCCTCCCGCGGCTCCATCTAGCATATGAATGGTTTGATCATTGAGGTCCTTGTGAAATCGATTGATCATGGCGGCCTTTGACATCCTGTGTTGTGGGCATTTCTTCAACAGTGACTTGTACCTCTCCCACACCTCGTAAGATTCTCCGAATCCTTCTGGTGAAAAAGGGAGATCTCCGTCTTCAATCTTAATACCTTTACCAATGGGAAGTAATGGCCGATGAATGCTGCCGCAGCTCTTCCCACATAGTGATTGATCTGGGCGATAGCATCTCCAACCAGTCCTTTGCCCTGCACTTGAGTGAGAACGGAAACAACTTCAGCTTGATAGCATCGCTCGGGACCCCATTAATCTTAATGGTGTCTGTTACTGTCAGAAAAGCCTTCAGGTGGAAGCATGTATCATCATCAGGGTTCCCCTCAAATTGAGCCATCTGAAATATCATTTGAAGCCAAGCATGCTTCAACTCGAAATTATTGTTTTCGATCGGTGGAATAACGATCGCCGATTCGGTAACGCCTAGGGAAGCGCTCTTGAGTAGATCTTGTAGAGATTGTTCTTCCTCTTGGTCTTGGTGGACGGGCACTCTGCGGTCTGCCATCTCGACTTCAGTCTCTCGATTGTCTACGGACGTCTCTGTTCGAGAATTTTCTGCCGACTCCTGAGAGTTGTCCTCTGAGTAGCTAACTAGCGCTTCCTGATAGTTACTAGTTGTGTCTTCAGAATTGTATTTGAGTTGCCTTCGTAACTTCCGCTCGAAATCTGGATCTCCTTCAACAATGGGACCCGATGGGTGGCTTCGGGTCATCCACTGTCAAACAGTACCTTCAATGAGCGGGAGTAAAATTAGCGAAGAATTGACAGACAAGTTGAACGAATAAAGCTAATAAAAATTACTTGGAAACGCCAACAAGTGAACAAGAACGAATAACTAACTTAATCCACTTGAACACTTAAAACGCTAATAATTGAAACGAAAATTTAACAAATAATAGTGGCTAAAGTACCAAACTGTGGCGTTCCTAATATCAATTTATTCCCCGGCAACGGCGCCAAAAACTTGATCGCGTGCGTGTATGTTTAAATAAAGGTTCGTGCAAGTACGTCAAGTAATAATTAAAACGAATATTTTATAACTAGAACCACGCGCGATAGGCAGTGTACCTATCGTTTGTAATATAGCTATAGTGAATATCCGAGTATCGAACACGAGGAATAAATTGATTACTAGTATTGAACTATCGACTCGATATTTAGCCTATGTAAATAACGGGATTGATTTATGCCACGAACTAATTTAACAAAGCAACTTAAAGGATTGGAATACTAAGTAAGCACAACTAGAAATAATAAGAGTGACTTAAGATGACAAATATGTGTTCGAGGTTCGAATCCCGAAGGGTGTTGTCGGCTAAGGCTACGGAATATCGTTCCTACATGAAAATCGGCTAAATCGCGGTAACTTTCTACCCCACTCACGGATTTGTTGTTGCCCTAACGTTCGTGGGAATTTAAGATCATTAATTACCAAACGACGAGGATCGAGTATTTGCTTTCGCCCTATACTCGAATCCTAACGTCTACGAACGGCCTAATTGTTATTAGTTGTCGCCCTAAATGAGGTACCATACATTCACATCAACACATACACATATTGATGTAAAGAAGCAATATATAACGATAAATAGTCGAATACACGTG
The DNA here is from genome assembly GCA_027422505.1 of Craterostigma plantagineum. Lineage (NCBI taxonomy): Eukaryota > Viridiplantae > Streptophyta > Magnoliopsida > Lamiales > Linderniaceae > Craterostigma > Craterostigma plantagineum. The sequence goes on from JAPQWV010000118.1 coordinate 22,667, forward strand.
TTCACGATTATCCTACGCCTTAACTACGACATAACCCAACGTTCATCTACTCCTAAACACACAAGAGGATTAGCTACTCATATTACGCAGAACAACAACGAGATTCAAAGGAAACAAGGATAGGGAACTCATAAAAACTTCCCTAAGAAGTGAATATGGCGTTTCTAAGGTGGAGCTCTCGTTCCTCGATCGACTAAGCGTGACTGCGTTGTTGGATCGTCCCTTGAGCTCCTCCGAATCACGGGGCTACTTCTAGTGTTCTACCTCCTCTCCTTTTCTCTAAGTTTTCGTCCCTATGGAGTTGTGTTTGAGTTCTGAGAAGAACACTCCTTTTATGCATCGAATTTGGGCCAAAACCCCGAAATTTGGCACGTTCACGGCCACTTAACGGGCCTTCACGACCGTGAACTACTCATTTAGGCTGACTTTTCGCCTTTTATAAAACGTTCACGGCCTCATGCATTAGGAGTCACGGCCGTGATGGAGGCTTAAACCCTAAATATTGACATTCTGTCTTGGTTCACGGCCACTTACATAAGAAGTCACGGCCATGACACTTTATGTCTTTTCTTTATTTAAGCCTCTGCCCACGTTCACAGCTTCGTAAATGACGTTCATGGCCCTGACTTTACCTTCGTCCACTCTCTGTCGTCGTTCACGGCTTATGGCAACGTAGTCACGGCCGTGACTTAGTCCAGTGCTGAATTGTGTTGATTGTGTCGAGATTCATGGTTTATCGCACAGGATGTCCCGGCCGTGACAGTTGAGGTTTATGATTCTTGAGCTCAATGCCCTCGTTCACAGCTTCTTGCAAGGGTGTTCACGGCCGTGAATGATTCCTGGCAGCTTCATACTTGGCCATTTTGCGTCGTTTTTTGCCTCGTTTTCATTCCTTTTCGCTCGATAACCATTCGAAGGTCCTACAATATTTAAATGGGTGTAAATAGAGCCAATAAATGCATGGAATGACCAATAATTTCCTATTATAACCCAACTAAATAAACAATAAACGTATTGAAATACGTTTATCAGTTGTCAGTATGGTAAAGCACATCAATTGCCATTTGAAGACTCAAGCTACAGAGCAAAGAAACCTTTGGAGACAATCCACTCTGATGTGTTCGGGCCTGTCAAACAACCTTCAGTCAGTCGTATGCGCTTTATGGTAACATTCACTGACGACTTCTCAAGGTACGTTTGGGTTTTCTTTATAAAAGAAAAATCAGAGGTTATCTTGAAATTTAAAGAGTTCAAAGAAAATGTTGAAAGATAAGTCGGAGATAAGATCCGATGCCGTCGCACGGATAACGGGGGAGAATACACGTCAAGGGAATTCTCCAAATATCTGAAAGAGCATAAAATACATCATCAGCTGACGTGTCCAAACACACCTCAGCATAATGGTGTGGCAGAAAGGAAAAATCGGCATTTGGCTGAAACATGTCGAAGCGTGATACATGCGAAGAATGTACCGCCAAGATTTTGGGCCGAATGTATGAAGATAGCAGCGCACGTAATAAATCGGCTACGACAAGCAAAGCTGAGATTTATATCACCATTTGAGAAGCTGTGGAAAATCAAACCAACCGTTGGCCACTTCAGAGTTTTCGGATGCGTCTGTTATGTTTTCATACCAAGTCATTTACGAACCAGACCGAAAGGCGATCAAGTGTATATTTGTGGGGTACGACAGCCAAAGGAAAGGGTGGAGATGTTGCGATCCAACTATCGGACGGTGTTATACATCTCGCCATGTAGTATTTGACGAAGCATCCTCCTGGTGGACACCACAAAAATCGGAGCTACCCGATTCAAAAGAAACTGAGGAACAGTTTAACAAAATAGTGAAACTCCCAGAAGAAAATCCAACATTACAGGAGCCAGAAGAGGATGGTGAAGAATCTCCAAGAACAACTCAAAGCCCATGGCGAACAGGTGTGCACCAAACAACTCCAGAAGTTTCGAGGCCAAGTACGCTTGAGGAGACCGAGCCAACAGGGGAGGAACATGATGAAGTATCACCAAGCCCAACACAACTACGAAGATCCTCTAGGCAAAGAAGACCAAATCCCAGGTACACCAATAGCTTTAGAAGAAGACGAAAATGTAAAAGAGCCTGAAATATTTGAAGAAGCAGTAAAATATACTGAATGGAGAAAAGCATTGAGTGAGGAAATTACTGCCTTAAAACAAAATGAAACATGGGATTTAGTACCCAAACCAGATGGAGTTAAACACATATCTTGTAAGTGGGTTTATAAAATTAAAAGGTGACCTGATGGATCAGTTGAAAGATATAAGGCTCGACTAGTAGCACGAGGATTCTCACAGCAATATGGGCTGGACTACGACGAGACATTTAGTCCAGTGGAAAAAATTACTACAGTTCGAGTATTAATCGCGCTAGCAGAGAGCAAGTCTTGGAGGTCATGGCAGATGGACGTAAAAAACGTAACTCGATAAAGAGATATATATGATCCAACCAGCAGGGTTCGAAGATAAAGAAAATCCAAGCTACGTGTGCAAATTAAAGAAAGCCTTATACGGGTTAAAGCAGGCACCACGAGCATGGTACGGTAAGATTGCTTAATTCTTAGTTCAATGCGGGTACTCAGTGACACCGACGGACTCGAGCCTCTTCGTTAAGGCACAAGAAGGAAAACTAGCAATAGTGCTAGTATATGTCGATGATATTATTATTACTGGAGACGACGAAGACGAGATTCATCAAACAAGGAGGAATTTATCGATGAGATTCCAAATGAAAGAACTTGGAGAACTTAAATATTTTCTAGGGCTCGAGTTAAAGGAGACAGGTGATGGGTTATTACTTTACCAGTTAAAATATGCAAAAGATCAGCTAAGAAAATTCGGCATGATTGACTGCAAGCCAATATCAACTCCAAGTGAAGCAAACACCAAGATATGTGCGGAATATGGCAAAAACCTGGAGAATGCAACATGTACAGGCAGCTCGTCGGGAGTCTGATGTATTTAACACTGACTCATCCAGACATCTCATACGCAGTAGGGATCACGAGCCGATTTATGGAGAATCCAAAGAAGCCACATCTTGAGCTCGCCCGACGTATACTAAGGTACGTAAAAGGAACAATGAATTATGGAATATTTTACGGAAAAATAAAGATGTCAATATCATTGGCTATTGCGATGCGGACTACGCTGCATGCCATGATACAAGATCTACTACTGGGTATATATTCAAGTTTGGATCAGCTGCAATATCGTGGTGTAGCAAGAGACAGCCTACGGTATCTCTGTCAACCACAGAAGCTGAATATCGAGCAGCAACAATGGCAGCTCAAGAAAGTACTTGGCTTGTGCAGTTATTAAAAGACTTACACCAGCCATCTAGCGACACGGTGAAGATATTTTGCGACAATTAGTCTGCTATACGAATAGCAGAGAATCCAGTACGTCATGCGAGGACAAAACATGTTGAAGTTCACTACCACTTCGTACGTGAAAAGGTGCTCAAAGGGGAGATTGAGTTGAAACACGTCAGTACAGAAGATCAAGTAGCTGACGTATTCACAAAAGGACTCACCGTCACAAAATTCGAGGAATTTCGTGCACATTTAGGAATGATCCAAACGGAAATACAATACGGAAGGTGTCGGTGCTGAAGGGGAGAATTGAAGAAAAATCATCACAGCCACTCTAGAACTCTCTTTACCAAGTCATCACTCCATGTTGCACTGAATATTCATATCATATACACATGTAAAGAAATTACAACCGACTTAGGATAAAATCTTATGCTAAAGCCGACTTAGTGTGGCTATATATATATATATATATATATATATATGTATGTTATGTGCGTGTATATGGAAGTAAGAGAGAAAGAATAAAACAATAATATAAAGTGTGTCTTGTATTGTTCTATAGTGTCCAAGTGAGTGCGAGTGCTACGTGAGTTGTAAGATAAAAATAAATGAACCAACGGGAGTGGTCCAAGTGGTAAGAGGCTTGGTATCGCTTAAGCAAGGTCTCGGGTTCGAATCCTTGTGTATGCAGCACCCCCTTTGGGAGCCTCACCTGCCGTTATCAGGTACGCGACGCGGGGCGAACCGGATTAGTCGGGACAACCCGAAACCGGTCGGGTATCCGAAAAAAAAAAATAAATGAGTGGCCTTTAGCAATAATAACACATATATATTATAATATTCTTCTTGTCCCATTCAATTATTCAACAATTTGCACATACATATGATGTGTTAAATATATTGGAAGTTATCTATACTATACAATATTATCATATAACGTCTGAGGTCTTGATCTAAACAGTTCATTCATGGTTCGTCAATTTAACATTATTTAAAAGCCCTCCACCTCGAAGGAAGAAGCACCCGGCGGAGGGCCGGTGGTGGTCGAGCTTTTCTCATCTCAGGGATGCGCTGCCTCGTTGGAGGCGGAGCTGTTGTTCTCCCGCCTGGGCAGGGGCGATTTTGTTAGGATCCCGAGTTATTGGGCTTGGCCCAATTGCTTATATATATCATATTTAGTTTATTTAGCCCATTCACTATGCATTTAAGTATTACAATCGGAAATGTATCGAACTAAGCAAATGAATACAGTTCTTCTATCTTCTTCATCAGTCTCTCGTCATACCATTCGAGAGCCTCGCCTTCGACGTAGAGCCAAGCGCGTTGCGTTCGCTCGACATCAGTGATGGTCTTCGATGCGAAGTATTGAGTGCACTCCTCCACCCAAGCTATTGCATCAGTTCCATAGAAGGTGGGAGGCATCCTAATCCAAGTAATCGCCATTGTTGAAATCCGTCCGAGAATCGATAAGCTCTGATACCAATTGTAAGATCTCGGCCCGTTATTGAGTCGATCTCTTACTGGTATTTTATCGAACGGTTTGCGAGCGCGCTAATATGTATTATATATGATGGAATTTACATAGAAGAGAATGAGATTGAGAAGATAGAAGACGAAGAAGGAAGAAGTGTGAAGAAGAGAGGAGAGATCGAAGGCTCGATCGTGAGGGAGACGAGAGATAGCGACGAGAGAGATAAGTGAGAATTTCAGATTAGAGAAGAACTTAATTCTTTGCTTAATGAAGATCATTCGATTACAGCAATACATATACTTCAAATAACAATCAGTAAATGGGCCTAAGAGCATTAATATACTAAAATATGAAATGATAATAACTCAGACCATAAGCATCGATTTATGACGAGTACGTTGAAGGTAAGGACTTACCTTGGAATGAATTCACCAAAGCTGTGCTAAAGAGATTTGTTCCTGTGAAGTTGGTTAATGATGAGGTTGTGGTTGACGAGACTGAGGTTGATGAGTTGGTTGGTGATAAATCGATGCTGTCAGGATTGATGGATGACTCGCTGATGTTGGGCGATGTGGAATTGCCAACTAAGGTTGAATTGTCCTTCGTTGATGACGATATGAAGTCGGTGATGGGTGATGAAGATGCTAGGTCATTGGTGTTGGTTGAGTCGGAAGCCGAACCAGTGTTGGCTGAGGATGGCAACTTATCAATGTTGATTGTGCAAGATCCGCTCATGTTGGTTGGTGAACTCGTATTAGGCGATGAGGAGTCGGTATTAGTCGACATTCTTGAGGGGCATAAAAGAGTTTCATCATATCGAAGTTTGTTGTTCGATCACGGACAGTGGGATGCCGAGATACTACATGTGAAAGTGATCCCTAACCTTCCATTTGATCGAGGTCGTTGTCAAATAATCGAAGGAATGAGGTTTCTGCATCCAAATGAGGGAATTGTTGGGATATTGTTCATGGGTAACGATGACTTGCAACCTATAAAACAGATAATGTTGGTTGAAGATGAATTGGAGGTTGCCCTTGAAGAGCATCGCCTAATTCTCGTTGATCAAAACATGTCGTTTGATCGAGGACGGTGGACTATTGAAAGCATGAAGGTGAACCTACCCTTCGATCGAGGTAAGGCTATTGCTGCTGAAGCGTTCTGGTCCAAGGACTTCGAGAAGGTGTATGGAAGCGGTTGTGTGAAGGGAGCTCAAGTTTATGCTGAGCAGCTAGTTGTTGGGAAAGATCTTAGTGAGGAGCTTGACGGGGATCGATGGAATATTATCGAGGAAGTGATTGAGGGAGGAAGCAGAGTGATACCTGCGAGTTCGCTCTTTCCTTTCGATCGTGGAAAAAGATGCACTGGCAATAGCGATGCTCGTGCGATTGTCTCGAACATTATCCCACTACGGCTCGCACATCCTCGAGGACGAGGATGTCTTCAACGGAGGGATATTGTTAAGACCCGAGTTTATGGGCTTTCAAAGGCTTATGGTTAGGGGTGTTCATTCGGTAAAAACCGAACCGAACCGAACCGAAAATTCGGTTACCGAAATTTTCGGTTTTTCATTTTTAAAACCGAAAACCGAACCGAATTTAAACGGTTCGGTTTCGGTTAAAACCGAATTTTTTCGGTTCGGTTTCGGTTAAAAACCGAAAAACCGAAATTAAATGTCTGAAAAATGAAAAAAAAATCCAAAATAATCGTCAGCTAAGCCTAGTTTTACATCCACCCATAAAAGTCACTTAACATAATTTAACATGCAAACAACATAATCAATTGCAAGAGAAATCCTTCGCGATGGCGCCAACACTTCGATTCTTGAACATTCTTATAATCCGATGATGGTTGATTCCGTGCCAACACTTGAACATAGCTCTGACAACATAAACATTCAACATAAACATGTTCACGTGAACATAAGAACTACGTAGAAAGACAAAAAAGAATACTTGACAATACCTTGTTCGATCTTTTGGAGTGCGTCGTAGTCCTCTTCCGCTGATTTTAGTGGAGTCCTACGGAGCCAATCTTGACAACAAATCAATGATTGAGCCATCTTGGGAGTGAGAGAAGCTCGAAAGTCATCAATGACTCGGCCCCCGGTGCTAAAGGTGGATTCCGAAGCAACTGTAGTTACGGGCATAGCGAACACATCACGAGTCACTCTAGATAGAATCTGAAATCTTACACTATGTAGCTTCCACCACCCGATGATATCAAAATGCAATGTATCATCCTCAGCCCGTTCGCTCAAATATACGTCCACCTCTGATTGGTTTAAACCACCACTTTGTGACAATAATTCTCGATAATCCTGTCGATAACCCCTTGCCACCCTTCTTTCAACCGATTCACTACTTGATGCAGGATCGCTCGTGTTTCTGGAAGAAGTTGATGACGTAGATAATGTCGAGGAAAAACGCTTCCTATAATCTTCAAATATCTCATAAAGAGCATTCCTTGTCATGCTCGCCATTTCCTCACCACGAGCGTCCCCATAAATCTTCTTCAGAACGAACTGAAGATAATTAAATTTGTGACAAGGATTAAGCAAAACAGCCACAAAGATCAATATATTCATCTTCTCTATGTTTCCCCAATACTTGTCGAACTTCGCTCTCATCCCATTTGACATGGAAGCTAAGATATCGTCATCACTCGTCGCCCATCCCTTCAACAACATATCCATTTCACTAAGCTCATCTAAAAAAGTGTTAGATGTCACATACAACGAACCAGAAACACGATTTGTAAAATCGTAAAAGTGCTTCAACACTTTCACCAACCGTTCAACAATAACCCAATCTTGTTTTGTAGGTAGACCAATCTTCCCATGAGCCCCATCTGGCATAAAGTCAGCACGAAAATCAGAATCGTAAGAACTGTACCTATCAAACACACCTTGAAAAACCACAGCTGTCTCTAGCATTGTAAAGACCGAGTTCCACCTTGTTGGAACGTCTAAAGACAAGAATTTCTTACTTTCAACCTTTTCTTCAATAGCAAAATCATTAAACTTCTTCATTCTTGAAGGTGATTGTCGAACATACCGAACCACCGTGCGGACACGTTCCAATGATTGATTCATCTCTTTGAGTCCGTCTTTCACAACAAGATTAACAATATGTGCTACACATCTCATGTGTAAAAATTTCCCCCCACAAATCGCCGTACCCCAACTAATGAGTCTTCTTCTCAAGTAACTAACTGTAGTGTCGTTAGAAGAAGCATTATCGACAGTAATGGTAAAAATCTTATCAATACCCCAATCAAGAAAGCATTTTTCAATCAACAAGCCAACCTCATCACCTTTATGTGTAGGGCATGGAATGAAATTAAGTATCACCTTATGCAATTTCCAATCGTCATCCATATAATGCCCGGTCAAGCACAAATAGTTGAGCCTTTGATTCGAAGTCCATGTATCGGTGGTTATTGAAATTCTCTTTCCACTTGTTCGAAGATAACCCTTCAACTTTTCCCGCTCTTCATAGTATAGCTTGTAACAGTCTCTAGTGATCGTCGATCTTGATGGTACGTAGAATTGAGGACAAATCACAGATATAAAGTATCGAAATCCTTCATTTTCAACAAATTTGAAAGGCAATTCATCCATGATAATCATCCGAGCTAGCGCTTTTCGAATAGAGTCTTGATCAAACTTCCAATTAGAAGGCATTTCTCTCAATTCTCCCGTCACAGATTGACAAAAACTCTGAATCGAATGATTTTCTCGAACATTATCGGGATGGTTTTTACAAATCCTCATATGATTATTCATCCCAGATGTTCCATTTCTTAAAGGATCAGCAGCGTACGTTTTCTCGCAATATTTGCATTTAGCTCTCAGATTGCCATCTTTATCAGTACAGGATGTAAAGTGATCCCAAACTCGAGATCTCTTAGATGTGTCCTTTCTCTTTGGCCTCTTATTACGTTCTGCACTTTGTTCCTCTGTTTCAGCGTCATTGATATCATTTTCAGGAGTTGGAGTTCTTGATGGAGGTTCAATAGAATCCACAGAAGTCCGTGAATGTCCTTCGGTGTTCATGCCTAATAAGGGACATGTAAAAATAAAAATCTGCCTAATAAAATCCGCCTAATAAGGGACATGTAAAAATAAAAATCAAACACAAGTACCACTAATTTCAAATGGTCAATCCAATAAACAAATGCCCAATTAAAGAAAAAGAATTAAATTTCCTACTACTATTCTGCTATTGTCGAAACAAGGGAAGTATTTTTTTACATATTTGTAAAATCTAAATGCACTAAATCAAGTAGAGCTTGAGACGCTTTGAAATCGAAGGAGGGATTAGTGGGCGGGCACTGACCTGAGTTTCTTCTTGAAAAAACCGACGAGCTTGATTCTCGGCCAAGAACTCGACGGCGTTTCTGGCGGAGAAAAGTGGCCGGCCGGAGATGCTTTGGAATCGGAGAAGACGAGTGAAGACGGATGAGTTAGCTTGGTTAGGGTTAGGGATGAGATGCTGTTGGAAATTTTGGATCGTTAATGACTTGCTGTAGTGTAATTTTCTGGAGAAAATCTATATTGGGCTTGTATTTGGTAGATGTATTGGGCTTGTATTTGGTAGAGGTAGATGTATAAATTTGGGATGGGCCGTTCGTTGGGTAGTATTTATATAATTTGGTCTGCTGTGCTATTTTCGGTTTTTCGGTTTTTCTTCGGTTAACCGAATTACCGAACCGGAAAAACCGATTTTTTCGGTTTTCCATTTTCGAAAACCGAAAACCGAACCGAATATTTTTTTCGGTATTCGGTTTGTACCGAACTTTCGGTTTTCGGTTCGGTTCGGTCGGTTAACCGACTTTTGAACACCCCTACTTATGGTCTGAGTTATTATCATTTCATATTTTAGTATATTAATGCTCTTAGGCACTTTTACTGATTGTTATTTGAAGTATATGTATTGCTGTAATCGAATGATCTTCATTAAGCAAAGAATTAAGTTCTTCTCTAATCTGAAATTCTCTCTTATCTCTCTTGTCGCTATCTCTCGTCTCCCTCACGATCGAGCCTTCGATCTCTCCTCTCTTCTTCACACTTCTTCCTTCTTTGTCTTCTATCTTCTCAATCACATTCTCTTCTATCTAAATTCCATCATATATAATACATATTAGCGCGCTCGCAAACCGTTCGATAAAATACCGGTAAGAGATCGACTCAATAACGGGCCGAGATCTTACAGATTTCAACCTAGAAACGCCATTGGTCCTCTTAGCCTACCACGTCGACTATTAAGACTACAATGGGTGGAAGGATCCGTACGGCTCGAGCCAGTGGACCGTAAGGCAGAAGGTCTACGTCGAGTCGCTGAACCTCGACACAGTGTTCACGCCGCATGTCGTCCAAGGGCAGGCGCAGTGTACGGCCAATGACACCGAGGAATTGCTCAAGTGCATCGGCGCCTCTCAGAGATTCCCTTCCCCTTCTTTCCTGGTTTAGTTACTTGCCCTAATTTCGTTGATCAACCTATTGGGGTTTTTTGTTCGTGATTGCATAGGGCAAGTGTTTGAATTCTTTCATTTCAGTACATTATGCCAATCGATTCCAAAAATTACAGATCAATCGATTGGGTTGTTTTGTTCATGATTGCATAGCTAAATGTTCCATCCCTTTCAGTACATTATGCCAATCGATTCCAAAAAATTGCAGGTCATTTAGTACTCGAAATAAATTTAGTAACCTTACTATTTATTTATGATTTCTCAGGTTAACTATCTGAGTTTTTGCCTGCATTGTTTTTGCAAACTGACATTGTATGGGGTGGTTCTGAAAAATATTTTTATTTGTTTTCTGTGAAATTCGCAGCGGGTTGGAAATCGATATTTCTGTATGGGGAAAAAATAGTTCGCTGGTATGAGGCATGGCTGCAACATTCCCGCGAGGGTGTCTGTCTCACAAAATAGGTGTAGGATTGTTTGTTGCAACATTTGTCACAATTTTTTCAATGTATCGAAGATGTTAGCTATGGACAATTTTCATCGGCATCCGTAACTAAACTGTTTTACATTTTCTGGGGGGAACTTAAGCAGGTGAATCTGCATAACTTATGTGCCCAAATTTTGGTATGAATTCGGTTTGTGGGATAGGAGGCAGGATATGGAATACGTTGTTGCGATTCATCATTGATTCTACATATATATTGAACTGTTGGACATATTCAAGATTTTTATTTTATTTAGTGTTTTACATCATAAAAGATAATCCGTATATAGTAACATCTTAAAAACAATAAACAATTGTTATATATTACAAGTCAAAATTAAATATTATCATTTTTCAGCTATAATATTTTCTTATTATATATTGAGTTATGTGCAGTGCATGGACAAAAAACTAGCAAATAATAAATAACTCAGTTTTTTGGATTTTAAGTAAACAATTTTAACAAAAAAAATTATAACCCGTGCATTGCACGGGCAAAAAACTAGTTAACTCTACCCCAATGTTAAAACAGAGACACGTGTTTCACTACATGAACATGACACGTGTCATATTTTAATGGGAGTTGAGTTATTCGGTATGTAAGTCAAAGGCCTTATCATCGCTATTAAGAGAACTATTAATTGGGAGCATACACCCTTTGCATTGGACCCATATATATTTTTTTTGTCGTGAGATTGACAACCTATTTTTTTCACAAAACCAATAATGGAATTTAAGGCCCCAAAATTTCAGTTTGTCTAATATCAACAACTCAATTCTACAATTACATATAGGCCCCGTTTACTTCGCCACATGGGAAAAGAAAGTATAAGAAGCCCGTGTTAGAAAATGAGATAATAATCTTATTTAATTCTATACAATGACTATTCATGTTTGTTCACTTTTCAAGATAAGTTAATAGTAACATTACAAAAGTAAATATCCTTAGTTTTACCAATGAATAGTTTACAAAAAGAATTATTCTTATGAATATCAAAAAATATAACATATGCATATCATTTTGATCACCATGAAACAAGTAATAAATTAATGTTGTTTATTTATTTTTATTATACAAAGCACGTGAAATAACAATGATTTTATGATTTGGTGGTATAAGGATATTTGTGTCTTTTTCATTATAGTAGTGGGATGTATTATTTATCTCAGCTAGATGGGTCGGATGAATTATAGTGAGTTTACTGGATAACAATAGCGGGCCGTCATATATTGCGGGCTTTGTTAATTGAGGTTCAATTATACTGAACAATACTACGGAAGATAATATAGCTTTTATGTGGCCTTATCGGGCCAACTAAACGGGGCCTACTATAATTTGTGGTAATGGGCCAAGGTGGGTTATATATGAATTTCTTTATTTTCTCGAAAAAGTCAAATTTCTATCAAATCCAAACGACACCGTTCGGAGGGAAAGAAACAAAGATTTCATAGTTGATAGCAATTGGAAGGAGGCATGAAAACAGATATCACGAGGACAGTCAAAGCACGTGACATAATAATATATTTTCTCAAATGTTTAATTTAATCAAACAATCATCACATATACATATGAATCATGACACTTAGGCTGCGTTCACTACATCAGATTAGGCAAGATAAAGGGCCCATAGTCTCGATTAATGTTGTTCACTTGCAAACTCATTTATCCTGTAAGCCCGGTACAAATAAGAAGCCCGTTTTAATAAACCAAAAAATCCAAGATAAGTTAACCGATGGACTTGGCCAAGATTATTTACCCAAACCCAAGACTATATAACTGAAATGATTAAAATACCCATGACATATTTTCCCAAAATGTAAACCCTACCAAAATCGCGCGCTCTAGATTTCAGGTAGAATAATACTTCGTTGTGGGATCGACCGACAGATTTGCGCAAGGTATTGTTAAATCTCGGCTTCGATTTACTTAATGTCATTTTTTTTGTGCTCCTTTCCCGAATCTTCTATCATAAATGGGTGAATGAGGATTTTCGTTCTGGTGAACGAATTCCTCCGTGGAGATATGTGATACTTGTCTATGAGTGAGAGGTTGGCAGCTTTGATGTTTTTTTGGTTGTTCATGGTTGTTACTGTAGGTATTGGAGTTGGTGATGTTGGTTTTTGATGGATTTTGGACCGACAGCTGATCGAAGACGGCGAGTGAGTATTTTAGACCACCAGGGCTATTTGTGTACATTTGATTATATCTAGTGAGAATTATGTGGGTCTGTGTCAGCAAAGTAAACATGACAAAATTGTGATGGATCATACTATAATCTAGAGTTATGTCTGGCCATTTAATTATCTTGCTTTTTCTTATCTCGAGTACTGAATAGCTTTAACCTTATAATCGCGATTTTCGCACAGAAGGAAAGGAGCATGACTTCTTCACGAGAAGATCTCTCAAGAGCAACTAACCTAAGGTTTCATTATTATTATAATATTATATTATTATTATTATTATTATTATTATTATCATCGTCATCAATGCAGTAGCTGTAGTTACAAAACCTATAGTGAAAATTCTGACAAATACACTCAAAATATCCACAAAGCATCAACGCCCCACCACACAGCTCAACTCTTTAATCTTCCACATAATTACATATTTGCCAATGAAATATACATGTATATTATTTCTTACTAAATATCAAAACGCCTAGTGTTTGACCAAACGTACCTTCTTGATTTGAGTAATAGAAGTTATTTGGCAGCAAAAGTATCTCGTAACATATGTGTATCCATCATAGTGCCGCTCATTCAGAAACATCTTGAGATATGCTATATATCTTAACTCATGTAACCATAGTCCAATTCTAATATAAACATCTTAAAGTTTTTGAATTAAAAAATACTGTCCATATCTTGTAACTAATAGTTATGCGAAAAAAATATAAAAATATAAAAGCCCCTCATGTCCAAATCACTTTATAAATAAACAAAGAAATAAATATCCATCTCAAACCCTCGTTAACCTAACCATTAACCTCTCTCTCTCTCTTTCTCTCTCGCTAAGCTTATAGGAAGGGAGAGAATTCAATTCAATTTAAAGATGGAGTATTACACGGATGAGAAATGGAAGCTTAGTACTAAGGAAGGAAGCAGTAATTATTCATACGAACCACCCTACAACACGGCGGCGCCAGCGCTGCCAAGGAGCGTTTCTCAGAGAATCGGAGGCAGCACAAAGAATCCATTAAAGAGCTTTAGAAGGAGTTCGTCGCATAGGCCAACCACTAGCCGTAACAATCTCTCTAAAAGCTCATCTCAGAATAATAAGCTCTCAGATAATAATTTCACAAGAAAATGCAGCAATATGGCTAAAGAACAAAAGGCCAAGTTTTACATTGTCAAGCGCTGCATCACTATGCTTCTTGGCTGGAAAAAGAACGATGGAGATTCTTCATAGAAGAGAAAATACTTGAGAAATATAATTCTGAATATGTACTATTCATAGCTTGTTGCTACACTTTTTTGAAGGTTTTTCCCGGCGAATTGTCCTCTATAAACAGTATAGAAGTCCAAACTATGAAAGTGCATTTGTTGATGTCTGTTGAGCAACCAATCTACGGCATGATTGTCTGTATATTGTATTGATGAACGATTGATTTGTTATTTTCTCTTTTCATTTTTTTCTGAGCTACAATTAGAGTTTTATTTCATGTGAACGACCTAAGTTTGTTGCCGACTTTGAGAAGACAAGGGAATCTTTCGCAAGTCCCTACTACTGATTAGAGAAAGATCATTTTATTACTTTAGAATGGGGTCAAAGTGCGTTAACGTTTACTTCTAGCCATATCCTGTAAAAATATCAGCCGTATTTAATTTACTTAAGGGAACATGCATTTGTTTTTTTTTTTTTTTTTTTTTTTCTTTTTTTTCTCACGTGATGATAAATTAAAAAATATAGTAATTTTTTTTTTTTTTGTTTTTTTGTGTGTGAAACGTAGTTTGATTGCTTTCTAAAATTCTAACCTGTCCACGGAAGAATTGAAACAAAAATAATAAATAAAATGCAACTGGCTCGAGTCTGAAAAACGATTTTTGAGCCAGTAAAAAGATTGTCTTTTTGAGGCTTAGCTTAACTGTAAGAAAAAGACAACGGCGTGGGTAAACAAGGGCAAAGTTGATCATATAACATTGAACTCGTACTATGACATATAGTAATTGAATTTACCTATACTCTTATTATTCTATTTTAATAAACGTGACAGGGTGAGTATAAACTGACCCTTGATATGTCAATTTCACAAAAAAATCAATAATTAAATTAAAATTATTCACTACTTTTTAATTACTGTTTTTAGTTAATCCATATACCTTTAGTTATATAATTTATATATATTTCAATTAACTATTTTCAAATAAATAATCTAATCTTATATATTTATATAGTAAGCACACGCGTTGAGTGCAAGAGTACTAGAGCCTATACTAGAGCCTATAGGGTCTAAAAACTATCAACTGGGGTTTTACCATTTTACCCTTAATACTTTAGTTTATAACAATTTTATCCTTATTATGAAATTTTATTTTTTAAAACACTTAATTTATAATATAAAATATTAAAAATATAGCATATATGTAGGGATTTTCCAGACCTAATTCCAGCCCCAACCCAAATCCGTATAAGCTTGTGGAGTTTATCTCTAACCAATTGGTAATATAGGAAGGCCCACAAGCTTATATACTAATCCAATTTATTCGATTTATATGTGAGACTTGGTTTGATACCCAACAATATATCGTAAATGGAACAGAGATTGGAGTATTAACATGGAACAGATGATCTTAAAAGCAATATAATACATGGCTTTTCCAATTCACGTGATTCCCATATGTATTTTTTTCAAGATCACCAATATGTAGTTTGTTGACATACATTTTGTCGTCGTGGTTTTGATTTGATCTTCACAATCCAGATCATGTGATTCCAAATTAAGTATGATGGGACTGATTTATGAGCTCCAGCCCGTAAGGCCAATATCAATAAATTTCAATATTAAAAAAACCATATCAAATATCAATGTGACCAAATTCTGGATTATGATTTTCTTTTTTAAAACGATAGTTTTTCATTTCACAAACAAATTTACATAGGCTAAATAGCCCAACGGTGCGGTAACATCGCGATCCGATAGAGAACAAAGGCTCATATAAAAGCAACATAACCAAATAACATAAAAATAGAAACGAAAGCGGAAAGAAAACAATATTTGAGCCTTAAACATGAAGACCTAAAGACCCTACCACAAATGTGGCTATTAAGCCAGATCTACAATATTCTTCACTTTTTGCGGTCTTCGACTTCAGATCTTATCTTCTTCGTACTGATATCCCTTTGATAAGAAGAGAAAATACTCCTACAAAGAGGAGACATAAACTTCCATATCAGGAGACTAAGCAAAACAAAAATAAATAAAAGGTGCATAAAACAGGAAGAAAAAATGAAAATGAGTGGAGCTCCTCCAACCTCCGTTTGGCTGATGTTCCAATTCCAAATTTGCAATAAATGGGATAAGGCCGAAACTTACTAGTATATTAAGTACACTCGAATTGCCCCAATACGTAAATACATAATTTTATAGTTAGAAATTGATATTTAATATATGATTTCACAATAGACTTTGATAAAAATATTTATCAGAATATAATTAAAATAAAGTAAAAATTAGAGGACTAAATGACAAAAATATAATAGAATTGGCATACCAAATTGGAAAACCAGTTACTCTAACGTACACTCATTTAATAAAATAGATAAATACCTATTAAAATAGGGACAATATGGACATTTCATGCGTGTGCGTAGATGATGAAAGAGTCATGCTTATACAGGGGCGGATCTACATGGTGGCCGAGGGGGGGGGGGGGGGGGGGGGGGGGTCGTGGCTGTAATAACCGCAAAATTTAAAGCAGGATTACGACAGAAAATTTCAAGTTAACAAGCAAAGAAAATATCAGGAATAAAATTCCTAATAAATATTTATGAACGGAAATTTGGATGAAATTAAAATAATAAAATAGTCCAGAGAATATTTCGAAAGTTAATCAAAGAATTAAGCAAAATAATAGTATTAGTGAAAATAAAATTGGTGGGCTATATTTAATACTTAAAAATAATAATATAGGAATAAGTTACGTGGGTCATGTTAATACTTACAAAGCATATAATATGATACCGCAACCGTCCACATCTAAGTACTACAAACACTATGTATTGGTACCATAAATTATATTTTGCGTATTTCGAAGCCGCTCGCACGGCACAGAAAAGTTATTACAAACGACCTAATTATGGTACTACGGAAGCGTATAGTATGGTACTGTAAACGTCCACATCTAGGTACCACAAACGTGTTTATATTGATACTACAAATTAGAGTTGGCGTATTTCGACGTCGTTCGGGTTACTTTTTGGTCCGTGAGTGCGTTACGATAGTTAACGCTACTACGTTGATCATTTGGTATCAAAAAAGGCGGGTTAGCATTTACAATTAAGGATTGTTACATTGAAATTCCAACTTAGTTTCTACTTACATGATGCTAGTAACAATATCTTACCACATAGTCAAGATTTCACGTTGCCATATATTCAAATCATGTTATTTGCCGCATTATGTAAGCTCTAAATCCTTAATGCTCAAGATTCTACGAGTTTTCGACAACCGAACGATGGGCACGGAAAAGGTACTACAAAAGACCTAATTACGGTACCACGAAAGCATACACTATGGTACTGCAACCAACCATATCTAGGAACTATAAACGTCTATGTATTGGTACGGCAAATTAGATTTGGCGTATTTCGAAGCCGCTCGCACGGCACGGAAAAGGTACTACAAACGACCTAATTAAGGTACTTACAAAGCATATAATATGGTACCGCAACCGTCCACATCTAAGTACTACAAACACTATGTATTTGTACCATAAATTATATTTTGCGTATTTCGAAGCCGCTCGCACGGCATAGAAAAGATAATACAAACGACCTAATTATGTTACTACGGAAGCGTATAGTATGGTACTGTAAACGTCCACATCTAGGTACCACAACGTGTTTATATTGATACTACAAATTAGAGTTGGCGTATTTCGACGTCGTTCGGGTTACTGTTTGGTCCGTGAGTGCGTTACGATAGTTAACGCTACTACCTTGATCATTTGGTATCAGAAAAGGCGGGTTAACATTTACAATCAAGGATTGTAACATTGAAATTCCAACTTTCTTTCTACTTACATGATGCTAGTAACAATATCTTACCACATAGTCAAGATTTCACGTTGCCATATATTTAAATCTTGTTATTTGCCGCATTATGTAAGCTCTAAATCCTTAATGCTCAAGATTCTACGTGTTTTCGACAACCGAACGATGGGCACGGAAAAGGTACTACAAAAGACCTAATTATGGTACCACGAAAGCATACACTATGGTACTGCAACCAACCATATCTAGGAGCTATAAACGTCTATGTATTGGTACAGCAAATTAGATTTGGCGTATTTCGAAGCCGCTCGCACGGCACGGAAAAGGTACTACAAACGACCTAATTAAGGTACTTACAAAGCATATAATATGGTACCGCAACCGTCCACATCTAAGTACTACAAACACTATGTATTGGTACCATAAATTATATTTTGCGTATTTCGAAGCCGCTCGCACGACGCAGAAAAGATATTACAAACGACCTAATTATGGTACTACGGACGCGTATAGTATGGTACTGTAAACGTCCACATCTAGGTACCACAAACGTGTTTATATTGATACTACAAATTAGAGTTGGCGTATTTCGACGTCGTTCGGGTTACTTTTTGGTCCGTGAGTGCGTTACGATAGTTAACGCTACTACATTGATCATTTGGTATCAAAAAAGGCGGGTTAACATTTACAATTAAGGATTGTTACATTGAAATTCCAACTTTCTTTCTACTTACATGATGCTAGTAACAATATCTTACCACATAGTCAAGATTTCACGTTGCCATATATTTAAATCTTGTTATTTGCCGCATTATGTAAGCTCTAAATCCTTAATGCTCAAGATTCTACGAGTTTTCGACAACCGAACGATGGGCACGGAAAAGGTACTACGAAAGACCTAATTATGGTACCACGAAAGCATACACTACGGTACTGCAACCAACCATATCTAGGAACTATAAACGTCTATGTATTGGTACGGCAAATTAGATTTGGCGTATTTTGAAGCCGCTCGCACGGCACGGAAAAGGTACTACAAACGACCTAATTAAGGTACTTACAAAGCATATAATATGGTACCGCAACCGTCCACAACTAAGTACTACAAACACTATGTATTGGTACCATAAATTATATTTTGCGTATTTCGATACCGCTCGCACGGCACAGAAAAGGTATTACAAACGACCTAATTATGGTACTACGGAAGCGTATAGTATGGTACTGTAAACGTCCACATCTAGGTACCACAAACGTGTTTATATTGATACTACAAACTAGAGTTGGCGTATTTCGACGTCGTTCGGGTTATATTTTGGTCCGTGAGTGCGTTACGATAGTTAACGCTACTACTTTGATCATTTGGTATAAAAAAAGGCGGGTTAACATTTACAATCAAGGATTGTTACATTGAAATTCCAACTTTCTTTCTACTTACATGATGCTAGTAACAATATCTTACCACATAGTCAAGATTTCAGGTTGCCATATATTAAAATCTTGTTATTTGTCGCATTATGTAAGCTCTAAATCCTTAATGCTCAAGATTCTACGAGTTTTCGACAACCTAACGATGGGCACGAAAAAGGTAATACAAAAGACCTAATTATGGTACCACGAATGCATACACTATGGTACTGCAACCAACCATATCTAGGAACTATAAACGTCTATGTATTGGTACGGCAAATTAGATTTGGCGTATTTCGAAGCCGCTCGCACGGCACGAAAAAGGTACTACACGACCTAATTAAGGTACTTACAAAGCATATAATATGGTACCGCAACCGTCCACATCTAGGTACTACAAACACTATGTATTGGTACCATAAATTATATTTTGCGTATTTCGAAGCCGCTCGCACGGCACAGAAAAGGTATTACAAACGACCTAATTATGGTACTACGGAAGCGTATAGTATGGTACTGTAAACGTCCACATCTAGGTACTACAAACGTGTCTATATTGATACTACAATTTAGAGTTGGCGTATTTCGACGTCGTTCGGGTTATTATTTGGTCCGTGAGTGCGTTACGATAGTTAACGCTACTAAGTTGATCATTTGGTATAAAAAAAAGGCGGACTAACATTTGCAATCAAAGATTGTTACATTGAAATACCAACTTTCTTTCTACTTAAGTGATGCTAGTAACAATATCTTACCACATAGTCAAAATTTCACGTTGCCATATACTTAATATTTGTTATTTATCGCATTATATAAGCTCTAAATTCTTAATGCTCAAGATTCGACGTGTTTTCGACAATCGAACGAAGGGCACGAAAAAGGTACTACAAACGACCTAACTATGATACCACGAAAGTATATACTATGATACTGCCACCGTCCACATATAGGTACTACAAACGTCTATGTATTGGTACCACAAATTAGATTTGGCGTATTTTGAAGCCGCTCGCACGGCACGAAAAAGGTACTACATACGACCTAGTTACAGTACTACAAAAGCATATACTATGGTACCGCAATCGTCCACATCTTGGTACTACAAACGCTATGTATTGGTACCACAAATTAGATATTGCGTATATCGAAGCCGCTCGCACGGCACGGAAAGATTTTGTGTATACTACAACTTTTCACATCTAGGTACTACAAACGTCTATGTATTGGTACCACAAATTAGATTTGGCGTATTTTGAAGCCGCTCGCATGGCACATAAAAGGTACTACAAACGACCTAACTATGGTACCACAAAAGCATACACTATGGTACTGCAACCAACCACATCTAGGTACTACAAACGTCTATGTATTGGTACGACAAATTAGATTTGACGTACTTTGAAGCCGCTCGCACGACACAGAAAAGGTACTACAAACGACCTAATTATGGTACTACGAAAGCATATACTATGGTACTGCAACCAACCATATCTAGGTACTACAAACGTCTATGTATTTGTACGACAAATTAGATTTGGCGTATTTTGAAGCCGCTCGCACGGCACATAAAAGGTACTACAAACGACCTAATTATGGTACTACGAAAGCATATACTATGGTACTGCAACTGTCGTCATCTAGGTACTACAAACATGTTAGTTCAGGTACTACAAACGACCTAATTATGGTACTACGAAAGCATATACTATGGTACTGCAACTGTCGTCATCTAGGTACTACAAACATGTTAGTTCAGGTACTACAAAAAAAACTGGAACAAAAACAAACAAATCAGAGAACTAAAGATCAACAGCATATCAGTCCCAAAACACACATACATAACACTCAAACAGGTGGAGCGTGCAACTAAGATCGTCCGTAAGTATCGTGGCAGCCATGAAGCCACGATACAATTCAACGTCGACTTCATCAAGATACCTCACACGTGCTACCAGACCGACGTGTATCGATCCATGGACAGTGCATTTTGTACCCCGCAATCCACGCCCTCCAGATTCTGCTCCCTCGTGGACTCAAACATCGTGATGTCATCTCGTAATTCTTTCTCGATTTTCTTGAGCCAGTGGGTTTTTTCAACTTCGGTGCCATTTCTGCATGCGACAAAAACGAGAGAATCAAATAATGAAATTACGGTACCAATTAACTATGTAATACGGTACCAAAAAACATATACAAGCACCAATTCAATTATCGTACGCAAAAGCAACCGAGACTCATACCAAGATAGTCACAAATGTACCTTTACATCTAGCAGGGAAATTAGAAGCTAACAAACCCTAATTTGAATAATACCAAGTTCCTAATTTGAAGAACAAAATAATTAAACCCTAATTTTGCCATAAACCCCAAATTCGAGCCGTAATCACAAAATTAAACATAGTCCGACATTAAATCCTTCAGGAAATGCAACTATGAAAGCCTTAATATCTACTCAAAATGCCACAAAAAACGAAAAATTAAAGTAAAAAAAGGTGTCAAGAGACCGTTTTTACAGTATACCGTTCTTACAAGTTGAATAAAAGTGTGAAGCCCTAAGAATCTCGCTCGCTGCTCGTTGTGAAGGTGAATCTGGGATTCGTTCTGCTTTTCGTCGTCTGTTGTTCGTCGTCGTTCTCTCTGTAAGTGAATTCACAAGGTTATTTTGCAATATTTATGTTTTATAGGGGTATATTTGTCCATTAGGTAGCTATGTGATATAATAGTTTGAAAGGAGGAGTTTAGTGATAAATGAATTGAGAAGGGGGAGTAAGTTGATGTATAGTTTGGGATAGGGGGATTTATGTGTAGATTTGCCAATTTATAATAAGAACTACTTTATATATTTTTTCTCACAACAAAAATGTGGCCGAAACAAAACGAGATAGTTCACATGGAAAAATATATAATTAACGAGAATAGAAATTAAAAAATATAATCCCAGCTACTGTATTTAATCCTTTTCCGTCTCTTTCCTCACTCTTGGCTAGTTGTCTTGTCTAATGTCTATGTATAGTAGGTTATGTTGTAAGAACAACAAAACCCTAAAGGGGGTTCTTTGTTAATACAATTCGCCGCCAGATCGATCATTTCGCTTGTCGACATCCCTATTTTCCTTCCTTACAGTCTTCAATTCAAACCTAGGACAAACTCACTTCTTGTTCGAATGCTAATTTTTAATTTAGGATTTTAAGCTTTGTTGATATGAACGCTGTTAATAATTCCTTTGTTAATTGATAAGGGTGTTGCTTTTCGTCGCCGGGCTTTTACTCTCTTCGGTAAAAAGGCTTAGAATATTCTGTTTCTGATCATGGCGTTCTTTTTCTTTTAATTAATTTCAAGAGCTGGGAAGCTTGAACGGTGAAAGGTTAGATTTTTTAGTTTTTTTTTTTTACATCTTAAAAAGCTTTGATGTATTTGATTCTTTCGTATCAGTTTTCCGATGTTAAAATATCGGATAAAGTCTGTTGTTTGATATGTTTCTAGATGTTCCATAGTGGGCTGGTGCTTGCTTGCGATTGTAATGTAATGTAACATTTTTATTGGTTTTCTCTTATTACCAAACAGTGAATTCGTTGGGTTAAAACCATGATGTCTAAATTGAGCTCGAGATCAATTATTGAAAACAATGAAAGCTCCTTTGGAGATGAATATGGGGAGATTGGTTTATTGCTGCGTGACCCGAGGAGATCAGACGCTGATGATCTTGAGAAAGAGTTGAACATGTACCGTAGTGGATCTGCACCGCCCACAATCGAGGGTTCGTTAAATGCCGTTGGTGGACTCTTCAACCATGGTAATGCAAGTGGGCTCGCTGGAGTTAGCTCACCTTTCGCAGATTTTGCGATAAATAAGAATGTAAATGGCTTCTCTTCCGAAGAAGAGCTTAGGTCTGACCCTTCCTACTTGTCTTACTATTACTCGAATGTTAACCTTAATCCAAGGTTGCCTCCTCCACTTTTGTCGAGAGAAGATTGGCGTTATGCTCAGAGGTTGCAAGGAGGAACTTCTGCAATTGGAGATAAGAGGAAAACTTATAAAAGTGATGGTAGTAATGGTGGGAGATCGCTTTTCTCGATGCCACCTGGCTTTAATTCGAAGAAACAAGAAAACGAAAATGAGAATGAGATAGTTCAGGTTTCTGAGTGGGGAAGTGATGGGCTCATTGGTTTACCGGGATTAGGACTTGGTGGCAAACCGAAGAGCCTTGTGGAGATATTTCAGGTTAGTATACTTTGGACGATTATTCAGTTGCCTTCGTTGTTATGTATGCGTCACTTGCTATGTAGATATACGCAAGAGATTGTATTCAGTCTTATGTATGCTTGGATACTATATTTTTCATTGGGAATTGTAACTTGTGGTATCTTGTAAGAATATTTTTCATTGGGAATTGTAACTTGTGGTATCTTGTAAGAATATTTACGTTCCTCTTGAAAAACGCCATTTTGACAGTGTGGTAACAAATTTCGTCGCATGAGTCTTAATGCATGTCAGAATAATCACAATGCGCTATCTTGACTGTGTATGTCAGAATCACCACTTATGAAGGTTGTATTCATTCTCTGCTTTTGGTTATCCTGCATTTATTGAGATTATATTGTTCAAATGTCAAATGAGGTCAGCTTTCTCCTTTCTTTTATGTCTTCCACGAGCCCATGTGTGTTTAAATTGCATAGGTTCTGATTTTAACTCTACATCGAAATCGAATTTGAATCCAATCAGCTAATATTGCGTTGTTTTCCCACTCATACTTCTAACTCCTTCGCATGATATTTGGTAAGAATTTTCCTTTGTTAGCCAACATTTCCATTGCAGTGCATCTAAGCTTGGGGTTGCAAACTTCTTTAATGTGTGTGTTGTCATTTAACAACCTCAAACAATTAACCCCGATTTGAATTTCATGGCAGGACGATGTAAACCCTTCACGCCCAGCTAGTCGAAACGCTTTCGACGAGAATCCCATTGGAATGGGCCCCAAAGAAGCCGAGCTAGCCCATATACGTCAAGAACTATCATCGCTGGACTCTGTATACAACGTTCAGAACTCATCTACTACTGCTCAGCACGGTTCGTCATCTTCATATTCTTACGCTGCAGCTTTAGGCGCTTCTCTGTCTAGAAGCTCGACGCCCGACCCTCAACGCATAGCCCGAGGTTCTAGCCCTTGCCCGACTCCTATTGGTCCTAACAGAAATGCAAACACAGAGAAGCGCAGCATTAAAAGTCCCAGCTCTTTCAATGGGGTGGCGTCTCATTCGAACGAATCTGTGGATCTTGTCACTGCTTTCTCTGGCGTGAACCTTTCTGATAAAAATGGCGTCCCTTCGA
This sequence comes from Craterostigma plantagineum, assembly GCA_027422505.1. Lineage (NCBI taxonomy): Eukaryota > Viridiplantae > Streptophyta > Magnoliopsida > Lamiales > Linderniaceae > Craterostigma > Craterostigma plantagineum. Next base: position 47,392 of record JAPQWV010000118.1, read on the forward strand.
ACAACTCCTCATACGCTAGAGGCTCGACCATTTCTTCAGTCAATGGCGGGCATGCATTGCCATCTCAGTATCATCACTTGGACAGCCCCAATTCGCCTTTTTCGACCCACGGGTTAGGCGGGTACCCAGTGAGCCCAATCTCGGGTCAACTTGGCGTGTCGAATCTGCCACCTTTGTTCGAAAATGCTGCTGTGGCATCTGCAATGTTGGGCGCACCTAATCTCAGCGCTGCTGCCCAAGAACAGAGCTTGGGTCGAATGGGTGGGAATCAATTGGCTGGAGATACCATGCAAAGTGCATACGTCGATCCTTTGTATCTGCAGTACCTTAGATCAACTGAGTACGCAGCAGCTCGTCTTGCCTATGATCCTACTGCTGAAAGGAATTATATGGGAAACTCATATGCAGCAGATATGCTTCAGAAAGCATACATAGGGAACGTACTGTCTCCTCAGAAAACGAACTTCGGCGTTCCTTCTATGAACGGGAAAATGGGCCCTTCGAGCCCTCATGGTTACTATGCAAATCCCGCGTTTGGGCTTGGCTTTTCGTATCCCGGGAGCCCATTGGCTAATTCAGTTATTGCAAATTCGCCCCGTAGTCCCGGTGACTTCAACTTGAGGACTCACGGTGGTATGAGAAATGTTATTGGACCTTGGCACTTGGATAATGGTGGCTTTGCTTCGTCTTTGCTTGAGGAGTTTAAGAGCAGTAAGACAAAGTGTTTTGAGCTTTCAGAGATTGCTGGGCACGTCGTTGATTTCAGGTTTTCTTTCTGTGTTGCATGTGTGCTTTGCATTCTTTTTCGGTGTTGATTGCTTCCTAAACTCTTTGAATGTTATAATTGTCGATGAAGCGCTGATCAATATGGAAGTCGATTCATTCAGCAGAAGCTAGAAACAGCAACGACTGAAGAGAAGAACATGGTTTTCGAGGAGATTTTTCCTCAGGCCCTTACTTTAATGACAGATGTGTTTGGTAATTACGTTATCCAGAAGGTACAGAGGCGTATGAGATTATTTGAATTTTTTCTTGGTTAAATTTTTCTATGCTAAAAATCTCCTTCCAGTTTTTCGAGCATGGAATGCCATCTCAAAGGAGAGAGCTTGCTGATAAGCTAATTGGACACGTACTCAGCCTCAGCCTTCAAATGTACGGTTGCCGAGTGATACAGAAGGTAACATTTAAGGTTCAAATCTTTGTAATAAAGGCATGTTTCTAGTTCATCGCTTGCTTGTATGTAATGAAGCCATTTTTTATCCTCGTATTTTTTTCAGGCAATCGAAGTCGTCGACATGGACCAAAAGATCGAAATGGTGAAGGAGCTCGACGGGCACGTCATACGCTGCGTGCGCGATCAGAACGGTAACCATGTTGTCCAAAAATGCATCGAATGCGTGCCCGAGGAGCACATTCAGTTCATCGTCACTACGTTCTTCGACAACGTCGTGACTCTATCGACTCATCCATATGGTTGTCGAGTCATACAGGTTAGAAATACGCGCCAAAGTTACGCTTTTTATTTCTTCATTTTTTTTCTCCTTTCTATTCGAAGTAATAGTCGACTGTCGATTGATTGCGATTTTTTCCATAATCACAGCGGGTTCTTGAGCACTGCAAAGACGAAAATACGCAGAATAAAGTGATGGAAGAGATCTTAGCCTCCGTAAGCATGCTTGCCCAGGACCAGTATGGGAATTATGTTGTCCAGGTAATAATCTTTACCCTGTGTTTGGACCGAGGAAAGTTGTGAAAAATAATTTTCACTTACTTTTCTTTCCTCTTCACGGAAGAAAAAACAATTTCACTAACGTCGTTTAACTTCTCCTTTCTTTCCTCATCTATTTCTCTACTAATCAACCGAACATAAAAAGTTTCCCCTTTCCATTTCATTTCCCTTTTTTTTCACAGAATTCCTTAAACCATCCAAACACATCCATGCAACTCATGCGAAAAAATTTGGGATCTTATTACATGACCATGTAAAATGCAAGAGAAATTTATCCATTTATTTTTTACTGATGCTATAGCACGTGCTTGAGCATGGAAAGCCCCACGAACGATCTACGATAATCCAAGAATTAGCTGGGAAGATCGTTCAGATGAGTCAGCAGAAGTTTGCCTCGAATGTCGTCGAGAAATGCCTAACATTCGGCGACCCAAGCGAACGACTGCTATTGGTCAATGAGATGCTCGGGAAAACCGACGAAAATGAACCTCTTCAGGTCCTTCACGATTGAAAATTCTTGCAACTTTTGTCGAAACCTTAAAACGTTAGTTTCCTCTCAGGCGATGATGAAGGATCAGTTCGCAAACTACGTAGTGCAGAAGGTTCTAGAAACTTGCAGCGATCAGCAGAGAGAGCTTATACTCTCGAGGATCAAAGTTCACCTCAACGCACTGAAAAAGTACACTTACGGCAAACACATAGTTGCCCGCGTGGAGAAGCTCGTAGCTGCTGGAGGTACGTAAACACACACACGCATTATTTCAGATATAAAATGCGATTTCTAATCCTTTTTTTTTATGCAATTAAAGAGAGGAGAATTGCAGCGCAGTCCTCGAATATTGCGACTGTTTCTATGTAGGAGAGGAAATTAAGTTTTGTACAGCCAACGGAGGTTAGTTTGGGGCCTTTTCCATGTCTTTAGAGAGGAAGAAGCTAATGGAGTTTGGACAAAGGTTTGTTTTATTTGCATGTCTGTACTGAAGAGGAGAGAAAAATGTACATTCTGTTTTTAAGTTATATATACATAATGAGAGAGAGAGAGAGAGAGAGAGAGAGAGAGAGAGAGAGAGAGGCTTTAAGTAATGCCTATGAGGTTGTAATATAAAATGGCTGGCCTTTTTTATTGTCCTAATCTTTGTAGACGTTTTATGGCCCTACTTACGATTCTATGTTGACGTTTAATTATTTTTTTTTTTTTTTTGTCACAATGTCTTCGTGATTGCTTACCTAATTTTTAGGTTGTGTTTAGATTGTAATTTTAAAAAATTGGAACTTGGAAGTTGGAACTGAACATGTCTATTATATCTAACGGCTTTTTTCTTATACATATGGTATGTACAAATTTTAAATGAAATTGACCATTGTCGTCAACAAATTATTCAAGTGATCTTATATATTCCAACCAATGTTTTAAAAAGCGTAGTGCGTCGCGTTGCCGGTAGCGCGTAGTGTAAATAGCGTAGCGCATTGCTTGAGTATTTCGGGTAATCTATATATAATGTAATAAATATAATATATAATAAATATAAAAATGTTGGTCATTTTTTGTCATTATTGTATGAGACTAAATAATCAATATTTTTTTAACTAATAAATTTATATTTTCAGATTATCAAATCTTTTTTATCAGATATTAATATAAATTTATATGAAATTACTTTAAAAGATAAAATAACCAATAATTTTTTGCACTATTAATTTTCTGTGGATAATGAAAAGACTTGTGGATATAAATTGGTTAATATTTTCAATTGTATTTGAACCATATTACACAATTCATCGATGTATTACTATTCCAAAATTAGTCTTAACATGACCACATTGTTATGAATAAATTTACGAATTACACAGTTGATTTTGATCAATACCCAAATAGCGCGAGTAATTTAAAAAAATAGCGCAAAAAACGTAAAAAGCGTAATAAAGCATAAAAACGCGTAAAAAAAGCGTAAATATAGCGTAAGCTTTTATGGAAAAATGCGATTTTTAGTACGCGTTGAAGCGTTTTGTCCCGAAAATAAGTGATAGCGCGCTACGCGCTATCTCACGCTTTTTAAAACAATGATTCCAACAGAATAGCCTTCGGGCCCCATTGAGTCGAGTGTAAGAAAATATTGTAAAACAAAAAATATGCTATTATGATTAAATGTTTCGAAGGTAATAAATTAATCAATATTTAGTTCCCGTACTATAAGTTGGAGTACTATCTGGACGATGGCAAACATATACTCCGTCCGATTTTTTTTAGATGTCGTTTTAGCTCTCTAATTTTGTTTCTAATTAGATGTCGTTTTACAGATTTCAATACAAATATTTATCATATTTTCAGTTTTACCATTTTTTTATGTGATTTTCAATGTTACTACTTCCAATGTATATTAACCGTTATTGCAATTAAAATTCTGAGTGGGACACGTCTAATCCCATGTGAACTGGAAAGTCTTCCCAAACCCACTTCATGAACTGAGATATGAGGGCCAAGTCTTACATAGAAATGTGAGATGTGAGTACTAATGATCAAACAACTATTAAATGGAATATATTAAATACACTTAATCAATTAATAAGGGGTATATTAGACATTTTATTCCCTTTCTTAATATTAGTGTGTAAAAACCTTAAACGACAACTAAAAACAATCGGAGGGAGTATTTATTAATTTCATAATAAAAGAAGACAACTTTAATATAAATTGTATTTATTTAGGTTCGCATTTCATTCCACGCTGACAGTTAATTGGACAAACAGGAGTATATATTATTATAATAATAGACCAAGACAATGTTTTCATGCATACAAATCTTACTCCCTCTGTATCAAATAATAAAAAATGGCAGATTACATTAAATATCAAAAGTATAAAAAGATATTATCAGACTAGTCCTTGTTAGTATTTTTTATTTTTAGGTATCTAGTAGAATAAAATATTTAAACATAGGTCCCGATTGACTAACAATACTTATATAGAAATTTAGGTACCATAGAAAATAATTGATTTGTGGCTCATATGTACATTGAAATAAGGTAATAATACTTATAAAAATATCACATCATATTTTAGGAATTAGGTACCACACAAACACATAGCATGGTTTGTAGTAGTAACATATAAAAAGATACGTAAACGATGGTAAAATTATATGCTCAACCAAACGAGTACCTATGTGTAAGACTTTATTTTACTAGGTATCCATATATGAAATTTATCAGACAGAGAACTGAACTGAAAATTTTATTTACTTTTGGTATTTAAGTGTAGATACAAAAAATTAACGGGGAAATTCCCTTCCATCCCTTAGGGTTTGAATATCCTGTTCAATACTCCTCGAAAGATAACTTCCTGTTCAATACCAGTCTGCGCGAAATTGTGCGTTTAATACCTACAAACATTAAAGGTACTAAAATACAATTTTCCAAATCAAAAGTGGACATTTACCAACTGTTTTTATTGTTATGCCAACTGTTATCACTAATTATACCAACAAATAATGTAATTATAATTTTATGTAAATAAAAGTGAAATTATACCAACTTCTGTTGCGATTATACCACCTGCTAGCGTTACTATACCAACAAAATTGAACTCTATACCGCACATGATATAATAACAATAACAGTTGGTATAATATTCAATTCTGGTATTAGTTGCGACAACAGTTGGTATAATGTCTAAGTTTTTTTTTTATATAAAATTATAAATATTATTTTGTTGGTATAATTAGCGATAACAATTGGTATAATAGCAAAAGCAGTTGGTGTAATCTCCAATTTTGTTGTATAAAATTCGAATGACATATCTATTGACATATAACGAAAACTTATGGTATAATTTCTGCAAAATTTATGGTATAACAGCAAAATTAGTTGGTATAGGTCCAATTTCGCATCATAAAACTAAAATAGCATTTATTGGTATATTAAGGAAACAATTGGTTAATTTCTAAAACTTTTTGGTATAATTTCAATTTTGTTGGTATAAATATAATAGCGAGTTTTGTTTGTATAGTTCATACAAAAATAATGTTAACCTTTTTAAATGTGTGAAGACATGTGTATTTTCGTCTTTTTTCAAAATTGAAAAGACCATTGTAGGTTTTGAACTGGAATGGATTTATCAAATCAATGCTGAAGAGGAGTATTTAACAGGAATGGTAGGTAAATTTAGCAAATCAATGCTGAAGAGGAGCCTAGAACCACCTCGGCGACGGGGAATTCGGAGATCGGAGGACGGGCGAGGGTCTGCGGCGGAGACGAGACGGGGGAGGAGGTGGCGCGTGGAGGAAGGTCGACGGATTTGGTTAGAGATTCAGATTCAGAGGCTTGAAGGACGAACGAGGGTATTGAAGTCATTTAATATACACAAGCCCAATAAATATACAGCCCAGCCCACTACGGAACACATAACTAATAAATTTAATATATCTTATTTTTAAATCGGTAATTCGGTATACCGAAAAAGAAATTCGTACCGAACCGAAATACCGAAATTTTAAAAGGTATGTACCGAATACCGAACCAAAATTTTCGGTTCGGTTCGGTTTTGTACCGAATTTTCGGTATTTCGGTTATTCGGTTCGGTTAACGGAATAACGCACACCCCTACCCACCACCCCCCACGCACAAAAAAAAAAAAAAATAGTAGTAAAAGAAAAGAACAAGAAATGGCAATGAGCTTGGAGGGACTGATCCAATAAATAAACAATCTGTTGGTTTTTTAAACAGAATTTATCGTTTACATATATTTTCGTATCGCCGCTTTTACTATTCCAAGAATTCACATTTTCGTTTTTCCTTTTCCTCAGATTTCTCCAAGAAAAGAAAAGCTGCACACACACGCACACGCAACAAGCACATGTACCGAGACACCATGGCCGACCGAGCCCGGCCGGAAGACTTCGCCGTCGAATGGGAGACCGGAGTTCCGACCGCCGAGCTCGCCTCCGCCTTTCATGATATCCCGCCTTTGCCTCCATTTACATCGGCGGACGTCGACCGTGAGTCACAGTCTACGCTGTCCTCCCTCCGACCACATCCGCCGCCCGACCCAGACCAATATTCCAAGAATGATCGCCGGCGGACCGCCGAGGACGCGGGTTTCACGGCGGACGGACACCGGCAGTCAACGACCAACAATACCTCAAAGAAGCAGAGGCTGGTGTGGAAACCCGACCTAGAGAAACGGTTTTTGGAGGCCGTCCACGAATTAGGGCCGAAAAACGCCAGGCCGAAGGCCATCATGGAGAGGATGGGCGTCGAAGGTATTACGAGAGAAAACGTAGCTAGCCATCTTCAGAAGTACAGAGATGAAGAGTACCTGAAAAAACTATCAAAAGGTTTGAGTAATGATAATAATAATAATAAAGATGGAGCGTTGCCTTCTTACCTGCGTCAAGATCCTCCGCCTCAGAATCTGATGACGTCATCAACTGGGCTGAGTTTTCCTAGTTATTTTAACCATCAACAACAGCAGCATCATCCTCAGAATATGATGACGTCATTACCTGGGCTGAGTTTTCCTAGTTATTTTTACCATCAACAGCGGCAGCAGCAGCATCAGGACAAGGAGTATAGTGGATATAAACGAAATAGTAATGACTGAAGATTCGAAATGGAGGTGAGGATTGGTTTTGTCATACTGATACAATTCGTTTGCAGCAATTATTGCTTGGCTATGGTGAGCTGTTCTTGTGAGAGAATCAATGGTCAATCTTCGGTATATGCTTGGCTTAGCGCTGTAAAAGGGCCCATGACAGATCCTTCCTCTTACATACATGGTTCTCTTATCATAGTACTCGTTCTGCTTAGCGCTGTAAAAGGGCTCTTTCTCTATCATGATCGGCTTCGATTTGCTAATACATAAAAAGGAATCTTACTAAGTTGTTCTGCTTCTGAATTTAGGAAGGGTTCTTCTGTACATACGTCATAATACGTACTTGCTTTGCTGAGATGTTAGTATTGCCTATTACATCACTGCCATTGTTTTTCTTGTCTTCCTTCCTTCCAAGACTAAATCAACTTACTCAGTTATTCTTTGGCAAGTTACAAGAGTAGTTGCCAATAAATAGGGCAACGAAAGCCAAAAAAAACCTCGAACTGACACTAATTGATGGAGCGTTTCCTTCTTACAAATTTACAATCAACATCCTCCTCCTCAGAATATGATGACGTCATTACCTGGGCTGAGTTTTCCTAGATAATACAATCAAGAACAGCAGCAGCAGCATCAGGACAAGGAGTATAATGGATATAAACGAAGTAGTAATGACTGAAGATTCGAAATGGAGGTGAGGGATTGGTTTGATTGTCATACTGATACCATTTGCTTAACAGCAATTATTGCCTGGCTATGGTGAGCTGTTCTTGTGAGAGAATCAATGGTCAATCTTCGGTATATGAGAATGGGAAAAGGGCCCATGACAGATCCTTCCTCTTACATACATGGTTCTCTTATCATATACTTGTTCTGCGTAGCGCTGTAAAAGGGCTCTTTCTCTATCAAGATTTTCTTTTTGGCATCGATTTGCTAATACATAAAAGGAATCTTACTACTTAGCTGTTCTGCTTCTTATTTGTTATTACTTAGTCAGATTTAGGAAGGGTTCTACGTGCTTTGCTGAGATGTTAGTACTACATAACTGCCAATGTTTATCTTGTCTTCCTTCCTTCCAAGCAGGAGTGTTCAAATTTCGGATAAAACCGAAAAAATCGGCCGAACTGATATTTTCGGTATTTTCGTTTCGGTTAATTCAGTTTTTGGGCCGGTTTCGGTTTAGGATTTAGTAAAGTTCGGTTTTCGGTTCGATTTACGGTTTTCAGAAAAAATAATCGAAAACCGAATTATATGTATGTGTAATGGGCCAATGATATTAGTAGTTTTTAAATAAAGCCTAAAGATATTAAAGATAAGCCCAATTGTAAATAATTTCAATATAATTATATTTTAAGCATACACACCGGGTGTGCAAGAAACTACTAGTAATAAGAAACCATCATCACCCCAAACGTAAAAAAAGGACATAGTAACCTAATTTTAGGCAAAATCAATCGACTACAGCTCTCCGAGCTAGAGCTATCAAACGGGCCCGCCTCGCCACGTAGCGGGGCGGGCTCTAATTTTTTAGGCCCACCTGAGCGGGCATGCCCGCGGGCCGCGGGTATGCCCGCCGGAAATTAAATAATTATATTAAAATTGTAAAATATAAGATTTATAAATAAATTATGATGCATTTTATATTTTTTGCTATAATTGGTAATTAATAACATAAATAAATTAAAATTAAAAAGTTTAAAAATTAGATATTTTTTCCAACTTAAATTCTTTATTTTTGTTTATTTTTTACTATTTTTATATTATTTCTCTTACCTTTTCTTATTTTTTATATTTTTATTTGAAATTGGCGGGCTAAGCCCGCCAGGCCCGCTACCCGCCCGCAGGCGGGGCGGGCCTTAAATTTATAGGGCTGCTAGGAGGCGGGCTTACCCGCGCCCGCCCCGCCACTCGGGCTTCGGCGGGCTACGGGCCGCCCCGCCCCGCCGGCTCGTTTTGACAGTACTAGTTTCAGCTGGTTCCTTCTGTTATGTGACATTCTATAGACCATCCTTTGTTTTTAATAACCACAATTTTTCAACTCACAATTTTCTTTTAATTAAAATCCTTTTCCGGAAAAATCGAACCGAATAGTGAAAAAACCGAACCGAACCAAAATAAAACGGTTCGAATATCGGATTAAGACTGGAAAAAACCGAAAACAAAAAAACCGAACCAAATTTTTTTACAAAACCGGACCGAACGTGCCCTTGAACACCCCTACTTCCAAGACTAAATCAAACTTACTCAGTTATTCTTAGGCTTCACTTATCAAAAAGCTAAAAATAGTAGTTGACTTCCCTGCGCCAATAAATAGGGCAACCAAAGCCAGAAAAAAAACTCAGTGACACTAATTGAGCAGTTAACAATTAAATCATATAAGACCATCTCCAATAGTACCGCAAAACGCAAACGCAAACGCAAAAATGCAGTAAATTGCCAACAGTAGTGCAAACGCAAACGCAAAATGCGTTTTTTGCTTTCTCTCTCTTGTTTCGAACGCAAATTTGCGTCTGAACGCAAAAATGCGTTTGATGTTTTAAAATTGCAAAAAAAACCCTTTACTTGTATTGATAATTAAACCGAACATATAAAAATATATTAAAGAATTTGAAAATTGTATACTACGATTATACTGATATAATAAATAATTATTTTAATCTTGACACTTATTTTAGTAAGAATTTTTATATATCTTATTATTATTTTATATATATTATTTATATGTAATATAATTCAATATTGTTTTGACCACAAATATAATTTTTTATATTTTATTCGTACGTGTATCTCAATGTATTTCAATAGTTATGTTGTGTAATTTCGATATTTTTAATACATATTTTGTTTATGTTTTTAATATGTATAAATAACGACTTAAAAATTAAAAGAATATTGAGGTTAGTTAGTAAAGTAGTAAAATATAGGGGTGATATTGAAATAGAATATTACAGGAATATTCTTTTGCGTTTGCGTTTGCAGTTGACTGTTGTAGAAGAGTTACTGCAAACTATGACTGTTACTGCAAAATGTGTTTGCATTTGCGGTTGACCGTTGGAGATGGTCTAAGAATAATCAAAATCAGAAGATCCAGAAAAAATATATGTAACAAGAATAACATAAACAAATTGTTAGATCGGTTAATGCGTTTAGAGGGGAGGTGAATAAACGCTCGACTCTTTTTCGCTTATTTGACTGGTTATTCAATCAGTGACCGGTCAGTATTAGTGCGGAATATGATACTGAACGGTTGTAACCGATCTATAATGAGAAACGCGTGTGTGTGAAGAACTGAGTTTTTTATGGGAGTTCGTAGTTAAAATCTCCTACGTCTCCCCTTCTTCCTCAAGAGGAAGGCTCACTAGAACTTCAGTTATACAGAATACAGTACAACCTAATGGATCACCTAGGCAGTCATCCACAACAATCCACCTACTTCAACAGCTTATTACAGTCCGTTGGAATAAAGACAAACTACGAACAATTGTGTCTTTGTGACTTCACTCTGGATTTTGCTCTGAAAGATGTTTGACGTTCTTGAAGAATAGCTTTGAATGCGTGAAGTGAATGTCTTCATCTTGTATTCCTCCTTTTATAGCTGAGGTTTGAATTTGAAACCGTTGTGAGATAAACTCTTCACTATGACCAGTGCATTAATTGACTTTCCCATAATGAGTCTGTCCGGTCTGTGTTGCGGTTTATCCTGTTCCTTTTGCTTTATTCCTTATTTGTGTTAGTTGGCTTCTGCCTGCCTCTTGGCTTGCAGCCTTGCATTAAACGTCTGTCTGAGGTTTTCTTTTTGTCTTGGTAATCTCATCTTTAGTGTACCCAGCCTGTACGAAGTCGGTCAACCTTATTCCAGTGTTTTGTTTTGATCCGGTATTTATCGAGAGTCGGTATGCAACCGAGTTCTTTCTTCTAGTTCAATCCGGTCTTTCCAGTTGTCCTTAGTATAAACTGACATCTTGAATCTATTGGTTTTTTATTTAAGCCAGTTATGTCAACACCAAAACTATTATCCGAATGTCTAAATTCGTATTACTAGCAATTTCCCCCTTTTTGGTGATTGACAAAACTTAACAGCAGAAAACCACTTATCATTCACAAACTACACACTAGTCATAGCCCTTGCTCTTGGATATCCGCTCCATTTCCTTCAGCTTTGTGATGTCCTTGTACGCATGTTCCTTTATATCATGCATGCAGTCTTGTAAGATCAGCCAGCTGGTCTTTCGTAAGACTGCAGGCCAACTGCCTTAGACTGTTGCCATCATACTGTACTTCAACCGGACCGGCTTCACTAACCAAAACAGCAGATGTATGTTTGCTTAACACTTCATCCGGTATTAGCGCAGCTTTGACTTTGGCTCTTTTAGGATCATCAACCTTGAGATATATCTGGGAGATGAACTTCTGAGAATCAGCTGAGGTAGAGCTAGGGTGAGTTTGTTAGTGTTTTCTGCTGGTGTCGGTGCCACCACTTTCCCCCTTTTTGGCAATAATCGAAGTTTGAGCAGACTGACTGGCTATATGTTTGGTCAGTTCAGCCAGTTGAGCCTTGATAACCGCCAGGTCTGAGCAGACATCAGAGCGAAGACCGGCTAAGTCGTTGGAGAGAGCCTTGAACTTCTCATTATTATACTGCCGGTCACTGTCAATTTTTATAGTGAGCACAGACATTTTCCTAAAGGTTTGCTTAACCGGGGAGACTTCCTTCGTTCCATCCTATGATCTCAAGCGGATCGGAAGAGGTCTTAGGAGGTTTGTCCGGTTGGCGTGAATGTGCTGGAGCGGCTTGAGAAATGCCCGAAACCGAAACTTGTACCGGTTGGGGATCTGCTGAAATAACAACCGACTCAGTTACTACAGTATTTACTGAAGTACCTTGTCTGATTGTAGCATCGGTAGAGTGTGAGGGGTCAGGATCCATCGATGCAGGAGCACTATGAAAATTGAGAAGCAGGGGCTGGGGATTGAAAGCTGGGATATCAAAAGGAATGGTCATGGACACATCTGCCAAATTCGGCAGTGAAAAGTCTGGAATTGGTTGGCAGAAGAATTGTGGAGGAACCACCGTAACCGGTAATGAAACCTCTGGTTCAGGAGTTGAGCAAAGAACTGGTCTTGTTGCCAGTTGAAGACTGTTGGTAGATGGCTGTCTGAGAGAGCGGTCAAAGGGGAAACCGGTGCAACGACAAGGGCCGTTGTCGTGGTAGAGACAACTGGTGTCGGAGAAGAGGTCGAAACAGTAGCTGAGGATGAAGAGAAACCTGGTTGAATCCGGTTGAGAACAGTTGCGTAGTAGACCTCCATACTGTGCAATCTTGTCAGGACTTGAAGATCGTGAACTGCATCAGGTCCCGTCGGTTGGATATTCTGCCTTCGCTGATCAATGTAGTGCTGCAGCTGATCCATTCTGAGATGGAGGCTATGGAGTTCCTGAGCGTTCAGCAGGACTTGGATGGATTGGATTCCCAGTAGCTTGATGATCTTGGCCTCGGTCATCCAGGCCTTTGTCAGCCGAGCAGTGGAAACTTTCCGACTGAATGGAGTATACCTGATGGCTAGCCAGTCCTCGAAATCCTGAAGGTCGGTCGCTATAGTCTCATCAATCTCTTCTCTGATGAGTTTCCAAGTTGTTTTGTCGATGGACTCATGAGACTGATGGCCTTAGCTTTTCCCTTGCCTTTGTCAACCGGTATGGTCTGTGCTGATTCCTTTATTATCACACCGCCTTGTCTTGAGACGGTTTGACCCACGTAACAAGTTGGCCTTGAGATTAGTGATGCGAGGTTATTTGTTCTTGTGGTTGAGCAGCTTGGAGTTGTGATGGCGGAGTCTGTCCCTGAACAGAGAGTGAAGGCCGGTGAGTAGAACTTGCAGGAGCATCTGTAGATTTGGAGGCCAGAGGAGCGGTATTAGGTCCGGTTTCTCTCTTCTTCTTGGGTGCCGTGCTTCGCGGTTTCTTGAGCACCACTGTAAGCGGTTCTTCATCGTCAGAGGAAGACGCCAGAACCAATTGTTTCTTTGCCGGTTTCGAGGAGATTGGTTTCTTGTCACCCGTTTTCTTCTTTGCTGGGGTAGTGGTCGCGTCGAAAACGGCCAAAAATAAAATTTATCACCTTATTCACTAAATACTAGTATAGTGAAAGTAGGGATCGTCTCCACAGAAAAAATGGTTGATTTATTTCTAATTTCCAACTCGATCAATAATAATAATAATAATAATAATAATAATAATAATAATAATAATAATAATAATAATAGGAGGGTTTTTTTGTTGATGAAGTTTTGAGGATAAATCCTTCTTCCAGTCATGTTAACTAGCTCGGATAAGATACTCTCGCTAGTATAATATAGTCTAATATGCCAGTGGGAAATTGGGGAAAAAGCCGAAACGGAACTAACGGATATTGAGGTAGACTCTGTGCTGCGAAACGGATTCGGCTAGTAAACACTTATTATTGAGGTCATGAAGACGGACAACGCTTTTAGCCTGCCTATACAGTTCTTTTTATTCATAGAGCTGCTCTGGTTGTGTGCTACCTATAGAATCAGTCTAAAATCTCCGGCCTGTGATCAATATCTTTTCCACGGCTTTTTTCAAAAAATGGTATAACTTTGCGTGGATTCGGGAATAAACTGTAGTGAACGAGAAATAAAAATATCGAAACTAATGATAATACGAAGGAATTATTGTCCACCTAGATTTATTAAACTGATCATCGATTTATAAAACTATTATGTCAACGCAAGCATAATCGGTTATAGCTATCGACGAACGCCTAATAACCAATCTTTTCTTACTTTCTCGGTAATTAAGAGACGCTCTATAATTACTTCCCTAGTCGAAAAATAATCTCCGGGACGCCCTGCAAGATTTAAAATTCCGACAGCGTTAAATACCAAAAAGACCTGATTATTGATTAATAAAATCGGACGCCGGTTTATTAAAATCAAATCGTTTAACCTTATAATATAACTTACACTTATGGAAAGTAGAGCAGTTTAAAATTATTTGCTACTTATTAAAACTAACAAACAATTACGGATTTGTTGTTTCAATTAGCTATTGATTTACCTAGATCTCATAAACATTGGCCACTGCTTATTTCACCTAAGCTCATCGATAATATTAATTCAAAGGTAGACGAATACTTATGCGTTCGCATTAGGCTCGTTAATCTCACAGTTTATATAAACCCAGGCTTCAAATAATCCTTCGACTATCGAAATTAGCCGCTAAACATCTTAATAAAAAATAGATCTACTAATTAATAATGCAAGCATAAGAAGAAAAGTAATATCTTACGTCTGCGTGGATTGCACCTGTGCGTTACTTATCAGGATTAAACTAAAGCATGCCTCAACTTCAAATAATAATAAATAGACCCAAATGTATAACGTGTAGGATGAAAGGGGATTACTAGCTTATCATTAAAATAAGATTATTATAGGATGTAGTTTTAATATAAAAATATTAGAAACAAAGGTAACAACTACTCAATTCAATTCACGTGTACTTCTTCATAGCATAAAGATAATGATAAACTAATAATGGAAACAACAGAACAAAATGCAACTTGACTCTCTTTAAAACTAAAGTTACTTGGACTAACGATTACTCTCAGATGTGGTCTCCCAGAGTCGAACTCCCAGATGCCTCGTCTGAAAAAAAAGCTGCGGGTTGGCAATGGCAGCGAAGATCTGAGCTGATAAGGTGCTTGCTCTCGTTAATCTATGTCTGCTCTATCACTCAAACTCTGTCCTATTGCTGAATCTTTGTTTCTCTCCCCTTTTCTCGTTCTAAAGCAGCTCGGTATTTATAGAGGGTCTGTGATTCCTTCTTTTCTTTCTTCCCACTCGACATGGAGCTGAAATCCCGTTCTTTGGACATTACTCAGAAATTGCGCAGCTCCCTTTATTTTCTTGTCTGCTTGAGCCTTACGTGTTCGTATAAAGTCTCCCATATCTCGCTCCTCTGTCGATTGTATTTTCCTTTGCCTTGACTTAGAGCTATGTGAGTGATTGTGACTTGTGTTAATTTTTCAGCCGTTGGTAGCTTCCTTTTTCTCTTCTTTTATTATCTTTAATAGGGCCAATCTGATTGGGCCGATGAAGCTTAAATGGTCCAAAGGTTTGGCTTATTGGACTGAAAGATCCATCTTTGCGGTTCTATTTTGCCTATTTTGCTTCGATACCTGTAAGGCATGTATTAAAACCGTAAGCGTAGAATACCATTATGGATTATACAAATATTGATAAAAAATGCATTTTTACGGGGTATAAAAATATGGTAAATTGTTATATATCAAATTCCCCCACTCTTAAATAATGCTTGTCCTCAAGCATTTACTAATGCGAATATTCTGATCAAGAGTTTACCGACATGCATTACTTCGCCCTAGAGATATCAATTATTCATAACAATTCGCACAAGACAATAATCGACTTTCTACAATCTCATTAAAGCCTAAATGCACAAAAGCCAACAACTCTCATAAGGATGCTCTCAATGCGCTCGATGTGTTTACGGGAATATGTGTATACGCTCAAATCAACACTATGAAACGATATTATCATAAGCTTGCTAACATATCACATTGTGTTCACATAGCGACTTAAATGTACAAATCAGAAGGTCTTCTTGGGTTGTAATGGGGCTAGAGGTTTATGTAGGATATTTAGGGAAAAGTAGGCTAAAATTTTCGAACTAAATGAACAATAATCGCTAAGTCCCACGACAATCACATGACTATTTCTCAATACAGATAAAACACACTAGCGCTTTTTTATGATTTCTTTTTTCATTCCTATTTTTTGACTATTTTTTTCTGCGCCTTTTTTTCGACCTTTTATTTTTTCTTTTCTTTTTTTTTTCGGTATACCTTTCCGAATTTTTTTTCTTTTTTTTTTCTTTTCAACTATAACTATACAAATACTAATAATAAGTACTTAGACGCTTCTCAAGCTAATCAATGTTAGATCGTGGAACCTACGCAATTGATAATTCAAATAATCCGATAATGGGTTGAAAAGAAGGCCAAAAGGATATATATGGGTAAATATAGTGGCTTATTTCAACAAGAAAAATAAGACTAAGGCTCAAATTGGCTCACTAAGCGGATAATATTGAAGGTAGGATCAGTGTGAGACCAATGGCTTAATCCTAATGTGCCTTAATCACTTTTGTACACAAAAAGCCGTCAATGATATCAACATGTATAATAAAGCAAGTTCTAGAATATTCGAGACATTGACGCACTCGAAAAAAAAAATTGAGTATAAGATAAATACTCTCTCTCTTTTTTTTTTTGTAAAGGCTCAAATCTCACATATGTAAGTAGGCTTTGTATCGACTCTTGAGCATTCAATCTTTAAATCAACTGAAGAAAAATGAAAATAATCATCCTAATACCAAATCGCTATTCCTAATTGTTTCTCTCATGTTCTAGCAAATGCACGTCAGTTTGCTCTAAACAAGAATTATTCTCATTAACTATCATGAAAATCTGGTTGAAAATCCCCCCCACACCTAAACTCTGCATTGTCCTGAATGTAGAATTCTAATGAAACTGTAGCTAAAATCTACAGATTCTCACCCTAATTTTCATTTTAATATTTCATAGTAGATGTGAAAAAGTGCTGCTGAAAATAAAACTTCCCTGACAGTGATGGAGTCGTAGAAAATTTCCGAGCAAGATGATATTTGTTCCTCGAGCCTAGTGAGATCTTGTAGCATATGTAGCCGATAGTCAAGCCTGCTTAATCATCAAACAAAACATAGATAAAATGAAAATATTGCAATAACCAAATAAAATAGGATAATTTTGGGTTGCCTCCCAATGAGCGCTTTTCTTTAACGTCTTTGGCTAGACGTGGTCTCCATTCTTCGATGTCATGTATAAATGGGCAGGCTCAGCTTGATCTCTTCCGTGCAATCCATAAAATTATTCTCAAAGTAAGGTTTAAGCCTATGACCATTTACGTTGAAACACTTGTTAGAGGATATGCTTTCAATTTCAATAACGCCATTTGAAAAGATATTTTTAATAATGTATGGTCCCATCCAGCGTGATTTGAGCTTACCTGGCATGAATTTTAACCTTGAATTGTAAAGGAGAACTTTTTGGCCTACCATGAATTCTTTTTATGCAAGAGTTTGTCGTGAAAATGCTTGGTGCGTTCCTTGTACATTCTCGCATTGTCGTATGCTTCGAGGCGGGTCTCTTCAAGCTCCTGTAGTTGAAATTTCCGTTCCTCACCAGCTTTTGTGGCCTCCATGTTGCACTGTTTAACTGTCCAAAAACACGATGTTCTATTTCAACAGGTAAATGACACATCTTACCGAAAACTAGGCGATACGGCGACATTCCGATTGGTGTTTTAAAAGCAGTACGATACGCCCAAAGTGCATCGTCTAGTTGCAAGATCCAATCTTTACGACTCGGGTTTACGGTTTTCTCCAAAATATTTTTGACCTCCCTATTTGAAACTTCAGCTTGTCCGTTTGATTGTGGGTGATAAGTAGTGGCTAATCGACGGTGTACTCCGTATTTGCGCATGAGTGCTTCCACCGTGCGGTTGCAAAAGTGCGTGCCTTGGTCGCTAATAATTGCACGGGGAACTCCGAACCTACTAAAATGTTTGTTTTAAGAAATCCTACAACAACTTTAGAATCGTTAGTTCGGGTAGCCTTTGCTTCTACCCACTTCGAGACATAACAACGACAATATATAAAGAAAGCCAAATGAACTTGGAAAAGGCCCCATAAAATCCATTCCCCATACATGGAAAATTTCACAAATTAAAATAGGGTTTTGTGGCATCTCATCTCTAAAAGAAATTGTACCTGTTCTTTGACAATTTGGACAACTCTTGCAAAATAAATAAGCATCTTTGAAAATAGTTTCCCAATAAAATCCACAGTCTAAAATTTTCCTAGCAGTTCGCTTAGGTCCAAAGTGTCCTCCACATGCATATGTATGATGACAATGATTGAGTATATCATTAATTTCATCATTTGCAACACACCTACGTATTATTTGATCCAAACCAATTTTCCACAGATGTGGTTCATCCCAAATATAGTACTTAGAATCACTCTTAATTTTATTTCTCCTTGAAGAACTCAAATACGGAGGCAGCAAACCACTTACCAAGTAATTAACTATGTCGGCAAACCAAGGTTCGTGATATTCCTTACCTTGAAGGCGAAATAACTGCTCATCCGGAAATGTTTCAGTAATTGGTAATGGCTCCTCGTCACGCATCAAACGGCTTAAATGGTCAGCCACAGAGTTGTCCACACCCTTGCCATCCTTGATCTCCCAATCAAACTCTTGAAGCAACAAAATCCATCATATTAAGCGCGGTTTCGACTCCTTCTTCGACAACAAATATTTTAGAGCTGCATGGTCAGAATAAACAATAACCTTAGATCCCAATAAATAAGACCTAAACTTATCGAATGAAAAAACAATAGATAAAAGCTCTTTTTCTGTTGTGAAGTAGTTGCATTGTGCCGAATCGAGAGTTTTCGAAGCATAATAGATGACGTGGCTCTTCTTTCCATCATTCTGTCCAAGTACAGCTCCGACGGCGTACTTACTCGCATTGCACATAAGTTCGAACGACAGTTCCCAGTTTGGAGGTTGAATTATAGGTGCAGTAGTGAGTAATAGCTTTAACTTATTGAATGCCTCCTTGCACTCGTCCCCAAAATTGAATGGTACGTCATTCTGAAGTAGTCTTGACATCGGTTGAGCGATTTTCGAGAAATCCTTAATAATCTCCTGTAAAAACCTGCGTGACCAAGAAAGCTTCGAATTTCTCGAACATAAGTGGGGTATGGCAAACTAGAGATCAAATTGACTTTTTCCTCGTCTACTTCAATCCCCCGAGACGAAACTACATGGCCTAGAACTATTCCTTCTTTAACCATAAAATGACATTTTTCATAGTTAAGTACAAGATTTTTTTCGATGCAGCGTTTCAGAACTTCTACTAGATTATCAAGACAATGATCAAATGAATTCCCATAAACTGTAAAATCATCCATGAATATTTCAGTGCATGTCTCGATCAAATCAGAAAATATACTCATCATGCATCGCTGAAATGTACCAGGAGCATTACATAAAGCAAAAGGCATGCGACGATATGCAAATGTACCAAAGGGGCATGTGAAAGTAGTTTTCTCTTGATCCTCGGGTGCCACGACAATTTGATAATAACCAGAGAATCCATCGAGGAAGCAAAAGAAAGACTTACTACCTGCCAGTCCTTCTAGCATTTGATCAATGAAGTGTAGTGGAAAATGATCCTTTCGGGTAGCCGCATTTAACTTCCGAAAATCAATGCACATGCCCAACCCGTCTGTAATCTCATTGGTACTAGTTCATTTTTATCATTTTTTACGACTGAGAAACCAGATTTCTTAGGGACAACATGAACTGGACTTACCCATTGGCTATCTGATATTGGAAATATTATCCCCATATCTAATAATTTAATTATTTCTTTCATGACTACCTCTTTCATGGCCAGATTGAGCTTGCGTTGTGCTTCTCGTATCGGCTTAGAGTCGGGCTCAAGTAGAATTCTGTGCATGCATATCGAGGGGCTTAAACCTTTGATGTCGGCCAAAGTCCATCCTATCGCGGTCTTGTACTCCTTCAGAACGCGTGTCAACTTCTCCTCTTGGGTAGTGGACAAGTCATTTGCAATAATAACTGGCAAAGTTTCTTTATCTCCCAAATAGCAGTACTTGAGATGTTTTGGTAGATCCTTCAACTCCAGCGTAGGTGTCTGTTACTATTGAAGGAACAATTTTTGAGTTAGAAATAGGCAACAAAAAATTGTTCTTACCTGATTGATCGTGAGATTCTGGAAGTGCGTGTAATGTCATGAGCGCGTTTTTGATATCTTCGTCCACTTCAAAATGCAAATCTTTTTCTGTTTTGCTATTCTTAATCACATAGTCGAGTGTGTCATTAGTGAAATTACGCTCAAAATCATCTCGAACAAATGCATCAATCATACTAACAGATTCGGGTTCATCAGGATACTTCATAGCATCAAACACATTCATAGTAAGTTTTTCACCATCAAACTCAAAAGTAAGAGTTCCTGAATCAACGTCTATCTTAGTTTTAGCCTTTTTCATGAATGATCTTCCTAATAAAATAACAGCATAGTCTAGCGCGTGATCATCACCCATGTCTACTATATAAAAATCAGCAGGAAAAATAAATTCACCACATTTTACTAGAACATCTTCAACTAATTCTTCGGGATAAATAATGGACCTATTTGCTAATTGAATACAAATATCAGTACACTTAAGAGGTTCCATACTCATATCATTGAATAAAGATAATGGCATAACATTGATTGAAGCTCCTAAGTCTAACATGGCATTATTTATTTTCCTTGTCCCTATAGTAACCGAAATAGCAAACAAACCTGGGTCTTTGCATTTTTGAGGTAATTTTCTTTGAAGCGCGGCGGAAACATTATCATTTACGAGGATTTTACCTTCGGCCTTATGTTTCCTTTTGTTCGAACACATTTCCTTTAAAAATTTTGCGTAGCGTGGGATTTGCTTGATAGCATCCAAAAGTGGAATGTTGATCTCGACTTTGCTGAAGGTCTCCATTATACTCTTTTCCTCTTCTTCTTGTTTCACCCTAGCAAACCTTCCAGGAAAAGGGGGAGGAATAACAAGATTAGGTTTTTCGATATTAGAGTTATTACTTACCTTCTTCCCGTTGTCCTTTCCATTGTCACTTGAAGGTTTTGTGTGGGGTTCGTCATGATTTTCTTGTCCGATCTCTTTCCCGTTTCGAAGAGTCATTATACTCACATTTGCATTTGGATTTATTTCGACTTGGGCTGGTAGTTTTCCCTTCTCATTCTGGACTTGACTCATTTGTGCCGCCAACTGTGATACTTGCCTTTCTAAATTTTGCACGCTCGAGCGCGTTTCGTTAATGCTCGATCGAGTTTTCTGTTGAAAAATGGCAATACTAGTTGCTAAATCCTTTACAATATCCTCCAAGGACATACCTGGCTTTGATGGTGCGGATTGTTGAGGAGGATTTTGTGGTCTTGGTGCTTGTTGCATGAAACCTGGCGGTCGATTTCCGTAACTCAGATTTGGATGGTCACGCCATCCGGGATTGTATTGACTTGAGTATGGATCATAGCGTCTTTGAGATGGTCCTGTGTACCCTCCAATTGCATTGACTTGCTCGCTAGGATCAAGCTGAAGTGAAGGACAATTCGCTGTTGCATGTCCAGCAAAAGTACATATACCACAAGCCTTTACCTGACTCGTTTTTCCAATCACAAGTTTTTTCACAAGAGACGTTAGCGAATCTAATTTTTGTTCAAACGAAGTGGTACTTACCTCGCTCATCCTTTGTTGGCCCATGTCTTGACGTGTTCCAAATTGTTGCGCATTTGTAGCCATGCTTGAGATAAGACGACGAGCCTCGTCTGCCGTTTTATCGACCAACGCTCCTCCACTTTCTGCGTCAATCATATTTCTCTCCATGGGTAGCAAGCCTTCGTAAAAATATTGGAGCGCTAACTCGGAAATTTGATGATATGGACAGCTTGCGCACAACCGCTTGAATCTCTCCCAATATTCGTACAGAGTTTCTCCGATCATTTGTTGAATCCTGTAGATTTCCTTTCGAAAGTTCGCGGCACGAGATGCAGGGAAAATTTTTGCAAGGAATTGTTTTTTAAGTTCGCCCCACGTAGTAATCGAACCTGATGGTAGGTAGTATAACCAGTCTTTTGCATGATACGCCAAGGAGAAAGGGAATGCACGAAGGCTAATCTGGTCTTCTGTGACCCCGTTTGGCTTCATGGTTGAGCAAACCATATGAAACTCCTTCAAGTGCTTGTGCGGATCCTCACCTGCGTTACCACGAAAAGTAGGAAGTAAGTGAATTAAACCTGATTTTAATTCGAAAGGAGTTTGAAGAATGGGAAATTCAATGCAAAGCGGCCGTTGATTAACATCTGGCGTAGCCATATCCCTCAACGTAAGACGAAGTGGTTGTGATGTTCGGTTTCCTCCATGTCGCTTGCTGAAAATTCCTGTTCGGATTCCGTGCTAGATATTGATATAGTCGAATCTTTTTGTCTTTTTGCCTTTCGATTTGCCCACGCAGTCCTCTCAATTTCTGGGTCGAATTCTAGTGTACCTGTTCGAGAAGATCGAGGCATATACTACAAAAAAAATCAAATTAAAAATAGAAGTAAATCAATAGGCACCACCTTCCCCGGCAACGGCTCCAAAATTTGGTCGCGTCGAAAACGGCCAAAAATAAAATTTATCACCTTATTCACTAAATACTAGTATAGTGAAAGTAGGGATCGTCTCCACAGGAAAAATGGTTGATTTATTTCTAATTTCCAACTCGATCAATAATCATACTAATAATAATAATAATATTAATAATAATAATAACAATAATATTAGGGGGGTTTCTTTGTTGATGAAGTTTTGAGTTTAAACTGATCATCGATTTATAAAACTATTATGTCAACGCAAGCATAATCGGTTATAGCTATCGACGAACGCCTAATAACCAATCTTTTCTTACTTTCTCGGTAATTAAGAGACGCTCTATAATTACTTCCCTAATCGAAAAATAATCTCCGGGACGCCCTGCAAGATTTAAAATTCCGACAACGTTAATTACCAAAAAGACCCGATTATTGATTAATAAACTCGGACGCCGGTTTATTAAAATCAAATCGTTTAACCTTATAATATAACTTACACTTACGGAAAGTAGAGCAGTTTAATATTATTTGATACTTATTAAAACTAACAAACAATTACGGATTTGTTGTTTCAATTAGCTATTGATTTACCTAGATCTCATAAACATTGGCCACTGCTTATTTAACCTAAGCTCATCGATAATATTAATTCAAAGGTAGACGAATACTT
The DNA here is from genome assembly GCA_027422505.1 of Craterostigma plantagineum. Classification (NCBI taxonomy): domain Eukaryota; kingdom Viridiplantae; phylum Streptophyta; class Magnoliopsida; order Lamiales; family Linderniaceae; genus Craterostigma; species Craterostigma plantagineum. Next base: position 70,684 of record JAPQWV010000118.1, read on the forward strand.
ACGCGTTCGCAATAGGCTCGTTAATCTCACAGTTTATATAAACCCAGGCCTCAAATAATCCTTCGACTATGGAAATTAGCCGCTAAACATATTAATAAAGAATAGATCTACTAATTATAATGCAAGCATAAGAAGAAAAGTATATCTTACGTTTGCGTGGATTGCACCTGTGCGTTACTAATCAGGATTAAACTAAAGCATGCCTCAACTTCAAATAATAATAAATAGACCCAAATGTATAACGTGTAGGATGAAAGGGGATTACTAGCTTATCATTAAAATAAGATTATTATAGGATGTAGTTTTAATATAAAAATATTAGAAACAAAGGTAACAACAACTCAATTCAATTCACGTGTACTTCTTCATAGCATAAAGATAAGGATAAACTAATAATGGAAACAACAGAACAAAATGCAACTTGACTCTCTTTAAAACTAAGGTTACTTGGACTAACGATTACTCTCAGATGTGGTCTCCCAGAGTCGAACTCCCAGATGCCTCGCCTGAAAAAACGCTGCGGGTTGGCAATGGCAGCGAAGATCTGAGCTGATAAGGTGCTTGCTCTCGTTACTATGTCTGCTCTATCACTCAAACTCTGCCCTATTGTTAATCTTTGTTTCTCTCCCCATTTCTCGTTGTAAACCAGCTCGGTATTTATAGAGGGTCTGTGATTCCTTCTTTTCTTTCTTCCCACTCGACATGGAGCTGAAATCCCGTTCTTTGGAAATTACTCTGAAATTGCGCAGCTCCCTATATTTTCTTGTCTGCTTGAACCTTACGTGTTCGTATAAAGTCTCCCATATCCCGCTCCTCTGTTGATTGTATTTTCCTTTGCCTTGACTTAGAGCTATGTAAGTGATTGTGACTTGTGTTAATTTTTCAGCCGTTGGTAGCTTCCTTTTTTCTCTTCTTTTATTATCTTTAATAGGGCCAATCTGATTGGGCCGATGAAGCTTAAATGGTCCAAAGGTTTGGCTTATTGGACTGAAATATGGAGCAAAGTTCTTGAACTGCCTCTCATGAACTAGTAGTATCGCTTTTAGTACAGAGAAGATCACGGAAGCCCAGTTGATCTCCATGTTGGTCATGATGGCAACCATGGCTTGAATTTTGTCGCCAGCCAGCATGTCAAAGGATCCCGCTTTTCCTAAAACAGACTTTGCCACCACATCATGAAGCAGACGAAATTCTGGTTTTAAAACTACTCGTTTATCAGAATCTTTGAATGATTTCTCCGTTAAGGACATCAGAGCCTTCATCAATTCCTTGACGTTATCTGAGACGTTGATGATTGTTGCCCCAGTATTCGGCAGGTTAAATAGCTCTGCGAAATAGGGCTCAATGATTTAAATCCGTAGACCATTGATGAGACACTGTAGACGACCGCCAACGACTACGACGGTGGCGAAGAACTGATGCAGCACGTCTGGGTAGAACTCATAGCTGCACTGAAGAAAAGTTCAAAGCCCAGTCGCAATTAGGGCTTCGAGGATGGGAACAAAACCGTCATGCTCAGTGTCCATGTTGTTGTGGAAGTTGATTTGCAGGGCGGTTCTGGTAAGGGCATTGTGAACTGGGGCCATTTCTGTCTGATTTCTGCTGAGCGTTGAAGAAGGTTATGGAGAAATTTGAGCGAGAGAGAGGTTTATGCTTTTGTGAGTTGAAGATAATGATGGAAATTCTTCAATTGACCACATATCTCCGCCGGGTTGTACAGTGTCGGTTGTCAGTATTCCTGAAAAAGGTACTACGATAGAATGTATGCAATTGATGAGGTGTATTAATTAAAAATGATTTCGGTCAGTCATTGGTCAAGAAATGGGAAGTATTTCGGTATCTATACCGTTCTAATAAGGAATTTCCAGTTTTATGTTAACGAGTAATCCGCTTCAGAAATAGAAAATGAGAGAAGAGAAAATTCGATATTGAGGAAAGTAATTGTGACTAAGGCCAGGTTTAGTCGAAACTGACATGACTGGTGTGTTTTGACCAATATGAAGGAAGTGACTGTTTTATAAGGGGGTTTAGCACGATCATCAAATTGCACGATTGGTTGTAGTGTCTAGGCAACCAATTATATCAATCAATTTGATATAATAATGTTTCCCTTGACTCCATGCTTAGGTTTTCTAGGATAAATCTAATAAACCTAAAGCATTTTGAAAGAAAATGAAGTTAGCTTCTGGTAGCGGTTTGGCCAGTATGTCTGCTACTTGTAGATCGGTTGAGATGTGTTCCAATCTGACATTCTTCTTCAGTACATGATCTGGAATGAAGTGATGTCGGATCTCAATGTGATTGGTCCTTGAGTTGAATACCATATTCTGTGTATGGCAATGGCACTCGTATTATCACAGAATATAGGGGTATCGGTTTCCTTGATGCCATAGTCTTCTATTTGATGTTGTATCCATAAAATCTGAGAGCAACAACTTCCAGCCGCCAAATAATCTGCTTCAGCTGTGGATGTGGCTATAGAAGTTATCTTCTTAATGAACCAGGAGATTAACCTGTCACCAAGGAATTGGCATGTTCCACTAGTGCTCCGTCGATCTATTTTGCACCCAGCATAGTCAGCATCGGTATAACCAAGACATACCGGAGTCTTTAGGATACCAAAGGCCTATGTTGATGGTCCCTTTGATATATTTCAGTATTCGTTTTGCTGATGTGAAATGACTTTCCTTTGGATCAGATTGAAACCGAGCACACAAACAGACGCTATACGTTATGTTCGCCTGCTGGCAGTGAGATAGAGTAAATAACCAATTAAACACCGATATTTGGTAACTTCAACTGGAGTTCCCTTTTCATCCTTGTCTAATTTAATTGAGGAGCTCATTGGTGTTGTTGCCTGAGAGCAGTTCTCCATACCAAATTTCTTGAGTAGTTCCCTTGTATATTTGGCTTGGTTGATAAATATTGCATGCTCCATCTGTTTTACTTGAAGTCCCAGAAAGAAAGTAAGTTCGCCCATCATGCTCATTTCAAACTGATCTTGCATCACTCTCGTCTTCAAGATGAGATTTCTCCAGTTGGCTGCTTAAGCGACTAATGTTGCTGGGAGTTTGGTCATCGGTTTCTGATTCTTCGAAGACTACATGTGCTGACTCTTCAATAGATAGGGTCTTAGTGTTGGCTTTGCTGAAAGACGAATATCCAAGAAAAATTCATTTCTCTGCCCTTGCACAAATGCTGACAGCTGATTTTTCCCATTGTTGTCGATGAAACACTTACTGGCAAAGGTTCTGAAGTATCCTACTTAGGTAATGTTTCCGGTCCACACTTCGTATGGTGTTTTGCCCTGTTTCTTGCAGATCATTGACCGACTCTGAGTGTAGCATTCAGTATTGATTGCTTCTGCCTAGAATTTGTGAGAGATGTCTGCATGTGCTAACATTGTTCTTGCTGCTTCCTTGAGAGTTCGGTTTCTCCTTCAACTATGCCACTCTGCTGTGGTGTCCTAGCAGCAGATAACTCATGGCGAATACCATGGTTCTCAAGAAAATTTGTTAGCATAGAATTCACAAACTCCGTACCTCGGTCACTACGAATTCGATTTATATTATTACTTTGTTCATTCTGCATTCAGTTTCATTAAACTGACTGGGGTTTGGTCTTTAGACTTTAAAAATACGATCCAAGTAAACCTAGAGAAATAATCAACTACTACGAGTACATACTTAGCCCCACACTGATTATCGGTATGGGTCCAAAAAAGATCCATGTGAAGTTAGTCTAGACACCGATTTGACTCGATATTTCTTTGATTTTTGAAAGTTGATCTAATTTGTTTACCTAACTGACATGCAGTACAATGTTTGTCTTTTGAGAACTTCAAGTTAGCTAAACCCTTGACTAGACTCTTGTTCCTAAGAGTTGAGATAGTTTTAAAGTTTAGATGGTTCAGGCGTTTGTGCCATAGCCAGCTTTTTGAGTTATGAGCAATAAGACATGTTTGTGTGGATATCAACTGATCTCCCCACTGGACTCTATACGTACCGCCAGTTCTATAGCCTATTAATAGTATTTGACCAGTTTGATCCTTCACAAGGCACTTATCTTTTTCAAAGAACACTAGAAAGTTACTACAACATAACTGACTGACGCTAATTAGATAACAGTGAAGGTTTTGTAATAAGTGTACATCCTTTAGGGTAAGGTTCATGTGGGCAATTATTCCCTTCCCAATTGTTTTACCATTACCATTGTCTCCAAAGGTGATGGTCGGACCGGTATGTGGCTTTAACAATTTCAACATCCATTCATTTCCAGTCATGTGTTGACAACATCCATTCTCTAGATATCATATCGATTGGTTTAGCTCCTCAATATATACATGAAAGAGAAAAGTATATATATATATATTATATATATATATTATATATATATATTGGTACCCAGTCTTACTTGGGTCCGTAATGGATTAGGTTCTTAGGTACCCGGATCTGGATGACTCTGACAGTTCGTCCAGTACTTGGGTCTATTAAATTGTTAGAAATCATGAATCAGAGAATTCAGATTAAACAGTTTGGTGATTGTCTAAACTTGACTGAGTATACGGGTTAAAAAAAGACTCAAGACTGAATACCAGTCAGCAGTTCACAAGCGCGCCAGAACCGGACGTAAACTACCAAGACCGGAGTGCAGATATCGGACCTGCCACGTGTACGAAAATTCAAAATTATTCAAGGCGGGATGATGAAGACTTCTGCTGAAGCATTCAATGTAAGGCTGCCACGAGGAGCCAAGTTGAAGTCAAGCTAAACTTAAAAAGGGAAAAGCAAATGGCACAGCGCGAACTGCTATGAAGACCGGACAGTACCCGTTTTGGGTAAAGTGCATTTAATGCATTGTCCGATACATGAGCTATCTTACAACGGCATTCTTTAAGAAAGATCAGCTATATATATCAAAAAAGAGGCACTGAGGGGACACAACACTCCATCACAAGAAATCAAAGATTAGATACAAATCAAATCTCTCAAGTGAAGAAAGAAAATAGAAAGTGTTGTCCTCACTATACGTAGACCAGTTCGGTTATTAAGTGCGTGAGTGAGTTTTTTCCGACAGACTGTAAAAAGTTATTGAAGTAGGTGGATTGTATTATACGACTGCTAGGTGATTCACTAGATTAAGGCTGAGGGCAGCTGCGTAGGTTGTACAGTGAGTGTATAACTGAAGATCTAGTGAACCTTCCTTGCGAGGAAGAAGGGGAGACGTAGGAGAGTTAACTCCGAACTTCCAGAAACAAACCGTGTCTCTTCACATACACTAACACATCACACTTATCATCTGTCTTGGTTCAAACCGACTGACTTGTTTCCGCACAAATCAGACTTAGAAAAATATCAAGTACCAGTATTGACCCTAATCGGTTAACTACCAAAAAGAGACAAGCATTTATTCACCCCCTCTAAACGCGTAAGCCGATCCTAACATTACTTTTCGAAGGTTTCTTACCGTCTGAAGTACTGCTCCTGTTTTTCTTCATGAACTTCCCAAATCTTTTCACGAAGAGTGCCATGACTTCATCGGTCAGTTCCTTGTTTTTGAAGTTGATGCTTCTGGAGCTACAAGTGCTTTGACCGATTGTTCTGTAACTGTCTCTTCCATCCTCATTTGTAACTCAAATTCATAGGCTTTGAGATCAGCGAAGAGGTCGTGAACCAGTATCTTGTTGAGATCTTTTGATTCCCTCATGGCCATGGTCTTTACATCCCATTCACGAGGAAGAGCTTTCGTAATTTTGATGGCAACATCTCGGTTTTCTAATGTTCTTCCAAGAGCAATGAGATCATTGTTGATGTTCATGAACCGGCTCTTGAAGTCAGTCATTGATTCTCCCGGCATCTTTATCCTGTCATATTTTTGAATGGCTATTATAAGCTTGTTTTCTCTTGTGACTGATTTATAATGAGAAACGCGTGTGTGTGAAGAACTGAGTTGTTTATGGAAGTTCGGAGTTAAAATCTCATATGTCTCCCCTTCTTCCTCAAGAGGAAGGTCCACTAGATCTTCAGTTATACAGAATACAGTACAACCTATCCAGCTGAACCCAGCTTGATCTAATGAATCACCTAGGCAGTCATATATTACAATCCACCTACTTCAACAGCTTATTACAGTCCGTTGGAATAAAGACAAACTACGAACAGTTGTGTCTTTGTGACTTCACTCTCGATTTTGCTCTGAAAGATGTTTGACGTTCTTGAAGAATAGCTTTGAATGCGTGAAGTGAATGTCTTCATCTTGTATTCCTCCTTTTATAGCTGAGATTTGAATTTGAAACCGCTGTGAGATAAACTCTTCACTCTGACCAGTGCATTAATTGACTTCCCAGAATGGATCTGTCCGGTCTGTGATGTGGTTTATCCTGTTCCTTTTGCTTTATTCCTTATTTGTGTTAGTTGACTTCTGCCTGCCTCTTGGCTTGCATCGTTGCGTGCCTGATGTTTTCTTTTTTTGTCTTAGTAACTCATATTTGGTGTACCCAGCCTGTACGAAGTCGGTCAACCTTATTCCAGTGTTTTGTTTTGATCCGATATTTATCGAGAGTCCGTATGCAACCGAGTTCTTTCTTCTAGTTCAGTCCGATCTTTCCAGTTGTTCGTTCTTTAGTGTAAACCGACATCTTGAATCTATCGGTTTCGTGATTTAAGCCAGTTATGTCAACACCAAAACTATTAATCCGAATGTCTAAATTCGTATTATTGGCACAAATAAAATAAATCCCTTTATTATTCATTTGTTTAAATTTTGTAAGGTCCGGTAAGGTAATTATGGTATCTAAAATATGTGTCCGTTGTCCAAAGTCCGTATTCATGTCCGAAATATGTATTCATCGTCCAAAGTCCATGTCCATAGTCCATAGTCCTTCCAATCGCTAATTAATTGAAAGTTGTTTAATAATTTAAACAAATATTGTGTTAATTTTTTTATTCTTATAAAAAAATTCCACACGCCACCAAGTGGAATTGATATCTGGACCTCTCATCACATATAATAACGATATTCCGCGATACCAATCGGCTAGAGACGTTTTGTTGTATATTTTATTTTTTTAAATATCCATAATAGTAGACGATTAGTATAAATAAAATTACCGCAAAAATTCGTTGAGGTATGGTAACTTTATTTTTGCGGTAATTTTATGTGCCATATAGAGGAACATGGTACATAATTCGTTGAAAAAAATATATGTAATGCTTACAGAAATATCACACCACGTATTTAAGAGTTATGTACCCATACAATCACATAATATGGTATGCATATACATACAAAAGGATACGTAAACGATGGTAAAATGAAACTCTTAATCAAACGGGTACCGACACGCAAAAAACTTTATTTTACTAGGTATTCATATATAAAATTTATCTGATTGAACTTGAAGATATAAATGTGCCTAAGAGAGGGGGGGTGAATTAGGCTTATGGAAAATTTATGCTTCTTTTCAAAATTCTTAGTGTGGTGACTTGGATATGTCTACTGATGCTTGTGACGAGTATGCGTGATATATCCTAGTTACGTCGGATGTGTTTCGGGTCTGTCTCACAACGACAAAGAAATAACTGAAAAGTAAATGCGAGATAGGATTTGTATAGAGGTTATATCCCCAACTGGGGTTTACTCCTCTCCTTGGTATTTGCTCCCAAAGAGTTTAACCAATCACTATAATGCACCGTAACTGGATACAAAACTGATCGCTTAGCCCAATACACAACCGAAACAAGTCGAACACTAGCCACTACTAGGTTACCACACGCCGAGTTTCGTTCCTCGGAATCCCCTGATCCCGATAGACACAGCTCGCTACCGAAGGGCCCCCGGAACTCGTCCTTCCCTTCACGTGTGCGTAAACGTCGACCTTGCCTCCTGGGTATTGCTCACGTCCCAAAACAACACGTCCCAAGACAGAATATATGGTATGGGAGGTTGGAATAACCGGATGAATCACTCGCTCAGTGATGGGATCGCAAGTTAAAGCTCAGGTAGGCAGAAAGCTATCGCAAATGGAAGGCTCAGGAATCTCTCTGTATCTTTCTGATCAAATATCTCTCGTAGGCTTATATTCCGCAAATTCTTAGTTTTCAAAAATCTGAAGTGTGGCTCATATATAATCCTTTTCAATCAGCACTTCACATGGAAAATCATATCATATAATAATCACCAAATCAAGCATAGTTTCCATGCAATTTTCGAGTCACATACCATATAAATCATGCTTTTAATAAATCATCACAACGGTCATATAACACATTTAAGGCATGATTATTTTCCATATAAGAGCTCATTTAAGCATGAATATATTCCACATAAAGCTCAAATTCGTTCTCATGCATATTAAATCATTTCGCATATATTTACCAAAGTCAGAACTTTCCATAAGTGATTCCCTGCTATCTGTTTCTAGTATAAATCAATCCAGATTAACTTTCCAATTATAGCACACGAGATTGCCATATCAGCACGTTTTCCATATGTAGCTCATAGTATTAGATCAATATATTTACCATGTTTACCACACAAATCAGATCAGAGCATACTTCATTCGATTTATCAATCATGGCAGAACTTTCCTTATTTCAGGCATCACATCCTTTATAGCACATACCATATAATAGCACCTTATCCACAAAGTCAATCAAATCAAATCTTTCCTAAATATAATATTCCAATCAGTATAAGGAAAGATATTAATTCAATATGGCACATTAAATTCAGTGGAAAGCATGCAAGAATCGTACATGTGATTTTCGTCCAGGAATAACTGATTTTCAACAGATATATCACTTTCCATATATAAACAGCATATTTTCCCAATATGGCTCAGAAGGGTATCTCGTGCATTATTTCCATATATAGCACAGAACGATATATCCTATCACATGGGCTGTCTATAACATGTGATCACCTAGTCTCATCAACTAATCACCGAATCATATGCGAATCAACATTCAACACTTTAATCAATCTATAGCTCATAATCAATGCATGTGTGAATATTTTCATATACTTAGACATTTTGATCATAGATCGAATTGCTTAATTTATAGACCTAACGTTATTACAAGTACATTGTCCATCCAAACTCTCTAACACTCATGGACCAAAAAGGTCAACATTCCCCCCTTTTTAATGATGACATGTAATTGATGCAGCACATAAGCATGTAAGCATATTCGATCACGCAAGTCCTAGCGCATATGTCTAAGTGTCGCATAATCACTAGGCAGAGCATACGATATTTCCTAATCACATATGATACATATTTGCTCCCCTGCCTTAAGTGCAGTTATCTCTATGACATGCAAAGATATATCATAAATGAATTTGCTCCCCCTGTGTAAGTGCGGATATACCATGTCCTTTTCAAAGTTATATCATGAGTTCAAAATTTTGAAATTTACCCGTGACTGTGCTCCCCCTGCCTAAGTGCGATTTTCCAAGCATGATTCAAGCAATCAGATAATCATCGCATCAGGCACTTAGCACTTATCAAGAAATCTCACACAAGTCAATATGCACAGTTAAGTATCTGAGTATCACTGTATCAGAGCATAAGATCAGGTAACGCAGTGTAAGATCAGCATAGATATATCCAGAAATCAAAGTAAAATATCGAGAACGCATGGAAGCACCAGAGATATATCATAAAAGAAAATATTATATAGATTAGGGTTCAACAAGAAACTTCCCTAGACGCCACCTACCTTCAAAATACCAAAACACTTAGATGCTCAATCGCCTAATACTTACCTTACTACTCCCCCTTCATTATCAAAAAGGCGGGAGGAACACCTAAAAACTGAACTTGCAAACACGGAGCAGAATGGAATATCCTAGGAGCAGCTAAGAGCAGAATGGAACATGATGGGCAGCCTACTGGCTTGAAGAGGTTTCAGAATCGGCGGGTTTCGGAAGGGACTTCTTGACCAGCTTGGAGATCTTGGACAGTTTCAGCGACAGCTAAGTATACTGTTCTTTGAGCTCGCGGAAGCTCTTCTGATTATCAGCTTTGATATCAGAGATATCGCGGCGCAATACTGAGATTCCTGCCTTCACGACACTGAGCTCATCTTCGTAGTCCTCATCGTCGTCGCTCTTGACCTTTGCCTTTCCCTTCGCAGCAGACCGTTTCTGGGCACTATCCACTGACCTATTCTCCTTGGCCTTAAACCAACCTTGGCTTTTTGTGTAGTGAATCCCCATGCGCTTCAAGGTCACTTGGTCCACGATGTGGACGGATCTATCTTCCCAACCCGGTGGCAGAATAATACCCTCGCACTCAAACAGGTGAGTGAGCAGCATGCCATAAGGCAGCGCCTTGTCTCTGCTTTCGATGGCCTGGATCATGTGCTTCATGATGACATATCCTAGGTTGAACTTGCGGTTCTGGGAGATCATGTAGACCGCGAAGGTGCTCAAGAAGTTCATGGTTGTTGAGTGGCCTCCACTACCTATCTTTCCACTCCATAGGGTCATGTTAAGCAGTTTGTGCAGGAGGAAGTAGTCGATAGGGAGCTGGTTCAGTGCTTCACCGTCAGAGAACCGGGGTTTTGTGTGTATTCCAGAGGGTACGAAGGACATCACTGATATCAAATTCATCAGCGTGGCACCAGTCATTCATGTCGTAATGACAAAGGCCTTCATCAGCAACTCCCAGCATAGCATTCATTTTCTGAGTGGTGGCCGAGAACATAGGAACGGATGTTGATATGCCTTTCGAACTCGTCGTAGTCGAAGTTGGCATAGAACTGTTTGACGACTTCAGGGTAGTAGGATGTGTTGAGACTCAGGAATTGCTCCCATCCAAAGTCCTTAAGCCACGTGATAACGTTTCCAGGAGGTAACTTGTCGAAGACAACTCCACGACCGCGAGCGATATCTCTGTTGCTGAAGCTTTTGTAGGTGGTGCGGTTACTTTCTTCCAGAAAAAGCGCTTCAACTGGGATCTCATTAGGTTTGGACAGATCAATAGGCGGAATGTTAGAAGATTTTGGGGTCGACTGTGGAGATGGCGAGGTTTTTCAAGTGGTGAAGGAGATTTCTTGGTTTCTTTAGGAGTTGAGCTTCTAGATGGCGATTTCTGGGTTTCTCAGGAACTTCTTCAGCGATCTCTTGACTCGAGGCAGACTTTTCAGGTTCGGGCAATTTTGCGGGGGATCGAGAAGTGAGGCTGGATCTCTTGGTCTTATTCTTCTTTTTTTTGGCAGTTTTGGCAGGAGATGAGGTCTTCTCAGCAGATGTAGCTTTGGAACGTGTTTTCCGAGCAGTGGTGGATGATGGTGAAACTGGTTTGGATGAGTCTAGAGAGGGATCGGACAAGTCTTCGTCTGACGTGGGTTCTTTGCGCTTACGGCTGGAGGATTCAGGAACAACAATTTTGGATCCGGAAGTTCTAGCCATTTTTGAGGGTTTGAAGGTCGAAGAGAATTTTGGAGAAGATGATTGAACTGATGAAGAATGAATAACGGTTCTGAATTTTTAAAGGAATAGGGTTGGTTTATTTTTGGAAGAGATAAGGATGGATTTCGAAATTTGAAATTTCAAAGTAGGAAAGTGGAAAACTGTCAGAGATAACAGACTAATTTGACGGGATCTCATAATTAAGGAAGGGATGTGACTTGGCTGAATAGGAATAGTTTTGAATATTTGAATTTCCTAAAGTAACCGAACGACTGAAATGATATCTACGAGTTCCTTCCTAAAATAACCTGATCACATTCAAATGGCAGATCCAGAAGATCGGGCATTCCTAAAGTAATCTAGATAGCTGAGGGAATGTCTCGGAATGGAATAACTACGAATTTCTTCCTAAAATACGAAAATCACACTTAAGGAAAAAATATATAAGATTCACAGAAATATTCTAAGGGCAGAATGAATGTCTTAAGATAGGATAACTACGAATTTCTACCTAAAATAGAATAACCTAGAGTAAATGATAGAATTAGGCAGATTTACTTACTTATTTAACTCGATGATTCCCAATCGATCACGGATGTCGCAGAATCTTGCCTCAATTAGGGGTTTCGTGAAGATATCAGCGAGCTGATCATTTGTTCCTATGAATTCCACACTGATATTCTCCTTCTGAACATGGTCTCGTATAAATGATGTTTAACCTCAATATGCTTAGTACGAGAATGATGCACGGGATTCTTAGTAATACTAATGGCACTAGTGCTATCACACAGAATAGGAATTTTGTCATAACCTAACCTGAAATCACTAGGGGTTTGTTTCATCCAAAGAACTTGTTGACAATAATTTCCTAAGGCCATATATTCAGCTTCGGTTGTGGAGAGGGCGACAACATTTTGCTTTCTACTAGACCAAGTTACGGGGAATTTCCAAGTAATTGGCAAGTTCCACTAGTACTTTTCCTATCTTCCCTACAGTCGGCATAGTCGACATCGGAATATCCCATTAATGGGATTTCATCCGTATGAGAGTACCACAGATCAAAATTGATAGTACCCCTGATATATCTAAGTATACGCTTAAATGCGGTCAAGTGGGATTCCCTAGGGTCAGATTGATATCTCGAACACATACCAACAGCAAACATGATATCAGGACGACTAGCAGTTAAGTAAAGAAGGCTTCCGATCATACCTCGATATTCTGTTTGATCAACTGGTGTACCTTATTCATCACAGTCTATTTTGGTGGTCTGATGCATAGGGGTGGAAATTGCTTTGGAATCGCTCATCCCGAATTTTGTCAGTAATTCCTTGCTGTACTTTGTCTGGGATATAAAAGTTCCGTTGTCAAGCTGCTTTATTTGCAACCCGAGGAAGTAGTTCAGCTCACCCATTAAGCTCATCTCAAATTCCTTCTGCATAGACTTAGAGAATTCCTTGCAAAGAAGGATATTAGTACTTCCAAATATGATGTCATCAAGGTAGATTTGGACCAGTATCATGTGATCACATTCGTACTTAATAAACAGTGTATTAGCAATAGTTCCAGTCGAAAACCCTATGTCAATCAAGAACTTACTTAGCCTTTCATACCATGCCCTAGGATCCTGCTTTAAACCATATAAGCTTTATTCTATTTAAAAAAATGATTTGGAAAATCTTCCCTAGCAAAGCCCGGTGGTTGTTCTACCTAAACCTCCTCATTTATAAAACCATTTAAAAATGCACTTTTTACGTCCATTTGAAAAAGTTTAAAGCGTTTAAAGCATGCATATGCAAGTAAGACACGTATAGACTCTAATCTAGCTACTGGAGCAAAAGTTTCATCGAAATCAATACCTTCCTCCTGAGTATAACCTTTTGCAACTAACCTCGCTTTGTTTGTTGTGACATTACCATGTTCATCGAGTTTGTTGCGGAATACCCATTTGGTTCCTATGATGGATTTCTCATCCGGTCTCTCTACGAGTGTCCACACTTGGCTCTTTTTGAATTGAGATATCTCATCTTCCATGGCAAAGACCCATGATATATCATCTAGAGCGTCATGGACTGTCTTTGGTTCCATCATTGAGAGCAGTGCATCATGAGATTCCTCCGTATCTTGATTTCGTGTAGTCGCTCGAGTATTGATTCCAGATCTGATGTTTCCTATTACTTGACTGTTGGATGACTGGAAGCATGCTACCATTTTCTAGGTTGCAGCTCATCAGCTTCTGTTTCCAGTGTCTCAACATTTTTGTCTTCGGGAATATTGTCCTTACCGTCTTTAGTAACCTGTAATTCTGCACAGGGCAAATCTATACCTTCCTCATCAGTAGCATCTGCGTTAGGTATATCATCAAAAGTAACATGTATGGATTCCTGAACAGTCAGCTTCCTCTTATTATAAACACGATATGCCTTAGAGTGAAGACTGTAACCAAGGAATATCCATTCATCAACCTTAGAGTCAAATTTTCCTCTTTATCTCTATCGTTCAAGATAAAACATTTGCATCCAAATACACGAAAGTAACTTATATTTGGAGTTCTACCATGCCATATTTCATAAGAAGTCTTCTTTAATATCGGCCTAAGGAAGAAACGGTTAGAAACATAACAATCTGTACTAACAGCTTCTGCCCAGAACTGTTTAGGAATATCATACTCATGTAACATAGATCTAGCCATTTCCTGTAAGACCCTATTTTTACGTTCAACTACGCCATTCAGTTGGGGAGTTATAGGGGCAGAGAAGTTATGACTATATCCGTACTGATCACAGAATGATGCAAATGACTTACTATCAAATTCCAGTCCGTTATCACACGTATACCTACACAGATTCATTTCCTTTTCATTTTCCAGTCTCTTCACCAGTGATGCAAAGTTATCCAGTGCATCATTCTTATGTGCAAGGAATATCACCCAAGTGTACCTGGAATAATCATCAACAATGACAAAGGCATATCTTTTACTCGCAGAGACATCGTTTGAACAGGACCAAAAAGGTCGAGATGTAATTCCAGAGGTCTGGATGTAGATATCACATTCGTTGCTTTGAACGATGTCTTGGTCTGCTTGCCCATTTGGCACGCCTTGCATGTTTTGTCCTTGACGAACTTTATGTCAGGAACACCTCGTACCAGTGCATTGCTTGTGATATGAGACAGTAATTCCATATTGGCATGTCCTAGGCATCTGTGCCATAACCAGGTGTTATCCTGTGTAACTGCTAAACACTTGACATTCTGGTCAGTGATATCATCAAGAGTTATGCAATAGATATTTCTATCCCTAGATGCACTGAATAGTACATTGTCATCATTTCTAACTACACACTTATCATTTTCAAAAGTAACCGTATGACCCTTATCGCATAATTGACTAATGCTAATGAGGTTATGTTCTAGATTCTTAACCAACTATACGTCATTTATAGTAGTATGTAAAGTGTTACCAACAGTTCCAACTCCAATAATCTTAGCTTTTGTCTTGTCGGCATAGGAGACATATCCTCCGTCACACGCTTTCACCGACACAAACTTACTAATATCACCTGTCATATGGTGGGAACACCCACTGTCGAGGTACCACTTGTTTTTCTTGCTGGATTTTCTTCTTTGTACCTGCATGAATCAGTTCTTTTCTGAGGTGCCCAACTTCGAATGGGTCCTAAAAGGTTAGTGGCAAAATAACTCCTATTAACACATGATATATCATCTGTCACAGACTGTGATCTCACAAACACAGGCGGGCCAGTGTTAGAACTTTGATTCTTAGGAACCTGCTTTGACCTCCAGATATATCTAGCTTTATCAGCTCTCTTCAAAAAACAGTTGTTAGCATAATGACCGTGACGGCCGCATGAAAAGCATTTAGGCTTTCTCATATCTTGTGAAGGTGCATCATGCTTAGGTGTCGTGGAATATCCTATCTCTGTTTTTTCAACATGTCTAGGAAGACTAAGTATCATGTTGAGATTTTGTTGTCCTACAAGAAGTCTATCATTTGTACGAGATTTTTCTTCTAAGAAATCCTTAAGAACAGACATGAATATAGATATATTTTCTTGCTTCCTAAGCTTTTCGCAATTACACAAGACTTTCTCTTCCTTAAGAGTTTCTAACTCGTCTATCAGACGCTCATTTTCTAGATCTGTTTGATGCTTCTCTAGCTACGCCATCTCGTTGCCTAATCAAACTCTTCACTTGTGAGTTGAGCGACTTAATCCTTCTTTCTGCGTTTTGAATTATTTCAAACATCTCTTCCTTTTTTAACTACTTCAGGGACTGAGGAAGCGCTATCATGAGATTTATCTTGTCTAGCATATAATTCATTCAGAAATAGTATTTTCTTAATAGTGGATGAATTTGATACCTGGTCATCATCATCGGCCATGTAGGCGAGATCTTCCTCTTCTTCACTTCCGGCCTCTTCCCAGTTGGTGACCATGGCTTTCTGTTTCTTTATCCTTTTGTCACCAATTTCTGTTGGGCAGTTTGATACGAAGTGGCCTGGCTTGTTGCACTTGAAGCATTTCTGCACATTATTTCCGGACGAGGTTATTCTCTTGTTCCTAGGCTAGAACTTGGAGTTTCCTTTGAACTTCCTTCTCAGCCGAGATTTTTCGAACCTCCTGGTCAGCATGACGATCTGTTCCAGCAAGTCTTCCTCAGTTCTTCTTCGCCATCAGAATCGTTGTCTTGTTCGGTGTTGAAGGCAATATTTGGTTGGTTTCGAACTGGTGGTTTTTCTTTGATAGAGATCTGAGTCATCTCGTAGGTGGTTAGGGATCCGATTAGTTCTGAGACGGAGGGCTCGTCCAAGTCATTCGCTTCGTAGATGGCAGTTACTTTGGGATTCCATTCTCTTGGAAGAGATCTCAGTATTTTTCGCACCTTCTCACCGTCCGGTATTTTATTTCCCAACGAGAACATTTGATTGATGATATTCATGAATCTCACTTACATGTGGCTTATGGTCTCGTTGTCCTCCATTTTGAACAGCTCGTATTGGTGAGTTAGAAGGGCTATTCTTTCTTGTACGACTCGAGTGGTTCCCTCATGTGTGACTTGAAGCATCTCCCACATATCTTTGGCAGATTCGCATGAGCTTACACGATTGTATTCTTCTTCTCTTGTAAGTGCACAGGCGATCATGTTTTTTGCTTTGGCATTCAAGGAGATTCCTCGCTTGTCTGTTGCATCGTAGTCAAAACCTTTCTTTGGAGTTCCATCCACCTTCTTAGGAGTATAAGGTCCAGTAGTGATGATATCCCACAGATCATAGTCAGTAGCAAGCAGGAATTCCTTCATCCAGTTTTTCCATATGGCGTAGTTGGTTCCATCGAAGAGTGGTGGCCTGGAATGGGATTGTCCCTCTGCAAAAACATCAAAACTCGAAGAAGCCATTAGATCTTTAACTCAGGCTTGTTAGGCCCGTCGTTTGAGTAACCCTCTCTGATACCAAATGAAGATATAAATGTGCCTAAGAGGGGGGGTAAATTAGGCTTATGAAAATTTTATGCTTCTTTTCAAAATTCCTAAGTGTGGTGACGCCTACTGATGCTTGTGACGAGTATGCGTGATATATCCTAGTTACGTCGGATGTGTTTCGGGTATGTCTCACAACGATAAAGAAATAACTGAAAAGTAAATGCGAGACAGGATTTTTATAGAGGTTATATCCCCAACTAGGGTTTACTCCTCTCCTTGGGGTTTGCTCCCCAAGAGTTTAACCAATCACTATAATGCACCGTAGCTGGATACAAAACTGATTGGTTAGCCCAATACACAACCGACACAAGTCGAACACTAGCCACTACTAGGTTACCACATGCCGAGTTTTGTTCCTCGGAATCCCCTGATCCCAACAGACACAGCTCGCTACTGAAGGGCCCCCGGAACTCGTCCTTCCCTTCACGTGTGCGTAAACGTCGACCTTGTCTCCTTGGTATTGCTCACGTCCGAAGACAACACGTCCGAAGACATAATATATGGTATGGGAGGTTGGAATAACCCGATGAATCATTCGCTCAGTGATGGAATCGCAAGTTAAAGCTCAGGTAGGCAGAAAGCTATCGCAAGTGGAAGGCTCAGGAATCTCTATGTATCTTTCTGCTCAAATATCTCTCGTAGGCTTATATTCGCAAATTCTTAGTTTTTCGAAAATCTGAAGTGTGGCTCATATATAATCCTTTTCAATCAGCACTTCACATGGAAAATCATATCATATAATAATCACCAAATCAAGCATAGTTTCCATGCAATTTTCGAGTCAATCATACCATATAAATCATGCTTTTAATAAATCATCACAACGGTCATATAGCACATTTAAAGCATGATTATTTTCCATATAAGAGCTCATTTAAGCATGAATATATTCCACATAAAGACTCAAATTCGTTCCCATGCATATTCAATCATTTCGCATATATTTACCAAAGTCAGAACTTTCCATAAGTGATTCTCTGCTATCTGTTTCTAGTATAAATCAATCCAGATTAACTTTCCAATTATAGCACACGAGATAACATCATATCAGCACGTTTTTCATATGTAGCTCATAGTATTAGATAAATATATTTACCATGTTTAGCACACAAATCAGATCAGAGCATACTTCATTCGATTTATCAATCATGGCAGAACTTTCCTTATTTCAGAGATCACATCCGTTTATAGCAAATAACATATAATAGCACATAATCCACAAAGTCAATCAAATCAAATATTTCCTAAATATAATATTCCAATCAGCATAAGGAAATATATTAATTCAATATGGCACATTAAATTCAGTGGAAAGCATGCAAGAATAGTACATGTGATTTTCGTCCAGGAAGAACTGATTTTCAACAGATATATCACTTTCCATATGTAAACAACATATTTTCCAAATATGGCTCAGAATGATATCTTATGCATTATTTTCATATATAGCACAGAACGATATATCATATCACAGGGGCTGTCTATAACATGCGATCACCTAGTCTCATCAACTAATCACCAAATCATATGCGAATCAAATATTCAACACTTTAATCAATCTATAGCTCATAATCAATGCATGTGTAAATATTTCCATATACTTAGACATAATATTGATCATAGATCGAATTGCTTAATTTATAGAACTAACGTTATTAGTTATTACAATTACATTGTCCATCAAAACTCTCTAACACTCTTGGACCAAAAAGGTCAACGGAACTTAATTGATAATTTTTTACACTTTTTAGTATTTAAGTGAAACTTTATTTTATTAGGTATCCATATGTAAAATTTATCTGATATAAAATTTATCTGTTATGAACATGAACTGAATTGTTAATTTTTTTTGTACTTTTTGGTATCTTAAGTGTAGATGTCCCAGAAAAAAAAAAAAAAAAAAAAAAAAAAAAAAAAAAAAAAAAAAAAACCTGTAGTAAAAGAAAAGAACAAGGAGTGGCAATGAATTTCCGACGGAGTACAAACATCTGGGGATTTTTTTTAGCAGAATTTATCGTTTCTTTCATATCGCCGCTTTTTACTATTCCAAGAATTCACATTTTCGTTTTTCTTTTTCTTTTCCTCAGATTTCTCCAAGAAAAGCTGCACAACACAAAGCTGCTGAGTGCTTTAATGGTGGTGGTGATCACCGTTCTCTCACCTACACGCGCAACAACTACGCACTAACTGAGACACCATGGCCGACGGAACCTGGCCAGAAGACGCCGTCTCCGGCGAATGGGAGGCCGGACTTCCCACCGCCGACAACCTGCCGCCGCTCTCCAAGTCCCTGATCCCGCCGGAGCTCGCCTCCGCCTTTCGAATCCCGCCGCAGCCTCCCAGAACAGAGGCGGACGTATACCGTGAGGCCCAGTTCACTCTGTTCTCCCTCCGACCACATCCGCCCTACCCGGACCAAGATTCCAAGAATGCTCGTCGGCCGACCGCCGAGGATGCGGGTTTCACGGCGGACGAAGACCAGTCAACGGCCAACGAAACCCTTACGAATTCGAGGCTGGTGTGGACCACCGACCTACACAAGCGGTTTGTGGAGGCCATCCGCGAATTAGGGGGTCCGAAAAAAGCCGTGCCGAAGGCCATCATGGAGAGGATGGGCGTCGACGGGCTGACGAGAGAACAGGTGGGCAGCCATCTTCAGAAGTATAGAAAGTTTCTGAGAGACCAACAAGGTCTGAGTACGAATAATAATAATAATAGTAAAGATGGAGCATTGCCTTCTTACCAGCGTCAAGATCCTCCTCCTCCTCAGAATCTGATGACGTCATCAACTGGGCTGAGTTTTCCTAGTTATTACAATCAACAACAGCAGCATCATCAGGATAATGACGGAGCGTTTCCATCTTACAGTCAACATCCTCCTCCTCAGAATATGACGACGTCATTACCTGGGCTGAGTTTTCCTAGTTACTTTTACCATCAACAGCAGCAGCATCAGGAGAAAGGAGTATAATGGATACAAACGAAATAGTAATGACTGAAGATTCGAAATGGAGGTGAGGGATTGGTTTGATTGTCATACTGATACCATTCGCTTAACAGCAATTATTGCTTGGATATGGGTGAGCTGTTCTTGTGAGAGAATCAATGGGTCAATCTTTGGTATATGAGAGTGGCAAAAGGACCCATGACAGATCCTTCTTTGTTTTTGGCTTCGATTTGCTAGTACATAAAAGGAATCTTACTTAGTCAGATTTAGGAAGTGTTCTTCGATACATACGTCATAATACGTACTTGCTTTGCTGAGATGTTAGTATTACATCACTGCCATTGTTTTTCTTGTCTTCTTTCCTTCCCATCCAAGACCTAATCAACTTACTCAGTTATTCTTTGGCTTCATTTATTCACAAGTTAAAAGCAGTGATTGACTTCCCTTCCCTGTGCCAATAATAGGGCAACGAAAGCAAAAACTGACACTAATTGAGCAGTTTAGTATTAAAACCTTAGAGCGACCTTTACTAATCAAAAAGGTTTTCCCCAAACATGAAGTAATTATATAGAATAACGATACAGTCACTGCCCAAATTCAGTTTGTCCAATCCACATAACCATCAACACAAGCATAAAAAGCAGCAACAGCAAGCAGCATAAACATAATGAAACTTCGAAGAACAACAAACATCACGCCACCAGATAACAAACAGCATTCGATACTTCAATCGTCATCACGGCGATGCTTTCTACCATTCCTCTCGCTACGACTCTTCTTCTCATGACGACGACGCTTCTTTTTGTCCCTCCCCAAACGAGAATCATCCTCCGAGGCACTTGAACCCGAATCCAAGTTCCTTCTTCTATCCCTGCGTCTTCCCCGATGTTCATCAGACCGAGAATCATCGTCGCCATCATCTTCCGACGAAGAATGCCCATGTCTTCTCCTCCTCCTCTTCTCCCTCATACTCTTTCTCTTCCTCCTCCTATTTCTCCTTTCTTCATCAGACGAATAATCCTCTCCTTCGTCATCATCTTCATCATCTCTCCTACCCCTTTTCTCCTTCTTTCTCTTCCTTCTCTTCGCATCATCATCGTCAGAATCAGAACCATCGTCACTGTCATACCTTTTCCCAGCTCTCCTCTTCTTCGACCTCCCCCTCTTTTCATCTCTACTACTGCCCTTCTTCTTCGAATCAACAACCCTTTTCCCATACTTCTCAGCAATAGCCCTTTCCATTTCAGAATCATAATCAGAGTCTTCAGTCTCACTCTCCTCTTCATCTTCCTCCTCCTCGCTGCTCTCTTCCTCCGCCTTCTTCTTCTTCTTCTTCACCCTCTCGCCTTTCAGCCTCTCCAAACCAGACATCACAGCAGCCTCAATAGCCTCGCCGTCACCATTAACATCGGCCTTCACGCTCAAGAAATTCCTGCACTGAAACGTCAGGTGCCCGACCCTCCCACACTTCTTGCACGCCCCACGCGCCTCGTCAGCGTTGGAGCTCGTGACACGTGCCAGGGCAAGAAGGCCCTGAAAGCTTGCGTAGGCGTTCTCCGTGTCGGCAGCTTCGTTGCTCTTCGAGGAAGAAGGGCCCTTCTCGTTCTTCTTATCGTCCTCCTTGTTGGCTGTGGGCGCGTATGGGTCGTAGCCGATGGCGCTCTGCCATATTCCGTGGGTCTGAAGCGCCGCGCTGCTGTGGACGCGGTTGTTCGCCGGCATGCGAACCCTACCCGCCGTCGCAGGCATGATTTTTGTCTAGTCTGCGAATTTTCGGGTTCGTCCAATCGAAATTTAGGGTTAATTTGGGGGTAAAGCAGATTTAGGGTTTCTCCTACCTAATATCCACCTATTGTAAAGATTAACAGAAGAGATCGCAGGGAAGATGACTACTTACAGATCGGATTCAAAGGAGATGAGCAGAGCAGACGCTTGAGCGATTGACCACACGATCGAGAGAATTTTTTTTCCTGATAATAAGCATATATCTATTACTATTAATTATTATAAAAGTGTGTGTGGCCAGTTTCTGGGTGGGCTGCTGGTTATTTATTGCACTTAATTTTTTGGGCGTGATACCTGTATATTTAGTTTGCTAGTATTTATTAATATTTTTATAATAATATTACAGAAGTTCGTTTGGTGTCGTTCCTCAATTGGCTGAGCGGAAACGTAAGCAACATGAATGGCAAGGGAGAAAGAACGGTGTGAAGATCCGATTGATTCTCAATCAAATCTTCAAATGGGAGATTGTCGACATAATAATTCAAAAGCCACATGGGCATTTGAATGGTCACAATTGCGTGAGAAGTTCGGCACCTTATTCGTCGTAGGTGTGCTGATGATTTTCATATCTGCTGTTCAAATGCAAACGTTCTCCTATAAATATAGCTCAAAGCATCAGAAGGAAATCTCACAGACAGAGAGAAGAGAGAGATCAAGGGAGAGAAAAGTAGAGGAAAAATAATATAGAGTTTGTCGGGTATTTTTTCCGACTATAAAGAGAGATATTGAGGATTTTCTCCTTTGTAGTACGAGAGGTTGTAACTCCTACATTTCCCCTATATTGAATTCTTCTTCCTTGCCCGTGATTTTTACCCCGATTTGTTTGGAGGTTTTCCACGTTAAATCTCGGTGTCCATATTTTATCTTTAATTGATCAAATATTAGCCGTGGTGTTATTCGACCAGGTCCGCTGCAACGCTAACAATTGGTATCAGAGCCTAGCTTGGATTTTATATATCTATTTATGGTATGCTCTGTGGTTGCCACTAACGTGGACCCTCCACATCAGAAAATAATAGATACTCCCTCCGTCCCAGCAACTTTATCACATAAGTTGTTGGGCACGCAAATTAAGGTGACATTATTATAATAATATAGTACCATGAAAAGGTAAAAAAGTGTGTATTTTAACACGTCTTTTAAGAATATTTAATATTATTATATTGATTGTCTATGATAGTTTTTTGCTAAATAAGGAAAGGTGATAAAATTATTGGGACGCTCGAAATGAAAAAGTGTGATAAAATTAGCGGGACGGGGGAGTATTATACTGCCCTTGTTACGATGACGAAAAACACTGGGACGAGTTCAATAATTATCTGCTGCAACCCCGTCGGAGGTATCGTTCACGACTGAGCACAAATTATAGCGGCGAAATTCGACATCGAAAAATTCAACGGGAGAAATTTTTCATTGTGGAAATTAAAGATAAAGGCGATCTTGCGAAAGGACAGCTGTCTGGAGGCTATCAATGGAAAACCAGCCACACTAATAGACAAAAAGAAATGGAACGAGATGGACGGGAGCGCGTCGCAAATCTTCATCTGGCACTAGCAGATGAGATATTGTCCCGAAGAAAAGAAAACGACAAAGGAGATTTGGGACCATCTAACAAATCTGTACGAGCCGACGTCGTTACACAACAAAATATTCTTGAAGAGAAAATTATTCTCCTTGAGAATGTCTAAATCTACTTCGGTGACGGAGCATCTCAACGTCTTGAATACTCTATTTTCGCAGCTAACATCGTTGGGGTATAAAACGGAGGCTAAAAAACGTGCGGAAATTCTACTTCAAAGTCTGCCTGATTCGTATGACCAAATCATCAACTTGACGAATAACGCAAAAGTTTTGGTGTTCAGTAACATCGCAGCTGCTATTCTCGAAGAAGAAAATCGGCGAAAGAACAAGGAGGACCAGAAAGCAGGACGCAACAGGTCGAAGCTTTGATGGTGATGAGAGGGAGATCAACGGAACGTGGTTCAAGTGGGAGTCACACTCAAAACATGGGAAAATCAAGAAGTAAGAAGAAGGATATGAAAATGCTACCACTGTGGAAAGAAGGGTCACTTGAAGAAGGATTGTTGGAACCTGAAAAATTCCAATCCTCAGGGAAATCTGGCAAACGCGTCAGGTGGAGACGTATTGCGTAGCAAAGCAGCTATCTTAACGGAGAGCAGGAAGGCGTACGATGAGATATGGCTTCTTGACTCGGGCGCAACTTATAATATGACCTCTCGAAGAGACTGGTTCAATCACTACGACCTATCTTAGGAGGATCTGTGTACCACTGCGAAGATAATGCCTTAAAGATCGTAGGTGTTGGAACCGTGAGGTTGAAGTTGCACAACGGTACAGTTCGCACTATTCAAGGAGTACGGGACGTGGAAGGTCTGAAGAAGAATTTGTTGTCTGTGGGACAGCTCGGTGATCTTGGCTCTGAAATCAAAGTTCGAGAGGAATAATAAAAATATTTCGGGGAGCACTTGTAGTCATAAAAGGTGAAAAGGTTGCTGCAAATTTGTATAAGTTGTTGGGACAGACGGTGCAGTGCAAGAAGGGGAAGCGTCCGTGGCTTCGGGATATTCCAGCGAAAGATCTACTATGTTGTGGCAGTAGAAGCTCGAGCATATGTCTGAACAAGGAATTAAAATTCTTGCGAGCCAAAATCTACTTTCGGGTCTCACGATGGTGTCACTACCGCGCTGTGAGCATTGCGTAGCAAACAAGCAACATCGGTTAAATTCAACACATCAAATTCTAGAAGCACTGATATTCTAGAATTGGTTCACTCTGATGTATGGCAGTCACCGATGTCATCCCGAGGAGGAGGAAAGTACTTCGTGTCTTTCATCGATGATTACTCCAAGAGATGTCGGGTGTATATCATCAAGAGTAAAGGGGATGTGTTCGCAACCTTCAAGCATTTCAAGGCTCGGGTCGAACTTGATACAGGAAAAAAGATCAAATGTTTGAGGAAGGATAATGGAGGAGAATATACTGCAAGGAATTTGATAGCTTTTGCAAAAGAGAAGGCATCAAAAGGCACTTCACTACGTCGTATACTCCACAGCAAAATGGAGTGGTGGAGCGGATGAACTGGACTCTGCTGGAAAGAACAAGAGCCATGTTGGGAGCTGCAGGTCTGGATAAATCATACTGGGCAGAAGCAGTCAACACCGTCTGCTACGTGATCAATCGGTCGCCTTCAACGGCAGCTGATCAGAAGATGCCGATGGAGATGGGGATCGGGAAGTCAACGGATTATTTCAAACTCCATGTATTTGGAAGTCTTGTGTACGTGGTGTACAATTCCCAAAAAACTACAAAGCTGGATCCGAAGTCCACGAAATGTTTATTCTTGGGGTATGCTGATGGTGTGAAGGGGTATCGCCTGTGGGATCCCACTACCCACAAGGTTGTCATCAGTAGGGAAGTTATCTTCTTAGAAGATAAATCAATCGGAGGAAATGATAGCACTACAACGAAAAGCCCAAAACTACGACGATTCAGGTGAAAGGGAAGTCCGTTGAACAAGATTCTTCTGAAGCAGTACCAGAGCACGGGGAAGGGCCAAGCGAATCTTCAGAGCTAGAACTTAGAAGGGGCACATGTAAAAGAGCCGCACCATCCTGGCATGAAAATTATGATATGGACAGTAACGTTGCATACTGCTTCCAACTGATGACGAAGAGCCATCAACTCTTCAAGAAGCACTGAACAGTTCAGATGCAGATCAATGGTTTGCGACAATGCAAGAAGAAATGGAAGCTCTACGAAAAACTAAGACATGGGAGTTGGTACCACTACCTTAGGGAAGAAAGGCAATCAGTAATAAATGGGTTTTAAGATCAAGGGGAACAACGACGATCAAGTAGAGCGGTTTCGTGCACGACTGGTGGTTAAAGTTTACGTTCACAAAGAAGCATGACTTCAATGAGATATTTTCACCGGTGGTTCGACTTACGACTATTCAGGTACTCCTGGCGATGTGTGCTACGAGCAACTAGATGTGAAGACAGCTTTTCTTC
The DNA here is from genome assembly GCA_027422505.1 of Craterostigma plantagineum. Taxonomy (NCBI): domain Eukaryota; kingdom Viridiplantae; phylum Streptophyta; class Magnoliopsida; order Lamiales; family Linderniaceae; genus Craterostigma; species Craterostigma plantagineum. The sequence goes on from JAPQWV010000118.1 coordinate 96,364, forward strand.
ATGGAGATCTTGAAGAAGAGATTTATATGCTCCAGCCGGAAGGTTTTGAAGACAAAGAAAAATGGAACTTGATTTGCAGGTTGAACAAATCTCTATACGTATCAAACATGCGCCGAGGTGTTGGTATAAGAGATTTGATTTCTTCATCATGAGCCTTGGATACAACAGATTGATTGTAGACCTTGTGCATATTTCAAGAGGTTTGGTGAAAATGATTTATCATATTACTGTTGTATGTTGACGACATGTTGGTAGCAGACCCCAACAAAGATCGTGTTGAAGAACTCAAGGCACAGCTGGCTATGGAATTTAACATGAAGGACTTGGGACAATTCTAGGGATGCAAATTTATCAAGACAGAAATAATGAGAAGATTTGGCTTTCATAGAAGAATTATCTTAGGAAGATCTTGCGACGCTTCAATATACAAGATTGTAAGTCAATTTTTACCCCACTTCTATTATCCTCAAGTATGAGTCCTAGCAGTGGAGATGTCTCGAGTACCGTATGCAGCAGTCGTGGGAAGTCTTATGTTCGCAATAATTTGTACACGACCAGACAATGCACATGCAGTGGGAGCAGTGAGTCGCTACAAGGCGAATCCGGGCAAAGAGCATTGGAGCGCGGTGAAGAGGATCCTACGATATATCAAAGGAACCTCAGATGTTGCATTATGTTACGGAGGAGCAGACTTCACTGTCAGAGGGTATGTTGACTCTGATTATGCAGGTGATCTTGACAAGAGCAAATCTACAACGGGATATGTGTTCACTCTTACTGGCGGAGCTGTAAGCTGGGTATCGAAGATTCAGTCCACTGTCGCGAACAACTGAAGCAGAATATGTTGCAGCTATGCTGGCAAGTAAAGAGGCTGTATGGTTGAAAATGATATGGAGGAACTCGGGCACGAACATGAGAATATTCCTCTGTTCTGTGACAGTCAGAGAGCCTTGCATCTCGCAAGGAATCAAACTTTTCATTCTAGGTCAAAGCACATAATTGTCCAGTATCACTCATTCGTGAGAAAGTGGAAGAGGGCACGATTGATATGCAGAAAATCCATACGAAATATAACCTAGCAGATTTCTTGACGAAGGCGGTTAACACTGATAAGTTCGTTTGGTGTCGTTCCTCAAGTGGCCAAGCGCAAACGTAAGCAACATGAATGGCAAGGGAGAAAGAATGGTGTGAAGATCCGATTGATTCTCAATCAAATCTTCAAATGGGAGATTGTCGACATAACAATTCAAAAGCCACATGGGCCTTTGAATGGTCACAATTGCGTGAGAAGTTCGGCACCTTATTCGTCGTAGGTGTGCTGATGATTTTCATATCTGCTGTTCACATGCAACGTTCTCCTATAAATAGAGCTCAAAGCATCAGAAGGAAACCCCACAGACAGAGGAGAGATCCGGGTGAGAGAAAAATAGAGGAAAAATAATAGAGTGTCGGGTATTTTCTCCGACTATAAAGAGAGATATTGAGGGTTTTCTCCTTTGTGGTATGAGAGGTTGTAACTCCTACATATCACCTATATTGAATTCTTCTTCCTTGCCCGTGATTTTTACCCCGATTTATTTGGAGGTTTTCCATGTTAAATCTCGTTCATATTTTATCTTTAATTGCTCAAATATTAGCCGCGGTGTTATTCGACCGGGTCCGCTGCCACGCCAATATATTTGACTCAAATAATATAAATGGTAATAAAAATCACATATTTGACATGATTCTGTTTTTGTTTTTTTTTCCTCCTTTTTTGTTATAATAAAGCAAAATATAGTATATTTAACAAAAAAACAAAAGTAATACTTTAATTCACATATGTGATACAATTATGCTTTCTTTAACTTTTTTTTTTCTTTTTTCTTCGTTTTTGTTTAATATTTCAAATATATATCATGTTTAACTTAAAATGATAGATAATAATACAATCACATATAAATTTGTCATTATTAAAAGAGAAAATTAGGTTTTTCTATGTTTGCATTGACAATTAATAAAGCATAAGGACATGAGCTAAATTTTGTTGGACTCTATCCGGAGGAACATGCATTTACTCGGGGAGCTTTATGTTGCATTAGAAAGAGCTAAATCACTCCATATATTGATTTAAAGCTATTTTTTACTAATCGATGTCGTAATTGAATTATGTTTAGAACTATAGGGCAATCTTCAACCCTGAAAAATTCAGTTAATTGTATTAAAGAATACAACTCCACTAACTTTTATACTAACACATTAACTCTATCTTTTACACTAATTTTTACTCCAACCCATTAACTCTAATATGAACTCTAAAAATACTATTTCATACAGGTTCGTCTTCATTATGATTATTATAATTATTTATATATACAAAGCAACACAAGTTAAATTTAAATTACGCCTAAAAATTTGTATGCTTATGAACCATTCAATATAGTTAATACAAATACGGCATGTAAGTGTGATTTGAATTTTTTTCTTATGTAGTATTTATTACACTAATGTACATGTCTTAAGTTTTAAATTTTAATCAAGTTTATATTATTTTATAACTATTAAAAAATCGGTTTTTATACTAATAATCACGAATCTACTACAATTAAATAAACTTTAAAATAAAAAGAAAATAAACATAAATAAAAATTATATCGCTATTTTAGCGCGAAAATAGTAGGTTCTCTAAAAGTGCATCACTTGTGGTCGACACTGTATCGATGTTACATATGAAGTGTAATCGGAATAGACTTATATTCTATTTTTGGGTTTTACGCAAAACAGAGTACCCATTGGAGATGTTCTAATACTAAGTAACAACATTATTTTATTACATTGCAGGTATATCTAACTGATGTTGTTCTACATTGAGAATATTAACTATTTTAATCATGTCTGTTACGCGGAAGCTGCACAACGTGCGGCCTCATCATCTACTCTAACTGAAATATGAAATCTACGCATTTTGTTGTTGTCGTTTCGTTATACCCTTTTGACAAGCTGAATAATTATTTATTTTTTTAAGCTTCACTAAATATATTTATACTATTGGCATTAGATTTAGATTGGATCTTGGGTTGTCGTAAATTCATGAATAATAGAAAAAATTTCAATTTTTGAGTACTTCATCCAATACCTATTTTTTGAACGTGTGGTTGATAAATTAAGAGTCATTTATTGCAATGCAAAGTATTTATGATGTGCGGTGCGACACATCCAAACATTGAGCATTGAAACAAAGGAAGTTGCAGGGTGCACTGCCATAATAGTTAGATTAGATTATAGGCTATCGTCGTCATGTATTCATTTCACGCGAAATACTTTCATCACATGATTAAACTGTTAAGTAGATTCCTTCCCTACTGTCGTTTTCTGGCCGAAGATTAGACAACAAATAAGTCACTTAAGTATAGGCGGACAACAATTTTTCATTTGCTCTCCACTCTCCTTATTGACGAACCAGTAAACATGAGATATGCGGACAACGTAGTTTAGAATGTTTAGGTCTTTTTGCTTAGCTTGAGATGGTGCTTGACCCTGATTTTCCGCACAGTTTCTAACAATTTTGAACAATCAAGCAAGAAATCACACAGAATTAACGTGGTTCGGATCATGAAAATCCTACATCCACGGTGGTAAACAACTCCTTATAGACGTGTGGTGTTTACAAGGAAGAGCATCTAATGATTACAAGTTCTTCAAATCATCCTGGGTACATGTGATAGATTTTATGCGGGAAAAATTACAGAGAGAATGAAATCGAACGGATTAAGAAGATGAATTAAAAGCCTAAAAGCATCGGGCGTAAATGACCAAAATGCCCTCAACCGTTCTAACTAATTTGCTTTCCAACGATTAAAGCGCCCATAATAGGAAAATGTTTCTATAAGTCATCAACGTTTCTTCATCAAAGTTACTTCAGCAATATAAATCGAGCCATATCAGACTTCAGTACTCAACTTCTTCTTTTCTTCATCAATCATGTTGCAATGTTCCTTAGCAAACTCTGACTTGTTCTTCAACAACCCCCACAAGATCGATGGTACAAATCTCGTACAACCATCTTGCCCAAAAGTCTCTGTAAACAAGGTGCAGTGAGTGGTTTAGTAAAATGGTCAGCTAATTGAAACTCGACCTAACAGGTAGTAGCTTGATGTTGCCACTTAGCACATGATGCCTAATAAAATGGCAATCGATCTCAATGTGATTGGTTCTTTCGTGGAACTTGGGATTAGAGGCCAAGTTCAGAGCCGAAAGATTGTCACAATAGATCGCAGGTTTCTGTATGGGACTCAAATTCAGCTCAGTTAGTAAACACTTTATCCAAAGTACTTCAGCTACCACTGAACCAAGGGCCCTGTATCCCGATTCTGTAGAAGATCTGGAAATGGTAGTTTGCTTCTTGCTTTCCATGTGATCAATGAACTACCCAAGAAGGTGCAAAAGCCCGTAACAGATTTCCTTGTGTCCTGCAAGCAGCCCAGTCTGCATCCGATAAAGCTTTATTGTCCGAACTGTCTTCAGCAGCAAAGAACAAGCCTTGCCCAGGTGAGCCCTTTAGGTACCTTAATAAATGACGAGCTGCTGAGAGATGGCCAACCCGAGGTGCTGCAACGTATTGGCTAAGTCTGTGAACTGTAAATGAAATATCCGGCCTAGTGAATGTACGGTATAGAAGCCTACCAATCAGTCTTCTATATTCAAAGGGATTTGTCAGCAATTCACCATCACTTTCAGCCAATCTGTCATTCGGGTTCTTAGGAGTATTAAGAGGCTTAGCATTTATATACCATGTATCCTCTAACAGTTGTAATGTATATTGCCTCTGAGAGGTGTCAATTCCCTCCTCATTTCTGGCAATTTCCACACCAAGAAAGTACTTCAACTCCCCGAGATCCTTTATCTTGAACTGTGAGCTGAGGATGTCTTTTGTCTGATCTATATCCTCTGCTGAAGGCCCAGCAAAAATGATGTCATCCACATATACCAGGAGCATGACTAAGTTCAGACCCTTCCCCTTTATGAATAGAGTGTGATCAAATTCGGTTTGAGTAAAGCCAAACACTTTAACAGCCTCAGTGAACCTCAAATTCCATTGTCTAGAAGATTGCTTCAAGCCGTGGATGGTGTTATGTAATCTGCATACATTTTTCTTTCCACTAGCAGCTTTATACTCATCATAGAACCCCTGAGGTAAATCCATATATACCTCCTCACTCGGATCTCCATTTAGGAATACATTATCAACATCCATTTGAGTTAGTTTCCATCTGAACTTGGCAGCTAAAGAAAGGAGGATCTTGATTGTGTTAGGCTTTGCCAACGGGGCAAAAGTATCAATGTAATCCACTCCTACCTATTGGTTGTACCCCTTTGCCACCAGACGTGCCTTGTATTCTCTACTTTTCCTGTCGAATCATAATTGAGTTTGTATACCCACCTATTGCCAATGGATCTTTTCCCTTCAGGCAGGCTGGACTTGGAAGCTTGATCATAGTTCTTAAGTTCTTAAGTTTGTATACCCAGCTATTGCCAATGGATCTTTTCCCTTCCAGTCGAATATAACGTGGTTCGGATCATGAAAATCCTACATCCACGGTGGTAAACAACTCCTTATAGACGTGTGGTGTTTACAAGGAAGAGCATCTACTGATTACAAGCTCTTCAAATCATCATGGGTACAGGTGATAGACTCGAATTTTACGCGGGAAAAATTACAGAGAGAATGAAATCGAACCGATGAAGAAGATGAATTAAAAGCCTAAAAGCATCGGGCATAAATGACCAAAATGCCCTCAACCGTTCTAACTAACTTGCTTTCCAACGAATAAATTGCCCAGAATAGAAAAACGTTTCTATAAGTCATCCACGTTTCTTCATCAAAGTTACTTCAACAATCTAAATCGAGCCATATCAGACTTCAGTACTCAACTTCTTCTTTTCTTCATCAATCATGTTGCAGTGATCCTTAGCAAACTCTGACTTGCTCTTCAACAGTTTCAAGAGATCTTTCCTAATTGGATTCAATCAAGATTTCACTTTCGAACAAAATCGAAACTTTGTGTGATTTATGAATAATGAGGATCGTATGCCTCATCATTTTAAGCCAAATGAACCATGTAACTTAAATTGGTTTGACCATTTCCTCAATCATCAACGTTTGCTCCTCTATTGAACACTTCTTAAAAGGAGCCGATCAACACAAGAGCCTGAGAACAAATAACCAATTGCTAAAAGTAACATTATAATCAAATAAAGTATGGGCAATATTCCCGGGGCTCGTGCGCGGCTCAAAAATTTCTAGTGCACATGCCATCGTTGACCTTCACAGGTCTAAACTCAAAAAGTCACCCTAATTAGTTAGAAGTCAACGACAACCTGTCTTTATAATCTATAATAATATAATAACTATATATAATAATAACGATACTTTAAATACCACGAAACAAGAAACTTCCTCAGCCAAATTCAAAGAATCGTAAGAATGACAACCGAGAAAGAAAACTTCAGCCTTTCAGGCCCCTCATTCCTCGCTTCCGTCGATTGGTAGTCTTTCTAATTCTTCTTAATTTTTCAGTTCAGAAGACGCAAGATGTTCTTAACATTTATCCTTCTCTTCGCAGGAGTAATTCACGCCACAGAACTACCATAGCAGCGAGCTTGATCCAAGGAGTATACGTACTCGAAAAAGATCGTCAAGAAAAGAGACAAGGCCCTCAATCGCTGGCTCCTCCATGGTGGGAGTTTTCCAACTTCAAACTGAACAAAATACTCGTCGACGACCATGATCTTTCCTACTTCGGCGCCATATATGAGCACATCAACTACCCAGTCCATATTAACCCCGTTATTCCTCGGTATGTGATTGCCTTCAGAGGCACAATCAACAACTCCAATACGAGGGCCGAAGATTTCAAGGTCAATCTCCACTGCTTCGTTAACAATCTCCAAGAAAGTCAACGCTTTCGAATCGCCTTAGAATCATTACAGCAGGTCATTGCAACGCATGGAAGTTTTAGCAACAACGTTTGGTTAGCAGGCCATTCAGTGGGATCTTCCATAGCTTTGCTGTTGGGGCGTTACATGGTGAAGAATGCTAACATGCGAATAGAATCCTATCTTTTTAGTCCCCCTTTTTCATCTCCGCCCATTGGGAAGATAAAGAATGAGAAAGTCAAACTAGGGTTAAGGTTGGCTGGAGCGCTGTCACGGCTGGTTTGGCCTTAGCTGCTGCTAATGTGAATAAGCATGGAAATTCCAAGAATAATGATGATCCTTTTGATGTGTTGTCTACTTGGATTCCTTACCTTTTCGTGAACGAATCTGACCTTGTTTGTTCTGAATATATTGAGTATTTTGAGCACAGGGAGAAAATGGAGTCAATTGGGGCGGGAAAGATTGCGAAAATAGCGACAAAGCATTCCCTCGGGGGTATTGTTTCGGGCCTTCGAGGTAAGGATTCTGATGCATCACATCTGATCCCGAGTGCGTATCTGACGATTAATTCCACCCCTGATAAGGGTTTCAAGGAGCTTCATGGGATTCATCAGTGGTGGAAAGTGGATATTGATTTAAAGTACAAGTTGTATCAGTATAAGTAATGGAATTTGATTGTGGTTTTGTTATTGCTGTTTTTGGCTTGTTTGTTCGTTTGATGTCATGCTCTGTTGATCAACTTTATGTTGGGATTGACAAACGTAATAAGATACAAATATTTGCGTATTTCAGTCTCCTTACCTCTCCCTCCCTTTACTTAGGTTTCCTTCAAATTATTACAGTAGATTATGCAAAGTTCTCACTGAGATCCGGGATCAGTTTGTCATCAGCACCCTCTGGCGAGCATGTTAGCATTAGCTTTGCTAATTAATGATCAATACGTGCACTTGTTGCAATTAATAGGTAGTTTCATAAAGAAACATATATGATTTGTAATAATGATAATAATGTTGTTATTAAGGATATACCTGTTAAAGTAGTTAGTCGAGCGTTCCAACTTGATTGGATACTTGTAAAATTATTTATTTGAAATTATATCAAATAAGAGGCATTATTTTATCTAATATTTATACATTATGCCAAACTCTTTAGATCATTATAAGCTGAAGGACATGAATGCACATTTGATGGTAATCATCCAATATGTCTTAGAGCTTGATCTCAAATAAGTTACAAGTCGGTGGTTTTTGAAGACTGGACATTGAATAACCCAGAAAGACTTGTTCATATGTTGCATGCTTGTTAGACGAGGATGTTACGTTCCATTAGCATTAGTGTGTGGACGCAAATGCATATATGCATATGCTTGTGAGGCGAAAAATTCTTAATTGGAAACATTTGTCGAATGAGAACTTTCGTCTTGCGATAGTACATGACTAATCCTCTGCACATGACTAATCCTCTGACTTGAGGAACGATAGCAGTCTCGTGCGCATTGTGATTTACTTAGATTTATCCTTTGATTATTGGATATCACAAAAGGAATATTTTGGTTATTGTATGAGTGCGTATTAGGGGTGTAAACGAACTGAGCTGCTCTCGAGCCGCTCGGTCAAAGCTAGATTCGAGCTCGAGCCGAGCTTCGAGCCTATCATCTCTGGGCTCGAGGCTCGTCGAGCTCTTATCGAGCCGATAATTTAATTTTTAATATATTAAATTTTTAATATTTTATTTAATAATATATATCGAACTGGAGCTCGAGCCTGAATTGGTGCTCAAATACCCCTGCTTATCGAGCTTATCGACACGAGCCGAGCTTTAATGTGCTTAACCGAGCCGAGCTCGACCGAAAATTTTCGAGCTCAACCGAGTTCTAGCCGAGCTTGAGCCCAATAAAGCTTAATCGAGCCGAGCTCGAGCTAGGCTATGTTGGGGCTCGGCTCGGCTCGTTTTCACCCCTAGCGTGTATGGAGATTGCCTGTGGGCAACATAGAACTCGACACTTATATTACTAAGTGAATTTCCTATCCTATATTTTTCATGGTTTATGATTCAAAGGCCTTGGGCAAGGCACGATCATTGAGATTGATAATGGGATCATTTAAATTTGAAATGGAATCATAGTTATTAGATCAATTGGATTTCGACTTATAATTCCATGCCCAAGGTGTAATCGGGAAATTAGCCATCGAAAGGATTTTACGCGTATGCGCTTGCAATTGAAAAGGTTTACTCGTTCTTTCACTTAATACTAGGTATCACGCTACTTGCTAGGTGTTACTGTGATATGCGGATTCTTGATATTAAAGAAAGTTGATTATAAGACACTGTAAATCCACTATCAGTGTTATTCGTGAACCTAAAATGGTCATACGTAGTTTTGAAATCATATGAATTGATATTTCCAATAGTTGGATCATTCAACTGTTGAATTTAACTATTAAATAAATTGACTATTTGATCAAAGGAATAAAATATACGCGAAGATTTTGACACTGAATTTTAATTTAGTTGTGATAATTATTCAAGCAAAGTAATAGGATTGTTTAACGTTGGACTTTCAAATCTATGTTCATGAGCTTATAGGCATTAAGATGCTTAAAGGTCTTTTACACGTTAAAAGTTTTTTAACAAGAAATCAAAAGTTAATTTCTTGGTTTATCCTTTTAATTATGAATTAAAAGGATTTATGAGGTGGTTTATGGGATGGTAACGCCTTTGACTAAAGGCAAACAAACCAACACACACACACACACACACACACATATATATATATATATATGAGATATAAACCTATAACTCCTTTAACGTGTATGTGTAACACATGGAGAGCTATTAGCATAAGTAACTAGGAGTTAATGTGCGAAAAGTTGTTGTCAATACCAAACTAAACTTATAGATGTTCGTGGGGTAGATTCGTCTTTGTGTTGGCCACGAGTCGTTGGACACCTTGATTCTCCATTTGCACGAAGGTTTGATGGGTTGATTTGACATGCAATACTATATGGGCTCATAAAATTGGGGCATATATGAAAAAGTGAGGAAAATAGTGCTGGAGATTGTATGTTGATACAATTGTCAAAGTATTGACTACCAATAAAAAATTTCATGGGCTCATAAAATTGAGGTGTGAATCATTTTAATTGGACTTCAAGCCCACTATGAAAATATGATTTTCAAATATATTTTGGGGTCTAATAAAATAGTGGAAGGAAATTTAATGTGAAAAACCTTATATTAAATTGATATTTTTTCTATAATCTGGTCATTGTCTGCTTCTTTTATATTTTTACGTTAGAATGCTAAAAATCCAATTGCAATGAAAAACAAGTTGAGTGGCCTAAATTTCTTGATTGGTGGAGAAACCTTAATATTGTCCATCAATACGAAAAAAGAGACTGTGTTTGACACAACCCTCCTCATATTCCTGAGGATGAGACGTCTGAGTACTACAAGCAATATCTTATTCATGCTGAAGATAACTTACATGCTCGGTGCTACATGCTAGCATCTATGTCAAATGAGTTGTGAGAATGAGCCATTTGGTAATGATAGAAAAATTCTTGTTCACCTACAAGAGTTGTACTGTGAGAGAACTAGGAAAATGAGATATCATATATCTACAGACCTTTTCAGATGTCGTATGACTGAGGGCTTTTCAGTCCAAGTGCATGTGCTGAAGATGAAAGGCCTCATCGAAAAGATCAAGTCACTTGGAGTCGTTATGGATAATGGGCTCTTTGTGGACCTTACGTTGCAATCTCTACCTCCTCATCTGACAACTTCGTCATCAACTTTAACATGCATTCCACAGAGAAAAATGACCAAGTAACCATTTGTTGGACAAGTGGAGCGAGCCAAAGGTTTGTTGTTTTTTTATTCATACATATGTTTGTGGGTCACTAAGTGTTAGTGCAAAAGGGAACTATCACTACTTCATAACATTTCATGACGAATTCTCTAATACTGTTATGCATACCTTATGAAGTATAAATATAAAGCCTCTGAAAAGTTCAAATAATTTAGATCTGAAGTAGAGAAGCAAAGTGGCCGTGGCACAAAGACTCCTCGATCTGAGGAGGCAAATACTTGACCACTGAATTTCTTGATTATCTAAAAGAAAATAAGATTCGCTTGCAGTGAACTCCTCGTGGTACTCAAATGGAGTTTCTGAACGATGGAATCGGACCTTGTTAGGCATCGTTCGATCGATGGATGAGTAAGTACTTATAAAACACATATGGTTGCGAAAGGTTATACTAAAAACAAGGTGTTGGTTATGATGAAACATTTTCACCCGTAGCAATGCTTAAATCCATTCATATCCTGATCGCCAAGGAAGAGTTACGGGTCGTGAAACAACAAAATACGCTGATGGGGCGGGACATACTATGTGTAATGATTTCATCATTCACGAGAAATAAGAATAAATAAAAAAAGCTATTCCAAAGACCCACCCAAGTTCCATAGCTTTGGTCTACTATCCCTATCATGATTTTCCTACCCCCAGCAGGAAAGGTACTTCCCTTTTGGGCTGGTTGTGGGCGAGGAAGGATTCGCACCCCCGACATCGTGGTTCGTAGCCACGTGCTCTAATCCTCTGAGCTACAAGCCCCGACCCCATCTCCACTGTATTTGTTCCCGTGAGTACCTTCAAAAAAGGAACCTTTCCTCTCCCCAGCCATTTCGGTTAGGAAGATGTGAAAGGGCATTTGTCTCTATAAGAACGGTGCGTTCCGAGGTGTGTAGTGCGAGAGAAGGGATGCCATAATTGGGGTTTTGAATAAGACGACCTTTTTGCTTTTCATTTTTTTCATTGAAAAAGTAATGAGAATGAGAGGTGTTAAGCTTTCTATCATCCTGACATCGAGCTATTTTTCCGTAGGACCTCCCTGATACTCGTCACCGCAGTAGAGTTTAACCACCAAGTCCGGGATGGGTTGGTGTGGTTCCTCTGCGCCTAGGATTCCAGAATATCGAACCATGAACGAAGAAATGCATGAGAGAAAAAAAAGCCTATTGGCTAGTGATTGTGAGGCCCCAATTCTTTACTATGAAGGGACACCAAAGGCCTCTGCCCTTCCATCCCTTGGATAGGTACAGGGGAGAGCAGAGCTTTTGGTTTCTTCCTGTTGTCAAAGATTTGAAAACAGATGGCGAGTGCCTGATCGAATTGACTAGGTCATGTAGGAACAAGGTTCAAGTCTACCGGTATGTTAGGATTAGATCTGTCAAAATGGTCCGCGGCACGCGGGCCGGCCCGGCCCGCCATGCATATGGGGCGGGCTAGGCTGGGATCTTGGCGGGCCGCGGGCTAGGCGGGGCGGGGCGACCTGGCCCGCGGGTTTAATAAAATTATATATATATTTTATATTATATTATGTCTAAATATATTAATTTAATAGTTAATGATTCATTAATATACCATAATTAATAACATATATATTTATAAATATATCATTAGTACGTTGTTTATCCATAATTTATTATTAAATACCTTAATTAACTAAAACTAATTAATAAATTAAATTGTAAAATAAAAATACAAAAAAATAAATAATATATATAGGCGGGCGGGCCTGGCCCGCCTAGCCGCGGCCCGCCGCGGGGCGGGGAGGGTCGGTCCCCCATTTTTTAGGCCCGCCCCGCCCCGCCAAGTGGCGGGCGACGGGCCAACCCGGCCCGGCCTGCATTTTGACAGCTCGAGTTAGGATGCCTCAGCTGCATACATCATTGCACTTCCACTTGGCACCTGTCGTAATGATAACGGCTCGTATCGCCGTGTGAATTCTCAAAACTTCCGTCGCTCCACCCGCAGAGGCAAAGAACCCGCCTGTGTCTCGGCTTTGCTACCGGAAGCTCTGGGGAAGACGGAATAGGAGAGCACTCATCTTGGGGTGGGCTTACTACTTAGATGCTTTCAGCAGTTATCCGTTCCGCACTTGGCTACCCAGCGTTTACCGTGGGCACGATAACTGGTACACCACAGGTGTGTCCTTCCCGGTCCTCTCGTACTAGGGAAAGGTCGTCTCAGTGCTCTAACGCCCCCACCGGATATGGACCGAATTGTCTCACGACGTTCTGAACCCAACTCAGGTACCGCTTTAATCGGTGAACAACCCAACCCTTGGAACATACTACAGCCCCAGGAGGCGAAGAGCCAACATCGAGGTGCCAAACCTTCTCGTCGATGTGAGCTCTTGGGGAAGATCAGGCTATTATCCTTAGACTAACTTTATCCGTTGAGCGACGGCCTTTCCACCTAACCGGAAGTTGATTACACCCACTTCGTCGCTTAACGAAGCTAAGGAATAGGTAATCTACTAAACCCTAGCAAGCAAAATATGTACCGCATACATGATTTTAAATGATGTTGATCGTAACAATCGCAAGAAGAACCACGGAGCGAGCGTTTATATTATAAACGCACTTCCGTTTCGAAGTTTCCGCTGTGATCGCCTCGTGCGGCCTAGGGAACCCAACAATATCTTCAAATGTCATGGATTACCTGATGTATAAATCATGTACTTCGTATGTATTATTTGAATTGTAAGCACTATTGGACCTTGATTAAGTGTGAGAAGATGATGCCTTGAATCTTGTCATGAATCTCGTATTTGTCCATGAAGTTAAACACATACACCGACATAGTTGTTCCCGAGTGTTGTTAGTCTAAGGAATCTAGTATATATAAAAAGGAAATAGGTTTTCCTTAAAAAAAAAGGTGTTTCTGCTATTAAATCCCCAACACTATAAAAAAAAACCACATCAGACCCTTGTCAGGGTAATTTTATAAGAAAGTACCTAATGATGAAACTTTTTTACACCTAAGTACCCAATCGAGTAAGATTACAGTTTTACCCTCATTTCATCTCTTTCCCATCTCAATTTCCATTTCTATTTTCATCTCACGCATCCCGCCCAATCTTTTCAGAATCAATGGGAGGTGATGAACGACACTGAACGGAGCGAACCATGGCGAGCTAAACATCCATCGTGACGGTTCTTCAATCGAGCTCATATCTTCCTCAAAAAAGTCACTTTCTCTTCCTTTTTATATCGAGCTGGTGAGTGTAAATGTTAAACCTACTTTATGGCTTGAACTCTAGGTGTGGGAGCTCAATATTTCGCTGTAACTGAGGGTCCTCTGCCATAAATCCCTAATTTTTTTATTTGTCTTGCAGTATCATTTTAAACTTTATTACGTCTCTTATACGTTTATATACTGTACCATTTACTACAGTGTGGTGTACTACTTGTAACAGGTGGTATAATCCTAGGCTATGATGTCTGCAACTGTATTTGGTGGGGGGACATTGTTTGCATTATGTGAGTATAAGAAGAATACATCCATACTATTAATCAATGAATCAACAACGCTTATCGATGTATACATATCCCTCCAAAGAAGATGGCCGGAAATTGATTCAAGACGTGACTTCATAAAGTATCAAGTTCCGTTTGAAAGTCTGTACTCTACTTTGAAGGAAAATGCCGATGTGTGGAACATGTACCAGCTGTTTGTTCGACTGAAATTTTCCATGATCCAGATGAAAGTGGGAGACGATGAAATTACGGGGGGTCAACGGACTCGGGCAGAGAGGTATATTCTTTTTTGTTCTTTCTTTTAAACGTTATGTGTATTGCTTGCTACCAATGATTGATAACATTATATATATATATATATATATATATATATATATATTTGCAGCAAAGAAAACGAAGACTCGACTGAATTTAACTTTGAAAGGAATTCAAGCGATGCATGGAGACGATGCATTCGTGGAGACGGTCAAATCTTCATGGATGCAAACGATTTCAGACGTAAGTTGAAGAACTACTCCATCGCCATCCGTAGAGACTTTGTCTATAGGAAGAACGAATCCAATAAAATCATTGTTGTATGCAAGGACAACACATGTAGTTGGCGGATATATACATCGTATCATAAAAGCGATAGGTCATTTGGGATTCGGAGATCCAACCTAAAACACACTTGTGGTGAAGACATTCTTACGAGTCGGGATCATCCTCGAGCGGACTCACCTTGGGTAGGGAATATAGTGAAAGAGAGGGTTCGGGACGACCCCTCTTATTGTCCCGTTACCATAGTGAAAGACATTCTGAGGGATTATGGGGTAGATGTGGGGTACCACAAGGCATATAGAGGCAAAGAAAACGCCATTCATGATGTATATGGGTTAGAGAATGGTACTTTTGATCAGTTGAGGTGGTATTGTAACTCGGTTAGGGAAACTAATCCGAGTAGCGTGGCAGAGTACGATTTATACCCTCACGATAATAAGTTTCGTCGGCTATTTATCTGCTTCCACGCATGTCTTGTTGGTTTCGTTCGGGGATGCAGACCACTTGTTTTGATTGATGGTACCCACATTAAGACTAAGTTTAAAGGGGTGTTAGTTACGGCCGTGGCGAAGGACGCAAATGATGATTTGTTCACCATTGCTTATGGCGTCATAAGCGTTGAAAATGATGAAAACTGGGATTGGTTTTGTGCTAAGCTGAGGAGCATGTTTTATGACTACCCTGCGAAGTTGAGGGAGTTGATTTTTTTTTTTTTTTTCAGATCGACACCCAAGTATTTTGAAGGCTGTTTCCACGGTATTTCCTAGTAGTCGTCATGCGTATTGTTTGCGCCATTTGGTTGACAACTTCAAGAAAGAGGTAAAATATTTATTTAATTATATCATTCACTGAGATATAAAACACGCGTATTTCTAACGTATTGTGTGGCTGTTATTAGGTGATGAAACATTATCCGAAGCACAACAAGAAGTATTGGGCCAGTCAGTTAAAAAAAAGCAGCATGCGCAACAAGTCGATGCAAGAGCGCTGCTCTTCGGTTAACCCGTCACGTCCGACATAATCTAGATTGCCGGAGTGCTTATGGCAATACGTCATAGATAGCTCCATATCGCATTCAGCCTCTTCAACATTGATCACCACAGTTTGTTTAAGTTTCCTCGACTTCTTCAGTGGCCGCTGCTCGGAGGAAACCGGCGTAGTAAATACTGAATCACGCCGCTTCTTACCATCCTTAACCTCACCTTCATCCTCCTCATCACTGCTATCAGTCGCTTCCTCCTCATCAATCATCTCGTCCTTATTATCATCACCCTCGGCCTTACTACCCTCACCATCACTCTCGGTCTTATCCTCCGCATCAATCATCTCGGCCTTACTATCCTCACCCTCGGCCTTATCCTCTTCATCACCATTCTTAGCATTCTCATCCTTGCTCTCACCCTCGGTCTTATCTTCTTCGTCATCAACCCGTTCGTGAACATTCTCCTCACCATAAGCCTCAATAGCACCACCATCCATCTGTCCCTCAACATTGTCCTCTCTAATCCCAACACGTGACCTCAACTCTCTAAGAGCATCGTTCTGCGACCTCAACTTGGCCTCCAACCTCTCGACATGAGAATCAGCTCCGAATGGGAAACACCGACTCCATGAGCCTTAAAACACACACACAAAAACACATTTTGTTCAGCAAATTAAAAGAATGCAATTAATAAAAAAGAAAACATACCTCGGGAATGATGTTTATCGGCTGCAATAAATTGAGTTCGTTCTTTCGTGGATATATTGGAAAGACGCTGACAATATCGGCCAATTCTTTCTCAGCAATGCTTGTATCATTGCGAACCTTATTTTCCTTCCAACTAAACATCCGGGGAAATGTGTAGGTTTGATGCTTCTTAGCCAAAGTGGGCACATGCTCATACACCCACATCTGCAATGATGAAACCACTTAAATCATCACTAAACGCATATTAAATAAGTAAATTTAACGTAAGTGAATTACCATTACACCAATCGTGCAACCATTCATCGTTACATTTGAAGACTCACTCCTAAACGCAGCGGCTTCCTTTATCTCATCAACCAAATACTCGTGCACGGCCGCTCCCCATGCGTATTCACCAATTGACTCTACGTCATCGACGTAGATATTCACGAAAGAGGGGTTTTTCGAATTGCCCATGGGGAATAACACAATGTTAAACAAGAAAAGAACATACATCCTAACGAAATCATTCGTATTACCCTTTCCCGGCTTCCCTACAAACCTATCCAACAACTTAATGATATTTCTACGAGTTACATTGCCATTTTTGCCTCCAAAATATTTGGTAACAGTTTTGGACTTCGACTTTGACTTCGGGTCCACGGGTTGACCTAAGTGGTGCAACCCCATGATCAAACTAAATTCTTGCGATGAGAACACAACATCTACATTCTCACCAAACCTAAAGGAGTTACCCTCTACATTATATCGCCGTAGTAGCGCCACTATTCTCGCGAACGAGTGGGACATCTTAGGCATATTTAGGAAAAAATAGAACGGTGTCTTTTTAAGAGCTTCCTTTTGCGCAATGGTCATCTTCTTCTTTATGGAGATCATTGCTTTTCTGAAACGAGAAGGATGACATCTGGACGAGAGCTCATAGTCATTACGAGGTGTCTCCATTTTAGACTTTCGTGCCATTTCTACAAAGCAAATAAAACAGAAACAGAGGAATCAAATAATGAGCATACCGTACCATTTTGTTCATACATATAGTACCCAAATAGCTAACAAAGAGTATCAGTACAATGCATAAACAATACCAAAACAGAGCATAATCATAACCCCAATCGAAGGCAGAAACGATACCATTTTCAGCAACTAAAAACCGACCAATTTGAAAGAAAAAAAAACCCACAAGTCAATACACGAAAGAAACCCACAATCTTAGCCCTAATCGACCAGAAATCAAAGAAAATGGAAAGTCTCGAATCAAAATAGTAATGAAGTCATAGTCCAAGTACTAATCGACGACCGACGCTACCAAAAACGAAGATTAACATAATATTTGACAAAAAATCCCGAAAAGACAAGATTTACTGCGATTGATAGCTCCTTATCTTGTCGATCGTTTTCTTTTGCTGATGTTACTGCTTCGATTTGGGATGTTCGCTCCTACCATGTTGATTTGGGATGTTTCTGACACGCTCAAATACTAGCAAGTGTACTAGGTCGTGCAAGTAGTATAAAACGGACGAAGTCCGAGTATCGATCCACGAAGATAGCTTGATTAATTCTAAGATATTAAACCTAATTCTAATTTAGACTAAGAGAATTTTTATAATTTTGGTGATTTAATTAAATAAGATAAAATCGCAAATAAAATAGACGCAAATAAAATAGATGAGATAAAAATCAATTGACGACGAACGTGATCAAGGCACATAATCGGCACGGATTAATCCTACGTATTCATGCAATCAATATTTATTTAATCAATATAAACTAGTTAAGGTAGAAATTCCTAATATACGCGCTACCCGTTATTCACGTAACTAGCGACCCTATGCGATAATGACCAATCTCTATATTCCTATAAGACTGCAATCACTTCACACGCCTTCCGCTTTATGAATTTCCCCGAGTTTAGACGCTTTCGGCGCCTAAGGTCTCGAAAACCACACGTACGAAACCGAATTCCATCTCTGGTCGGTTTTACGTCGTGGTGTCCTATATTTATTTTTCTAACCGGTCTAATCACTTTTTCAGTCTCATAAACCAATCAAAAATCACGCACATGGTGATCAAGCATACGCAAGCATTAGACTCAATTATAGAACACGTAACTAAATTCATACGACTAAATAAAATAGGAATAGCATTACTCCGAATTCATAATCCGGCCTAATACGGCCTCAATAACAAAAAAACTTAAGCTAACATATTAATAAAATAAAAGCATAAAATATTCAAAGACATAATATAAAACTTCGCTTATCACGGAAGGAACGTCTCGCAAGCGTCGATCTTCTCTTTCGTCGCAACTCTATTTATTTTCCGCCGTCAAACTCGTCTGCTCTTATTATTGATTCTCAGCCATCAAAAACTTCGTTTCTCATTCGCTGCCTTGTATTATTTTTTTCTTCCGTCCTCTCTCGTATAAGATTCGCTGCCCTCTATATAGGTGTGTGGTAGCCGACTTAATCCCTGATTTGGAGGAGATCTTTTGAATATTTGAACTATTCTTTATTATTTCCTTAGTTGACGTGATACATGGCAAAAAGAAGTAATATCTCCACTTGCTTTTCACGTCTGCCAAAAGAATAGAAAATAGGTAAATTGCAGGATTGTCCAAATAACGTAAAAATTGCAAAATGATCCCTTAAGATTTAAATATTTCAAAAGTGCTCTTATTTTCTCTTTGTCGACCTCGTTTGCTCGGCTATATGTAGAACAATAAATCTAAACATGAGCATAGGATATTCGAGGCATTTTTAGGTAAATCATGATCGAAAAATGCACTTTTATGGGTTTCGTAAAATCCTAACTTATCAACAACCCCCAAACTAGCTTCGATCGTCCTCGATGATAAAAAGCGGAATAAAACTAAATCAAGTTAGGATTATAAAACATCAATCAATGAATTTCTCCCGTTTCATCTCAGAAAACGTAAAAGCATATAAAATCGAGATAATCATCGACTAATGAACGATCTAATCAAAACACGAGGCATGAAGTGACAAGTCGCAATCTTATCATAGCATGAAAGACATTTCTAGAATTATACCACGCATCAATCCACAACTCTCACAAGGATCGCTCAAGTCGCTCGAAGTGTTTTTCAAAGGGATCTGTATAAAGACGCTCAATGCACGACATGAAAAGATATTACTCTATGCTTGCAAATATATCACATCATAGTCACATAATAGAAGTCATGCACGAATCAAAGGGTCTTTATCAAAGGTTGTAATGGGGCTCAGGTTTTGGAAGGTGCGTCATATAGGAAGGTGAGCTAAAAATATCAAACGTGTCAATCATCGAATCGCTCTTCTAACCACTTATTTTGCTCTTCTAACGTCGTGTCTATTTTTCACTCGACACGCCCTTTTTCCTTTACTAGCTCTTCTCGCTCGCCTCTCTTTTTTTTTTCTTTTTCTTTTCTTTTTTTTTTCAAACTAGCCCCTCATATCTTCTTTTTTATTTGTATGTCTTATCGAGGAGAGAGGTTTCTAGTCCGCTGCAACATTACGACGAGAGATCTATATCATAGGACGAGTTCATAACTAACATGCATCGACGATTAGCT
Source organism: Craterostigma plantagineum (assembly GCA_027422505.1). NCBI lineage: Eukaryota > Viridiplantae > Streptophyta > Magnoliopsida > Lamiales > Linderniaceae > Craterostigma > Craterostigma plantagineum. The sequence continues at coordinate 116,403 of JAPQWV010000118.1, forward strand.
CCTTCTCAACCAACAAATCACTATTCACGATATCGATAATTAACACGTTGATCCGGGGTCGTATAGGCTAAATTTGAGGGACTTGGGCTAAATATCTGGGCTCCAAATCAACAAATAAGTCAAATAAGGCTCAAAGGGGCTCACTAAGTGGTAAATGCATAAGGTAGGGAAATATTTAGGCCAATGACTCAATTCTAATGCCCTTCTCATTTTCGCACACAAAAATCCACATAGTAACCATTGACATGCATAACAGAGCAAGTTCGAAAATATTCAGTCCATGCGTGTCACACAAGAATAAACACCGAGCATAGTGAGTTGCTCTGAATTAATCTCTGAAGGCTCAAAAACTCACATATATAGCTGGGTTTGTGCTTCATGATACGCAATACTCTCCTAAAGCAGTCAATATAGCCAAATAATCATGCTAATATCACGAAAACGCAACATGTAAGACTATCTCACTCAATTCGCCGAATCATATCACGACACGCAAAATTTTAAAATAGTTCATCATTGATAGGAGATTTCACAGATGTCATTCAAATCGCAACCTTCATCAGTTATACCCACTAAAAAGACCGAAACTCATCGATACGAGCATATTAAATCTAGCATGTGTCATATCCCACCCCCAAACTAAATACCACATTGTCCTCAATGTATAAACTAAAAGCAAAGAAAGAGTAGAAGTGACACTGCCCTGAATTTTAAGTCGATCGATGTAGGAGACTTTGTTGATTCGCAGTAAGCAAGCAACCATCGCGAACGGGCAACCCCCAAACTAGTTATGAGCCTGCGAAACAAACATGACTAAGCGCACCGTGAAAGCGAGTTTTAGAGAAAAATAATAATTAGAATAATAGGACTAAATATAATATATGCATCGATAATACTTGGGTTGCCTCCCAAGAAGCGCTGTTTTTAAATTCGTTATCTCGACTCTCGAGACGATCAGGGTGGCATGGTTTCTAGGCTTGCTTTGGTGTTCTGGAGGTCCTTCAGCTCGCTGGTATTCTCTCCAGACGAGGTGTTCCTGAAAGGCACAGAACAACCAGAAGCAAATAAATTAGAGATTACAGGTTCCACGAGATATACCGATGTTGTTTCGCCAATTTTCCCTCGTCATACAGCTTTAGCCGTTGGCCATTGACTTTGAGAGAATCTTTTCCGCTCATAAGAATTTGCACTGCTCCGGATGGGAAGACTTGCTCGACTATATAAGGTCCGCACCATTTACTCTTTAATTTACCGGGAAATAGGCGTAGCCTTGAATTGAATAGAAGGACACGATCGCCAACTTTGAACTCCCGTTTTATTATCTTCTTGTCATGCCACTTCTTTGTTCGCTCCTTATACAACTTGGCGTTCTCGTAAGCATTCTGGCGAAATTCTTCCATTTCGTTCAGCTGAAGCAACCTATTTTTACCTGCCTCAGAACAATCAAAGTTAAGCTTTTTAATAGCCCAATATGCACGATGTTCTAATTCGACAGGTAAATGACACGCTTTTCCATATACTAGACGAAAAGGCGAAGTCCCTATTGGAGTTTTATATGCGGTGCGGTACGCCCATAGTGCGCCATCTAGCTTCAACGACCAATCCTTCCTTGAGGCGTTCACCGTCTTTTCCAAGATCTGCTTAAGCTCCCTGTTGGAAACCTCCACCTGTCCACTAGTTTGAGGATGATACGGGGTAGACACTTTATGCTTAACACCATACTTAGATAGCAAATTATCAAACAATTTATTGCAAAAATGTGTACCCCCATCGCTAATTATTGCCCGTGGTGTACCAAAACGACTAAATACATGCTTCTTAAGAAAACGAATGACAACTCGAGCATCATTAGTCCGACATGCTTCAGCTTCTACCCACTTAGACACATAATCGACCGCAACTAGAATATACTTATTAGAGCATGAAGTAGGAAACGGACCCATAAAATCAATGCCCCAAACATCAAACAACTCTACTTCTAACATGACATTTAAAGGCATCTCATGTCTCCTAGATATAGTACCAGTACGCTGACAACGATCGCATGAAGCTACGTATGCATGGGCATCCTTAAAAAGAGTGGGCCAGAATAAACCTGATTGAAGTACCTTAAACGCTGTTTTTGTTGGTCCGTGGTGTCCACCCGTCAAACCAGAATGACAATGAAATAAAACAGAGCTTACCTCATCGATGGGAATACATCGTCGAATTACCTGATCAGAGCAAATTTTATATAGGAATGGATCATCCCACAGGTAGTGTTTCGCATCAGAGAGAAATTTCTTCTTCTGATGAAAATTCAAGCCTGTGGGAATTTCACCTGTAGCAGCATAATATGCAAAATCCGCGAACCAAGGAAGTGATGTATCAATTAAAGCAAATAATTGTTCGTCAGGAAAATAATCGTCAATAGGTAACTCCTTATCGTGCTCATGTGAGTTATCTAACCTAGATAAATGATCAGCTATTACATTCTCAACACCTTTTTTATCACGAATCTCTAAGTCATACTCTTGAAGTAGTAAAATCCAGCGAATCAACCTAGGCTTAGCATCTTTCTTAGCAAATAAGTATCTAAGTGCAGCATGATCAGTGTAGATAATTACCTTATTCAAGACTAGGTAAGAATGAAATTTATCTACTGCAAATACCACGGCTAGTAACTCTTTCTCAGTGGTAGCATAATTTCTCTGTGCATCGTCCAGAGTTTTACTAGCGTAGTAAATAACCTGGAATACCTTATCCTTGCGTTGTCCTAGAACCGCGCCCACAGCACCATCGCTAGCATCGCACATCAATATAAATGGGAGTGTCCAGTCTGGTGCGACCATCACTGGGGCGGTGGTGAGTTTCTCTTTTAAGGTTCGAAAAGCCTGCAGACAATCATCAGTGAAGTTAAAAATAGCATCTTTAACAAGTAAATTAGATAATGGCTTAGCTATTTTTGAAAAATCCTTTATGAAGCGTCGATAGAATCCTGCGTGCCCCAAGAAGCTTCGAACTCCCTTTACTGACGTTGGTGGTGGCAACTGCTCAATCGCGTCAACCTTGGCTCGATCCACCTCAATTCCTTTGTGCGATACCTTGTGCCCGAGAACTATACCTTCATGTATCATAAAATGACACTTCTCCCAATTTAAGACAAGGTTAGTCTCTTCGCATCGTGATAGAACAGATGCTAAATTATCAAGACATGTATCAAATGTAGACCCAAATACAGAAAAATCATCCATAAATATTTCCATAAATTTCCCAACTATGTCATGAAAAATAGCGAGCATGCATCTCTGAAAAGTAGCTGGTGCGTTGCATAATCCAAATGGCATGCGTCTATATGCAAAAGTACCATAAGGACAAGTAAAAGTAGTCTTTTCCTGATCCTCGGGCGCTATAGAAATCTGGTTATAACCTGAGTAGCCATCTAAAAAGCAGTAAAACTCATGTCCAGCTAGTCTTTCTAACATTTGATCAATAAAGGGGAGGGGGAAATGATCCTTACGGGTGGCATCATTCAATTTTCTATAATCTATGCATACACGCCACCCCGTAACAGTCCTCGTGGGAATCAATTCATTAGAGGCATTCTTTATAACGGTCATACCTCCCTTTTTAGGAACAACCTGGGTCGGACTAACCCATGCGCTATCAGAGATAGGGTAAATAATACCTGCGTCCAAAAGCTTAATTACCTCCTTTTTCACCACTTCTTGCATCGCTGGGTTTAGGCGTCTCTGTGGTTGTGCGACCGGCTTGTAAGAATCTTCCATCAAAATCTGGTGCATGCAAACGGTCGAGCTTACTCCCTTGATGTCAGTAACCTTCCATGCGAATGCTCGTTTGTGTTCTCTTAGCACCCTCACTAGCTTTTCTTCCATTAGATCTGTCAAAGTGGAAGAAATAATCACGGGTAGAGTATCAAGAGCGCCCAGATAAACATACTTGAGGTGATTAGGTAAAGGTTTAAGTTCTAAAATAGGAGGGTCCTCTATTGACGGTCGAGGTTGTGTGGCTAATGATCGATCGAGCCGCTCTAGTTTTGGCTTGGCCGACCTCCGATAAGGTGGGTTCGCTTCTAAGCTTGCTACGGTATCGGTCATCTCCTCGGACTCGTCTCCGACTAGGCATGCTTCCAAATTTTCCTTATTCCTGAAAGTTTTAAAATACTCTAGAGCACATGTGTCAATACTATCAATAAAGGAACAAGAATCATCGTCTGAAGGGTATTTCATTGCTTTATAAACATCAAATATAACTTTCTCATCCCCAACCTGTAGGATGAGCTTACCATTACCAACATCAATAAGGGCTCTCGCCGTATTCAGAAACGGTCTTCCTAAAATAAGAGGCATGTCGGTGTCCTCTTCCATGTCTAGTACCACGAAATCGGCTGGGAAGTAGTGCTCTCCAACCTTCACTAACACGTCCTCCAATACTCCTCGTGGGTATGTGATCGATCTATCCGCTAGTTGGAGGATCGTAGATGTAGGCTTTGGCTCACCAATCCCTAGTTTTTTCACAAGTGAAAAAGGTAATAAATTAATACTTGCTCCTAAATCACAAAGAACATTAGTAAATGATAATGAGCCAATAGAGCAAGGGATAGAAAAACTCCCCCTATCTTTGAGCTTTGGTGGTAGCTTCCTTTGTAGCACCGCAGAGCATTCTTCGTTAAGGGCTATCGTGCCATATTGCTCTAGCTTGTTCCGATTTGATAGCAACTCCTTGAAAAATTTGGCGTACTTCGGAATCTGCAAAAGAGCTTCACAAAAAGGAATGTTAATTTCTAACTTCCTAAAAATATTAATAAAGCGCTCGAAGTGCTTATCCGGTTTTCCCTTTCGTAATGCGGCGGGATATGGAGGTCGAATCTTGACTGGTGGGAGTGGGTCGACCTTCTTTTCCACCGCGAGAGGATCCGGCTCGTCCTCGACTTCTTCGGCTCGCTAATCCTTCCTTTGGCCGTGATGAGCTGTGTCAGTGACCGTGATTTTGCTCCCATCGTCGTTTCCCGTCTCTTTTGCTTCCTCCACTTCCTCGGCTTCCTGAGTTGATTCTAGCGTCTTCCCACTCCTCAGCTTAATGGCCTTGATGTACTCCCGAGGGTTCTTTTCGGTGTCGCTTGGGAGTGTGCCTGGTTTGCGATCTGACACTGTATGTGAGAGCTGTCCCATTTGCATTGTTAAGTCCTTTATTGCAGCCCGTATATCATGGAAACCTTCCTGAACTCTCCATTCTAGACCCTGGAGTCTCTCCTCCGTCTTGCGATTTTGATCGCCTTGAACCGCCGCCATTTTCTCCAAGGCTATCTCCCAGTCGGCCTTTTGTTTTGTTGGTGGCTCAATTTGTTGATTCTGAACTCCTGGAGGCTTCAAGTAGTGTGAGTTGCCATACGACAAATTAGGATGGTTTCTCCAGTTCGGATCGTATGTGTTGGAGTATGCATTCCTTTGCCTATTGTGGATGTGATTGACCGTCTCAGGGTCCTGGGAGTGTATCTGGTCTAGCCTTTTATGTATGGCTTCGAGCTGCGCCTCCAACGAGCTACTTATCTCATGTACCCCAGCCGCCCGTCGGTCCAGATCATGCTCAGTATATCTCGCTGGGTAGGCTGCGATTCGCTCGATGGCTTGGAGTGCTTCCTCGTCGCCTAACTCCATAAAATTTTGTGTGCACCCGCCATCGACGACTTCTTTGTTTGGCGTGCTCAGCCCTAAAAAGAATGACTGCATCTGAACGCTCAGGGGTATGCTGTGGTTCGGGCATTGTCTCAGAAGGCTCTTGTATCTGCTCCATGCATCGCTCAGAGATTCGCCACCTTCTTGTTTGAAGTTTACTAGCTGGCTCCTAATTTCGCTGGTCCGTGACAGTGGGTAATATTTGCCCAAAAAGCACTCCACTAGTTGCTCCCAACTAGTGATAGATGCATGTGGCAATGATGAGAACCATTCAGACGCCCTACCTGTCAAAGAAAAGGGAAAAAATGTCAGTTTTATCACTTCCATAGAGACGCCTGGATACTTAATAGTTCTGCAGATTTGGGTAAATTTCAAAATATGTGAATTTGCGTCCTCGTTTGTAAGCCCATGAAACTGTGCTGAACCCGTCACCATCTGTATAGTAACGGGTTTATTCTCAAAATGATTATTTGGTCCTGGCGGGATGGCAATCGGGTCGCTGTCATCGAAAATTCCTGGAAGCGCTCGACTTAGTAAAGTGGGCCGTGGCGGAACCATCTGTTCTTCCTCGTGTTCTTGATTGTCCATTCTCAGTCTTCGATTTCGATTGTTTCGCCGACACGTCGCTTCAATCTCTGCGTCAAATAGCAATGGTACGTTCCTCGAGCTTCGTGTCATGCACTAATAGGAATTATCTGCAAAAGATGAAAAATCAGCTGAAGCGAATTGGCAAAAATAGAAAATAATAATAATAATAATAATAATAATAATAATAATAATAATAATAATAATAATAATAATAATAAACGAGAAATAAAATGTCTAAACTAAAAATCAGAATAAATCCTAAAATTAATAATATAGCTATCCCCGGCAACGGCGCCAAAAACTTGACACGCTCAAATACTAGCAAGTGTACTAGGTCGTGCAAGTAGTATAAAACAGACGAAGTCCGAGTATCGATCCACGAAGATAGCTTGATTAATTCTAAGATTTTAAACCTAATTCTAATTTAGACTAAGAGAATTTTTATAATTTCGGTGATTTAACTAAATAAGATAAAATCGCAAATAAAATAGACGCAAATAAAATAGATGAGATAAAAATCAATTGACGACGAACGTGATCAAGGCACAACGGCACGGATTAATCCTACGTATTCATGCAATCAATATTTATTTAATCAATATAAACTAGTTAAGGTAGAAATTCCTAATATACGCGCTACCCGTTATTCACGTAACTAGCGACCCTATGCGATAATGACCAATCTCTATATTCCTATAAGACTGCAATCACTTCACACGCCTTCCGCTTTATGAATTTCCCCGAGTTTAGACGCTTTCGGCGCCTAAGGTCTCGAAAACCACACGTACGAAACCGAATTCCATCTCTGGTCGGTTTTACGTCGTGGTGTCCTATATTTATTTTTCTAACCGGTCTAATCACTTTTTCAGTCTCATAAACCAATAAAAAATCATGCACATGGTGATCAAGCATACGCAAGCATTAGACTCAATTATAGAACACGTAACTAAATTCATACGACTAAATAAAATAGGAATAGCATTACTACGAATTCATAATCCGGCCTAATACGGCCTCAATCACAAGAAAACTTAAGCTAACATATTAATAAAATAAAAGCATAAAATATTCAAAGACATAATATAAAACTTCGCTTATCACGGAAGGAACGTCTCGCAAGCGTCGATCGTCTCTTTCGTCGCAACTCTATTTATTTTCCGCCGTCAAACTCGTATGCTCTTCTTATTATTGATTCTCAGCCGTCAAAAACTTCGTTTCTCATTCGCTGCCTTGTATTATTTTTTTCTTCCGTCCACTCTCGTATAAGATTCGCTGCCCTCTATATAGGTGTGTGGTAGCCGACTTAATCCCTGATTTGGAGGAGATCTTTTGAATATTTGAACTATTCTTTATTATTTCCTTAGTTGACGTGCTACATGGCAAAAAGAAGTAATATCTCCACTTGCTTTTCACGTCTGCCAAAAGAATAGAAAATAGGTAAATTGCAAGATTGTCCAAATAACGTAAAAATTGCAAAATGATCCCTTAAGATTTAAATATTTCAAAACTGCCCTTATTTTCTCTTTGTCGACCTCGTTTGCTCGGCTATATGTAGAACAATAAATCTAAACATGAGCATAGGATATTCGAGGCATTTTTAGGTAAATCATGATCGAAAAATGCACTTTTATGGGTAAAGAAATTTCGTAAAATCCTAACTTATCAGTTTCGTTTGCGAGGGATCTGTTTCGTTTGTGGGGGGCTCCAACTAGTGTTCTGCTAAGGTAGGGTTTGATTTGGGATGTTCGTTCCCCTTTGATTTTTACGTTTTAGTTTATTGTTGGGACAAAACCATTTTTGGTCCCCGATGTTTACCCTATGGGCGTTTTTGGTCCCCGATGTTTCGACTTGTCACATTTAGTCCCCGATGTTTCTTTATTTGAACCAATTTGGTCCCTCCGTCAATTTAGACGAAATTGCAAAATTAGCGACGGAATTTGCGACGGAGTTTCCGTCGCTAAAGGAAAAAATTAAAAAAAATGATAATTAAACATAAAAATGAGAAAAAATTCAAAAAATAGGTAAAAAATTGAAAAAAAAAAGAGAATATTATTAATAAATTAAATAAAAATATAAATAATAATAAAAATAATAATAAGAAAAAAAATTCAAAAAATAGGTAAAAAATTCAAAAAAAGAGAATATTACTAATAAATTAAATAAAAATATAAATAATAATAAAAAATAAATAATAAAAAAATAATAAACTAAAAAATGATAAATATAATTAAAAAGTAAAATTAAAAATATATTTATTTATTAAAAATTAAATAAAAAGGAACAAAAATTAAGGAACTTAAAATTATCATTACTATTATTTTTTATTATTATTTATATTATTATTTAATTTATTAGTAATATTCTCTTTTTTTTCAATTTTTTACCTATTTTTTTGATTTTTTTTTTCTTTTTTTTTGGAATTTTTCTCATTTTTATGTTTAATTATCATTTTTTTTATATTTTCCTTTAGCGACGGAAATTCCGTCGCAAATTCCGTCGCTAATTTTGCAATTCCGTCTAAATTGACGGAGGGACCAAATTGGTTCAAATCAAGAAACATCGGGGACTAAATGTGGCAAGTCGAAACATCGGGGACCAAAAACGCCCATAGGCCAAACATCGGGGACCAAAAATGGTTTTTGCCCTTTATTGTTTAATTTAAAACCCAGGTTAAAATGTAATTCAAATGTATATACAGGGGTAATAATGTCCATCAGGTATCTATTAAGGAAAAATGTTTCAGACGGGTACTTCATTATAAAATTACCCTGACAAGGGTCTGACCTGGTTTTTTTTTATGGGGCTTCAACACTTAAATACCTAGAAGGATAAAAAAAGACCAGATCAGTCCCCTGTTAGACATTTTTATAAGCTAGGTACCCAGTTGAGTTTTATTTTACTGATAGGTACCTAACTGACGGATTTACCCCTGCTAAAACTACTTTATTACATCCCTTACCTGGTTTCTTATTTCACGTAATGTTCGATCATAAAAAAAAATAATTCGCACTATCTCAGATCCAAATCGCGCGACCTTCTTCCTGAAATTGACCCGTGTTTGTTTTGCTTCAGATTCAACGTCGTGGGTTCTCGGTTCCTCGTGGTATTCCCCTTCTGAAATCGACTGGTAAGTCCTTCGCAGCATTACAATACGTCGTGGATTTCATCGTGGTATTTCCTTTATCAATAGGCTTGTATTTAGTTTGATTTTGCCGTTATTCGTTGGGTTTAAGCATTTTCGATTAATGTTCGTAACAATAGCTGCGTGTTTTTCGAATGATATCGATTTGCTGTTCGATTAGGGTTTTGTGTGCGTGTATATTTGAATGGGTGATATGTCTGTTGTTGATTTGGGTTTTTTGGAATTGGTCGTTTGGGTTTTTTCGAATGGGGTCAATTTGTTTTGGTACTACATTATCACTGTATCTGGTACCCTCTGTTTGGAAAAATTGGCACCTTGTGTGCGAATAAAATGGTACTGCTTGTAAACAGTGGCTTTTTTGCAGAAATGCCTCCGCGGAACAGATCTGAGCTGTCTTTCAGGTGTCATAATGCGCTCTTTCGATCTACCATAAGCAACTTGCATGGTAGCATGATCTCGGATAAAAGAAGCTATAGATAGGTCCCCGTTTCATTTTCATTGGTCGTCGAGATAAAGCAAACGGTTGCGAATTCGATACGGATCGACTCGTCCGACCTAATGAGGAATGGGTGCACTATTGGGTTAATGGTAATACTCTTCATTAAGTTATGAGTTTACTTTTTTGATTATGTGTTTATTGATGAATTCAAAGCTTTGGGTACTTTCAGACTTGGGTGTATGAGCACGTGCCCCCTCGTTGGCTTAGAAGCAGGAAATATACATATGTACGAAGACCGTGGATCCAGAGTTTAATCGGTCCCAATTTTGCGACGTAGACCGCGGGGTGCATGTCTGTTTAACAAAAAAGGACTACGTTGTCGACACCCCAGAGTTCAACAAATACGGCAAAGAAGTCAACATAGATGTCTATCGTGCTTCTATAGCTGCTCGTATTTTACGTGACGAGCATAGTTGTATGCTAGATCTTTTTCAGTAAGTTTCTTGAATATGCTGTGAGACTCTTTGGAGACTGTGTTGTTTAGTTTGGGATTGAGACTGTTTTGAGTTGGGGATGAGACTGTTTGGAGACCTCTGATTGTTTATGTTGGTTTTTCTTTTGTGCATGGACGGTTAGTGTCAATTGTTGTGCTGTGTTGTGTCCGTGCTTTATGCAGTACCATATGTTTTTATATGACCGTATCTTTTCTTTTACCTACAGAGTACCAGAATATGCATGTTAACCATACCATTATTGAACATAGCAAAACGGAATTTATGAAGGTTCATAACCCTAAACGATATTACTAGGCCATATCTTTTACATACAGAGTACCATGATATGAAGGATACCGTACCATCATGTAAATATATACCGTACCATAAACAGAAGATATGAGGTACCTTGGCTTTCTTATTAATCGTACCATTATGTAAATATATGTCGTACCTTATATATCGCACATGAAGTACCTTATCAGTTGTACAGTACGGTACATTGTCTTATACAGTAAGGTACCTTATCATTTACGTATATAGTACCATAACCTGCAGGTTTACCGTACAATTATGTAAATGTATACCGTACCATATATATCTCACATGAAGTATCTTATCTGTTGTACACTAAGGTACTTTGTGATTTACAGAGGTACCTTAACATTACCTATATAGTACCATAATGTGCAGGTTTATCGTATCTATAATTGAACATATACAGTACCAAATTATTAAAGTATATCGTACCATTTTTATACGATCGAAATAAATACATTCCTAATCGAATCGCAGTGTCGTGCGTGATTTTGACAATACCTAACAATAACGGAATGAAAAAAAAATGTGAAAGCCTAATGCACCGATTTCGCAGATGTAGCACTCACCACATTATTCAAATTATGTTGTAGATGTTCTTGCTTGTATTCTTATACTATAATGAATCATGGTATTCTAAGATTTAATTCATGCGTGCGGGGCGTAATGCACCGAATTTGATCTGAAACGTATTTAATACTATATATTATTGGTCTACGGTGGTTCGAGATGAAAAAGTAATTCGATTGATCCCGAAAAATACTAACCCTAGTATGACGTATCATATATATAAGGGACACCGTACCTTATATATCTTTGTAGGGGTACCTGTCGTTTTGTTTAAAGTGTACCAACGCAGCCACGGTTGCAGTACCCAAAATTACATATAACATGAAACATTTTATTAAAGCCACTGACATGTCAGATGAGCTGTCTTTTATTATTTAAAACCTCGTATGTCAGAGGCTGTCCAAACATGACATAGAAAAAGTCAGAAATATGTCCACTCATGACTGAAAAACGTCAGAAAAGTGTGCAATCATTACTGAAAAAAGTCAGAAATTGTCTAATCCTTTATCCACATCAACACATGCTGAAATGCTTCGTTTGGGACGGAATATAGCTAGGTCTTAAATTCAAAGTTTTACTTTAATTTATACGGTACCTACTTCTGAAAGGATACAGTACCCTATGTCGTACACTTACAGTACCTATATTACCTATATTACAGTACCAAGGCTGCGCATATTAACGTACCAAATTGGCATACATTACATTACCAAATATGCATATTACAGTACTAAACATGTATGTCGTAGGGTATCAAACCGGCATATATTACAGTACCAAATTTACATATATTGCAGTGCGAAATGTGCATACATTAGCAAATGTTTGCATAGGTTACGGTACCAAATTTGCATGTCGTAGGGTACCAAACTGGCATATATGACAGTACCAAACATGCACATCTTACCGTACCAAATTTGCATATCTTATGGTACCAAACTGGCATGTATTACATTAACAAAATTACATATATTACGGTGCCAAATGTGCATACATTAGCAAACTGGCATAGGTTACGATACGAAACATGCATGTCGTAGGGTACCAAACTGGCATATATTACGGTGCCAAATTTGCATAGCTTAGGGTACCAAACTAGCAGTAAGTACAGTACCAAATTTACATATATTACGTTACCAAAACTGCATATATTACTGTACCAAACTGGCATTCTTTTACAGTACCAAATTTACATATAATACGATACCAAATGTGCATATCTTACTGTACCAAACTGGCAGTCATTACAGTACCAAATTTAGACACATTGGCATATATTACAGTACCTTATTGGCATATATTACAGTACCTTATTGTCATATATTACAGTACCTTATTGTCCTATATTACGGTACTTTTGGCATTTATTACAGTACCTTGTTGTCATACATTACAGTACCTTGTTGGTATATATTACGGTACCTTAGTGGCATTTATTACGGTACCTTGTTGTCATATATTACAGCACCAAATTAGCATATATTACAGTACCTTGTTGGCATATATTACAGTATATTTTGGAACAAAAGCAGTAACGAAATACATGGCAAATACGGACCCTACGTCGATACGGCCTCTCTATAAGTACGACGATTATTCCCGTATTTTCCACATCTTTGCACTTGTTGGATCTTTTATCTACCTGAGAAGGAATCCTCCGCATCTTTCGGCAACCAAGAAGAACACAAATGCCCGGGTCACGAATAAAATTCCCGTCATCGGTTTGAGCATTCATATCGTGCATCGTTCGCTTCACGATCGATACTAAGAATGACTCCCTTTTATACTCACACAATGCAAATAACGTCCCGCCACTAACCGAACTTGTAGACGGCATATTTTCAGATAATATGAGAACCTGTATAAATGGTACGCCTGTATAGTTTACAATGGTACAGCGTACGTGGACATCTTGGTACCGTATAGACACATAAAATGGTACGTAATAAACATAACAAATGGTACGTAATAACAGTTATATAAAGAAACCTGAAATCCCGATGGATTAGCCTCAATAACTGTCAAGAATCGACATCCACCCTTACATAGAGCTCTTAGATCGCATTCAACTCCCAGATCTGGGTTAAATTTGATCTCACGAGTGCAATCGATTAACCACACCCAAAGCAAAATAAAAGCTTACATGACAAAATCGAGACCCTAAATCGAGAACCCAATGTGGAATAGGTTCGTCGCTCGTCGTCCGCTGCCACCACGAGCAGAAGGTGACCGTCAATTGCAGAGATGGAGCTGAAATCTTGTCAGGCGTGATGGAGCTCGAAATTGCAGAGAAAATTGTGAAATGGAATTGTAAATCAAAGGGTAAATTGGTAATCTTAGGTGATTAGGTACCTATCTGTAAAATTTTTATTCAAATGGGTACCTAGCTTAAAAAGATCTCTGACAAGGGACTGATGTGTCTTTTTTGTTTACTATTAGGTATTTAAGTGTAGATTTCCGTTTTTTTATACCATTAGGTATTTAATAGCAGATTTCCGTAAAAAAAAAAGAAAAAGAAAAAGAAAAGTCAAATAAGGTAAAGGTGAAGAGCACCCACCCACTTTTGTTTCATTGGGTTTTTCTTTTTATTTGTGAAGCAAGACCATTAACTAACTAAAACCTGTATTTTTTTTTAACATACATCATTTAACCCCCACATGGATAGCCAATTGGTTCGGAGGATAGAATTCCACCACTTGGTCATGGGTTCAAACCTTGTAACTATCATTTAGGAGATTTTGGGCTGAGTCCATGGACCAGGAAGATTAGTCCCGCTGGAAGCTATGGTCATCCCATAGCTGACATTGATGTTCAGAGTTGATTCAGACTGAACTTAATTGGAGTGTAGGGACTACACTGGCGTTGTGTGGTGAACTTAGTCCCGCTGAAAGTTGAGGTCGTCCCATAGCTGACATTGAGGTTTTCGATTCGGACTTAGCTTAATTGAAGTGTAGGACCTACAGTTGTATTCTGTGGTGAACTTAGTTCGGCTGGAAGCTCTGGTCGTCCCGTAGCTGACGTTGGGTTCAGATTCGATTCAGACTGAACTTACTGGAATGTATGGATTACAGTGGTGTTGTGCGGTGAACATAGTTCGACTGGAAGTTGTGGTCATCCCATAGCTGGCGTCGAGGTTCAGATTCGATGTAGATTGAACTTAATCGATGTAGGGACTACAGTGGCGTTGTGTGGTGAACTTAATCCGAGCGTAGGGACTACAACGGCTTTGTGTGGTGATATGTACCAATGGAAAAAGAAAAGTAAAACTAGTTTACTTATTTCAATACAAAATCATTTTTTCAGTTTAATATTAGCCAATTTGAAAGAAAAAGATTTCATTCTCACCCACAACTTTTTTGATTGATAATTCAATCAATTACAAAATCACGACGATGAGGAGGAAGTAGCATATCTATTCTATTTTATTAAGCGTGGAAGATGAATATAAACTGACATCTAATCTGTAAGTTCACAAAAAAATAGTAGTTAAATTTAAAAATTTGTCCATCTTTTAATTAATATTTTTAATTAATCACTATGTTAGTTAATATATAAATTTATTGTATAATTTATATATATAATTAAATTTAAATTGTAATTTCAATTAAAAATTTTAATATATATATTTATACTTCCCCTGTCTCGAACCGTTGGACATTTGGGACTTGGCACGGGAATTAAGAAACCGAAGATTTTAATAATATAGCACAATTAAAAGGTGATAAAGTGTATATTTTGGAACGTCTTTTAAGAATATTTAATATTATTATATTGATTATTTGTGATAGTTTTTTGCTAAATAAGAAAATGTACGAAAGATGTGGGACGTCCGATTTAGTAAAATGTATAAAATGGTTTGAGACGGAAGGAGTATATAATAGCGCACGCATTGAGTTTGCAAAGTACTTGTAATCAGTTCTCTTAGAAACCAATTCTTTGAGTAATGCTACCCCTTTATAATAGTGTGATTTCTCAGATTAGCCTAGTTTGCTAACTAGCACATTAGTCGGATTTACTGACATGACATATTTTTCTTAAATTTGAAGACGTTTCATAAAGCTGAACTAAAATAATTAGACATGAAGCAACACGAAGATAGGAAAAAACATTGATTCATTTACATAACATAATAGCCCAATTTATAGCTCGAGAATTATGTTTGAAGCTAAATAAATAACAGCAGTTTTCGTGTGAAGAAAGATTCACGATGTAATATTCCATCTTCTTTTAGAGAGTAAGCAGCGTATACATACATATTAAATCAAAAAGGGAAACAACTGCAAAGCACAACAGCAAATGAACTCCATCGCCGCCGTCTATTTCTTGGAAAACAAACCGCCAAGACTAAACCCACCATCGTTGCCGGCGGCGGTGCCATTACTAGCGCCGCCTCCCTGAATCTTCTTACCACTCACGGCGGCGGTGTTCTTAATGGTGCTAGCAACGTCCTCGACCTTCTTCAAGATGGGATCTGTCTCGTAGAACTGATCTTGTTTCTGCAAACTGCCCAATATGAAATCCAAAAAGCTCTTCTCTTCGCCGCTGCTCTTGCCCCCCGACGCTGATTTCGCCGCCGTAGCGAAGGTCTTGAACGACGGCGGCGGTAGTGATCTCCTCTGCGTCGTCGATGGGATTATCGTCGGGAAGAAAACGTTCGACGAAGCCATGATTTCTATTTTCTTTCCTGTATTTTCTTTTTTTTTTTTTTTCCTTTTTCTCTTCTTATGTGTGGTTTTTGGCAAAGTGGAAATAAATACCAATACGATGATATTGTGTTTGTGAAGAGGATTAGACGAGAGATGTCTTGGACGTGAGGTCACCACAAGTGTCTTATCTTCGTTTACATTTCACACCACGAAAAATCTACCAGAATTTGCATATTAGTCCTTGTTGCAAGTGCAAATTATTTTGTATCTTCATACAAATCAAGATTTGGTATCAAATCTTACTCTAGATCTAAATGCATGCAACTACTTTAACGGTCATTATGTGCGAAATTTTGCAGCGTAAATTATTGGAGTCTATTTGATAAAAAGTTTATTGGTATTTCACTAGGGAAGGTTCAAAGCCACAAGCTACCTATCCTGATGCAGTGATGGGTCGTCGGGACTTTCTTGCAAGAGTCAGCATGCATTGCATTTACATTAATTTTCATTCATGTGGGGGATTGTTGGGTTTTAAGCCCAATGGGCCTTGGGCCCAAGTGTGGGTAATTGGCCCACTAAGAGAAGAGCTGAAACGATTTTGTTAAATCGAGAAGACGTCGGTCGTGAAATGAGAAATCGTTGAAAGATTACGAATCTACGTTTCGAGACGAATCTAACGAATATTAATTTGCTCAAAACCGATATCGGGTGAATGAGAAATTAATTTTTAAAGCCAGCAAAAAAACAAAAAAATAAAAAATAAAAAAATTGATGACGTGGCGGCCGATGACGTGTCACTGACACGTGGACTGACGTGGCGCTGATCTGGCGCTGACTGGGCATGCTGATGTGGCTGTTCGAAGGGGTATTGGGTATCAGTCCGAAAGTTGTGACTATTCTCAGATTGACCCCTGGCCAAAAGTTATACCTATTTACGAATTCGCCCAGTCAAAGGAGGTCAAACTGAAAAGTTATGACTTTTCGCGAATTGACCCCTGCAGCTTTTCGGACAGTATAAATAGGTCCCCTGGCAGAATAGAAATTCATTCAATTCACTCCCAGCACTTTACAGAAAGTTGACAGCACATCCCTTAGGCATAATAAGGCATAAAAAACGCAAGAAAGGCTCGAATCTTTAGTAGATTCGCCCGATAATTTCGTAACGGTGTGCGACGTTTCGAAATTCTTGAAGTCGTTGTATCTTCGGGACGTATTGCGACAACCCGAGGCACTGAAATACGGGGCAATAACGTCTTACGGAAAGCGTACGACGTACGTGCCTCGACTTCGACATAATAAGCCGAAACGCTGTCCGAGTAGCGCCACCGACCGGACGCCAACACCGGAACCAACATTCGTAAGACGTTATTCTGTCTGATCGATGGCAACAATAGCGACTATCCCCACCGCCGTACCGCTGACGGGAAGCAATCACGCCGAAAGGCCGGCGAAATTCAACGGGGCGGATTTCAAGAGATGGCAACAGAAGATGCTGTTTTATCTCACAACTTTGAACCTGGTGCGCTTTCTGAAAGAGCTCCCGCCCCAGGTGAATGCCAACGGCGCCGCAGACGACGATGCACCCGAAGTTGACGAACAACAACAGGCGGCTTTGGACACGTGGAATCATAATGATTTCATGTGTCGTAACTATATTTTGAACGCCTTGGACGACTCCCTATACAATGTCTATGCGGTCGCTAAAACTGCTAAAGAGTTGTGGGACTCGTTGATCAAAAAGTACAAAACCGATGATGCCGGACTGAAGAAATTCATTGTCGACAGGTTTTTGGACTATAAGATGACCGACTCCAAACCAGTATTGGACCAGGTCCGTGATCTGCAACTGATAATCCACGATATACACGCGGAGAATATGCAGATCAGCGAATCCTTCCAGGTAGCTGCTATAATAGAGAAGCTGCCGCCCCTGTGGAAGGACTTCAAGAACTACCTCAAGCACAAGCATAAGGAAATGGGGCTTGAGGATCTGATCGTGAGGCTTCGAATCGAAGAAGATAATCGAAGGATCGAGGCCAAGAACAAAAGGGGTAGTGTCGAGGTACATGCGAACCTGGCCGAGTCTAGCACCGGCAAAAAGCGCAAGTCCTAATACGACGCAGCAGAAGCCGAACAAAATCAGGGGTAACTGCTACAACTGCGACAAACCTGGGCATATGGCTAAGGACTGTCGGCTGAAGAAAAAGAGCAAAAAGAGCCAAGCTCACCTTACCGAGGCCAAGCTGGGGACAGATCTGACAGAGATGGACCTAGCTGCCGTCGTACGAGGCCAACGTGGTAGACAATCCTAGATCGTGGTATATCGACTCTGGAGCGACTCGCCACATCTGCTCTGACAAGGAGATGTTTCGACCTACATCCCTATCTCAGGCAGGAAGCTGTTTATAGGCAACGCAGCCACCTCTGACATCGTCGGATTGGGGAAGGTAGTGCTGAAGATGACCCCGGGCAAGGAACTCACTCTTGTGGACGTGCTGCATGTGCTAGACATCCGCAAGAACTTGGTGTCCGGCTCCCTGTTGAGCAAAGCCGGATTTAGGCAGGTGTTTGAAAGCGATCAATATGTACTGACCAAAAACGGTCATTTCGTAGGAAAGGGCTACCTCGAGAAGGGGCTCTTTAAGATGAATGTAATGCCTGTAATACGCGAGATTGAGCTCGCTAATAATAATAAAGAAAATTCATCTTACTTGGTTGAGTGTTCCAATTTATGGCATCATAGATTAGGACACGTGGGTTTAAATAAAATAAAAAAGTTAATAAGTTTAAACCTGCTTCCACAAATGGAAGTCGACACACAACAAAAGTGTGAAATCTGTGTCGAGGCAAATGGCCAAGGCACCGTTCTTCTCTGTTGAGAGAAGTAGTGCGCCTCTAGAATTGATCCATACTGATATATGTGATCTGAAGTTCGTGCAGACTAGAGGTGGGAAAAAGTACTTTATTACTTTTATCGATGATTGCACGAGATTTTGCTACGTATATCTGTTAAGTGGCAAGGACGAGGCTCTTGATGCCTTCAAAAGATATAAGAGTGAAGTTGAAAATCAACTAAACTCAAGAATTAAAATAATTCGAAGTGATAGAGGAGGAGAATACGTGGCGCCGTTCGAAGAATTTTGCCAAGAGCACGACATTATTCATCAAACAACCGCGCCTTATTCACCTCAGTCAAACGGCGTTGTTGAACGCAAAAATAGGTCTCTTAAGGAGATGATGAATGCTATGTTGATCAGTTCTGGGCAACCTCAGAACTTGTGGGGGGAAGCAATCCTTTCGGCAAATCGCATTCTGAATATGATGCCACACAAAAAGAAAGAAAAGACTCCATACGAACTGTGGAAAGGTAGGGCTCCGTCCTACAATTACCTGAAAGTGTGGGGGTGCCTAGCAAAGGTCAAAGACCTAAGCCTAAACAGGTTAAGATAGGACCCAAGACTGTTGATTGCATTTTCATCGGATATGCTAATAACAGTAGTGCATATAGATTTCTAGTGCACAAATCAGAAAACCCTGAAATGAATGCAGGGATGATATTTGAGTCGAGGAACGCTGTATTCTTCGAGAATATTTTCCAAATAAGGAAAAGAAAGAAATAAGCTATAATAAGCGAACTCACGATGCCGTTGAAAGTTCACCTCAAGAAAACGAGGAACCACGGCAAAGCAAACGTAAAAAAGTGGCCAAGTCTTTTGAGCCTGATTTCGTAACTTATATGTTAGATGATGAACCACGGACTTTGCAAGAGGCATTGTCTAGTCCAGAAGCTTCGTTCTGGAAAGAAGCTGTGAATAACGAGATTGGGTCCATAATGTAAAACCATACGTGGGAGCTGGTAGATCTCCCAAAGGGGTGCAAGCCTTTAGGATGCAAATGGGTCCTTAAAAGGAAGCTTAAAACCGACGGATCAATCGAAAAATATAAAGCTCGTTTAGTAGCTAAAGGATTTAATCAAAAGGAGGGGTACGATTCTTCGATACCTACTCACCCGTGACAAGGATTACATCCATACGGATCTTGATCGGTATAGCAGCGTTGTATGACCTCGAGATACACCAGATGGACGTGAAAACGGCCTTTCTAAACGGGGAACTCGAGGAAGAAATATATATGAGGCAGCCCGAAGGGTTTATTGTACCCCGGCAGGAAAATGAAGTGTGCCGACTCGTGAAGTCACTTTACGGGCTCAAGCAAGCACCGAAACAGTGGCACGAGAAGTTCGACATGACGATGTTGTCGAATGGGTTTAAGATTAATGAGTGTGATAAATGCGTTTATAAAAAAGGCACACCCAATGAGTTTGTGATTGTCTGTCTTTACGTAGACGACATGTTAATCATGGGAAGCAGTCACAAAATAATCGTGAATACAAAGAATATGCTGAAAAATTATTTCAGTATGAAGGATATGGGTTTGGCTGACGTCATTTTGGGAATAAATGTCTCTAAGACGTCCGAAGGAATTGTGATTACACAATCTCACTATGTTGAGAGCGTGTTAAAGAAATTTAACGCCTTCGATGATCCTCCGGCTAAGACACCTGTGGACACTAACGTACACTTAGCCAAAAATAGAGGAGAGCCTGTATCGCAACTCGAATACGCTCGGGTGATTGGCAGTCTGATGTATTTGTCTAACTGCACTCGACCTGACATAGCGTACTCAATTAGTAAACTAAGTAGGTTTACGAGTAACCCGGGTAGTAGCCACTGGGTAGCACTAAGAAGAGTGCTAAGATATTTGAACCACACTATTAATCACGGCATACTATACTCCAGATATCCCGCGGTACTAGAAGGGTACTGCGATGCGAATTGGTATCTGATAGTAAAGACTCCAAATCCACGAGTGGTTATATATTTACCATCGGTGGAGGAGCAGTTTCTTGGAAGTCCTCCAAACAAACGTGCATAGCTCGATCCACGATGGAGTCGGAGTTCATCGCACTAGATAAAGCCGGTGAAGAAGCAGAATGGCTTCGAAATTTTCTGGAGGATATTCCGTGTTGGAACAAACCTGTGCCACCAATTATGATTCACTGCGATAGTATGGCAGCTATCGGCAGGGCACAGAACTGTATGTATAACGGTAAGTCTCGGCACATTCGTCGGAGACATAACACCGTAAGACAGCTTGTCTCTAGCGGAATAATTTCCACCGACTATGTAAAGTCAAAGGAAAATATTGCGGATCCGCTCACAAAAGGCATAGCTAGAGATCAGTTAGAAAATGCAGTAAGGGGAATGGGATTAAAAATCCACACAGCAAAGAACAAAAACAGTGGTAACTCAACCTCGATGAGTGGAGATCCCACGAACTTGGTTCAATGAGACAACTAAGCTGTGATTAGTTCAGTAGTATACTTGGAAACTAATAAAGTCCATTCTCGACAGCTGCCCAAGTAATTTCCCGATGACGTGTGGTTAGGATAAGCACTTATGCTTTTAATGATGACTATACCAAAGTGGTGGAGTATTTCGGGCTACTCCAGGATTAAGTCCTAATAGTCGGTCACCTATATAAGTGTGAAGTGGGGCCGCTTCAATGGAAAACACTTATGAATCGGAGATATGGTCCACGGCCGAAACGGACACAACGTGAGAATCGAAAAGAGATCAGATTCATCACTGTGTGTTTACTGTTGTCTTGGTTTACACAAAAAGCCGCCAGTTCAAGACATCACGTTCACTGAGCAGCGAGTAAATCCGATAGTATTTCACTAGGGAAGGTTCAAAGCCACAAGCTACCTATCCTGATGCAGTGATGGGTCGTCGGGACTTTCTTGCAAGAGTCAGCATGCATTGCATTTACATTAATTTCCATTCATGTGGGGGATTGTTGGGTTTTAAGCCCAATGGGCCTTGGGCCCAAGTATAGGTAATTGGCCCACTAAGAGAAGAGCTGAAACGATTTTGTTAAATCGAGAAGACGTCGGTCGTCGAAATGAGAAATCGTTGAAAGATTACGAATCTACGTTTCGAGACGATTAATTTGCTCAAAACCGATATCGGGTGAATGAGAAATTAATTTTAAAAGCCAGCAAAAAAAAACAAAAAAAAAATTGATGACGTGGCGGCCGATGACGTGTCACTGACACGCGGACTGACGTGGACTGACGTGGCGCTGATCTGGCTGTTTGAAGGGGTATTGGGTATCAGTCCGAAAGTTGTGACTATTCTCAGATTGACCCCTGGCCAAAAGTTATACCTATTTACGAATTCGCCCAGTCAAAGGAGGTCAAACTGAAAAGTTATGACTTTTTGCGAATTGACCCCTGCAGCTTTTCGGACAGTATAAATAGGTCCCCTGGCAGAATAGAAATTCATTCAATTCACTCCCAGCACTTTACAGAAAGTTGACAGCACATCCCTTAGGCATAATAAGGCATAAAAAACGCAAGAAAGGCTCGAGTCTTTAGTAGATTCGCCCGATAATTTCGTAACGGTGTGCGACGTTTCGAAATTCTTGAAGTCGTTGTATCTCCGGGACGTATTGCGACAACCCGAGGCACTGAAATACGGGGCAATAACGTCTTACGGAAAGCGTACGACGTACGTGTCTCGACTTCGACATTATAAGCCGAAACTCTGTCCGAGTTTTACAGCGCCACCGACCGGACGCCAACACCGGAACCAACAGTTAGTGGGCACTCAATCTAAGCCAAATGATGTTGAGAATGAAACTTTATTGAGCTTATATGTTAGGATTGTGATTTTTATTAAAAGTGGAATGGTATTATAACCAAGTTTCATTGGATAGAATTTCCGATCCTTGCAACCATTTCTCATCAGATTGAGAATGTTAGTTGATTAAGTATGATTGCTCGTATGTATAAAAATCTTTCAGACATTGACTGTAGCCATGCAAAAGACCCTTCATTGGTCTTGTTTTTGAAGAGTGGTTTGTTGGGATGTCATCACAATCCCACGTCGGTTCAATAAGAAAGTCTGGCACCTCTCTATAAACTTGCATGTTTGTCTCAAACCCATATATTTGACTCTATTAATACGTAGAAAATTATGAATTTAGGTTCATGGTTGTCTAACAGGCGCATGAAATTCTTTGTTCCACAAATCATGTCACCGTCTATGAATTTAACTCTTATAATCGTATATTCCACCAAATCATCATCGTTATTTCATGTGATTTATATGATAAATAAATACACATACAATTATTCCTTATTTTATAATGATCAATTTGATATCCATATTATATATTTTTCGATAATCGTAACAATCATTTTTAACAAAGTGGAACAAGAAATGGGACATAAATTGTAGTACTGATGATTTCAACCGGTCTAATAGGTGGATTATGAAGCAAGTGTTCCCATATTCGAATCATGCTATCAATTCACCCGAAATGTGCAGCGTAAGACGTAGCTAATTGAGCGATGATATGCTCGTATGGACCAAAAAAAAGAGACACAAACATAGAGAGAGATCGTCACAAGACATCATTATGCGATCGCGCCCTCGAAAACCCGAGCGTCCATTTCCTCCAATCCAACCTTCCCAAAGATGCGTTCCTCGATACCAAATCCCCGACCCCAAACCCCCAACTACTATTCCCCAACCCTACTCCGCCGCCGTCCACGCGAAATTCATCAATGATTCCCTCGAGCATCTCTACCACCTGGCTCATCTTCGGCCTCAGCCTCGGATGCTTCATGAGGCACCTGTTCGCCACCGTCGCCACCTTCCGTGCGGACCCCGCCGCACCTTCCTCGAGCCGCGGGTCCACAACGAGGTGGAACCGCCTCGAGTCCGACGCGTAGGGCCTCACCCATTCTAGAAGCTTCTGCTCGCCCCTCGGAAGGTTCCTCTCGAGTGCCCGCCTCCCCGTGATGATCTCGTACAGCACCACGCCGAAGCTCCACACGTCGCTCTTCGTAGTCAGCTTCCCCGTATGCACGTACTCCGGCGCCGCGTAGCCTACCGTCCCCACAACCTTTTACGCACGCAAGAAAAAATTTATATAATTCGACTTAGAATCCTTTCCTTTTTTTGATAAGGTAATAATTACGTATCTCCGACAATGCCACCATGAACATAGTCCACACACTCTCCGACTACATTCAGTCGGTTCTGTTTCAAATTTAAATATATGTTTTTTCATGCTTGAAAGAAGCCGCATAAATCCCCGGTGTTCCAGCTAGTGTTGGCAACGGGGCGGGGCGGGGACCTAATCCCGTCCCCGCCCTGCGAGGCTTTCGAGGACCAAATAGTCCCCGCCGGTTCCCCGCGGGATTGGATTCCCGCGGGGGATTCAATGTTTTTTAAAATAATTAATATTTTAAATATAATATATAAATTTAATTATATTTTCGTTATAAATATTATATAAATTATAGTTTTATATATTATTTGTATTAATTTAATATTATTTAATCTATATGTAATATTATTTTAATATTATTTAAATTATAATTTAATATTATATATATATGTTATATATATATAGAAGGCGGGGCAGGGCGGGGATCCCCGCGGGGATACAAACTCGGGGATTCCCCTCCTCGTTCGGGGCGGATCCCCGAACGGGAATCCCGGGCCCCACTGCCATCCCTAGTTCCAGCTTAGGAAAAATCGTTACACCTCCCCTATCAGGTGTGTAAACACTCCTAAATATTTACACCTATATATATCATTACACCGAGTGTGTAAACACAAAAGGAAATATATAACTTTGATGAGTATGAGGGAGATATACATACAATATTGATTTGTAATACCATTCGAAATATAGGATCCCAAGCCCGTCCGCATGGGATTGGCCTAATGGCTTGAGGGATAGTATTTCATCCGTTTATGTCACCGTTCAAACCCTATTACTATTGTATTACGTGAATCTGCAACATATTATTCGAATAAATATCCTAGGAGTCTCATTTCGGAGTATGAACCCATAGCTGATTGAGTAGGATACTTAAGGGTCCGGAAAAAAAAGAAGCATGCATTTCGAGTTTAGCAGAGCGAGAAGACGGGGAAAAAGAAAAATGGGACCCACCGACGTGGAGACGTGATCCAATCCCGAGGCGGGACCCTGTTTGGCCAGCCCGAAGTCCGAGAGCTTAGCGTTGAAGTCTTCGTCCAAGAGCACATTCGAAGCCTTGAAGTCTCTAAATATCAACTGCAAAGGATCAAGAAATCTTTTAAGACAATTCCGAAACAAATTGCATCGCCATCCAATTCTCTTGCATTGCATAAATAAGTTTTTGTGGGGTAATAAAATCACCTGAAACTCCATGTCTTCGTGGAGGTAGGCGAGCCCGCGGGCCGCATCTCGGGCGATCTTAAGCCTTACGATCCACGGAAGGGGACGGGCGGCTCGGGTCAATAAATGGTCATCCAAGCTTTTGTTAGGCAAGAATTCGTAGACCAAAAGACGCTGAATACCCCTCTCGTCGTCCGCCGCGCAGTATCCTATTAGCTTGACAAGGTTTGGGTGGTTAACTACCCCGAGGAAATTCACCTCATTGATCCATTCCTTGTGCCCCTGATGAACTAAGACGGGGGAAAAGAATTTCATTCGTGGACGAAAATTCGTTCTAACATTAATTTTGTGCTCGAAATATCGCGGAAAATAGTAGAAATTAAGGTGTTATAGAAGGGCAAATTGTGGGATCTCTTGAAATGGGATGAAACTATGTTATAAAGAGGGGAATTTACTCTTCGAGAGAACCGTTTTGTCACCAATGGCGTATAATCCCAGTAAACCAAAGGATTTCGAAGATTGACTGACAGAAAGAATCAGACATATACATAGATAAGGTATGGAAAGAGTAAACAAAATATAGGAGAAGAACAATCCTTGCCTGAAACCCATTTCGATTAAGCTGTTTCACGGCGACGTCGCACTCGTCGCCGGAACCCGACAGCTTGACCCGGCCCTTGTAGACAGACCCGAATCCGCCCTCGCCGACGACGAGCGCACGGCTGAACCCCTTTGTGGCAGATTTGAGCTCGGAGAAGCTGAAGGAGAGCAAAGCGTTGGCTGGTCGGCATGGAGCCGCCGCCGCCGGCCCGTCGGGCTCGTCCCGGTGCTCGCGGCGGAGGCGGCGCGTGTCCGAGCTGGAGGAGGACGTGGACGCCACGCTCAGCGACCGCGACCAGGTTAGCTTGCGGGGTACGAAGTCGCCGTCGCCGTCGTCTTCGGCGGTGGTGAAATGGAAGCACTTCATTGGTTAGTCGCGTCGGCGTTTTGTTTTGACTGAGTCTTGAGAGGTGGATTGAAATGAGCAACGGTCAACCGTTGAGGTTATCACACGCGACTAAGGGATTGGATTTTATGCAATAAATTGAAACGGTCAAAAGTGACGTTTCGTCTGTGTTGTCTTTATCAAGACCGCTTTGTTTCTGCCGGGGAATAATTTTATAATAATATTATAATATCATGCTAATTATTTCCAGCTAATATTTTTGTTGTTTTTTCCTAGATATGATTACGCTAAACCTACGAAATTGTAAGTTTCATTAGTTTTAAATGGAAATATGTGATTAGCCATTAAAAGATGAGAGTTTTGGTTGTTTCTGTTGTCTTTTGCGGTGATATTTATGCTTTTAAACATTTTCATATGAAACTTAAACATTTTCATATGAAACTATATAGTATAGTTAGTCACGGGTGTACGTACATGTTACAAACTTACACTGTAGTTAGACTAAAATGTACTGATGATGATTTACTCTTGTTGATTGGATGTAATGTATTGTCAAATAATGAAACATTAATGTAATGATTATCACCGATGTACGAGTTTTAACTTTTACGTCGTGCTACTCCACTAATGAAATTATGATGTAATGATCTTTTGGGAGGAGACATGAGGACGAGGTTTGGTATATAATAATTCAATGGAGAGCAGATGAACGATTACTTTTATTTGGTTATTCAATTTTGTGGTATAATAACGACAACATTTGGTATAATCAATTTTGTTGGCATAAATTTATAAAAATTTTAATGATTGGTATAATAATAATATTAACAGGTGGTATAGTTTCTGCAAATTCTTGTACTATATGTATAATAAGAGCTATGTTTGTATAATCTTATATTACTAAGGAAATGTATGTTCTTTCTAATGTTGCCACGTGTCTTATTCTTTAATTAATGTTGTTAATAAAAATATTACAATTTTCTCCACTACCTCATCAAAACCAACCAGTAGGGAAAAAAAATTAAAACTGAACTCGATTGTTCCAACTCCAATGGTAGCCAAATGTCAAATGGATTCACAAGGGTAAATCGACTCTAACTATGTTCTCTGTTGTTCTTTTGTTATGAATGGGGTGTGACTGTTGTTCGATGTATTTGAGATTTGTATTTTCATTCTTTGAAAAATACTTTTCTTTAACAAGATATTGCAGAGTATGTTATTCCCTAGAAAACAGCGAGAGTGTCTATGTTATCTCTCTAATCCTGTTTCACAAAATATCTCCTTATTTCCAGAAAGCTTTCCAATGATATTACCTAGTTACTTGCAGGCGTTCCGGGTTTGTCTCACATAAAAGTAAATAACTGAAAGTAAACTGATACGAGATTTTTATACAGGTTATATCCCCAAATGGGGTTTAATCCTGTCCTTGGGGTGTGACCTCCCCAAGAGTTCCAATCAATCACTAAATATTACCGGTTATGGTTACAAAATGATCGACCCTTATACAAACGAAGCACTTTGGGAACTAGACCTCCACCTAGGCTGTCGCACGCCAAGTTTCGTTCCACGTCGTTTACCCAGGAAACCTATTCCCCGACTGGACACAACTTGCTAGCGAAGGGCCACCGAATCCACCAAATTCGTCCATCCACGTGCGGAAGACTCCAATGTGCTCCTTCGTGCGCTCAACACGTCCGAATCACGTTCGAAGACTAGGGTTTTAGGGTAGGGTGCTGCTAAAGATCGCTCACGGGTACAGATTCGCAAATTAAAGCTCAACACAAACTACGAATGAATCGCGGATTAACGCTAAATCACTCTAAGGAATTCGTTTGCTTGTGTGTTCATTTCGTACCCTTCAACGTGAAGTGTTTTTCTTCTATACAGACCCAATGATAGCTTCTACACTTCACAAGGAAAGTTAAGCACAAAGTATGCAAGAGAAAACTCAATAATCACGTGCATTAACTCAAAGAATCACGCCAAGAATAAACCAATTAAGTACAACGGCAATGCATGATCACTTACCATAAATACCACATATTTACTTTCATTCAAGGGTAATCTCATCCGTTTGTCAGCATGTTCCATATATAGTTCCACTCAGCATATTATAAATAGTAAGCTCAATCCACTGATTTCTTTGCCAAAATCTGATAGCCAATTCGCACAAGGAATGATTTGATCTACTGAGTATAAGGTCAAGACATACTTTCCATGTATGGTGATCTCAGCTGATTTCAGCACATTCCATAAGTAGACTCAATCAGCATATTAACACATATAAGCCCTATCAATTAATCCATTTCCAAAACATAAATCCCAAGTCGCATAAGGAAAGGTAGATCATTGATTCACTGATTTAAAGTTAATAAGATAGCACTAAAACGGATATATCATGATATTCTTTCCTAAAATATCTTTAAATCAATCACATGTAAGCACTTAATCAGAATATCTTCCATACATATAGCATACTCATTCATATCCGGGTGATCACATCGATATTCTTGCCTAAAATAAACCGATCACATGTAAGCTCTTAATCAGAATATCCTTTCCATATATATCAGTCATTCATATCCGGATTATCACAGCGATATTCTTTCCTAAGACGCGCCGGGGGTTAAAAAAATTAGTTTTTTTTCTTTGAAAAATACTTTTCTTTAACAAGATATTGCAGAGTATGTTATTCCCTAGAAAACAGCGAGAGTGTCTACGTTATCTCTCTAATCCTGTTTCACAAAATATCTCCTTATTTCCAGAAAGCTTTCCAATTATATTACCTAGTTACTTGCAGGCGTTCCGGGTTTGTCTCACATAAAAGTAAATAACTGAAAGTAAAGTGATACGAGATTTTTATACAGGTTATATCCCCAAATGGGGTTTAATCCTGTCCTTGGGGTGTGACCTCCCCAAGAGTTCCAATCAATCACTAAGTATTACCGGTTATGGTTACAAAATTATCGACCCTTACACAAACGAAGCACTTTGGAAACTAGACCTCCACCTAGGCTGTCGCACGCCAGGTTTCGTTCCACGTCGTTTACCCAGGAAACCTATTCCCCGACTGGACCAGCTTGCTAGCGAAGGGCCAACGAATCCACCAAATTCGTCCATCCACGTGCGGAAGACTCCAATGTGCTCCTTCGTGCGCTCAACACGTCCGAATCACGTTCGAAGACTAGGGTTTTAGGGTAGGGTGCTGCTAAAGATCGCTCACGGGTACAGATTCGCAAATTAAAGCTCAACACAAACTACGAATGAATCGCGGATTAACGCTCAATCACTCTAAGGAATTCGTTTGCTTGTGTGTTCATTTCGTACCCTTCAACGTGAAGTGTGTTTCTTCTATACAGATCCAAAGCTTCTACACTTCACAAGGAAAGTTAAGCACAAAATATGCAAGAGAAAATTCAATAATCACGTGCATTAACTCAAAGAATCATGCCAAGAATAAACCAATTAAGCACAACGACCATGCATGATCACTTACCATAAATACCACAGATTTACTTTCATTCAAGGGTAATCTCATCCGTTTGTCAGCATGTTCCATATATAGTTCCACTCGGCATATTATAAATAGTAAGCTCAATCCACTGATTTCTTTCTCAAAATATGATAGTCAATTCGCACAAGGAATGATTTGATCTACTCAGTATAAGGTAAAGCCATACTTTCCATGTATGGTGATCTCAGCTGATTTCAGCACATTCCATAAATAGACTCAATCAGCATATTAACACATATAAGCCCTATCAATTAATCCATTTCCAAAACATAAATCCCAAGTCGCATAAGGAAAGGTAGATCATTGATTCACTGATTTAAGGTTAATAAGATAGCACTCAAACGGATATATCATGATATTCTTTCGTAAAATATCTTTCCTAAATCAATCACATGTAAGCACTTAATCAGAATATCTTCCATACATATAGCATACTCATTCATATCCGGGTGATCACATCGATATTCTTGCCTAAAATAAATCGATCACATGTAAGCTCTTAATCAGAATATCCTTTCCATATATATCAGTCATTCATATCCGGATGATCACAGCGATATTCTTTCCTAAAATAACTCAATCCCGCAGGCAGTTCACATATCACTCAATATAGTGGATTTTCCATATATAGCACACAGTGAGATTCCATTCATGCGAAAACGTTCATAATCAGGTGATCACAACAATATTTCAGTTAAGCACAAAATCACAAAAATTCGATTATCTTGACAATTTAATCTCATTTAAGTACTTAATCGAATAGTTTTACATACTTAAACATCATAAATCATACATATTGAGTTTTCTAAATTGTACCGCCCATAATACATAATTACTTCTAATAATCAAAACTCTCATAATCATTTGGACCAAAAAGGTCTACATTGTGGATTTTATCGATTTGGATTGAATCGCTATTCTGGGTTATTTGCTCACGCCGTACTCTTTCATCACATGATGGTTGGTTCGTTCAAGGTTGTTTTTCATCCGTACATTTGAGTTGCATTGTTTAAAGACCATTACATTGAACTGGTAAAATACAATTACGAATATTTTGCGACGGTCTGTTTCGATTTGTGGGGATAAAAATCAAGGTTTCATTTCTTCAAGGCTGTCTGATTTCGGGTATTTCTCCTATGGTCTCTAATGGACGGTGCCGGTTCCTTCGATTAATATTTAAATTTCGAATAAACTTGACTTGGATTGCTGATCATCTTCTTTAGGTATGGGCAATCATATCATAGCAAATACCGCCATGAAATATTCAAGATCCAGAGGAAGAAAATGAGGTCGTGGTTGATAAAACGGGTGGGGTCTGTTGGATAATATCAAAGCGGGACCCACGAGAAGTAAAACTACAGAAGAAATAAAATAGAAAGAAGACTAAGTAGCCCAATCAAGCGTGAAAATGAACAGAAAAATGCAAATAAGTCCAAACACAAATTTCTTAGTTGAAATGAGAGATTGCATGCGTGATTAAGTTAGTTCCAAGTTGTCATGTAGAATATGCACGCTTATACATCTATATATATCATAGCAGTGTAATAGATATAAGTGAGAAGAGATGCAAAAAGTTTGAACAAAAAGAATTCATCAAGTCTTCTCCCTCTGTTCTCCCTCTCATACAATTAAATAAATAAAACAACAAAATGGTATCAGAGCCGATGGCGTCAACGGAACCGTTAGAGCAAACAGAGCCGATGATGTCGCCAGAGCCGACAGAACCGATGATGTCGCCAGAGCCGATGGTGCCGATGGTGTGGAAGCGGATATCCACATGTTAATCCCGCAACTCACCGAGAATAACTACGTACGGTGGAGCGGCGAAATGAAAGCTTTGCTGAAATCGCAAGGCTTATGGGAAATAGTCGAAGATGGATATTCACCAGATCCGACGAAGTATACAAAGTTGCAACGAAAGATGTTGGGAGCCTCCGTCAGAGAAAATGGTCTCGCGTGTTGGAAACAAACTCACGCGAAAACAGTGAACACGATTTTGTTTTGGTGCTGCTGAATCTGCAGCGTTTTCTGTTGTCTTTGCAAATAGAAGTTTACATAGAAACTAATAAATGCCTACAATCAGGCGACTAATTTAGCCTACGCTAATAAGGAAAAGATAATCACTTCCTAAGAAAAATACAATCATATCCTAAGCTAATTAAGGAAGGTAGATCACAAGGATTATTTCCCACAATCTCCTCCTAAGCCTTGTGTCCACCGTTGATGTCGATTAGGCCGATCTTACTCCGTAGATCATGAAACTTGGTCCTTCCAAGCGGTTTCGTCAGAATGTCGCCCAGCTGATCCTCGCTTTTGAGGAACTCTACATCAATCAAGCCTTCTTCTGCAGCCTCCCGGATGAAGTGGTATTTCACTCGAATGTGTTTACTCTGTCCGTGGAGTACCAGATTCTTGATCAAAGCAATGGTGGACTTATTGTCCACCCTCACCATTGGCGCTCTTGCTGCTGTTCCCTACACCTCAGACAAAACACGAGCGAGCCACAATGCTTGACAAGCAGCGTTAGCAGCTTCTATATACTCTGCCTCACAGCTGGACTGAGCCACCACCTTCTGCTTCATGGATTGCCAGGTGATCGGGCTGCCGCTGAGGAAGAAAATAACGCCAGTTGTGCTTTTACTTGCATCAACATCCCCGGCGTAATCACTATCGCTGAAGCCTGACAGATAAGGCTCCTCCTTTTCCCTCCTGTCGAACCAGAGTCCCCAATCTTGGGTCCCAGCCACATAGCGGAGGATGCGCTTCACAGCTGCGATGCGAGGTGATCCTCGCGTGGATCCTCCAAGAACCGACTCACATAGCCAACCGCAAACGCAAGATCAGGGCGACTGTTGACCAAGTACCTCAAGCTCCCGACGACGCTCCTGTACGCCGTCGCATCGACCGGCGGCTCTGTGCTGAGCTTGCTCAACTTCAGGCGCGGTTCCATGGGCACATGACATGGGTTACACCCTGCCATGCCGCTCTTCTCCAGGATCTTGCCGGTGTAGGCTCCTTGGCTCAAGATCCCCCTCGCGCCCTGCTTCACTTCAATGCCGAGGTAGTAGTGAAGTAGGCCGCTGTCACTCATCTTGAATGTGGCCGCCATCTCCTCTTTGAATGACTTGATGTCGCCGCGGTTCGAGCCGGTGATCACGAGGTCATCGACATAGACCCCGATCACCTGCTGCTTGCCGTCGTTCTGCCTAATGTAGATGGCGTGTTCGGACGGGCTCTTCCTGAAGCCGAACGACAACAGCGTGCTGTCCAGCTTCGCGTTCCATGCGCGCGGCGCTTGATGCAGCCCGTACAACGCCTTTCGAAGCTTGAGCACCTTGTGCTGCTTGCCGTTGATGATAAACCCTGGCGGCTGCTCGACGTAGACCTCCTCCTCCAGGTCTCCGTTCAAAAATGCCGACTTGACGTCCATGTGGTGCACCTCTCATCCGTCGTGCGCCGCGAGGGCGATGATTAGGCGCACCGAGTCTAATCGCGCCACCGGCGCAAACACTTCATCGTTGTCGATGTCGTGCCGCTGTGCATAACCCTTCACCACGAGGCGTGCCTTATGCTTGGACACCGCCCCATGCTCGTCCCTCTTCACCTTGAAGACCCACTGCAAGCCAATCGCCCGACGGTCCGGCGGGAGGTCGGCGAGAGACCACGTCCGGTTGTCCTCAATCGAGTCCATCTTCTCCATCATCGCCTTCCTCCAGCTGAGGCTGCGTTCCGCCTCGGCGAACGACGCAGGTTCGTCGGAGCTCATGGCGTGGAGTTCCTCCTTCACCAGTGCCCGTGGCTTAAAAGCCACGCGGCGAAGCCGGCCCGATGATGTTTTCGATCTTTTGAAACCGGAGAGGGGCGTCGTCGTCGTGGTCGGCGTCCAAGTGCTCGTCGACATCGCTCGGCGGTGAGGCGAACTCCACCTCATATGCCCCACCAGATCCTGCTGGTCCACCACCTTGAGGCCATGTCGGTGGCGTCAGCTCGCCCTCTGGAGTTGCCGTGCTAGGTGCCTCCTCGGTGACCTCAGCCACTGGAGGTTCGTGGTTCGCGATGGAGAACTCCACCGTGAAACTGTCGTCGTTTCCGTTCGGCTCGCCGTCGGCCTCTACAGAGTCCCAGTCCCATTGGGCTCCCTCGTCGAACACCACGTCGCGCGTCACGTGGACACGCTTCGTGACAGGGTCGTAACCACGGTACGCTTTGGAGCCGCGCTCGTAGCCGATGAAGATCATCTTACAGCCATGATCCTCGAGCTTCTTCAGATGCGGTGTCGTGTTCCGTACGTAGACGATGCAGCCTAATATTCTCAGGTGATGCACTACTGGCTTCTTCCCATGCCACGCTTCGACGGCGTCATGCCGTCCACGCTCTTCGTTGTGCATCGGTTGAGGATGTATACCGCGGTGGTCACGGCCTCGCCCCAGAACCACCCCGACAGCCCTTTCGGTTTGAGCATACTCCTCGCTGTCGCCACTACCGTCCCATTCCGTTGCTCGACCACGCCATTCTACTGCGGGCTGTATGGTGCAGTGTGTTGGCGATGTATACCTTCTCCCGCGCAATACTTCGCAAACTCGATCGACGTGAATTCTCCACCACGATCGGTCCGAAGCGCCCCTAGCTTCAGCCCGGACTCCCCCTCTGCCCGTGCTTGGAGTTCCTTGATGGCCGCCGCGGCACGATCCTTTGAAGGGATCGTAGCTATCCACATGTATCGGCTGAGGTTGTCGACGAGCAACAAGAAGTACTTGTTGCCGCTTGGGGTCGTTGGCGTGATCGGCCCGCACAGATCGCCATGCACAAGCTCAAGTCGCTGCTTCGCGCGGTACTCTCCTTTCGCCAGAAATGGGGTGCGCCTCTGCTTCCCAGCTAGGCATGCATAGCACAGTTGGTCCACCTGCCCGATCTCCGGCAGGCCGCGCACCAGCTCCATCCGAGCTAGCTTTCGGAGCGCCGCCATATTGACATGGCCGAAGCGATCATGCCAGCGCCATGCCACCTCATCGCCGCACCCGCGCACCGCTAAGCACATCGGCGATGCTATCTTGATCCGAAGAAGGTATAGACGGTTCGCCTCGCGCGTCTTGCCAACAGTTGACCGCCGAGCTCCCGAATCCGCATCACGCCATCTTCGATCTCGATCTTGTAGCGGACCTCGTCGAGCTGGCCAAGACTCACGATGTTCGTCGTCAACCATGGAATGAAGTAGACGCCGTCGAATGAACGGAGCTCCCCGCTCTTGCACACAAAGATGACGGTGCTCCGCCCTTCAATGCGTGCCACCGAGTCGTTGCCGAAACGCACGGTGCCTCGTACCGCCACGTCGAGCTTCGAGAAGGCGGTCCTAGACCCGGACATGTGATTGGTTGCCCCCGAGTCCAGGACCCATGTCTCCGCCTCCCGTTCCTCTTCTTCTTCCTCGAGCTGCGCGAACACCTTCTCTTCGCGGATCTCGATCTGGGCCACGGACGACGTCGCCGAAGTCGCCGTCGATTGCGGCGTTGGTGGGGAGAGAATGGGGGAGCACTTTGCGAGACAAAGTGAGGCCTCTTCCTCTTCGTGGACTGCATGGGCCTGCGCCTTCTTGGGCTTCGACCAGCACTCCCGGGCCCAGTGACCCAGCTTCCCATAATTTCGGCACTCATCGCCTGCGCGCTTGTTCGAAGTAGCCGGCCCACTCGATGACTCGCCAGCTCGCCCACGACCACGTCCTCGTCGGCCGCCTCCTCTGTTCGCGCCACGACGCGTGAGTGGTTCTCCGCCTCTCGCTTCTTTCGTTGCGCGTCCCACTGCTCCTCAGTGAGATACAGCTTGCCCTCGTGCTGTAGTGACGCCGGGGGTCCATATAACTCCTCCTCAGCCTCTTGCAAACGCCCGGTGAGATCGGCGACCGTCATGGTGGATGGATCGAGCAGGGTCTTGATCGCAATCGTGATCTGCTTGAAGCGGGAAGGCAGACTTCGTAGCATCTTGGCTACGATTTCCTTTTCCTTCATCTCCTCTCCCAACGTGGTGAGGTGTGCCGCCATGCCATTAAGTCGCAGCGCGAACTCCTCGACGGTCTCGCCGGCGAGGTCGAATTTGCGACGCAGCTGTTGCGCCGTTGCCTTCTTCACACGGTCGTCCCCGATCCGCATGGTCGCGATCGCATTCCAGGCCTCCTTGGCCGTCTCCTCGGGCGGGACCGCACTCACCAACGCATCGAGCGCCATCATGTCTTCCTGCTCATCGGCAGTGCCCTTCTCGATGGCGTTCCATAACGCTCTCGCCTTCAGCTTCACCTTCATCATGAGCGCCCAGTCAGAGTAGTTGGTCTTGGTGAGAACGGGGTAGCTATTCCCGCCACAAAAATGATGAACCACCACAAAAACGAGATGAAAAGAAGAAGGCGAATCATCAAAGATGAAAGCCGATGGCGATGAAAGCCGATGGCGATGAAGAGGAGGAAATATATCCAAAGCCGAGGAGCCCGTGGAAGAAGAAAAGAAAAAAGGAGTTCCAAACGAAGGAGAGCTCGAGAAAGAGGAGGCGGTCGAAGAAACGCCGCAACGACAACCACCTGAAAAAGTCGAGGAGATCGACGCGAAGGCATCGGAGAATGCCGATGAGATGAAAAACAAGGTTGACGCCACCATGCATGCGTCGTCGAAGGCGAACGTAAAAGCCATTGAGACACACGAGACAGTATCCGAGAAAGGCGGTGAGACGGTTGAAGAGACAACCAAGCATGCTGAAGAAGCCGTACGAGGAGAGACGCATGAGCGCGATGAGATGGACTCACATGAAGCCATGATGGAGGCCATGCGAAAGACTGGCGAAGAAGTCAATAGACAGAAGATCGGGGAACCTAATGAGGTCAGCCCTAAAGAGACGGAGTGCGTTAACAAGGAAAAAGCACGCCAGAAAGAAAAGGAGGTGAAAGAATGGATCGTGGCGAGGAACAACCTCGAAAAATACATGAACAACTTGAGAACCAGAAGCAACGACAAGTACAAGCTTGCCGGAAAATTAGAAGCGGAAAAAAAGGACGAGATCGCGACGACGACCAAGGAGGCCCCCAAGTGTATGGGCGATAACCAAAATCTGAAAGAAAAAGAAAACGACGAGAACTACAGATTAGTCACGGAGTAGGCCATTAATAATAGCGAAGCGCTCGTAAACAACGAGGCAGAGCAGTACATGGTCGCCATCATGGAGGAGTTCAACGAAAAGGAGCATGAAGGATGCAACACGCCCGATAATGGCGACGAAGTTAATATTCATTGTACGAGTTCAGATGAAGACGTGACGAGCCTGAAGAACTATGTCACGAGGATGAAGAAAGAAGAGAAAAATATTTATTATATCACTGGAATCATGAACTTGCTAAAAAATGAGAACGATATATTATCTATGCAGGAGATGTTTGAAATGATGAACGTGTTAGAAGAAGCGGTCGAAGAGCGAAAGTTGTCCAAGACGGGAAACTGATGCTCGCGCAAAAACTGAAAAGCAGACGTGCTCCGAAAGAATATATCGATGGTGAAAAGGCATATAAAGCAACTCGAGAAGTAAGTATTGAAGCGAATTGTTCGAAGGCATTTAAAGACGGCAAGTGGCGAGCCGCGACATACGACAGACGGAAAAGAGTTAAATTCAAGGTGTGTCGAAAGACTGCAAGGTTTTGATATTAAGGAGGGAATTTGTTGGATAATATCAAAGCGGGACCCACGAGAGGTAAAACTACAGAAGAAATAAAACAGAAAGAAGACTAAGCAGCCCAATCAAGCGTGAAAATGAACAGAAAAATGAAAATAAGTCCAAACACAAATCTCTTAGTTGAAATGAGATTGCATGCGTGATTAAGTTAGTTCCAAGTTGTCATGGAGAATATGCACGCTTATACATCTATATATATCATAGCAGTGTAATAGATATAAGTGAGAAGAGATGCAAAAAGTTTGAACAAAAAGAATTCATCAAGTATTCTCCCTCTCATACAATTAAATAAATAAAACAACAGGGTCACCGAAAGACGATGCAGATATGCAATTAACGATATCGACGTCGTGAATTCCAATAATTGCTAGAAGAGCAAGATGTTCTTCATCGCGACCGCGCATCTTATTATAAAGAGTTACTCACTAAACATTGTTGGATCAAAATAGCATTGCGATGGAAGGGAATTCGAGCATAATTTTAAGATGAAACGTCTCCATGCTAACATCGAAGGATACGAAAATATGTTCATCGAGAGAACAAACAGATCATTCGTCAAGAATAGGCAGAATCAGGTTAGGTTGTGCCCTAGATTTGTTAAAGTTTTATTTAAATTTGTTTCTTAACTTCCATGTATATGTTTTTTTATTATCAGGTGATCGATAACGACCGTGGTGTTAACATGAGGCCTATGCCTGGAATAATGAGTTTCGTAATATTAACTTCTAAGTCGCTACGATTTTCACTTAGAACGTGTATCATCTCTATGATTTCACTACACGATGAACTAAGTCTTGATAACTATTGGACCTGTGTAGGATAAGAAGAGGTCAGCAGCAAGTAAGGGATCAAAAGTGAATATGACGAGAAGGGACCGTGATGAGCTAAAAAAAATATCATGTTTAAGCTTTTCGAAAAACAGCCTAACTGGACGCGAAAGCAACTTATGCAAGAAACTGATCAACTTGCGATATTATATATTAGGACAGAAATTTTAGACTTGTATTGATATATACTACACACTTATCATATCTTTACATTCTGACATTGATTGCTTCGCAACATTTCTTGAAAGATATGTTGAACGGTCTATGTGTATACGAAAAAGGGGCAACGAGTCAAGGCACATACGAGAGCTCAAGTCTGAGTACGCAAAATCGGTGAATATGTTGCCGATTATGAGTAGGGTTATTTAAAAGAAATACATCATGCTATGTTATCGTCTGAGTAAGCCTTTTTTTTCTATCCCTTTGTGTAGAGAGTCAGTCTGCGAGAAGCGTGTAGACCCGAAGTGGAAGTGGAGTTGCATGGACGCGCGCAAACATCTTCAGTGCAACGGCTGCGAGAAGCTGGTAAGGGGTGGCGAGCGCTGTGAAAGGTTTTGACAGGCGTCGAGGGGTGGCTCGGTATTTTTCATTTCCTTTTGTTTTTCAACTTGTAACTTCTTTTCCACTACAAAAAAATAAATAAAAACCATTGCTAACTGCTTCACTACGTTCGAAGTTCGTTCTGTGCGCTTTTTCCCATCCATCAACAGTCGTGTTCCTCATCTACTCTTCGGACGCGGTTCTTCGCCACCACTCGGCATCACATAATTCAAATACCATGCTTTGCTACTTTGATTTTCGTGGGAATTGATTTTGTGATGTATAATTGTGTTTTGTCATACTTCATGCTTTTCCTTGACTGAAAATTGAACATGGTTGTGATGATTGTCGCTCATGTACTCGCGTTGGTTCCAAAGAAATATCAGTATCTGTACGTTTTTGTGATTTAAGCGGCTAATCCGTGAAACTAACACGGGAGCCATTGTTTGGGAACAAGAATATTTGAAGCTAGAAAACTTTTTTAATTCATATTCCCCACTGGTAAACTTTCATTTTTTTTTTTTTTTTGCTGTGTCATTGATATACTTTATATGAATGTTAACTATATTATAGGTTCACTCAATGGCGTCCTATCCCATTCGGGGTGTTAAAGCAACATTTGCAGAGTCATACTTATGTTGAGGAGGCATTCTCGAAATTGGCAACAAGACGGTCACAAGGGTCTCTTTCTTGGTACCGAATCTACTCAAGATCCCTTTCTATGTCTTTGGATGTGCCTGATGCTGAATCCAAGAAGCCATAACTGACACTATAACTGAGCTGAGTATGTTTTGTATTTATTTTTCGGGTGGATTTGCAGAAGGATAAGTTGATCTTTGGGAGATGATAGCGGTTGATGCTTTAACGGTGGTTTGTCTGCCGTCTTAACGACCACGCACTTGGTGCCATGATTTTTGTGGGTTACGAATTTGCTAATTAGGCGATAGGCAAGAAAGTAGAAGGTAGTGTTGAGACGTTGCAACATCATAACAATTTTTTACTTCTCATGTAACCTTTGGAACGAAATTTCCCTCTCTTTTGTTATTTTCTTTTTTTCCTGTTTCTGATTGATATAGGGTTGCCCATCTTAGTTTTTGTCATGTTGTTTGTGGTTATGGAATTATTTTGTACATCGTATTTTCCTACACCATTTTTACGGATTTAGGATTTGTGTAGAGATATTGTAACTTGCATTAATAAACAAAATTAACACATGTGTTTTGGTGAAAAAAATTAAATAATAATTAAGTACTTCCAAATGCAACCTAATCTGTTCTTTAAATTACAAAACTACCCCGAATAGGGGCAAATCGCAGTTCACCATCACAAAAAGGTAGACTTGTCAAAATGGCCCGGCGGCCCCGCCTCGCCCCGCCCTGCCTATGGGGTGGGCTGGGTTGGGTTGGGATTTGGCGGGCCGCGGGGCGGTCCGGCACACATATATTTTAATTAATTTATTTTATATATTAAATATATATTTATTTAAATAGACGAATTGATTAATGATTTTATTTATAATTAATGATGCATTTATTAATTAATACATAATTAATGTATGTTTAAATATTATAATTAAATAATTAATGATGCATTTATTATTTAATACATCATTAATATATTTAAATATCATAATTATATAATTTATTCTTAATTAATTAAAAACAGCGGGCTTTGGCGGGCGGCGGGCCAGCCCGGGGCATTGACAGTTCTACACAAGGGGATTGTATATAAAAATAAATGTGCTTCAATCTGTCACTGTTGAAACCCAAGGTGTTTTGTCGGCCGCTGCTTAATTTTTTTATTTCGCGGTAAGCTATCTATCGATTGAGTTGTGTTACTGACTGAGTGTTGTTGGGTGTGGTCTTTGGAGACGTAGAAATGGTGATTTTGCTGGTATACTTGATTAATGCACGTCTTTCTTTGGATCAATTATATGTACTATTCATAAAATTTGATGGATTGCTGTTGAAGTTCGCCTATTACGTTAAATTGTTTGTTACCATGTTTAACCTTTGAGTTGGATGATAAAAACAAGATTTTTTTGAGCTGCATATTGAATTCGTGCCGCAGGTGCATGATCCATAATTATTCTTACCAGCTGCTATAGATATAAATTATAATCTGCATTGCAGTTCTCGAGCTGTTCTGCTTATACCAAAGTGAGAACCTAGTTGTTTGATGTGCTTAAGCTGATGCCTAACAAATGCTGTGAATAACTGATTTAGCCTCGTGTAGATTTGTAACACCTTACAATCTTGAGATCATTGACTATATAAGATTGAATTACCACCATATATGCGAGTGTTCCATTTTTATGATTATTCAGTGGCGGGTAAAAGATGGTGAGGGTCAGTGTGTTGAACGATGCTCTCAAGAGCATGTATAATGCGGAAAAGAGAGGGAAGCGAAGCGACAAGTCATGAACAGGCCTTCTTCCAAAGTGATCATCACGTTTCTTCTTGTTATGCAGAAGCACGGTGCGACTTCTTTATGGTAGTTTCGATTGGATTTTTTGCTTTTCTATATCGTGTTTTCAATATTTAGTTGTGTTTTACAGGATACATTGGAGAGTTTGACTATGTTGATGACCATAGATCTGGAAAGATTGTGGTCGAATTAAATGGGAGGCTAAACAAATGTGGTGTGATCAGCCCAAGATTTGACGTTGGTGTCAAGGAAATAGAGCCATGGACTGCCCGGCTTCTTCCATCAAGACAGGTAACTGTCAAATGTTAAAGCTGTCTGAAAATAAATCTCACGCTAAGCAGCTGATTGAAAGAAACCATCAAAATTTGAGTTGAAAAAAGTCGTGAAGTAAAATCTTTGTCCTGAACTTAAATGTGAACATTGTTTTTTTCCCCTTTTGGGTTTGATTGCAGTTTGGTTACATCGTGCTGACGCCATCTGCTGGGATCATGGATCATGAAGAAGCTCGTAGAATGAACGTCGGAGGCAAAGTACTCGGATTCGTTTACTAACTGTTGGTGTTGCGATAGTAAACAGAGATCGAGAGAGGGAGAGCTTTTGAAATCTGTGAAATGATATTCTGTATTTCATCTGATGTTTTCTGGTTTTTATATACAGAGAAGAATAAAGAATTAAATCTAACTAATGCTAAATGCTATCCAACGGAAAAACCAAAATAACAAAAATATCTAACTATGAGCTGTCAAATTAATGTGATGATATGGCATCAAGGAGGTTGATACTGTATGGCAGCTTTGTTGTCGCAGTGTAAGGGAATTGGAGTTGGAGTGGGCAGATTCAGGCAGGTCAAGATGTAAGAAATCCATTGTAACTCTTTAACTGTCGAAGCCATGGACCGATATTTAGATTCCTGAAAAGTGAGAGACGGCTCTTTGGGTTGTGTTTGCTGGTCTAAGATGTCAACATTCGCAGACAATGTGTCAAAAGGATCTCCAACTGAGAAATTAGGGAGAACAATATCAGTATTATGCATGGAAATAGAAGGAAAGATAGACTCCAGAAAAATGACATCTCGAGAGGCAATTGTTTTCTGAAGGCAAAGGCAGTAAATTGTGTACCCCTTTTGTCCCACAGGATATTCCACAAAGACTCCAGTGAATGATCTAGGGTCGAACTTATCCCTGGAAGGGCCATTGTTCACTGCAAAGGTAAGACAGCCAAAGTTTCGAAAATATGAGTAGGTTGGGGCCTTTTGTTTCAGCAACTGGAAAGGTGATTTCCAGCTCAAGATTTTTTAAGGCAATCTGTTAATTATGTGAACTTCCGTGAGGACAGGATCACCCCATAATGATTTGGGCAACTTCAACTGCAATAGGAGAGACCGACCAACTTGAAGTATGTGTTTGTGCTTTTGCTCGACAACTCCATTCTGTTGGGGGGGTGTATGGGCATGATTTATGGTGAACAATTCCCTTGGATAGGAAAAGTTTTTTGGCAATCTGAGCTAAGGATTTCTTTGCCGTTGTCAGACCGAACGATCTTGACAAGGCTATGGTATTGTGTATGGGCATATTCAAAAAAAGTGTTGAAGGGTTGTGAGGACCTGACTTTTATGCTTCAGCAGAAAGATCCAAGTGAACCTGCTAAAATCATCAACAACGGTTAGAAAGTAGTGACAACCATTGTGAGTGGGTATTCTCTAAGGTCCCCATATATCAATGTGTAGAAGATAAAAAATATGTTGGCTTTGTATGTGGCTGCTTGGGAAGGAATTCATGTGTTGCTTCGCCAAAGGGCATATGTGACAATCAGAGACAAAGGAATTATCATGAAGATTAACGACATTACTAGGTAGGTATTTCATAACAAGCAAAGAGGGATGTCCCAATCTGCAATGCCATATATTGGCATTTGAAACAACTGAAGATACATTTGACACACTGCCAGAGACGTTGTCATTGGGCTGTTTAAGAGATAACATGTAAGAGACATATATTTGTTGAGAGTCATGGATGGCTTTTTGACTGAAGGACAGATGATTAATGATGTAGAGGTTATTGATGATCTTGCCCGCAGCAATGATCTTCTTATTCTGTAAGTCATGCAATAAGCAAAAAATGGGCAAGTTTTCTGACTGATAATAGGTTGTGTTTAAAACTGGGAATATAAAGGCAATTTTTTATGATAAGGTCCTTTGATAAGAGCACATCTCCGATGTGGGTAATGGGCTTGAAAGAGCCATCAGGAAGATATACGGGGGTAAAGGTATCAACGGGTTTATGATGGGTCATAGTGGTTAGTTCTCTTCACATGTGACTTGTAGCTCCCGTGTCTACAAACCAGTAACTATCACTCATAATATCACTCATAATATCAGACTCTAGATCAAGTTCTCTTCAACATCTATCTCTTCTTTCATCATGCTCATCATCATCGACTTCATGGATTGCAGGTTCTTGTCTTCACTTTGGTGATTATCATCTTGAGAGTCATGCCCTTCAGAGGCCATGCTTGCCTTATAATTCGAACGATCAGATCCCTTTTTGCTAGTATACCACTCAGGGAATCCATTTAGTTTGAAGTAGTCTTCCTTCAGGTGTCCAGTTCTTTTACAGTGATTGCATTGCAGCTGAGTCTTATCGATATTGCACTTGAAACAATTCTCTTTTAAATGACCAGTCTCCCTGCAATAATTGCAAGTCATCGTACCTTTCTCGATCCTTCCTCCGACGGGAACATATGCACCCTTTTTATGGATGAAATTCTTCACTAACATGGCTGAATTTTCACTCGACGAATTCATCTGCACTGTGACTTCCTTGTGTTTTTCAGCTTTAACAATCATGGCGCAAACCTTGTTAACAGCCGGCAGTTTGTCAAGAAACAGTAGTTGACTTCTTTCAGCTTCATCGATTTCATTTAAACCCATCGGAAAACTGCATCGATCTATCCTCAGCCTCTCCTTCTTCTATTTTGATTTTGATAGGATTTGAGTAGCAATAGGAGGCCTAAGTTGATCCAATTGATCCCAAAGATTTCTGATAGTGTTGTAATAATCTACAACAGATAAAATCTCTGCTTCAGTGATGATATTTCCTGCTTAATTTCAAAGACCAAAGACAGATTTGAAACACCATATCTTTCTTCGATTTCATTCCACAATTGTTCAGCGTCATGAATGAACATGAAGCTGTTGACGATTCCTTCGAGATCGAGCTTTTGATCCAGCTAGTGATCATGTTGTTCACCTTCTTTCCACTTCCCAAACAGAGGAGAGCTCTCAGCAGGCCTTTTATATGTTCCATCAATAAATCATTTTAGTAGCATTTCAAATTGGGATAGATGATAAATCAGAGATTTCAGGATTTTTCCAACGCTGATAGCATGGTGT
Organism: Craterostigma plantagineum; assembly: GCA_027422505.1. Taxonomy (NCBI): domain Eukaryota; kingdom Viridiplantae; phylum Streptophyta; class Magnoliopsida; order Lamiales; family Linderniaceae; genus Craterostigma; species Craterostigma plantagineum. The sequence continues at coordinate 160,864 of JAPQWV010000118.1, forward strand.
GGTAAACAAAGATCGAGAAAGGGAGAGCTTTTGAAATCTGTGAAAATGATATTATGTATTGATGTTTTCTGGTTTTTATATACAGTGAAGAATAAAAGAATTAAATCTGACTAATGCTAAATGCTATCCAACGGAAAAATTAAACTAACAAAAATATCTAACTATGAGCGGTCAAATTAATGTGATGATGTGGCATCAAGGAGGTTGATACTGATATTCCTTCAGTTGGTGACATTAGTCTTTCGTGTTTTAAGGTTATTAAATTATGACTTATGAGGAGAAACAGTCTCAGTGTTTCTGCTTCTTACAGGTTTTTTTTTGACATTATGGATCTGTGTATTTTTTTTTGGTAAGGAAATTCATTACCACGAGGCTGAACATTGTACAACGTCCCCATTTTACAACGCATACCTATACCTCCCTTGCTTCAATTAGAAATAGATCGACTACATAATTGATCGATAAACTCCCTGTCTTTCGCATTCCTTAAGGCTTTGGACCTTGTTAAAGCTCTCACCTTCGTTTCCCAGCTTACAATCGCCGCAATCCCCTTGGCTTCTAAGTTGCAGCCTCCATCTCCATGTATTCGCTTACTACGCTCATTCCATATGTGGTATATTGCCGCCACATAGCACATAACCTCCTGTTTGTATCGTACGCATCTTCTTCTAGCTGTGGCTTTGATCCTCGATCTCCAAGCTGATAATTCACCCGCCAGAGGTTTAGTCTGCAGCCACTTTGCTATTTCTGTGATCACTTGGGTGCTGAACCTGCATGAGAAGAACAGATGTGACGCTGTTTCATTTTCCATGTGGCATAATCTGCATTTAGGGTCCTGAACATGGATCCCCCAAGCTGAAATTCTGTCAACGGTTAGTAATTTTCCCCAGAGCAGGAGCCACGCAATGACACAGTGTTTGGGCACATTGAATCTATTCCAAGCCACAGCCGATAAATTCCAGTTGGGTGCCGGACCTCTCAGCCACAAGTACCCCGAGCTGGTTGAATATTTTCCACTCTTCGTAGCCATCCATTTTCTTCCCGAGTAGCCCCCAGCAAAGAGTTCTTTGACCTTGTGTAATTTTCGCCAGGCCCAGCAGCAGTCCTGGGGGACTTTGTGCGTCCAAAAATCCTCGTTTTTCAAATAGACGCCATTCATCCATCGAACCCATAGTTTGTCCGCTTTCGAGGCTAAATCCCAGATGTTCCAATCAATGCGTTGTTCCAGGCCTCACAGCTTTTGATACTTAGGCCCCCTACTGATTTTGGCCGGCATACCCGATCCCAATTAACTAAGCTCAAGTACTTCCCCCCAATGGTTCCTCTCCAAAGATACTCTCGACAAAGCCTATCTATATTCTTCAGTACCGCTTCGGGTAAGACAAACATGCCCCCCCAGTATCCATGGCAGGCTAAAAGGACTGAGTTTACTAGGCAGATACGACCCGCATATGAGAGGTGTCGCGATGACCATATTTTTATCCTTGCTGTTATTCTGTCAACCAGGCATTGGCACGTCGTTTTGGTCCATTTTGATGGTGAGATGGGGATGCCGAGATATCTCATGGGGAGAGAACCTTGCTGGAAGCCCGATGTAGTCCTTAACTCCTCAGCCAGCTTGTGAGTTACCCCTGCAAGAAATATGCTGGACTTTGCAGCATTGGCCTGAAGCCCTGTTGCGGCTGAGAAATTGTCCAAAGCTCTTCTGACTGTCATCACTGACCCTCTTGTCCCTTTGCAGAAAACCAGTAAGTCGTCGGCAAAGCACAGATTGATGAGATTTAGCTCCTTACATTGCGGATGGAATCTGAATTCCTTACATGTGGCTTCCCATCTCAACCTCCTAGTCAAGTATTCCATCACAATGACAAAGAGCAATGGTGATAGGGGGTCCCCCTGTCTCAGCCCCCTCTTCCCTTTAAACATACTTCCACATTGCCCATTCAAATAGACCGAAAACGACGTGGTACCAACACACTCCATAATCCAGTTAATGAATTTTGGGGGGAAGCGCATCAATCCCAGCCACTTCTTTAAGAAATCCCACGCCACCATGTCATATGCTTTCCTCAGATCGATCTTCATCAAGCATCTTGCCGACGCATTCTTCCTGTTATATAGTCTGAGAAGGTCTTGGCTTATCAAGATGTTGTGCACGATGGAGCGATCTTTGATGAACGCACTTTGGTTTTCATCAATTAGTTTCGGTAGCACCCGTTTTAGCCGCCCACAGAGCATCTTGGAGATACATTTGTATATCACATTGCAGCATGCAATCGGTCTGAACTCAGCTGCCTTGGAAGGATGTTCCACTTTCGGGATTAGTGTGAGAGAGGTAAAATTTACCTCTTTGAGTAAGCAGCCACTCTTGAAGAATTCCAGTACTGCTGCTTTTACGTCATGTCCTACAATATCCCACGCTTCCTTATAGAATCCACTCCCAAAACCGTCGGGTCCCGGCGAAGAATCAGAATGGATTGAGTGAATTGCCTGAGAGATTTCAGCTTCAGAAAAATCCTATATCAGCATCACTTGGTCTGTGTTATCCAGTCTGTACCCCATCTTGGCTGTGGTTTGGTTCGGTTCCTCCCCTAGCTTTCCTTCCACTCCCAAAATTCCCTTATAATACTCCGTAAGCAACTCCATGATCCCATGCTGGTCAGCGATAGGCTGATCTTGGTCATTCAGAATAGATGAAATCCTGTTTCTATATGTTCTGTGTCTCAGCACTGAGTGGAAGTAAGCTGTATTAGAGTCACCCTCCTTTAGCCACTTCATTTTTGCTTTCTGTTGTAGGAATATGCTCGCAGCCTTAGTCACATATTTGAAGTCCTCTTGTACGACCCTTTCTTGCGTCATCAGGTCAGTATTCAGAGGGTCCTTGTGTAAAGATTCCTGGATGTATTGCAGCTTGTCCCTCATCGTCTCAGCTTTGTTAACTATGTCTGCAAAGCATGATGCGTTCAACTCCCTGAGAGGCTTTCTGCAATTTTTCAGCTTCTGCACCACTTGCCACATAAGAATCCCCCTTTGTTCGCATATCCACCCCTGCTTCACTGTTTCTTTGAATCTGGGGGCGGCGCTCCACATGTTGAAAAATCTGAATTGTCGCCTACTTGTAACCGCAACATCATTATCCTTCAAGATCACCGGGGTATGATCCGAGACCCCCTCAGGTAAAAACCAAGCCTCAACATCTGGGAACTCATTCATCCACCTCGTATTTATAAAAACCCAATCCAATTTGCTCCAAACCCTCATACACCCCTCTTGTTTATTAGACCAGGTGAACTGGCAGCCCTTCCTCTTCATTTCCATCAATCCACATAGATTAATACACGCATCAAATTTCATTGTATCCCCCAGGTTGATGGAATTGCCTCCGATTTTATCCGTTTCTTTCAACATACAGTTGAAATCCCCCCAAACAAGCCATGGGCTATGAATAGTTTGACTGAGGCCCTCTAACTCAGTCCACAGGGGCTCCCTCTGGACCCCTAGGTTGTGAGCATACACACATGACATCGCTATGGGCTGTCTCTGTGGCATAGTTATTTGGAGATGCATTAGCTGGTCCGTGTAACTAATCACCCGGACATGAACATTATTCTCCCAAGCTACTATGATTGTGCCATTCGGATGTCGGTCAAGGTTATGGCAATAAGACCATTGCGGAAGCATCTTATGCATCACCTTTCCCACCTGATTTGTTTTCAGTTTCGTTTCCACCAGACACATTATTTTGAGACCATGCTTTTTGCAGAAAGAGGCAATCTCTAACTGCTTATTTGGGGCATTTAAGCCCCTCATGTTCCAAATACCAATCCTATCCATGGGGGGCTGAATCCTCCCTCAGCTTAGGAGGATCATAGCCTTTTGCTGCAGTATACTTCTTCCCCATCCCCTCCAGATTCATGCCTACTTTGTCCCCGTTTTGAAGGAACACCTCTGTTCCTTCTTTTGAAGCAGAGCAGACCCCTTTTGGGCCCATGTGAGCCCTCTCCTGTTGGTCCATCTGTTTGACTATTCCAGTTTTCACCTCTATCCTGTTAATTCCTTGTTGCGCACTGGGGAGAACCTTCTCTGTCCCCCCTTTCAAACAGTGGTGTATTTCCCTTGAATCCTTTTGCGCCTCTGTTTGATTCAATTGGGGAACATCTTTTTGTTGCCCATTCTGCTTGCCTTCCTTCCTTCGACACACTTCCTCTGTGTGACCATAAGCAGAGCAAAATTTGCATTGAGTTGGTTTCCATTCATATACTACCTCCTGCTCAATCAACACTCCATCTTCATTAGCAAAGAGCACACTCCCAGCTAGTTCCTTCCCTAATTCCACTTCCACCAGGATTCGAGCGTAGGATACCCTCTCTTTTCTCTCTGTGACACTGTCCGCCATGATGGGATATCCCACCACACTAGCCAATCGACTCAGAGATTTAGGACCCCAGTACTTAAGGTCCAGTTGTGGAAAGCGTATCCAAATTGGCACTTTAGTCACTGCTACCTTCTTGAATTCGGTATTCTTAGACCAGGGATAGAGTATCACTGGTTTCCGATCAAAATGCAGGACCGAAGCTTGTATGGCATGGTCTCTTTGTTCAATCGAAGCAAATTTGGCCAGAAACAGCCCCGATCTGACTTGCATTACTTTGATAAGCCCAGCCTGTTTCCATACCCGCTGCAAGTATCCATTCATGATGTTGAAGGGTGGATTAGCACCTCAAACATAGCATAAAATGGATGAGCTCCAATAATTCACTTCCTCTTCGAGTTCCTCCGCACAGATTGATCCATATCTCTGACCATGGGCAGTCTCAGGTGCGATGTATTCCAATTTGCTTCCTCCATTCCTTAATTTGGAAATGTCGAAGTTTGCCCAAGCGTTGGTGGATTGCGCATTGCTATCATTCTTCGTGTTCATCAAATTGCCAGAAATTCCGTGATCCATTGATCTCGATCCACTCACATTCATCGATTCCTTGGCATTCGCATTCGGTGAGGGGGTGAGCACCGGTCCGGTGGTGATCGGAGTAGTAGGTGTACGAGGCGGCCGAGAGGCTTTCGTCTTCTTCGCCATGGCAAGGATTCCCTAGAGAGAGAAACCTAGAGAGAGGTGTACGATCTGTGTATTTCTATGCAGCATTTTGAGTGTTTTGTGTTGTTTAAACTGCAATGGAGATGATTTTCTCTTCATCTCTTGTTTATTCACTACTTGAGTAGAGTGCATCCATTTTAACGTATAAATCGGCCAGTTCAAGTTTCCACCTTTTGGTAGGGATAATTACACTAAGATCCATTGTGATAGGGAGGGAAAAAATTCTAAATTGATTTTTTCAGTATTAAAGTATTAGCACAATTCACAGTCATCCGCTTCTTTTCAAGTCTTTAAGATATCTATGGAAGTTAACGTTTTAACCATGAACATGAAGTGCATGAATTGTTAATGTAGTTAAGATGATTCTCTATTTATAACCGGGTAATAATAGCCAAGATTTTATATTTGAAAACTATATACATCTATATATTTAGAGATTTGCTATGGTGTCCACCTACCGTGAGCAACCATCGCGAGCACCATAAGCAAATCTCTCTTTTTTTGCGTTTTTTCGATTCCCAACGTCGCCAACACCTCCGAAGACCATCGATATCCATTTCTAACCTAAATTGCCCTCTCCAACACGTTAATTTTGAAGAAAATTCATTACTTCTTATTCACACGTGCTGATGTGATGATTTTCTTAAAAATTAACGTGTTGGAGACGGCGATTTAGGTTAGAAATGAACATGAGATGGTCTGCGGAGGTGTTAGCGACGTTGGGAATCGAAAAACGCAAAAATTGAGAGATTTGCTTATGGTGCTCACGGTAGGTGGGCACCATAGCAATTCTTAATATTAATATACGTATATTGAGATTTGCTACGGTGTCCACCTACCGTGAGCATCATAAGCACATCTCTCAATTTTTTGCGCTTTTTCTATTCTCAACGTCGCCAACAATTCCGTAGACCTCTCATATACATTGCTAACCTAAATCGCCCGCTCCAACACATTAATTTTTAAGAAAAATTTATTATTTATTTGTCGCATGTAAACGACGCATCGAGGTGATGATTTTCTTAAAAATTAACATGTTGGAGCGGGCAATTTAGGTTGGCAATGTATATGAGAGGGTCTACGGAGGTGTTGGCAACGTTAAAAATCGAAAATACGCAAAAGATTGAGAGATTTGCTTATGGTGCTTCACGGTGGTTGCTCACGGTAGGTGAGCACCATAGCAATATATATATATATATATATATAATATATATATATATATATATATATATTTTGCCCACATAATACATGGATCTAACCTATGCATAATTAATATACATTGTGTGAGTAGAGTGATAATCCAGCCCACATTTATTCCTTTATTTTTGTATACAATGGTTGAGATCAAAGGATGCTAAAAAGATTCGATATTATCATCTATCATTATCTATACTTTCTCAACTTTTCATGGGAATTTTAGAAAGTGATATTACAAGGGTTCGAAAAGAATTCCTAGCCAACAATGATACTTGCCAACAATGATACGAATCAGAGTATGATGAGTAAGGTGACCTTGTAAGGGGACATTTTTTTTTCCTAAATAATGAACTAAGATATCATTAATGTACAGTACAATCAACAGATTCTTCAACATCACAGCATATCCTTACAACACTAAACTGACAAAAGAGTAATAACAACAGATAATGCGTGGTTGATATAATTACAATGACTTGATGATGATGATGATGATGATGACCCATATAATTAAATTGCTGGAATTCTTTTCCTGTCAGTAAATTGCAGAATTAAACTGATAGCAGTTTGCAGTCTGCTTCAACATCTTGCTCTGCTCTTCCTCGTTCACGCACCACAACGAGTCGCCAACAGCGGGGCAGAAATCCCATGTGGTAAACGATTGGCCGATGAAATCACCGTTACCATTCCCACCATACGATTCTATGTCTTTCCATATCTCATCCATCGAGTACACATTTGGGGTATCTTCAACCATGCTTTCGAGCCCATTATCGTCTTCAGCAGTGGGCAAGTGGGTCTTCTTCCCGCCCGTGTCGTAAAAGCTACGCTCGTTTGTTCCCTTGATTGCATTTGCCTCCATGGATTCTGAGGAAGAGTTTGAAGATGCCGACGGTGAAGATGGAGAAGAAGACGATGCAGTTTTTGTGGCTTTCTTTTTTTTCTTCTCTTGAGCAGTTTTCCTCGTGTAAGTCCTCCAATAATTCTTGATCTCGTTGTCAGTGCGACCCGGCAATTTTCGCGCTATTCTTGACCATCTGTGAAGAGAAAAGATTTTTCGATTTCACGTTAGCGATCATCGGATGGAAACTCGACTGAGCATATATGTCTAATCCGTCGATTATTAACGAGTGAATGTTGACTAAGCTCAATAGCTTAATGTCAAAAGAAATACAAGGAGAACAAAACAAAAAGAAAGGCACACAAATCAAATAACTTGGGCTGCTCACACAAGACCTTATTAGCACTCAAATCTTTGAATAAATCAAAGTCTAAGATATGAAATATCATACGCATGCATTGAAGATTTAGATAAGATTTAGTTTAGCTTGTCTTTTATCATATGTGTACTATATATATGTGTACTTGCATGTAGTTTTATACAAGAGAAAAAAACCTGTGGAAGGCTTGTTGGTGCGTGTATCATCTGTTTAAAAAGAAAACTTTTGATCCTCTGTATAAAGAAATCGTTTCTCCTTATTCGTTTCTTGCTACTTCATACTCAAACCCACATATAAAGCCTTTGTCATCCTCTCGTAATTCAATCCACAAATAACAAATTGGTATCAGAGCCATGTCGTTCGGTAATATGCCCGTTCCACGCCTCACAAAATCCAATTATGATAATTGGAGTATTCGGATGAAAGCACTGCTCGGCTCACAAGGCGTATGGAATATCGTTAAAAACGGGTATACCGAACCCGAAAAAGACGACGAGTACACGCCGGCCCAGCTGAAGGCGTTGGAAGATTCTCGACAATTAAATAGCGCTGCGCTCAGCATCATATACAACGGCCTAGACGATGCCGACTTCGGAAAAATCAATGACGTAAAGAAAGCGAAGGAAGCATGGGAAAAACTGGAGATAGCATACAAAGGCGCCGACCGAGTAAAACAAGTACGGCTGCAAACTCTTCGTGGTGAATTCGAAATGACGAGAATGAAGAACGGCGAAGGCGTGTCCGATTATATAACGAGAGTACAAACCATCTCAAACCAGTTGAAAAGAAATGGCGAGGCACTAGCGGAATCCCGAGTCGTCGAGAAAATTCTCCGCTCTCTGACGGACGAGTACGAAAACGTGGTATGTGCAATCGAGGAATCCAAAAATCTCGAAGAAATGACGGTCGACGAACTCTCCGGTTCGCTCGAAGCTCACGAGCAACGGAAGAAAAAGAAGAAGCAGGAATCGCTGGACGAGGCTCTACAGACGAAGTTATCGTTGAAAGATGACAAGGCGCTATATACGCATCACGGCCGAGGTCGAGGACGAGGTCAACGAGGACGAGGTTTCGGTCAAAGTTCAGGCCGAGGACGAGGATACAATCCGGAACAACGACAAACGAGCAATCAAAATTGGAGAGGACGAGGTCGAGCTCAATGGCGAGGTGGTCGCTCGAATCGACCGAGCGTTGAGTGCTACAATTGCGGCAAGTTCGGACACTTCGCAAAAGACTGCTGGGCCGACCAAAAGGTGGAAGAAAATGCGAACCTAGTCGCACAAGAGGATCCAAAAGACGAAGGCGTTCTTTTAATGGCGCTCGAGGATACGAGTCCCGGCAGCGACATGGTGTGGTATCTTGACACCGGTGCAAGCAATCATATGAGCGGATACAAACATCTCTTTACCGATCTAAAGAAGATCGAGGATGGCCATGTGTCCTTTGGAGACGCATCGAAAATTCAAGTCAAAGGCCGAGGGAAAATATGCTTCTCTCAAAACGACGGCAGACAAGGATCGGTCGAGGACGTCTACTTCGTACCCGACTTGAAGACGAACATCTTAAGCATGGGGCAATTGCTTGAAAAAGGATGTTCGGTATTCATGAAGGACCGCTCGTTGCAACTAAGAAACAAAGATGGAAGAATGATCGCTCGGGTCGAGATGGAAAGGAACAGAATGTTCAAACTCAACCTGAAGGCGATTCAAGAGCGATGCTTGCAAGTTGACGTAGAGGACAAATACCACTTGTGGCATATGCGTTTTGGTCATTTGCACTACGGTGGCCTAAAGGAGCTCTCCAAACGAGGCATGGTGCACGGAATGCCGTTGATCGAGGGTGAAAAGAAACTTTGCGAAAGCTGCGTAATCGGGAAACATTCGAGGACGTCGTTCCAGAAGCATGCAGAATATCGAGCGCGCAAACCGCTCGAGCTCATACATACAGACATATGCGGGCCGATCACACCAGAATCATTCGGTGGAAGGAGATATTTCATCACTTTCATCGATGACTACTCAAGAAAGACGTGGGTGTACTTTCTAAAGGAAAAATCAGAAGCGCTCGAGACATTTAAAAAATTCAAAATTATGGTCGAGAAGGCGACGGGTTCAAACATCAAGGCGCTCCGCTCAGACAGAGGTGGAGAATATACTTCAGGCGCTTTTGTAACTTTTTGCGAGGAGCAAGGCGTCAGGAGGTTCCTCACCGCACCTTATTCACCACAGCAGAACGGCGTAGCTGAAAGGAAGAACCGAAGCATTCTCGACATGGTTCGATCAATGTTAAAAAGCAAGGACATGCCAAAGGAATTTTGGGCCGAAGCGGTACGATGTGCCGTATATATTCAGAACCGATGTCCACATCACAGCCTCGAGAATCAAACACCACAGGAAGCATGGACCGGCCGAAAACCGACGGTGGCGCATTTCAAAATATTTGGAAGCGTGGCATATGCACATGTGCCCGATCAAAGAAGAGCCAAGCTCGACGACAAAAGCAAAAAGCTCGTGTTTATTGGGTATGACGAGAAAACGAAGGCGTACCGGCTCTATGACCCTGAAAATAAAAAGGTGATAGTAAGTCGCGATGTTCGGGTTGATGAAGAAAGTTCGTGGGGCTGGAACGTTGAAGAAAACACAACGCCTGAAGAACCACTGATCGCTGCACCAATACCTGTTCCGATTTCGTCTCAAGAAAATGACGAGGAGGACGAACCAAGACAGCCGAAAATGCGAAGCATGCAGGACCTGTACCGATCAACCGAACAGGTTCACCTAGTCTGCTTATTGGCCGACTCGGAACAAATTAGTTTCGAAGAAGCCATAAGAGACAAGAGATGGAAAATGGCGATGGACGAGGAAATAAAAGCGATCGAAAAGAACGACACATGGAAACTCGTGGAGTTGCCAAACGGGCATAAACCCATCGGAGTCAAATGGGTTTATAAGAAGAAGATAAATGCTCAAGGAAAAATTGAGCGTTACAAGGCGAGACTGGTGGCGAAGGGCTATCGACAACAAGCGGGAATAGACTACGATGAAGTTTTTGCTCCCGTTGCAAGAATGGAGACAATTCGTTTGCTCCTGGCTCAAGCTGCACAACTCAATTGGCCAATCTACCAGATGGACGTGAAGTCTGCTTTTCTAAACGGGGAACTCGAGGAAGAAGTCTACGTGGAGCAGCCCTTGGGATATTCAAAATTGGGAGAAGAAGGTAAAGTGCTGAAATTAAAAAAGGCGCTTTACGGGTTAAAGCAAGCGCCTCGAGCATGGAACACCCGGATCGACGAATACTTCAAAAAGAATAAGTTCGAGCAATGTCCGTTCGAGCACGCTCTCTACGTCAAACGAGAAGGAACGGAAATGATCATCGTTGCTCTCTATGTCGATGACCTTATTTTCATGGGAAGCAGTGAGAAAATAATCAACGACTTCAAGAAGGCGATGACGAAGGAATTCGAGATGACGGACTTGGGACTGATGAAATATTTTCTCGGTCTCGAAGTCGAGCAAAGAAGCACGGGAATTTTTGTATCGCAAGAAGCATATGCGAAGGCTATATTGAAGAAAAATAAAATGGAGGAGAGCAACCCGGTAGCGACACCGATGGAACTTGGAACAAAACTGTCCAAGTTTGAGGGAGGACAAGGAGTGAATGCGACTGACTATCGAAGTCTCGTAGGCAGTCTGCGATACTTGACATGCACGAGACCCGATATCGCTTACAGCGTTGGTGTCGTTAGCCGTTATATGGAAGATCCGAGGCAGTCACATCTAAAGGCGATCAAGAGGATTTTACGATACATCCGAGGAACACAATCGCTCGGACTATTTTATCCGAAGGCGAGCGACTGCAAATTAGTCGGATATTCTGACAGCGATTGGTGCGGAGATATCGATGATCGAAGAAGCACTGGTGGCTACGTATTTTATCTCGGGAATACAGCATTCACCTGGTTATCGAAAAAGCAACCGATCGTGACTCTATCAACCTGCGAAGCGGAATATGTGGCAGCATCTTGGTGTGTCTGTCACGCAATCTGGCTGAGGAATTTACTGCTCGAGTTGAATCTTCAACAAGTTGAGCCAACCGAAATTCGAGTCGATAACAAGTCAGCAATAGAATTGGCGAAAAATCCAGTTCATCACGAGAGAAGCAAGCATATCGATGCACGGTTTCATTTTATTCGGGAGCACGTAAAAAATGGAGCAGTGAAGATGGTACACGTCGCGAGTTCGGATCAAATTGCAGACATTTTCACAAAGCCATTACCAACAAACACATTCGAAAACTTAAAAAGAATGCTCGGGATGAAAGACAGGAAAACATTGAGCTTAAGGGAGGAATTTGTTGACTAAGCTCAATAGCTTAATGTCAAAAGAAATACAAGGAGAACAAAACAAAAAGAAAGGCACACAAATCAAATAACTTGGGCTGCTCACACAAGACCTTATTAGCACTCAAATCTTTGAATAAATCAAAGTCTAAGATATGAAATATCATACGCATGCATTGAAGATTTAGATAAGATTTAGTTTAGCTTGTCTTTTATCATATGTGTACTATATATATGTGTACTTGCATGTAGTTTTATACAAGAGAAAAAAACCTGTGGAAGGCTTGTTGGTGCGTGTATCATCTGTTTAAAAAGAAAACTTTTGATCCTCTGTATAAAGAAATCGTTTCTCCTTATTCGTTTCTTGCTACTTCATACTCAAACCCACATATAAAGCCTTTGTCATCCTCTCGTAATTCAATCCACAAATAACAGTGAACATATATCTGGCAGCTCGAAGCCAAGATGAGTCAATCAGATATATGCAAAGTCGTCCAAGAACTTGCAACTGACATACGTTGCTTCTCTGTTTCCTCACATGAAGGAGGAATCCATTTCAGCCAAATTTTGTCAATCGAAAGTGTATAATATGTAAGTACAGCTTCGCCAGCTGAAACAATCAAAACGATCAATCACAGCACAGAGAAACGAAAAAAAAGTCAAAGCGATCGGTCAAAATCCCTAAACTCGATCATGAACAGTCGCCTGTTCTTATTCAGCAATAGATCGAATCAAATTCGTTTCCCCAAACGAACATCCATAAAAATCGGAAGGATTGACGATAACTAAAACAAGTAAAACAGTCAATTTCAACCTGTTTCCCCATTTAGCGTGAAGTTCAAGCACGAGCCTCTCCTCGTGTGGAGTCATCTTCCCCCTTTTGAGCCCAGGGTGGAGGTAATTAACCCAACGCAACCTGCAACTCTTGCCTGTCCTTTTCAAACCTAAATTTCCAGCACAAAAACAAAAGAAAAAGAGGGAAAAAAAAAAGGACGAATCAAATGAGTTTTGGGCTCATCGTGGCGATTTTCGATTCCATGCCCAACACAAGCCTATGTACCATTCTAATTTCTGTCTCCCGCCAAACCTTCAAACCTGATACTTTTGCTACGAAATCCCATCTTCTGTCACCAAATAACTTCACGTAAAACACTAGCTGAACATCTTCGTTTTCAGTCCATGGACCCTTTCTCACTTCTTCCTTCTCCATCTCTCTCTCTCTCTCTCTCTCTCTCTCTCTCTCTCTCCTCTCTCTCTCTCTCTCTCTCTATGTGTAGCTACGTGGTGGTGGTAAAGGAACATGCACTATCGAGACGTATATATAGTGGTTCTGTTCCCAGCGTAATGGTTGGTAGATCGTGACCGTACACGTGGCGTGAGGATAAGGGGGATTGTGGCGGTGTGACGCAAGCGCATTATATATTAAATTTATAAGTGAAATTTTATATGAAGAGATAAGTGGAAATATATTGATATGTTTGCGTAACTTTCATAAGTGACCGTTCATTTTGCCTCCACCACTATCAACCTACACGAAATAGCATTGGATATTTATTTTCCAAAAATTTTTTTACGTCTTTTTATTATCTATTCACAAAAATAATAATAATAATAATAATAATAATAATAATGATATAATAATATATTAATAGTTACATTTTATTCTTATCTATAATCTATTCTCTTATATAAAGGGTGTGGGGTGGCTACAAACTGTCACATTTAGTATGTCACTTATTTGTAATTTAATTATCTCTTTGTTAATTAATTACTTTAATAATTTTAATACTACTTTTTAATTTTTTTTATTACACTTATATGATAGGATATATCGTTCTGTGCTATATAAAGAAATAACGTGCGAAATATCCTACTGAGTTATACAAGGAAAATATGCTGTCTATGTATGGAAGGTGATATATCCATTTATTCCTGGAAGGTGATATATCTTGTGTAATATTAAATTGATATCTTTCCTTATACTAATTGGAATATTATATTTTTAGGAAATATCTGAATTGATTCACTGGTATAGAAAAACACATGGGCGACGGTTGTTATTGGCCATGTGCGACGGTTTCTGTGCGTCTCCCAGAGCCCCGTCGCCCATGTGCGTGATTTTGGGCGACGGGTGTGCAGCCGTCGCCGAAGACAGGTTATGGGCGATGGTTGTAAGGCACAACCGTCGCCCAAAGTATCCCGTTATAAGCGAATGAGCGACGGTTGTGGTCTTAGAAACTGTCGCCCAAAGTTATTTTTTTAAAATTTAATCATAGGCGACGGCTTCTTTGCTAGAAAATGTCGCCTATGTTGTATTTTTTTTTACTTTTTTCATTTTTCATGTGCCTACAATCAAATCCAAAACAACCAAATTAACCCAAAAGTTCAATTCCAACAATCAATCATCACAATAACTAATAATCACCAATAAAATCAAGATTTACATCATCCAAGAGTTACATCAATATAATCAAGAGTTACATCAAGAGGACTTAAGTTTTATTCAAATGACAATTAGGTCAGTTATCAGTATACTTTATTCCCGCAATGCCTTAGAATTCGTCGTCCATGCTTCGCAGCATATACGTGTGGAAGTTGCAATGTGGCACCTCATGATTCTGCATTTACCATACCAAGCATTAGAAATACAGTTACGAACAAATGAAACTAGTCCAAAAAAGAGACAAACACCCACAACAATGAAACCTAATCTCAGCGCCATGTAATATCGGCGCCAGTTAAAAATATATCGCTAGGAACTATACACAAGGCTAATTAGAAAGATCATAAAACTCTCCTTCTTTGATTTTCTCCAAAGAAGCAAACATGGCTTTCCTCTTTGTCTTCTTCAACCACTAGGAAAAAGAAGAAAAAGGACCTTATTATCGAAGCACAAAAAGGTAATTAATTTACAATGAGAGAAAATAGTAATAAGAGATCTTACCTTGTTGTCGTAGCCCGGAAGCGTCGGAAAAGAGTCGTGGTCGCCGGAAACAAGTCGCCGAATTGTCGCGGTCAAATTCGACCCAAAAATCCAAATTGTCCAAACTTTACCCAAAAACATAATTTTCGCGAAGATGCTCAATATCAACCTTATATAAAAAAATAACACAAGAATAAGCTATGAAATCGCATAAATCAAGCTCGGAAGACCCAAAAATTCGAAACCCAAATTTTCATAAAACAACGAATTTCAAAAGTTCCAAGCCGTAAATCGTGAAATACAAAGAGCGTAATTGCTTAGTGGACTTCTTACCGTGTTCTCCAAGCTCGGGAAGGTCGGAAATCATTTGAAGATTGCTGGAAAACCCAAAAATTCGAATCCCAAAATTTCACAAAAGTACGAATTTCGGAAATTTCAAGCCGTAAATCGCGAAATACATAGAGGGTAATTGCTTAATAGTCTACTTACTGTGTACTCCAAGCTCGGAAAGGTCGGAATTGTTTGAAGATCGCCGGAAAATCGCCTAGCTGCTCTGTTTTGTTTTTTAATTTCTTTTCGATTTTGCTAAGTGTGGGAAGAAGGGGTTTTTTTTAAGGGTGTGTTTGGTTCGTGGAAAATAGTAGGGAAAAGAAAAAGAAACGGAAAAGGAAAATCAGTTTTCGTGTTTGGATGATTGAAAAAATCGTCAAGGAAAAGAAAAGAAAAGAAAATCTAGTTAAGTTTATACCTAAACCTAAGGAAAATCAATTTCCTCACCATTTTGTGAGGAAAACGAAGGGAAAACTTATTAAATCGGTTTTCCCTCACATTTTCTTTTCCACACCAATTTCTTCGAACCAAACACAGCGTAAAGATCTCATGGGCGACGGTTGTTAGCCAAAAAATACGTAACCGTCGCCCATACTCATTTAAAAAAAATAAACAAGCAAATAAATTTAAAAAAAAAAATTGATAGACAATGGGCGACAGTTTCTACGAAACAAACCGTCACAACCGTCGCCCATACTCATTTTAAAAAATAAAAAACAAATAAATTTAAAAAAATCGATAGATCAAGGGCGACAGTTGTTCGCCCATACTCATGTTTAAAAAATATAAAAAAACAGATAAATTTAAAAAAATGATAGATCATGGGCGACGATTGTTGCTAAACAACGACGTCCATACTCATCATAAAAAAATAAAAAACAAATATATTTTAAAAAAATTAGCTAGACCATGGGCGACGGTTGCTACATAACAACCGTCCGCCAAGCTTATATTTAAAAAAAATAATTAAATAAATAATGTATATAGAAGACAGTTATTATAGATGCAACCGACGCCGGAGTCTTTCGTTAATTATAGGTGACGGTTTTGGACAAGAAACCGTCGCCTATGATGAACAAAAACTAAAAGAAAATACGAAAGTGCCACCGCGTGCACTATAAGCGACGGTTTTTGAGGAACCGTCGCCGAAGGTGCCGTCGCCTATGGATATTTCTACTAGTGATTGACTTTGTGGATAAGGTGCTTTTATATGGTATATGCTAGAAACGGATGTGATCTCTGAAATATGAGAAGTTGTGGCATGTCATGTTAATTCGTGATAGATATGCTCCGATCTGATTTATGTGCTAAACATGGCAAATATATTGATCTGATAATGAGTTGTGTATGGAAAACGTACTGATATGCTGTTATCTCGTGTGATATACTTGGAAAGTAAATATGGATTGACTTATTCTAGAAACTGATAGCAGGAAATCACTTATGGAAAGTTCTGTTGTGGTAAATATAATTCGAAATGATTTAGTCTGCCTTGAGGACGAAAATGAGCTATTATTTGGAATATGATCATGCTTTAATGTGTTTATGACCGTTGTGATGATTATTAAGAGTATGATTTATATATGTTGGCTCTCGAAAATTGCATGGAAATTATGCTTGATTTGATGATTATTGAGATTTTCCTTATGAAATGCTAATTGAAAAGGTTTATATATAAGCTACACTTCATAATTTCGAAGGACTAAGAATCTGCGAAACCACTTCTACGAGAGTTTTGAGCAGAAACATTACTAAGATATTCCTGAGCGATCATTTGCGATAGCTTTCTGCCTACCTGAGCGATCACTTGCGACGTACTGAGATATTCCAACCTCTCACACCATATATTCTGTCTTCGCACGTGAGCAATACCAAGAAGGTAAAGTCGACGTTTACGCACACGTGAAGGGAAGGACGAGTTCCGGGGGCGCTTCGGTAGCGAGCTGTGTCTGTCGGGATCAGGAGATACGGAGGAACGAAACTCGACGTGTGGTAACCTAATGTGTCTAGTGTTCCACTTGTTTCGGTTGTGTATTGGGCTAATCAATCAGTTTTGTGTCCAGCTACGGTGCATTATAGGTATTGACTAAACTCTTGGGGAACAAACCCCGGGCAGAGGAGTAAACTCCAGTTGGTGATATAACCTCTATAAAAAATCATGTCTCGCATTTACTTCACAGTTATTTCCTTTTCGTTGTAAGACCGACCCGACACGACGACGCTAGGATATATCAGGCATACTCATCACAAACATCAGTAGGCATCTCTAAGTCACTACATTTTTGGATTTATGAAAAGAAGCATAAAATTTTTATAAGCCTAATTCACCCCCTCCCCCTTCTCTTAGGCACGTTTTTATCTTCAATTACAATTTTATTCTAACAAGTTTATTCTTAAATTAAAATTTTATTTGTTATAAACTTATTCATAATAAAAAATACTTATAATATAAAAATATGATATATTTGCACACACATTTTGGTGTGTTATACCTAACAGTATAGTTTAATTTCACTAGTTTCAGTTTTAATTATCTCTTTGAATTAATTTTAAATTCAAATAGAGACGTACTTCTGCAATATATAAAACATAAAAATAATACAGCTTGGTGTTTTTTGTGTATGCTAGTTTCTTTTACTTTTGACTCATTTTTTATTTTAAGGTTGATAAACAAATAAGCTCTGCCTCGAACTGTTAATAAAGCTTTGAGATGGTCAATTGGACTCATCTTTTTATCCGTTGAGAAAATAAATTGATAGAATGCTTGGAAATTTTGACAAATACTTTATTTGAATCGTACATGGTGGTTAACCGAAACAAATAAATAATTTGAGTGATTTGTCATTAATAACCATCCCACATTTGTACTTAATGGTTTTTTATTCAAAATATATTAATATAATAATATATTGGTATGTTTCCCATACGACAAGCTATCTTATCATGACACAATTGGCGATATGTATAAATACATGTGTGTGAAGTACATATATATATCTATATATATGTATATATATCTATGTATATATTTATATATATTATATGATATATACGATCTGGAAAAGAAAACCTCCAATTTTCATGACGTGCATCTTGTATTTATATACAACGCACAACTATATGGAATATCTTATGTACTAATAATAAAATAAACAGTGGGAGAATTGAAAAGAAAAATATTAGTAATATATTTGAAAGTATGACGTCAACAACCACTAAACGATCTTTTTGGGAGGGTCACTTTTTTGATTTATTTGCAATAGAATTTGCTAGAAATAAACTTTTATATTTGTTTAAAAAGTTAATTTAAATGAATATGAAGGGTTATTGAGAAATACAAAACAGCCCTTCGTTGCCGGCAAAAGACAAGATTAGTAACGGTCGGTACTATAACATCTAGTTTTACATGCATAGTAATGGAATATATGAAGTTATTTATGATTTCCACACAACACAAAGAATTAAAGATGAACCACTAATATAACATATACCGAATGCAAATGTCACGCATGAATCTGCATATTCTAATATTTATTATATAATAATAATTAGCAGCCACGCATGATACATATAATGCGATAAGATGTATATAAAAATGTATGCAAGCGTGAATAAATCGCTGGTGTTGTGTGGATAAATATATATATATATATATATATATATCTATATATATATATATAATAAATAATATAAATATAATAAATAATATAAATAGATAGATATATTATATTTATGTATCACACCGCTGCACTCACGTTAGTGATCCTTATAGTCTTATTTATCCGATGAAATCATATCATATGATTATGAATGATCCTCATCGTTACATCTCTCCTTGCGTACTAATTATTATATAATTATATAATAATATTAACGTGGAAAAAGCAGCAAAGGATAAAAATTTTAATCATTTGTCCCGTACGTGTAATGAAATGTCTTTACGAGTTTAAATTCTCATGAATTTAGGAAGAATAAAATACTATAAAGATGTTATGTGGAAGCAATCAAGATTAGAAGATTGAGACAGAAAATGAATTCATGGTGGCCACTTAATGAGTATGTTTTTGTCGGATTATTACAAATAGACAATATGTTTATCTCCGAAAAAAGTAAAGCCTCTCCTTTATTTGTGTTGCGTGTGTAATAATGTATATATAAAGTAGGACTTATTATTGCCCCTACTAAGATATCGTCGTTTCATAGTAAATAACCAATTGTTCGTCTAAATTATATACTAAAAAACATAAAACTCAATACGCAAATAATAACAATAATAATAATAATACTAATAAAAGTTACAGGGATAACAAGTTCCCACTAATATTCCTCGTGTATGATATGTTCTCAATATTTGCTACTTCCAAATTAGTAATACGTTTACCAACGGTCGACTTAAACAAAGACTAGATTGTTAGTCTATCGACTAATTAATTATAGGTGGAATCCGATTTTGGTCGGATAATCTATTTGTAATTAGTTAAGACGTTTCAAATACTCAGCCTTATGATATTTATTGTAAATAGGAGCGTACTTAAGATTATATATCATTTGCATGGGCTTCGAAGCTTAACGATCTCTAACACAACTAAAAAATCAAATTAGATACGGAGATTTAACAAAAAAATATTTAATATGATCACATTATTTAACCATAATTAGTGAAATCATAGCGTAGGGACAAAATCAATACACTTAGAAAGTTGGGTTAACTTGATATTAGACTTCAAGTATGAGGATCAAAATTGTTAATGTTGAGACATCGACATTGGCTGGGGAACATTCTAGTAACATTTGTTGGCCGAGAATGTCTCCTTTCCTAGTTCTTTCATATCCAAAACTTGTTTAAATCGGTTCGTGGCTATTTTTAGTTGTTTGCAGGACTTGGATAAGAGCTGGAATGAGTCAATAACGTGTGGGCTAGCTAAGTGTGGATAAGTTGGAGCAAGCTTAGAAGTGGAGCTTACTAAATATGAGAGGTTTGGAGCTCAAGTCAAGACTAAGTCATTCGAGCTGATCCAAATTAACTCCCAACGGAATAACTTAGTGGACGTTGTGGAAGTTAGTGGACTGTACCAAGTCGTTGGAGAAGTCCTTTAGAAGTCGAAGACATATATATAGCGAAGGACTTTTACAGTTTGAGTACAACGAACGAGAACGAGATTTTACGAGCAAGTTTGAGCGAGTACTATTTATCACGGAGTTTGTTTTTAGCCTAGTTTGTCAAAGGTCGAAAGTAATTTGCAGAATCAATTGATTCGTAGTTTTTGCTAGGCTTGATTTTACTATCAGTTTTTATAGTTGTTTTGTAATCCATCTTTATAGTGGAGTTTGCGCCTTGAGGCACGCAACAAGTATTTTTACTTGCTGCACAAAATTACTTCTCATGTTCCTTTCATTTCGTCACTAAGTAATCGTCTATTCTGATGTGCGCTTAAGAGTTAGATTGAGTGTTAGTCCAACATTTCACCCAACATCCAATTTATACTTAGTGTTTTTACATTCATTCCTGATGGGACCACCTTCAAAGTGGTATCAGAGCCTACGCTTGACGTTACTAAGCGCTGAAAATCCTCTACAATGGATGTTACAAGCTCAAATTACATCGGCAAAGTCCCTGTACTATACGGCACCAACTAAGCCTATTGGAAGGTTCGTGTTTGGCAGTGTATCAAGTCCATAGATGTGCGAGCATGGGAGTCAGTTCTCAATGGATACACTATACCGAAATCTCCTCCTGACGCTGATGGAGAAGTCGTTGATAAACCGGTCGAAGAGTGGACGGTAGCTGAGCGAAGCGCAGCCGAGTTCAACAATAAAGCACTCAATGCCATCTTCTCTTCGGTTGACATCTTCATGTTCAAGATCATCCAAAATTGTACCACTGCGAAGAACGCATGGGACCTACTTCAGAGGTACTGCGAAGGCGATGCAAGTGCGAAGGAAACCAAATTACGCCTCCTTCTCAACCAGTTCGAGAACATAAGAATGAAGGAGGATGAAGATATCACAACGTATTTCGGGAAGTTGTTGACGATCTCAAGCGAGTCCGCCAGCTTACGAGACCCGATCGCAAATAAGGTACTAAATTCTAAAGCTATTCGTAGGCTAACTGTGAACTTCAATGTGAAGGTAGCGGCAGCCAAGGAAGCACACAACTTGGCCAAAATGGAATTCAACACATTGATGAACATCATGAAAATTTATGAGACCAACCTTGAAGTCCAAAAGAGGGCCTCACGCGGGAAAAGCCTTTCTCTAGTCAGTCAATCTTCCAAGGTTCAAGCTGAGGATGACGCTGACAATGATGATGATACGGCTATGCTTGTGAAGAACTTCGCAATGTTTCTCAGGAAGAAGAAGAATGTTGAGAAAAATGTTGGCCCAACATTCAGAAAAGGACAGAATGTCAAAGCTGAACCTCCTTCTGCTCCTCCGTTTAAAGCAAATCAGATGGAAAGAAGAAGAATTTCAACTATGATTCTGTAAGATGCTACTAATGTCAGGGTTGGGGCCATTTTGCCAACGAATGTGCAAATACTCTTCGCAAGCATGGAAAGGCTCTGTGGATCGATCTGTCTGACGATGAAGATGATGAACCATGTCCAAAGGAGTCCAAGCAATCATCAGTAACAATCCAGTCCTTCTCTGATGGCGAAGAAGAGGAAGATCATCAAATCGGCTTCACTGCGATAATTGATGTTGAGCCAACATCTGACTCAACACTGAAAAACATATCATTTTCGATTATGATGATTCAAATTGTTTTGATGCGTATTCTAGTTCTAATGATGCAGAGTTAGAAATTGACGTTTGTGTAGAAGTTCAATTCAATGAAGCTGTCAAGATGATGTCCGCACAATATGAGAAGGAAAAGGCGAGGAATGCGGAACTCAAAGCCGACCTGAAGACACTGTCCAAGGAGAATGCTAAAAACGAAAAGATGATCGAAGGCTTGGTGGACGGTATGAATAAAATGGAAGCCGACCTGAAGACACTGCCGTTCGTCACGGCCTCGTGCAGTAGTGTCACGGCCGTGACACTCTCAACAGCTTTGCGGAAGTTTCGTATTTCTCTCAGATGGAGGGGCAAACGATATCCGATTGACCTGAAAGTTTAACCATAGATAGAAGACTCGCCAATATTGATTATGACCAAAGGGATTCTCAATCCGAGATCTGGATTTATAGATATGAATTTTCTAATATTGCTGCTGCTATGGGTCACGGCCTGGTGCAAGAAGTGTCACGGCCGTGACTTCCGACAGTAGAGTCTTCTGTGTCCTGTCACGGCATAATGCACTGAGTGTCACGGCCGTGACACATGACTGTTTTCGTCGTTTTTGCTCCGTTTTGCTTCGTTTTCGCTCCTTTTCGCCCCAAAGTCGTCCTAAGCTCCTTCAATATTAAATATGTGTAAATATGACGGATAAATGTATAAAATGATGGCTAGAGCTCTATTTTAACCCAGTTAAATACTACGATAAATGCATTAAAATCGGCACCTATCGACCCGAGCTTCCTTAGCATCATAGCTAGAAAGCACAAACTGGAATCAAGCAAACAATCATGAATAATGCACTAATGATCGGCACCTATCGAACCGAGCTTCCTTAGCACTGCTAAATCAAGAATCGCACCTCACAAGGATTCGCTCAAGTCACTCCGTGTATAAGCTAGTATATAGTGAATCGCTCAAATCGTGCACTAGTCCAATCCCTACCATAAGCTTGCAAGCTAATCGCATATCTACTACTTAAAGTGGCAAGCATAAATCTGAGGATCTTTTTGGGTTGAAACGGGTCAAATAATAATAAAGCGATAAACATATATACTGAACATGTAATCTTAAAGCTAGGACATATGAGCTAAAATTCAAAGAATATAGCATGATCAAACTGACAGTCACATGCCCGAACATAAGACTCAACATTCTCGCTCTGAAATCCTAGACTTTTCTGCCCGACCCTCTCGACTCAGTTCCCTTTCATTTTCTGCCCTTTCACCTTAGTCACTCTACTTTTGTGCACTGCCCTTATTCCCTAAACATCAAGGTTTGGCTTTTGTCGCAAAGAATACATCGTCAGAGCGAATGCCGTGTACCTAGGGATACTTATTTCCAAAACCTATATCTTGCAAAAGGATTATGGACAGGCTTATGCAAGGGATCGGGTCATTTCAGAAAACGGTCAAGTAGGGTCGAGTCATTTCACGAATAGCAGAGAAGAACATTAAATCAGACATTGAAACAATAACTCTCAAGTTCGACTTCTGCCCTATTCTAGTCACCTCAGGTTTAGATAATCTCTGGAGGCTTATTCGGGTCAGCGGCTTCTATAATTAATGAGGTAAGCAAACGAATAGGCTCAGGCTCAAAGTGGCTAACTAAGGGGATAGTGGTAGGAAAATTTGGCCATGGACTTAATTCCTAATGCTCTCATCATTATCATACTAACGCACCAAAAATAGTTTCAACACGCATCAGACAGGCAAGTTCTAGAGAGATACAGACTAGGCACGTCACACAACCAATAAAAATGAGCATAAGCTCGTCAGACTCAGATTATCACAACGTAGGGGTTATGTGTACAAATCTCTGAAAGCAACGATATATCTATTCAGGCAGACACGATTCAATCAGTCACGCATATCCTAATTGCTCACAAAATTTCATGTCATGCAAACCAACTTAAGATAAGTGCAAGTAATCATGCCTGAATTCAATAAATCATGCCTTTCCAACGAACTTAATGACTCACGGACACGCCAAAAAAAAATTTACGTAAGTTATCGATCTACTTTCCCCTCCCCACACTTAAGGCTTGTGTTGTCCTCAACGTAAAAATGAATAAAGAAAGGGAAAAGAAGGTTAAAAAAAACCGGACTCCCCTGACGAATAAGTGACGTGGTCGTGATTGGACGCGTGAAGGTCGTGGATCGTGACTCGTGATATCCTGACATAACTAAAAAAGAAAATGAAACGTAAAAGGAACTAGACATAGATAATAATAGTAGATATATTCATATGCATCATAGTCATGGGAAAATAGAAGAAATTACTAGATAGATAAAACCTGGGTTGCCTCCCAAGAAGCGCTTCCTTTTACCGTCTTTAGCCGGACGTACTTTCGTTCGCTTAGGGTGGCTGGAAGTCGAGGTACAACACATCTTTTCTACTTAAGCCTCCCTCGCCTACATCCATACCTTGGAGTTAGACATGCCCAACCGCCGGTTAGCGGTTGGCGGTTAGTCCTTAGGGCTAACCGCCGTCTAACCGGCCGGGGGCGGTTGCCGGTTAGCCGCCCCCGGTTGACGGTTAGAGTAACCGGCGGTTGGTTAACTGCCGGTTACGGTTAACCGGCGGTTCCAACCGCCGATTTTTTTATTTTTATTTTTATTTTTTTTATTTAATGTTTTAATAAAGTTAGGTTTAGTATATTATTTGATCGAATTATGTATCGAAATCCTGTGTAATCTACTATATAATTTGTAAGACAATTAAAAAAATCTACAACATTTTATAACGAACTTGTAATTGTACAACACAATATGTAGACAAAATTTTAAATAACAAATTACAAATTTACAATACAAAATTTGAAGTCGCTTTGTACGAGAAAGACTTCAACAAGTCCAATCGCCTAGCTGGGCGACTGGACTTGTTTAAGCCCATCACGTGCTAAGCCACATTTGCAAATCTTCGCAAATCTTGAAGTATCGGCAAAACAAGTGCATGTGGGGAAGCAGCGAATGATTTCAAGAACACTGACGAATCAACTATCAAGTACGATCCGTCAACGTATCCTGAAATCACACGTTGCTAACTTGATTGCACTTGTGCCAATTTACAGCAGTGCAGGTGCAGTGCATGGGAGAAAGCACGAATGATCTCAGGAGCTTTAACGAATCAACTGTCAATTATGATCCGTTAAAGCATCCGGAGATCACACGTTGCTAACTTACTTGCACTGCACTCGCGGAAACCCCTCTTCTTCGTAATCTTCTTCCCTATAAAAAAAACGCATAAACATGCATGAGTTACATTATATAATTTTAAAAGAAGTACAATATGCAATTATAGAAATATTTACTTATCTTTTTTCGGGCTTCGTCGTGAGTCGTGACTCGTCGCAATAGCCTTGTTCAAATTAATTAGTACCTGAAAATAACAATTCATTAGTGTGCCATATAAACGCATATAAATATTTGTACAAAAAAAATAAGTTGTTGGATTGGATACTTATCTTTTTCGGGCTTCGTCGTCGTAATAAGCTTGTTTAAATAAATTAGCACCTGAAAATAACAATTCATTAGTTAGCAATATAAACATAATAAATATTTGTACGGAGAAAAGAAAATATAATAGTTGGATACTTATCTTTTTTCGGGCTTGTTGGTTGATGTGGAGTCCACGCCTCGCCGAATGCCTCTAATAATCATCACCGTCGCCACCGCCGTTGCCGCTCGTCTCCGTGCCGGTGGTGTCCTCCAAAAGGTCGTCAGGCGAGTCGCTGGCACGCTCGTCTTGGGTGCGATACTCCGCTCGAGTCCAATCGTCGAGAAGACATTGGTACTCGAGGTTGTCGACACTCAAGTTCGAACGCTTCTCGCTCAAGGTCAAACCGCCCATGCTAAAAGCATGCTCCACCGCGACGGTCGATACCGGGACGGCAAGGATCTCCCGAGCGATCCTCGCCAACGTCGGATACGTTGGCGACACCCTCGACCACCATCTAAGGACGTTGAACTCATCTTCGTCCTCGAACTCGAAAGTCGTCGACATGAAGTTATCGAGTTCTATGTAGGGGTTTTGGGAGGACCTTGGACGCTTGTTTGCATTGAGAATGTCATAGTAGTCAGCTAATCGTGAAGAAGATCGACTACTAGTAGAGCTAGATTGACCGCGCCCCGATCCCGATCGGGACGAGTCGTGGCCGAAATCGGGCTTATACTCTTTAAAGAGATCCTTTAAAGAGCTATGCGCTCGATCGAGTACGCTCTGCCAATAAATGCTATCGACTACCCTACCCGACGATACCTTCGTATAGTAACATTCTAGTAGTCTACCCGTACCCTCTAAACGCCATCTCGGATCCAATATCTTCGCTATAATGAAGACATCCGGTAACTCAAAAAAATATTTGAGCCACTTGGTCGACATGTTCCCAACGGCCTCGCCGACTACTGCATCAAACCTTAGCCCGTCGAGTATAATTGCGACTTTAACGCAATGATCTAACGCTAGTATGGAAGTCGGGTAATATGAACCCGACATCGCCTCGGTGGCGTCGTGAAATACTTGAAGTATCTCACATAAACTGTTGCACGGGTCCCACATCTCCGGAACTAAAATGTACGACAACACTCTGTTTTCGGCGAAAAAGTCGCACAGATGCTGTCGATACTCCATAGAACTGTACAGCAACTTGTAGGTGGAATTCCACCTGGTGGGTACGTCTAAGCTAAACTTCTTGGCTGCTACATCCTCTGTAGCGCAGAAACGCTTCCACTTCTTCCACAAAGACGGGTGTCGCATCAGGTAGGAGATTGCGTAGCGTATAGGCTGCACCTGCTCCTTTAAACTAGCTAGCGCGTCTTGCACACAGAGGTTAAGTATGTGGCAAAAACAACGCACGTGGAAAAACCGTCCTCCGACTGTCGGCTGACAATACTCGATCAACCGTTCAATGCTCGCGTTGTTTGCGCTCGCATTGTCGAACGATACTGAAAAGACTTTGTTGACTATCCTATACTCTGATAAGATCGTCCTAAGCTTGATCGCAATGTTTTGGGCCGTGTGCGCTTCATCGAACTCCCTATATGCGATCAAGCGCTTTTGTATCGTCCACGAATCATCGACCCAATGGCATGTCACGCCCATGTAAGATGAACGTTGCCAATGATCGCTCCATATATCGGAGCAAATCGACACGGAAGTTCCTAAACTACCTAATATCGCTACTAAGTCGCGCTTAAGCGCAATTACTGTCTTCTTAGTATCCCGCGTCAAGGTGCTCCTCGAAATCTTCTTCGCCTGTGGGTTGTATGCGGTTTTGATCCAATGCTCGTAGATTGGGTCATCGGCAAATCGAAACGGTAGATGCTTCGCGGCTACGAACTTGGCGAGCTCCCGTCGCGCAACGTCCTCGTTGTAATGAAACAACGACGTTGCGCTTCCGCTCCCTACCGCTGGTCCCGACGCTGAGGAGTCCGTTCCGCCGAACATTTGCTGTTGGTCCGTTGTCGCTTTCGTCCGGCAGCGGTTTCAGCTCTAGTGGCGGTCGCTCATCGACTGGGCTCTTGTCCTTAACTTCTTTGCTGTTTTTGCCGATGGTCATCGTGGGCTCGCCGACTTCCTCCTTGCTCAAAACCTGTGATAAACCTTGCACAGAAGACGAGAGATCGTGCTCAAAAGCATCCAAGTAATGGCACTTATTATCATGCTCGCTACTCTTTTTCATCGAGTCAGTCATATTAAAACGTAACTTTCTCGCCGTCTACATTCGAAGTCAATGTTCCATTCCTAATATCTATCAGAGTCTCACCTGTAGCTAAGAATAGTCTGCCTAAAATTAATGGAATATTTTCATCCTCGTCCCTCTCTAAGATCACAAATCAGCAGGGATAACGAACTTATCGACCTTAACTAGAACATCCTCAATAACACCTAGGGGGTATTTTAACGATCTATCGGCCAATTGAATACTCATCCTAGTGGGTCGTGGTTCACCTAATCCTAAGCGCTTAAACATGGAGTACGGCATCAAATTTATACTAGCGCCTAGATCAGCTAAAGCATGCTCAACTACTACGTCACCTATACGCAAGGAATAGTAAAACTCTCCGGGTCCTTGAGCTTTTTCGGTATCTTGCTTTGGAGTATCGCCGAGCACTCTCCTCATAGGTATACCGTGGAGACATGTTCGAGCTTCCGTCGATTTGTCAGCAAGTCCTTCAGGAACTTCGCGAAACTGGGCATCTGCGTAGTAGCTTCAACAAACGGTAAGTTAATATGTAATTCTTTGCATATACCCATAAATCTGCTAAATAGTGCCTCGTCTTTGTCCTTCTTCAAACGTGCTGGGTAGGGAACCTTCGGCTGGTATGGCCTCACTGGTGGTCGCTCGATCTCCCTCGCTTTTTCTATTTCGGGTGCAGCCTCCTCCTTTTTAGGTTGAACCTTCTCTTTTTCAGGTGCAGCTTCCCTCAACCGAGCTGGGTACGGGATCTTTGGTTGATACGGCTTCACGAATGGTCGCGCCTTTACCTTGTCATCCATGACCTTCACGACTCCGTCGTCCTTGTTTTCCTCCACTTCTGGCTCGTCGTGGCCCTTGAAATCGACTTTCTCCTTTGAATTCTGCTTGGCGGGAGCTTCTTGTAATCCTTTCCCGCTCCTCAGGGTCACCCATTGCAATACTCCTTGGGGTTTGTCTCGGTGTAGCTCGGGAGTGATCCTTGATTTCGCCCCGCCAGTTGCTTTGCTAATTGCCCCACTTGCTGCTCCAACCTCTTGATCGAGGCGTCTGTATTCTGAGCATGGATGTCATTCGCCTCCATGTACTCCTCCATCTTTGTCATCCGATTCTCATGGGCTGCGGTGGTGCTGCTGAAGTTCGTGAGGAGCATCTTCATCACATCCTTCATCTCCTTCATATCATCGGATCCTCCGGCGAGTGTGTTCTGATATTGGCGTGGTGCCCCGTTTTGGAAACCGGACGGTCTGGGCTGAAATCCCGGCTGTCCTTGCCCGTGATGATTCTGATTTCCGTACGCCAGATTGGAATGCACTCGAGGCTGGTTACTTCGCTGGCCACCTTGGTAATTGCCCATATAATCTACGTGCTCCAACGGCTGCCCAAGTTGGCATTCTGAGCTCTCGTGAGCTGCGCCACAAACCCCACACAGTGGTACGTATGGCGTATGCTGCGTCGGTGCGGTGGCTGACACGGTGTTCACGGGCTGAGTCTGCACGGATTTCGGGAGTAGTGCGCCGATGACTGTCTGCAACTGAGTGTTCGTCACAACGATTTGTTGCTGAAGCGCCTCGAATTTGGCATTTGTGGCAGTCTCTTCGCTCACTCCGAATACACCGGGTGTCTTCATCCTTGTATTGCCCCTCATGAAGCTGTTCCTCGAGTAGTCCTCAATTAGATTCCAAGCATCGGTTGCATTGAGCTTCACGAGTCATCCTCCTGCAGCTCCATCTAGCATGTGAACGGTCTGATCATTGAGCCCCTCGTGAAATCGGTTGATCTGAGCCGCCTTTGACATCCCGTGTTGCGGGCATCTCTTCAGTAACGCCTTATAGCGCTCCCATACCTCGTAGAGGTTTTCTGAATCTTTCTGGTGGAAGAGTGATATCTCCGTCTTCAGCCTTAGAACCTTTGATAGTGGGAAGTAATGGCCAATGAAGGCGGCTCGCATCTCCTCCCAAGTAGTGATCGATCTGGGCGGCAACATATCCAACCAGTCCTTCGCCCTGAACTTGAGCGAGAACGGGAACACCATCAACTTAATCGCATCGCCCGTGACCCCGTTGATCTTGATGGTGTCAGTAACCGTCAAGAAAGCCTTCAGATAGGAGTAGGGATCGTCTTCGGGATTGCCCTCAAACTGGGCTGTCTGGAAGATCATCTGAAGCCAAGAGTGCTTCAGCTCGAAATTGTTGTTCTCGATCGGCGGGATGACAATCGCCGACTCAGTACCGCCTAGCGCGGCATTCTTGAGGAGATCTTGTAGTGATGGCTCCTCCTCGTGGACGGGCACTCTGTGGTCTGCCATGTCTACTTCTGTATCTGGACTAAAAGAAATCGACCCGTAAAAGACATAACGAAATAACAATGACTAAAAGACAAATAACGCAAATAGTAGAAAAAAGAAAACTTAAAACAAATGGCTAAATTACCGAACTACAGTGTTCCTAATATCAATCTATTCCCCGGCAACGGCGCCAAAAATTTGATCAACACGTGGTGTGTGAATGAAAAGTGCGACAAGTAATAATTAAAACAAATACCTAATTACTATCACCGACGTGCGATGGGCAGTGGACCTATCGTTGGTAGTGTAGTAAAGTGAGTAAACGAGTATCGAACACAAGGAATAAATCAAGTACTAGTAGTGACCTATCGACTCGATATTTAGCCTAATTAAAACACGCAGATTATTTTATGACAACCTAAAGACCGCTCCTAATTCAACTAGAAATTCAAAGAACACGCTTAGAACTGATACGAAGCTTTAGATGATAAAGATGTGCTCGGGATTCGAATCCCGCTAGGTGTGATCGCCTAAGACAATAAAATATCGTACCTACGTGATTCTTGACTAAATCGCAGTAATTTTCCTACCCACTCGCGAATTTGCTGTCGCCCTAAACGCTCGTGGGGATCTAAAATTCAGTAATTACTAATAGCGAGGATCGAGTATTTGCTTTCGCCCTATACTCGAATCCTATCTTCTACGAACGGTCTAATCGTTGTTTAGCTGTCACCCTAAACGATTTTCCATACATTCACTTTAACACGTAGACATATTAAAGCGAAGAAGTAATTTCATAGCACAATAAATAGTCAGAATACGCAAATCACGATAAACATATGTCTTAAGTACGACTAATCCTAGCGTTCATCTAATCCCAAACACAAAAGGGATTTAGCTACGCATGGTAGACGAGAAAACAACAAAAGAAATCAAGGATAAATGCGAAGAATTCATGTTCTTGATATACGGATGATCTGCGATGGAAGCGTTGAAAATTCTTCGTTCTTCGTTAAATTGGGCCTGATCTCATCGATGATCCGTCTCTTGCGCTCCGGGACGCAATTCTGCGTTCTTTTGTGCTAATTTTCGTCTCTAGGGTGATTAGGGTTAATCTCTGGTCGGCGTCCCCCTTTTCTGGATCGAAATCGGGCCTTTATAGTGAAATTTTCGACACTGTCACGGCCTAGGACATGATGGGTCACGGCCGTGACGGGGCAAAAAATGAGCTCACTACCGTTCGTCACGGCCTCGTGCAGTAGGTCACGGCCGTGACACTCTCAACAGCCTTGCGGCAGTTTGGTATTTCTCTCAGATAGAGGGGTAAACGATGTCCCATTGACCTGAAATTTAAACCATAGATAGAAGACTCTCCAATCTTGATTATGACCAGAGGGATTCCCAATCCGAGATCTGGATTGATAGATATGGATTTTCTAATATTGCTGCTGCTATGGATCACGGCCTGGTGCAAGAAGTGTCACTGTCGTGACTTCCGACAGTAGAGTCTTCTGTCTCCTGTCACGGCCTGATGCACTTAGTGTCACGGCCATGACACATGATTGTTTCCGTCGTTTTGCTCCGTTTTGCCTCGTTTTCGCTCCTTTTCGCCCCAAAGTCGTCCTAAGCTCCTTCAATATTAAAATATGTGTAAATATGACGAATAAATGTATAAAATGATGGCTAGAGCTCTATTTTAACCAAGTTAAATACTACGATAAATGCATTAAACACCTGTGATGTTCCTCAACCTGTGATCCATGTTCAGCCTAAGATAGTTTTTGTTAAGGAAAATCTCATGCCTCGAATGATGTTAGTGAGACTGTGATTATTAAGACTAATTCTGAGCATGCCGAAATTAAGCGTAAGGATAGTTCGTATGAATGCCATTATTGTATGCAACCTGGACATTTAAAGCCATTTTGCTGGAAATTGAAGAAGGAGATTTCTGCAAAGAAATCGATGTTGACTGAAATGTCATCCAACATTCCGCTCAACATTGAAAAATCAGTGTCGAAAAAGGTGTCTGGAAAAGTTTCAGTTAACTCTCCTTCAAGTTCCGGTGAACCAAATACTGTTTTGTCATCTAAGAAAGTATGAGAGGTCCGTGTACAAATGTAATGTTGTATATACCTCTTTGCGAGCTAACATGACAGGTTCTTGGTACTTCGATAGCGGGTGTTCCGGACATATGAAGGGTACCAAAGAGTATCTATATGATTACAAGCCATTAAGAGTGGATCTGTGACGTTTGGAGGAGGTGCTAAAGGACGGATTCTCGGTCGAGGCAGATTGAATGTGCCCGACTTCCCAAAGCAGCAATGTGCTTCATGTTGACGGGCTTGTTGCTAATTTAATTAGCATAAGTCAGCTTTGTGACGATGATCTTGAGGTATGATTCAATAAAGAATACTGTGAAGTTTTTAACAGCAATTGTGTTCGAGTAATGGTCGGTAAACGATCGAGCGATAACTGTTACTTAATCGGCGACAAATCCAGTTCGAAGGACGTGTGCCAACTATCGAAGGCCGAAGATGAGGTGATCCTATCGCATTACAAACTAGGACATGTCAACTACCGAACCTTGGAGCAACTTATCAAGCACGATGCAATCAGAGGCATTCAAAAGCTTAAGGAGTTTGGTAAGGTTGTTTGTGAGTCTTGTTTGAAGGATAAGCAAGTGCATGCTAGCCATAACGTTGACCAACATGATGCCCAACATTTAAAACTGCTCACGGTTTTCAACTTGTTCACATGGATTTGATGGGTCCGATGGAAGTAGATAGCATTGGTGGCAGGAAATATGCTTATATGCTCGTTGATGATTTTTCTAGATATGCATGGATATTCTTTGTTAGGGAAAAATCTGAATCGTTTGATATATTCAAAATGTTTTGTGTTATGGTGAAAAATAATTTCAGTGCATCTATCTTTTGTATTAGGTCTGATCATGGTAGAGAATTTGAGAATCAGTACTTTAATGAGTTTTGTGATAAGAAAGGCATCATTCATGAGTTTTCATCTCCTAAGACGCCCCTACAAAATGGGGTGGTCGAAAGGAAGAATAGGACCTTACAAGAAATTGCTCGTGTGATGTTGCAATCTAAGAATATTTCTAAGCATTTTTTGGCTGAAGCATTGCACACTGCTTGTCATATATCGAATCGTGTGTTCTGTAGGCATGGTACTAACGTCTTATGAGTTGTTGAATGGAAAAAAACCTATTGTTAAGTCATTTCATGTTTTTTTTTGGTGTTTTTGTTACATGTTAAATGATCGTGAGTACTTGCCAAGTTCGATTCTAAAAGTGACAAGTGTATTTTTCTTGGATATTCGTCTAATAGTTGTGCATATCGTGTATATAACTTGCGACTAAAATCTTTTCAGGAGTCTATTAATATTGTATTTAATGATGCTACTGACTTCAACAGATATGCTCCACAAGTTGATATGTCAGATGTTGTCAAAGTTGTTGATGAAACAGAAGTGGATGTGGAGGAAATGTTGAGCCAACATCTGACTCAACATCAGCCCCTGAACAGAACTATGACGAAGGACCCAATGAAATTCGATGAGATCCCCCAGTGAAGATTCAGAAGGATCATCCCACTGACTTAATCGTTCGAGATGTGAATGAAGGAAAACGAGAGACAAGCCGCGTAAGGATTACAAGTCTATGGTAAGAAACGTATGCATGAATACAGTATACACTGAGAAAACTTTGTATGGATTGAAGCAAGCGCCCCGAGCTTGGTACGCTAGGTTAGCCACGTTTTTACTTGAATTTGGGTTCGTGCGAGGTGAGACAGACCGCACTCTTTTTGTAAAAAGGGTCGGTTCTGAGATTTTGATTGCCCAAGTTTATGTTGATGATATTATTTTTGGCGCAAGCTCACAATCTATGCTAGATCAGTTTGTACAGGCGATGAACACCACGTTCGAGATGAGCATGATCGGGGAACTAACCTACTTCTTAGGCTTACAGATCAAACAAAGTAATGACGGGATCTTTATGTCCCAGGAGAAGTATGCTAAGAACACCATGAAGAAGTTCGGGTTGGACACGGCTAAGGTAATGAAAACGCCCATGGGGTCTACGCAAAAGGTAAGTAAAGACAATGTTGGACTTAATGTTGACCCAACATTATATCGATCCATGATAGGCAGTTTGCTTTATCTTTCAGCGAGTAGGCCTGGTATTATGTATAATATATGTGTCTGTTCTAGATATCAATCTGAGCCCAAGGTTTCCCATCTTAATGCTGTGAAGCGTATTCTTCGATATGTGAGTTGTTCGTGTAGCCTGGGGTTATGATTCTCTAAAGATACTAATATGCGTCTTGTATGCTACAACGATGTTGATTGGGCAGGTGATGAGGATGATCGCAAGAGCACAAGTGGCGGCTGCTTCTTCTTAGGTAACAATCTAGTTGCATGGTATAGTAAGAAGCAAAATGGTATCTTTATCTACTGCTAAATCTAAGTATGTTGCGGCGGGTAGTTGCTGTACGCAATTAATGTGGCTACATAGCATGTTGTGTGCCTATGGTTTAGAGTGCGAATCTATTCTCATGTATAGTGATAACCTTAGTGCCATCAACATATCTAAGAATCCCATCCAACATTCACGCACGAAGCATATAGATATAAGACATCATTTTCTGAGAGATATGGTAGAAAAAGAGTTAGTACGCATTGAGCATATAGACTCGAAATATCAGTTAGCAAACATATTCACGAAAGCATTGGATTCTGAAAGGTTCTCGAACCTGAAGAAATCCATAGGTTTGCACATGTCAGTCTGAATGTTGGTCCAACATTTGGATCAACATAGCATATGTCAAATTCGATGGTTACTGCTTTAATGTTTTGTTAGATATTCTGTTTTGTTTTCCTGTGAAATGACTTGATCCTTCTTGACTGGTCCCTCAATGAACCCGATCCCTTAAGAATAGGCTCTTGGTAATAAGTTCCCTAGGTACACGGCATTCGCGGTGATGATGAACTCTTTGAGACAAAAATCCAATCCTGTGACGCATGTATGCCTGCTCATAAACTCTTTGCTAGATATAGGTACTTGGTAATAAGTTTTCGTAGGTAGACGGCATTCGCTGTGACAATGTACACTGTGCGACAAAAAGCCAAACCTTGAGGCTTGGGGTATAAGGCCAGTGCAACTCGGATAGATAAATGATGTGAAAGGGTAAAAATAAAGGGAATTGGTTTTGAGAAGGATTGAGCAGAAAAGTCTAGGATTGCAGAATAAGAATGTTGAGTCAAATGTTGGGGCAATATGTGTAACTGTCAGTTTGGTAATGCTATATTTTTTGTGCTTTTGTTTATTTGCTTTAGCTTTTAGTCTTGCGTTTGTCAGTTTCGTGTACTCGTTTAGATATCTCTCAGAATTGCATTAGAACTCTCGAAGAACAGCTTGTTAATGTCTCAAGTGCTCATCATTGTCGCTTAACGGTTAGTCTCGCTCGATCTTTGATTTTTGACTTGATATTTTTGGTTGAGTCATGATCTGATGTGCTACTGAATCCTTGCATGACCAATTCTCCATTTACTATGTTTAGCTCCATGTTTAGGCAATTTTTGAACTAAGTTCAGTTTATCTTCTAAATTGGTTAAATTGTCTTTAAGTCAATGGTTATTTTTCAGTCCCATTTACTCCCCTATATGTGATTTTCACTGAGTGGACAGTTTACTTTATAACCGTTGGAATCAAGCTTATTAAACTGCGTTTGATCAAGGATCACTATTCACTCAAACCCTACTTTTAAAAGTCGATATTCTCTCTAGAAAAATTCCTCTCTATCTTTCTGTGTTTCGATATAATTCAAGGGTTCACCATTCTGTTCTTCATCCCAATTTCGTGTCTTGAATTCCTGATTTCACAATGTCAAACTCACCCAATCGTGAAGAAACACAGAATGTTGATGCAACATCGGTGAAACTGTGTATGATGTCCCTCCAATCCAGGCGATTCCGGCACCGATCGAAGACATCGACCATATTCCTGTCAGTGTCCAATCTACTGAAGTCACGGCGACGGCCCCAAATCCAATGGAAAACCCAGCAAGAACAGAGGAAGCACCGATCCCTGATGCGCGGAACCCTATGCCTGAAGCAACCTCTGTTCCTGACGAAATTGAGGCAGAAATTCCATCGCCGGTCCCAACTGCGACCAAGACTCGAGCACCAAAAAAATGCAAGACCCACCCATCTACTGTTGTCCCTGTCACTGCTCCAAAGAAACATCGGAGCAACCAACTTCGACAGTCCCAAGTTTCAGAGGGCCCAAAATCAACCATAGACAAGCCAATCCACCTCTCGATTCATCTGACAGTCATACTGAAGCATCTAAGGACGAGACTGCTCCGTGTGCCACCAAAGTCATTGTTGCTGAGTCTCGACCAAATCAGGACGAGACAAGTAAAGCTCCCTCACCTGCTCTAAGTCCCAATCAAGAAGTAGACCCTGTTCAGCCTCCATCTCCGTCGAAGGCATCCACTGAGGAGATAATTGATACGACCACCTATGATCGGCTCGATGAAGAGGGAGTGACTCCAGGGGGATATAGAACTTCGTCAGACACCGAGCCTGTAATTGCCTCAGATGCCCCAGAAGGTGAAGAAGAAGACCTTGGACTGTCAGAAACCCTGATGTCCTTGAAGAAAAGACTTGATAAGAAAGTAGGGAAAAGGCCAATGGGATCTGACGAAAGGCCCGGGAAACGATCTCGAACAGCTGAGCCCTCATAGCCTGCAACTAGCAGCCAAGCCCAGTTTCCAGTGCACAACAATAGTGGAGATGTTGAGGCGGATGTTGACCCAACATCAGACTCGGACTAGGAGACGCCTTTGCCGAGTGGGAGGTTTTATGCCCCATTCAATTAAGAGCTGTGGCCATATTTCAGCCAAAGGCTGTTGCGTATTGAAGAACAGTGGATGTGGTGAGTTTTCGCAGATATGGGGTGATGCAGTTTTTGGAGTCCCACCGTTTTGACAAAATCGTAACAGTGTTCGGGACCTACTGTGACACAGTGGTCCGTGAGGTATTTTCTAACATCTCCCCTAGTGTTAATGATCCTAGTTCTAGGAATATGGAAAAGTTTTCTGTAGGGGGAGGTTATACAATTTTTCTGCTAGGGATATTAATGAGTTTTTGGGGACTCATAATGTGGAGATAGGGCAGACGTACGACAATGATGAGGTGGTGAGTTTCTTAACAGGGGGTAGAGTTAGAGAGTGGGATGGGAATTTTCTATCATCTTCTTGACTTCGCTCTACTCAATGTTGTTCAAACTGAGGATTTTTAATTGGTGGCCAACGGTTAATGAAACTCGTGTTGCTGAGAATATGGCACATATTCTTTGTGCACTTGGACGGAATCTACCTTTGAATTTGGGTGAGTTAGTGTTGGAGCAGCTTGCTAAAGAGGCCGGGAAAAAAGGGGACAAGAATTCTTCCATTTCCTACCCTGATTTATGGGATGTTGATTCGAGGAGGATTCAGGCCGACGCGCAGAGACCAGGTGGTAACGATCAAGATACCTTATGCTGTCTCTTACATGCAGCCGTGGGGCGAATAAAGTTGTAGATATGCCATGGCAAGCCCCGACACAGAATGTTGAGCAGAATGTTGTCTCAACATCTGCACCTGCCTCCCAATCAAGCCTCGATCGCCAGATTCAGCCTCGAGGAAACGATAGCCTTTCTGACTTCGCAGCTGTCAACTATTAAGGATATACGTTCTTCCCAAAAAGGGGGAGAAAGGGCAGAAGTTGCGGAAGATCGAGAAGCTGGACATGCCAAGCAATCGAGGGGATCTGACCAAGAAGATGGAGCCCAGAATATGGGGGCTGCTGGAGAGGAGCAAGGCGGACAGGAAGCGGGACATGAGGAAGAGGCAGAGGACTCGATCGAGAGTCGGAATATTTAGACTGCGGTATAAATATTTATGCATGCTTGCTTTTGTGTGTGTTTATTGCTTTTGTGTTTTTCATGCTTGCCTGCCTTATAACGTGTGTCTCAATTATGCCTATGGACCATTTTTATTTTTCTTTTGCAGATGTTGATCTTACGACCTTAATGGCCTTGTACTATTATTTAGTACTTTGAATAGCTCTTAGTTACTATTCTATTTGCATTTACTCTAACAATGTTTTAATTATTTTGTGGTTGAGTAGATTTGGCCTTCATGGGGAGTTTCACTACGACTAACTTCTACTTTGGTTTTGGGAAGAAAGATAAAAAGGGGGAGATTGTTAATATTGAGACATCGATATTGACAATGTTGAGAGAACATTCTAGTCAACATTTTGTTGGCCGAGAATGTCTCATTTCTAGTTTTATCTTTCATACACAAAACTTGTTTACTAAATATAGGAGGTTTGGAGCTCAAGTCAAGACTAAGTCATTCGAGCTGATCCAAACTAACTCCCAACGGTCACAATCGCTTAGTGGACGTTGTGGAAGTTAGTGGGCTGTACCAAGTCATTGGAGAAGTCCTTTAGAAGTCGAAGACATATATATAGCGAATGACCTTTACCGTTTGAGTACAACGAACGAGAACGAGATTTTACAAGCAAGTTTGAGCGAGTACTACTTATCACGGGAGTTTGTTTTTAGCCTAGTTTTCCAAAGGTCGAAAGACTTCGTAGTTTGCAGAATCATTTGATTCGTAGTTTTTGTTAGGCTTGATTTTACTATCATTTTTTTAGTAGTTTTGTAATCCATCTTTATAGTGGAGTTTGCGCCTTGAGGCACGCAGCAAGTATTTTTACTTGCTGCACAAAATTACTTCTCGTGTTCCTTTCATTCGTCACTAAGTAATCGTCTATTCCGTTGTGCGCTTGAGAGTTAGATTGAGTGTTAGCCCAACATTTCACCCAACATCCAGTTTATACTTAGTGTTTTTACATCCATTCCTGACGGGACCACTTTCAAAAATGATAAAGGCCAAATATCTTCTTCTTCTTCTTTTTATTGTTACCCCCGGATTTTCCGGGTCAAAGGCAAAATACTCAAAGTTAGTTATAAAGAACCAAACCAGCAAATTTAGCCAACACATGGGACTCATCGCAAGGGGAAAACGCTTTGGATGCTTCAAGCCCCACCTTTCCCAAGGGGTCGTGAAGGTCGAACCTTTGAGCCGCAGGGATGTCTCGAGAACTCTTCCCGAGGTGTTTCGACCTTTTTCCGTGAGGGCAGACACGAAGAAAGTCCTCTGGTTAATTACCCGAGGAGCCGTAGACCCCGAAGCCTTCACAATGCAAAGGCGGCCGCGAGAGGGGTCCTCGGGAAAGAAGCCCGAGGAGCAAGGAAAGCCGATCCGTCAAGGTCCCAAGGCATACCGGGATGCCTAACGAGAAAGGAAAGAAACGAGATCGTGGAGACACACGCCCCCCCACACATGCATAGCCGACCGAATGAGAAAAAACCGTAGAGGAGCAGGAAAACGATCCAATCGTGGCTATATGCAATCCACATACACAAAGTGAGCCGAACGTGAAAGAACCGCCGATGACCAGGTACGTTTTTAAGAAGGCTATAAAGTTTGGGTGTCACTATAGCTTTTTTCTATGGAATTCCAATGCGTTTGACCAAAATACTTTTGGTTTCGATTTAACAAAGTTGTGCCAACACTTTTCTGCTCCATGTTTTGGGTTGAATTGCTTATTGCACCTTAATTTATTAGTTGGTGATGTCTTGAACGATCTTTGCTTTTATCAGGTTCTCAAGGATGGACTTCCAGCCCTTCATGTCCCATATTCTTATGGATTTGCAATTATATTGCTCACAGTCCTGGTTAAAGTTGCCACATTTCCTCTAACTGAGCATTTAGGCCCTATTTTGGAACTATAAGTGCTTATGTATTGTAAAACTTCCATAAATGTATTTCTATAGATTATAAGTATGATTGTAAGTCGTTGTACGTATTCCCCCAATAGAAAAATAAGTAAGCATTTTGATTTCCTCCATCCTTAAGAGTTTATATATTTTCGGCCAACTATGATCACATTTGCACATGTTGGTGATGTTGTGGTGGATTGTGATGGTGACTATTGATCTATTCTTGACTCTTGGCTTCTACTCAAGGATCATTTTAATGCATTTCAATATGCTTGTGTTAAGTCTACTAATATTAATCTCTAGATTCCCCTACTGAAGTAACTTCATTGATTATATTCTATGTAAGGTAGAATCAATGCTTACAATGCAGAATCTTCAACCTATAATCAAAGCAATACAAAAGCGATATGCTGAAAATTAGGT
The DNA here is from genome assembly GCA_027422505.1 of Craterostigma plantagineum. NCBI lineage: Eukaryota > Viridiplantae > Streptophyta > Magnoliopsida > Lamiales > Linderniaceae > Craterostigma > Craterostigma plantagineum. The sequence continues at coordinate 201,006 of JAPQWV010000118.1, forward strand.
GAGTCTATATAATGGTCTTCTCTCATACAACTGTTGATTTGAATCACTCTTTGGCGCATAACCATTGAACACTATTATGAGCTACTCAAAAGTCAAATCCAATTCTACATTGTGAAAGTTGTATATTATTAATTTTTTAATATAAAGGAAGAACTAAAAGTTCAACTATGCACAAGCTTGGCTGACGGAACTGATTTCATGCATCTGATGGATTGCCATATTTTCTGCTACAATTTAAGTCCAGTAGCATACAAGTGCATGTTACGTGGTGCTGTGAAACGAAGACTTATATTTAGTGTTGTAGCTCTGTGAGTTATCTGCAACATCCCGCCCCATACCAGGTGTCACTGTAGCATCGATTCCTATCGGGACCTGTGGGGTTGGGTCCACCACACTCCGACTGATAGTCTGGCCCCACATCACCACTTAACCTTCCAGCGTGCTTTGTCCTCACTCACACGCACCCTGGGCAAACTTCCCAAGGGCTCACCCATCCCAAGATTGCCCCAAGTCAAGCACGCTTAACTTTGAAGTTCTTATTGATGGACTACCGAAAAGGTAGGTCGGCCTTGGTGATATGAGTAGTACTATCCATTCTCTTATACGATTCTTAGCCTGACACGCCCATACGTTGCCAGTCTCAGGATCCCCTCTCATTGGGGTGTCGGATTGGTTCATTCATGTATCCATTCGCCTAGAAGCCTACCGGGAGCCGCTCCTTGTCCTGCACCTCTCTGGCACCGACGATCACTCCCGCCCTCATCGGCCCCGGGCGTCACTCATATGCCCACCAGCTTTCGTCTGGTTTGTCCCCGAACCAGAACCGTACTGCGAGAGGTTTGTCTGATACAACCTATAATCCTGTTCCATACCGGGTGTCACTGGCATCGGTCCCTGCCGAGACCTGTGGGGTTGGGCCCACCACACTTCGACTGATAATCTGGCCCCATTGTACCACCATTTAACCTTTCAGCGTGCTTCGTGCACTCGCTCACACGCACCCTGAGAAGCTTCTCAGGGGGCCACCCATCCCTAGATTTCCCCAAGTCAAGCACGCTTAACTTCGGAGTTTCTTGACACGCTCAAAGACTAGCAAGTGTACTAGGTCGTGCAAGTAGTAAAACGAACGAAGTCCGAGTATCGATCCACGAAGACATCTCGATTAATTCTAAGATAATATTCCTACTTCTAATTTAGACTAACGAAAATTTTATAGTTTTGAAAATTGATAAAATAGATAAAACACGCAAATAATAAAATAAACGCAAATAAAATAAATGAGGATACAACAATTGACGAAGAACGTGATTAAGACACATGCTCGGCACGAACATTCCTACGTCTTCATGCAATCTAACCTATCTAATCAACATGAATCAAGTCAAGGTGGAATTTTCTAATATATGTGCTATCCGTTATTCATGTAACTAGCAACGCTATATGAATAGCGAACCAATCAACCATTTTCCTATATGACTGTAGTTCCTATACGTGCATTTGATCTTTGTGAAATTCCCCGAGTTTAGGCGCTTTCGACGCCTAAAGTCTCGGAAACCACACGTACGAAACCGAATTCCATCGCTGGTCGGTTTTACGTAGTGATGTTCGATATTTTGATCTAACCTTTCCGATCCATTTTTGGTCTCATGTACTAGGTCAAGAATCGTGTGCGCGGTGGCCGATCACACACACGTCAATAAACTCAAATAAAGAACACATAACATAAATCATATGATTAAATAAGATAATAATAGCATTAATACGTAGTCATAATCCGGCCTCACACGGCCTCAAAAGAAATTAAGCTAACATGGGATTAAACGAAATCAACAACGAATCGAAAGAAAACATTGTTGACAACGAGGTAATAAAGGTATAGAATTCGCCCCTCACGATGCTCGAGTCGTCACGCGTCGCCGCGGCGTCTCCCATCATGAACGAGGGTGAAACGCCTTAGAGACCCTCGGGATCGCTTTTAGCTTTCTCTAGTCTTCTTAGCCGTCAAAATTCATTTCCTATTATGAGCTCTTTTCTTTATTTTCAGCCGTTCGCCTCCCTTTTATAGTCACACGGTTGCTTTATTTTATTTAGAATATCTCCACCGAATTATCCTATTTTCTCTCAAGTTTTAATGATTCCCACCTTTGAATATGCGATCATGTAGATGTGAGATATTATCTCTTTCCTTTCTTGGAGTGCACGCATGTAACAGCATATATGAGCCATCGTTTGACTTCTTCATTAAGCATAATTGCATGTCTCATGTGGGCTTCCTTCTTTGATAGGCTAAAAATTAGATTAAAAGCCCATAAATCCATGTGATGATTGTAGCCCAAAGTCTCGTAATCGTGCTTAGTATGCATAATAGCTCAACTTTATTTCATTTTGCTCCTTTATCTGTCAATCAAGAGTTATGCACGTAAGGGTAGGATATTCAAGTGTACTCGGACAAATAATGGCCGAAAATACGCTTTTTTGGGGTATAAAATTGTGTAAAATCCTAACTTATCATTTCTACAGATGGACTCCCGAAAAGGTAGGTCGACCTTGGTGATATGAGTAGTACTATCCATTCTCTTATACGATTCTAGCCTGACACGCCCATACGTTGCCAGTCTCAGGATCCCGTCTCATTCGGGTGTCGGATCGGTTCGTTCATGTACCAATTCGCCTAGAAGCCTTCGGGGAACCGCTCCTTGCCCGTGCACCTCTCTGGCACCGACAATCACTCCCCACATTAATTGTGGCGCCCGGGGCTGATGAGGGTGGGGGTGATTGTCGGTGCCACAGAGGTGCACGGTAAAGGAGCGGCTCCTGATAGGCTTCTAGGTGGAGGGATACATGAATGGATCGATCCCATACCAAAATGAGAGGGACTCCGATACAGGACAGTGTATGGACAGTGTAAAGTCAAGGAATGGTATAAGAGACTTGATAGTGCTACTCCTACCACCAAGGTGCACCTTCCTTTTCGGGAGCCCATCCATAAGAACTTCAGTGTTAATCGTGATTGACTTGGAGTAGCAATGGGATGGGTGACCCCCTGAGAAATTTGCTCGGGGTGCGCGCAAGCGAGGACAAAGCACGTTGGGAAGACTAGTGGTGGTATAGTGAAGATAGACTATCACGGTGGGCAGGTCCCGAGATGGGATGTTACATTAACTCTCCAGTGCTCCTTTCCTTGACGTTCGTGGTATAAATAAACAAAGCAAGTACATTGTGTAGTAGGTTTATGACAATCATTATTCACCTTGCAGTTGCACTCTTGTTTTTCATTTACTGCCTTCATCACGGACTCAATTTGTTATATTACAGAAGAGGACACAACTTTAAACTTTTCGATTGTACAAGCAAATAGGGTCAATCAACTTGCTGGTACTAGAAACAATTAGCGTATTCACACAAAAGACCATTTTTTTATTTTCTTTCCGGCGTGGTTGATGATAGGTTGTTTCCCAACACTGGCCACAATACATGTTTGGATAGGATTGTATCAAGCTCTTTCAAATGTGGTTAACGAGGTAGAAAAAAGAAGTTGGTTTATCCACCATTACCTTGTTCATGGCAGTCAAAATACTCATTTGGTACGTTGTTTCTGTATCAGTTATTGATCAGGCTTCTAACCGAAGGTTTTTTTTTTTGGATTCCATCCCTGGGAGGTCCAACTACAGTTGCTGGTCAACAAAGTGGAGCTGGGATTTCCTGGTTGTTACCCTTTGGTAATTCAAATTTTTTTTCATTCTCTTGTATTGTTCTTCTAAAAATAATTTATCATAAACGACTTATGAGATAGTCCAATAAAATGCTTTATAATGTGAACATAGAGAGCGATATATCCTCCTACATTTCTTAATAGGACGGGATCCACCACTTGGGTGGCAGGACACTTCAGCATACCTTGTTTTACCAGTATTACGTGTCGCAATATGTCTCAATGGAAATAATGAAGCCTCCCCAAGTATGCACATTGGAATCGACTTCAGCATACCTTTTCTTCTAGACACTACACTTGATAAGTTATTTGTTTCTTTAGACAGACGATCCAGCTCAGAAGAACACAGTTCTCATATTTAAGTTTCTCCCGCTTAGGATTTGATACTTTTGTATATCCGTTCCTTCTGGATTATCGATATACTGGTAAATTTGATAGCCCCTTACTACCTCTACTAATATATATTCGGAGTATATTGATGAGAAGGAAACACCCCAATAGTCAATGCCAACTGCCAGATTTCTTGTTCGCTTGATTATACGTTGTGTGCTTAAGCTAGCTCTGACCACAGTTATGATGTGCTAATTATGACACAAAGTCCTTCTGTTGGCTACTTTTTTTTTTAAATTTAGACCACTTATGATCTACTTTCATGTTTTAGGTTCACAAACAATGTCCTTAGCACAGCACAACAGGTGTGGCTAAGGAAACTCGGCGGTGCTAAGCCTTTTGTGAGTGAAAATGCCAATGAGATAATCAGCGCTGGGTGGGCAAAACCGCTGGTTCTGAAGCAGCACGGACTAGGGAAAAGTACGTTTGCCATTTTCTGAAGATTTTTTTTTTCGGTTGCTATGTTAGTGAAGTGAACCTGATTCGAACCAGTTGCCTCTAATGTAGATTTAAACAGCTGAAAGAATAGCAAAAGAAGAAAATGGCTAATGCACTTCCTCAGTGTAACTCTCAACTTTCATATGAATCCGATTCCCAGCCAGAGGACGGTCGGGGAAATGAAGCTGAAACCAACGTAATGTTTAAAAACTCTTCACTGAGCTATGAGCAACATTTTCTATAATTGTATATCTATCTTCTGAAAACACTCTGATTTGCTATCTCATCTCACGAGCACCTATAAGTAGTCCACGCATGGATCTATTTATTTTTGTCGCCTTTCTCACATTATCTATGTATACATGTATTTTTATGTTCGGGACAAGGGAACTCTTGAAGAGGCCTATTATGCTTCTAGCAGTAGTAGCAAAACTCCCATCTCTGGGCCCAAGAGAAGTAAGAGGTCAAAGCGGAAGCGTACGGTATGACATTTCTCTAATCGATACTTTCCTTCAACTTCAGTCGCAAATTTCGCCAGTAGATTAAGGAAGTTATAATGGCCATTTTCTTGGGGCCATTAGTTTTTTGTTGGTATAAATCAACCATCAATACCATTACTTCTCAGTAGATTGAGGATGTTGTGCATACAAGCTACAAAAAAAAATAGCTCAGCCTCACCGAGTTATGCAATGGCTAACATCTCAGGGCAGTGCTTCAGTGTTCGTCACTCCTCGGTTACGAATTCACGTTGCAACATGTGTGTTGTTGTGACTTGGGACAATACATACAGATCGAGATGATCAATTTTGTTGGGAATTAGTGTTGCCTTATTTCCGACAATGAGATTGAGATTCAATTCATTCTGAATTTAAGTCAGATTGTATGGATGGACTTGCTAGCCAGTGGCGGAGATAGAAGTGTTAGTGAGTGAGGTCCAAATATAATGTAAAAATTAATTCTAGTGGGGTCCAAATGAAAATATATAATTCAGTAGGGTCATTTCGTATATATTATGCAACTTAGGTATTAATTTTAGTTTGTTCTATTACCAACGTAAAAGAAAAAAAGAATTCAGTTAGGTCCATGGACCGCACTGGTTCACATGTGGTTCCGCCGAAGATGCTAGCATTTTGTAGACATAGCTCCCTATAGCTAAAAAAAAGTCTCCGAGTATTGGAACTGACGGTGGCATTAACCTTACCAATTGTATTGAAAGCGTTAGCTTAGTCCCCATACACCCGCGCTCCTCTCGGGTGGTTTACTGGACTATGTGATCGCATATGCGGCGATAAGGTTTTAGATTCGATTTCAACTGAATATAGTCGGAGAATGAAAGTCAGTGTCGCTTCAGGATATAACTGAATGTCCCAAGAAAATTGTGATGCACTTAGCATTAATGTTGCCCTCCATGAAAAAAAGTTCCAATTATTGGATTTATCATCTCATATTAATAATCAAAATTAGAGTCGGTTATGAGTGTTCAGTATAAATAGCGATACTGTTGTATTTGTAAAATAATTTTTCTGCAATTAATAAAATTTTATCTTCTCTCTTCTCTTCCACAAGATCAAAGAACACTTTCCCAACATGGTATCAGAGCGATTAACCTTCTGCTCGCAATCGTAATTTTCTTCCTTTTCCTTGTGTTCATCTCTCATCGTCTCAGAGAATTTAGAATCATTGTGGATCTAATCCATTCGTCCATATCACTACTCACTTCCAAATAAAATCAAGAAATGACTGAGAATAATCAAATCTCAACTACGGTGGTGCCTTCTCCCATGGATGATCCTTCAGATCCATTCTATCTCCACCATACCGATAATCCCGGGCAGATTCTCGTTCACCAGCCGCTGACGGGGGACAACTACACCGCCTGGAGTCGTGCAATGGTTATCGCACTATCCGTCAAGAACAAGAGTGGTTTCATAGATGGTTCAATTAAGCGACCATCAGCAGACGATACAAAGAAGTTGTGGGCATGGAAGCGTAATAATGATATCGTTATCTCTTGGATCTTAAATTCAGTCTCGAAAGAAATTTCAGCGAGTATCCTATATTCCGAATCGGCGAGAGATATATGGGTCGATCTTCAAGAGCGATTTCAAGAAAGTAACGGACCGAGATTTTATCAATTGAGGCGAGAGTTGCTCAACCAGTTTCAGAACCAATCCTCAACCAGCTTGTACTATACGAAACTCAAATCTTTGTGGGATGAATTGTCAAATTTCAGGCCTTCTTGCTCATGCGGCAAATGTATATGCGGAGGAGTCAAAGACTTAAAAACATACTTCGAAAAGGATTATGTGGTTACGTTTCTTATGGGGCTTAATGATTCTTATTCGCACATTCGTGGCCAGATTTTGTTGATGGAGCCTCTTCCCCCTATCAATAAGGTGTTTTCTTTAATTGCGCAAGAAGAAAGGCAGAGATCGATTTCATCAAGCAAGGAACAAGATGACAGTACTCAACATATGTCACTGCTAGCTAAAAATTCAGCAACTACTAGAACTGTTTCTCAACCATACAGAAGGCCATCCTTTCCAAATCAAAGGGAGGGGAATAGACCATTCTGTCTCCATTGTAACAGGCCGGGGCATACGCAAGGAACGTGTTACAAAATTCACGGATTTCCACCGGGTTATAGACAGAATCCGAGAATGGGGTCAACAAGAGTGAATCAAGCAACATGTGAAAAGCTGGGATCAGAACCTTTGAAGGAAGCGGATGAAATGAATTCAATGGCAGAGAACTTTATTCAACAGCTGAGCCAAGAACAACTGCAACACTTCAAGGAACTGATCAACAGATCGAGTGGGAGTCGAATCAACAATCATACAGCTCAGCCTGGTGGTGTAATAGGTAACGAAGGAGGTATATGTTTATCATTCAATATGCCAAATTTTGATTCTAAAAAGACTTGGTTGGTTGATTCAGGGGCTTCTAAGCACGTGTGCTGTCACTTTGATCAGTTTCAATCTTTATATCCTATTTCCTCTTCATCAATAATTTTACCTAACAACAGCACAATTCAAGTGTGTTGGGCAGGAACAATAAGACTTAGTGCGGAATTCATATTAACTAATGTTTTGTTCGTACCTCAATTCAAGTTCAACTTATTATCGGTTAGTTCTTTAGCAACAGAGAATAATATGTGCTTGACGTTTTTCAGTGACCATTTTCTCATTCAGGATTCAGCAACGAGGTTGATGATTGGCAAGGGTAGCAAATACGAAGATTTATATGTTTTAAATTCTGATGATTTGTTGTCGAATGCCAAAGTTATGACTGTTTTAGATAAAGTTTCGTTAGATACGTGGCATAGAAGGCTTGGACACCCTTCGAAACATGTTCTAGATGTTTTGAAAACAGATTTGAATTTTAATAAACTTTCAGATACAGATTTGTGTAAAATTTGCCCCTTAGCCAAACAAAGAAAATTGTCTTTTGATTCTTACAATAGAATGGCATGCTCAGCGTTTGATTTAATTCATTGCGACATTTGGGGTCCTTTTCATGTTGTTTCACATACAGGGCATAGATATTTTCTGACAATTGCAGACGATCATACGAGATATACTTGGTTGTTCATGCTGAAAAATAAATCTGATGCTGCAGGTGTGATTTCTTTCTTCTTTAACATGATAAAAACCCAGTTTGGCTGTGCAATTAAGGTGTTCAGGTCAGACAATGCGAGAGAACTTAGTCTTACTGATTTTCTAAAGAGTAAGGGAACAGTACATCAGTTATCATGTGTCCAAAGACCGGAGCAAAACTCAATCGTAGAAAGGAAGCATCAACACCTCTTAAACGTTGCTAGATCGTTATATTTTCAGTCTAACATATCTCTAGTGTTTTGGAATGAGTGTGTGATGACAGCAGCCTACCTAATAAATAGAACTCCATCAAAAACCTTAAACAACAGATCACCATATGAGTTATTATACCATAAGCCGGTTGATTATTCTACCTTGAGGACATTTGGTTGTTTGTGTTTTGTTTCAACTCTAGGAGCAGGTAGGACTAAATTCGAACCGCGAGCTAGGGAGTGTGTATTCATAGGATATCCTAATGGCATGAAAGCTTGTAAGGTTTTAGATTTAACTACTAGAGAGGTGATTGTCACTAGAGACATTAGATTCCATGAGAACATTTTCCCATTCCAGGAACTGAACAAGAGGTCTGATGATGACTTCATTGATTTAGTATTACCAAATGTATCTAATGACTTCTTGAACATGGAAGTTGCAGATCAACATCACATTAATCATGACAGCTTAGATGAGCAAAGGACAGAAACTTCGCCAAATACTTCATGCGAGGAGCAGACATATTCACAAATTACTGATGCGCAAAAAGGTCTAAATGAGCTACAGCAATGTGAAGAATCTGCTCAAGTCATCAGAAGGTCCACCCGACATACCAAAAGGCCAGCATATTTGAAAGATTTTCATTGTCATTCTCTTTATGCATCACATGTTCGTTATCCCATTTCACATTTTATTTCTTATAATAAGCTCTCTCATCAATATAAGAGATTTGCTCTAGTTGTTTCCTCTGGTTTCGAACCACAATACTACCATCAAGCTATTCGACACAAAGAGTGGAAATTGGCTATGCAGGAGGAACTGCAAGCCCTAGAAGATAACAATACTTGGACTATAGTTCAACTTCCACCCACTAAGCGTTCGATTGGGTGTCGATGGGTTTATAAATTGAAGTATGATTCGAATGGGGCCGTTGAGAGGTTTAAGGCGAGGTTGGTGGCCAAAGGTTACAACCAACAAGAGGGGGTCGATTTTATTGATACCTTTTCCCCTGTTGTGAAGCCAAGTACCATTAAAGTTTTACTAGCATTAGCTGCAGCTAAGGATTGGTTCTTGTTTCAAATGGATGTCAACAACGCATTTTTGGATGGAGATCTGTTGGAAGAGGTCTATATGGATTTACCGCTTGGTTATAAGCCGCAAGGATGCTCGGGTGATTCCAGCAAACTCGTTTGTAAATTGCAAAAGTCGATATACGGATTAAAGCAAGCTTCCCGACAATGGAACTCGAAGTTATCACAAGCGCTGCTATCTTATGGTTTCTTACAAACTGAATCAGATCACTCTTGCTTCGTTAAAGGGTCAGGTATGGATATTGTTATTATATTAGTGTATGTTGACGATCTCATACTTGCAGGTCCTTCTTTACACGCCATAAACGACACAAAGCAGTACCTGAGGAATGCCTTCAAGCTCAAAGATTTAGGAACTTTGCGATACTTTCTTGGTTTGGAAATAGCGAGGTCTTCCAAAGGAATCTTCGTTTCTCAACGGCAATATGCGCTCCAACTTTTAGATGATACTGGATATACATCATCCAAACCACTTACGACTCCAATGGACCCGAAGCTTAAGCTAACCAAATCAGAAGGTGATCTGTTGCCAGATCCCGGACAGTATAGGCGGCTCGTGGGGCGTTTGCTTTATCTCACCTTTACACGTCCTGACATTGCGTTTGCCGTGCATAAGTTAAGTCAATATGTTAGCAGTCCAAGGAGCATTCACCTTACAGCTGCACACCATTTGTTACGATATCTAAAATCAACTCCTGGGCAAGGACTACTCTTGTCAGCTTCGTCGGATTTAAAGATCAGAGCCTTCTCTGATTCGGATTGGGCAGCATGTTCAGACACTCGCAGGTCCGTAACGGGGTTTTGCACGTTTCTCGGGGATTCATTGATCTCATGGAAAGCTAAAAAGCAAACCACTGTAGCTAAGTCTTCGACTGAAGCCGATTATCGTGCTCTAGGATCGACTACTAGCGAGGTATTGTGGCTGCGACAATTACTCACAGAGATAGGGTGTTATCTTGATCATGTCCCCGTGATATATTGCGATAATCAGTCGGCGATTCAACTAGCATCGAATCCAAAATTCCACGAGAGGAGTAAACACATTGAAATTGATTGCCACTTTATCCGTCATCACGTTTGTTCAAATTCTATCAAGATTCTGCCTGTTCGTAGCGAGTTTCAGTTAGCCGATCTGTTCACTAAAGCATTGCCGGCTGTCACGATTCGGAATCTGCTAGCCAAGATGTTCGCTACAGATATATACCGCCCATCTTGTGGGGGTATTGGATTTATCATCTCATATTAATAATCAAAATTAGAGTCGGTTATGAGTGTTCAGTATAAATAGCGATACTGTTGTATTTGTAAAATAATTTTTCTGCAATTAATAAAATTTTATCTTCTCTCTTCTCTTCCACAAGATCAAAGAACACTTTCCCAACAATTTTGATTTGGATCGATCCAAAATTTCTATGGGAATAAGTGGGGGACTCGAATATTTATTGTTAATGGAAAAGGAAACGAGAAAAAAAAAAAAGAAAAAAAAAAGAGCATTTAAACCCTTCTCTTGCAGATGAGACGAACGCTTTGGGGCATCCCATGTGATACATAACAGAGCAGATGTGACCCGTCTTACCCCATATTGTAAACGCATACCCACAAAAAAACAGTCCTAAATCAAAGAATTCTCCAGTTTGAGCTTCGTTGTCCGAATCCCATTTACCGGTATAAAGAAACAGAAAAATAAAAATTAAAATTAATGCAAGCCACCTTACTCATTTTCCCTTACCTAGTGGCAACAAAGCAACACAATTTTCCTCCAAAAGGTGGGTGTATCTACAAACATCATCTGTCAAAAAAAAAGGTGTAGACACCTTTCTTTCCTCTTTTTTGCTTTCTTCTTTGGCTACCATGATTACCGCCGCTTGATTTAGTATTCTTAGCCGAATCTGAGCCTAATATAGGCTAGCTTTTGCTTAGCTTGGAATGGTATGGTATGTTCTTTCTTTCTTTCACAAGGCAGCATCTGATTTTTTAGGTAAGAAGAAAGGTGTCAGTAGAAGCCTTTACTCTGAAAAAAGAAAAAGATGGGATCTTTGAGTGGTTTGGGAATTGGGCTGAGTTTCTTGTTTGGCTGCGTATTGATGGGTTTCGTGGCTGAGCTCTACTACTTGCTATGGCGTAAGAAGAGAACAGCAACAAATAATAGCATCGAAAGATCTCCTTTTTTCTACTGCTGGGAAAAGCCCATCTCTTGTAATAACAACACCCAACGGCTCTCAGGCAACCCTCAAGAAGACGCAGCAGTTGTGGGAGACTTAGAGATCGGCAAAGGCTATGGCGGCGGCGTTGACGCCGAGCTGATGAGAATCCACGGCCTGTGCGGGCCGCCGAGGTTTCTGTTCACGATCAAGGAAGAGAGCAAGGAGGATTTGGAATCGGCGAGGAGTAGCAGAAAGGGTTCGAGGTCCAAGAGCTTGGGCGGCGCCGGCGACCTTGTGTTTGCCGTCGATGGTGCTACTACGCCTATGTCCTCCTCTCCGATTGTGAAGAACCGTAGCTATCTGCCGTTGGATTCTTCGTACGGCAATCGCGGGTACGAAAACCCACTGTTCGAATCTTTGTCCGAGAACAGATTGAGATCGTCGCCGCCTCCAAAGTTCAAGTTCTTGAAGGATGCTGAGGATAAGCTGATCAAAAGGCTGTTGATGGAACAAGCTGAGAGGAAAAGGTGTTCGAAGGTTGATGAAGAACGTACGAATTCAGATGGTGATGGTAATAATAATAATAATAACCTTTCTTTGGCTTCCAATTTCCCAGCAGCAAGTGAATGATCTCAAACTCAAGAAGTCTTCTGCTGAATAGATTTTTTAATTTAATTTCATTAATTTAATGAAGTGGCTGCTGCCGTATGTTTTTGTATTCTACACAAATTTAAGCCTTTTTTTCGATTGTAAGTTTGGGATTTTGAGGCTGTAACTATTTGCTCTGATGGTCCCTCCGAAAAAAAAACTATTTGTTCTGATGGCATTCCTGTAATAAATTCAAGGAATTGGTTTAGAAACACGGACAATGGACATGTATAGAAGTGAGTAGGTCTATTAGGATTTTCGCCACTATAGTCGGGAATTTGAATTTATCTAATAGGATTGGATTGGATTGATTTTCCAACGTAAGTAGGGTAGCAATGGTCATACTAAAAAGTTCGAGGGTTCTTTATTTGAAAATCGATGGGTAATAGATTTAGTAATTCGATAAGTTTATATTCATAACGCAATTTTATTTTTATTTTTATCATTTAATCGATGCGAGATTGAGTTTGATACTCCAACAAAATGTTACACTTGCATCTCCTCCAAAGATAATCATTTACGTACCATCGTTTTGACCGACAAATACGATCGATAATGTTAGAAAGACTAGACCTGGGTAATGGGCCGAATTGGGCCGGTTCCGGGTCGGTTTCGGTCCCGGGACCATTTCAGCGGGACCGGCCCAGAACCGCGGAAGGGAACCCCGGCCTGTAATGGGAACCGGAACCGGCCCATTTATTTAAGTTTTTGTTTTACTTGGGAAAATTTCTTGAAAAAATGTCCGAAATTTTTATTGCAAAAAAAGGTTAAGAAAATTACAAAAAAAAAAAAACTACCTAAAAATTACAAAACAAAAAAACATAAAAGAAAAAGAACTACCTAGAAAATACAAAAAGGAAAAAAAAATATTCGAAATAAAAAATATAAAAATACAATTTATTCGACTTGACTATTAACTAGAACTATATTCGAGGCCTCTTCCTCTTCGTACGAACTGGAAGATTGGAACTCGTTGATGGCGTTCTCCCGTCGGTTCTTCGATTCACAGATACTAATCCTTCAATAAGGTTAGTATTGTGAGGGAAGTCGGGCTAAGGCTCGCGCGTCGGTCGCCGACAATCCTACACGAAATATTGGCTAAATGACTAATTAAGATAGACTGATATTCCTTAAAACATTCTAAGACATATTTCCTAAAGGTTTTACGGATCACGTTATTGAATATGAGTCGTATCGTACTCGTAAATTCGATAAACCCTTCACTTCCGTAATGCAAAAGGGTTCTTCACACATTACTACGAATTTAACTAAGGTTTTTTTTTTCGAAATTTCCCTATTAATAACAAAATTCTTACCCGTACTTGCGTTTATTTGTTGCTGTGGGGTTCGATTCCTACCGGCTCTTAATCGTCCCGAAATTATGCGCCCTCTGTAGGTATTTTTTCATCGAGCCCGTCCCACCTTGATTCGGTCCGGTCTTAATCGTGGAGCGGGCGGCACATTTTGCAATAAGCGGTACCGACAGCGGGGTTATTTTTATCCATTTCTAAGTCGAAATAATTACATACCTTAGACCGTCGACCACGCGGTTGTTGCTTCCTTTTTGTCGTCGCCGTAGAAGCTTGGCTCGATCCCTCGTCGGTCACCGTCGTCGGTGCCGGTTCATCGGTCTCCTCGTCGGTGTCGACATTCTCCCTAAACGTAGTGACCTAAAATCATAAAAGCGTCTTCGTCTCTCGGGTTAGGATTTCTTGACGACGACGCCATTATTTTTTCTAATATAAAAAATAATAACGATATTTAATTGTAATAATAAGTGGTGTGTGTAGTAGTGTAAATAAAATAATTAGTATTGCTAATAATATTAAATATATATGATGGTGATTTTTAGAGAATTTTTTGAGAGAGAGAGGGAGATATTTGGATGTAATTGTGAATTAAAATGGTTAAAATGATGTGGTATTTATAGATTTTTCGTTTGGATGTATAATCGTAATTTTTAGGTGTTTAGAATTTAAAAAAAAATTAAGAACCGTTTGGCCAACGGCTATTCCGGTTCCGGGTTCCCCGAACCGGCCCAGTTCATTTTAACTGGGCCGGTTACCGGTTCCAGAACCGGTTCTACCGGTTCCAGAACCGGTTCTACCGGTTCCGGTTCTGGACCGGTTTCGTGGGCCGGTTTTTGGGCCGGTTCCGGGTGGGCCCGACCCAAACGAACCGGTTCTACCGGTTCCGGTTCTGGACCGGTTTCGTGGGCCGGTTTTGGGCCGGTTCCGGGTGGGCCCGACCCAAAACCCAGGTCTAAGAAAGGCTTTCGATACAAAATGTCAATTCAGAATATCGACATGCTAAATGCTCCCAGCTGAACAAGAATCGTAAGTGACTGTGGACTCCCCATTCTCATCACATCGTAGTTGATTTGGAACTTTGCAAGCTAATTAATTAATGGAATTCTTCTATCATAAAAAAGGCGTGTGATGCTATAAACATTTGCTATGTCATTTTTCGCAATTTGGTCCCAGTATTTTTTGTATCACTTTTACATTTTTTATTTAGTACACTAATATTCCTGAAACATTATCTTTTCTTTTATAGTTAAAAACAATATTTAAGACAGGAAAAATGAAAATAATCGAGAAATATTGGTAGAAAGACAATTACAGGCAAACATTTCAAACTAAAACTAGGTTGTATTTCAAGGATTCGAAGGTTTTATATTGACTCCTCAAAATACACGCGTTAAAGAAAATCCAAGACAAACGGCTGTATTTCAAGAAAATCTAGTATTTCAAGGAAATCAAACTAACTAACGGCAACAGCACTTTTGGCTGTAATACCTTCATCGCAACGGTATATTATTTATTTTTATTTCCTTAACAAAATCTCCCACTTACCATAATTAATGAATTAAACGGAAACATACCTTAATAAAATCTCCCGAAACCTATATATAACACAAAAACCACAGCAGCACTTGTCAACATTTTCAATTTAATCACACACAACTCTTTAGTTCGTATTCGTTCATCAAATCATCATCGATCTCAGTCGCCCACCGCCAATGTCTTCTTCGTTCTACTACCAACCTCGTCATCATTACCTCCATCTTCCATTTCACTACCACCACCGCCGACTACCGATCCCTCCTCCACCACCACCCACCTACTTCCGTGAACAAGAAGAAGAAGAATATTTCACGGCCGCCCATCATCATCATCATCAACAACAACTCCATCACTATCAACCACCACCATCATCTCCACCACAGCGCAAAGTCGTCTCTTTCCACGACGATAATCTCACGATCACAGTCGCAAAAACTCCCTCCGACGTCGACCAATGGATCCACGGCGTCTGCAGCGACAGAAACTACGGCCAGAGACTCGCCGTGGGCCTCGACACCGAGTGGCTCCCAAACTTGGCGCCGAAAGACGACCACCCAATCGCCACGCTGCAGCTCTCTGTCGGCCATTCTTGCCTCGTCTTTCAGATCCTTCGTTCTCCGTGGATCCCAGAATCTCTCGCCTGGTTCTTGGGCAGCCAAGATTTCACCTTCTGCGGGGTGGGAATCGACGATGACGTGGCGAAGCTGTACGATCATCACGGTCTCAAGGTGTCGAAAACCTTAGATCTTTACCAGCTTTTTAGGGAGTGCTACAGTGGCGAGTATTGGAGAATTGGGCTGAAGAGGATGTGTTCTAGGGTTCTCGGTAAGGAAATGAAGAAGCCCAAGGAAGTGACTCTCAGTGCTTGGGATTCTGAGGATTTGAACGATGATCAATTGGAGTATGCTGCGGTAGATGCTTTTGTTTCTTATAGGATTGCTAGGGTTTTGATGAGTAGATTATGTTGACTAATCTCAATGCCCAAGTGATATTGACTACAAACAATAAAGACAATACATACAAGAAGATCACGCATGAATCTACAGCCATCATGGAAGACTATGAATTGGAAAAAAGAAGAAAAAAACAAAAGAGTAAATTTTACAGCCGCCAAAGGAGAGATATGCGCATGATTCATTGTTATCCTCTTGCCTTATCATGTGTAATATATACCTATATATATGTGCATCTGTATGAAGTAGAAAGGGGGGTGAGTGGAGAGAAAAGGCACGTGTGTGAGTGTGTGGAAAGTAAGAGAAAAAGGAGAAAAAAAAGGAGTGTTTGAGTCCGTGAGTTTGTGTGTAGTACAGTGAGTGAAAAGGCAATCTGCCTAAATCTGTTTGTATCAGAAAATAGAAATAGAAGAAGAGCTTCGTCCCTCTGTTAGAAAATATTTGTTTCTCCTCTCACACAACAAACATTCGTTCCTCCTCACATATATAAAAAAAATAAAACAACAAAATGGTATCAGAGCCGATGGTGTCAAAAGAGCCGAAGGTGTTAACGGAGCCGACAGAGCCGATGGTGCCGATGGTGTCGAAGCTGATATTATTTACCCACATGTTAATCCCGCAACTCACCGAGAATAACTACGCAAGGTGGAGCGTCGAAATGAGAGCTCTATTCAAATCGCAAGGCTTATGGGAAATAATCGAAGATGGATTTTCACCAGATACGACGAAGTATACAAAGTCGCAACGAAAGACGTTGGGAGCCGCCGTGAGAGAAAATGGTCTCGCGCGCCTTCTCATCTTAGAGGCGTTAGATCTTACCGGTTTCGGAGCCATAGGCGCAACGAGAGAAGCCAAGAAAGCATGGGATCTGTTGGAGAAAGCATATAAAGTCGCTGATAGCAGCAACGAAGTTCAGCCACAAAAACAGGGCGAACTTGAGACGAAGGAGGACGAGAAGAACGTTAAGGGCGAACCCGTACGAGAAGAGGTAGCTCGTGTCGTGGAGAGCGAGCGTGATAAAAATCACGCTGAGCCGGTGGTGGAAAAGAAAAGTGTCGAACCACCACTAAAACCCGAGATGGGAAAAGAAGAAGGCGAATCATCAAAGATGAAAGCCGATGGCGATGAAGAGGAGGAAATATATCCAAAGGCCGAGGAGTCCGTGGAAGAAGAAAAGAAAAAAGGAGTTCCAAACGAAGGAGAACTCGAGAAAGAGGAGGCGGTCGAAGAAACGCCGCCACGACAACCACCCGAGAAAAGCGAGGAGATCGACGTGAGGACATCGGAAAATGCCGATGAGATGAAAAACACGATTGACGACGCCATGCATGCGACGTCGGACGAAAGTAAAGATAAACTCCAAGAGGCGAACGTAAAAGCCATAGAAACACACGGCGATGAAGCTGTTGAAGAGACAACCAAGCATGCTGAAAAAGCCATGCGAAGAGAGAACCAGGAGCGCGGCGTGAAAGAGACGACCTGCGCAGCCACGACGGAGGCCATGCGACATGTTGTCTCTTTCACGCCGCGCTCCTGGTTCTCTCTTCGCATGGCTTTTTCAGCATGCTTGGTTGTCTCTTCAACAGCTTCATCGCCGTGTGTTTCTATGGCTTTTACGTTCGCCTCTTGGAGTTTATCTTTACTTTCGTCCGACGTCGCATGCATGGCGTCGTCAATCGTGTTTTTCATCTCATCGGCATTTTCCGATGTCCTCACGTCGATCTCCTCGCTTTTCTCGGGTGGTTGTCGTGGCGGCGTTTCTTCGACCGCCTCCTCTTTCTCGAGTTCTCCTTCGTTTGGAACTCCTTTTGTTTTTTTCTTCTTTTTTCCAATTCATAGTCTTCCATGATGGCTGTAGATTCATGCGTGATCTTCTTGTATGTATTGTCTTTATTGTTTGTAGTCAATATCACTTGGGCATTGAGATTAGTCAACAAATTCCCCCCTTAATCTCAATGCCTCGGATCTTTCGTCATTCTTTAAACTTAACTCTCTTCCGTCTATCATATGTCGCGGCTCGCCACTTGCCGTCAATAATTTCCTTCGTGATCTTCGCCATTTTTGCCATCTCGTCGACTCGCCTGTCAGCAAAGAGCACAAAAAGTTTACTTCTAGTTTTCCTTCCTGGACCGTCTTTGCCCTTCGATTCGGTTCTTCAGCGACGTAATAAATATCATCGTATTTTTCTTTGACACCTGTGACGGAGTCCTTCAAGCTCGTCACCTCGTCGTTAAAAATGGCATTGTCGGCTTCTTCGCGCTTCTTAACAAGCTCCTTATTTATTACCTCTATTGAGATAATTTTGTATTGCTCCACATCATTTTTCACGAATATACTTTCGAATTTATATTTTACCTCCTCCGCGATTTTTCTGTCGGGTTTGTGGTACTCAATATCTGCGGGTGTGTCGACTGAGCGCTTAGCTCCGTATCTTGGCATCTCGAGGGTTTCCTTCGTGGTTACGTCAGTCACCTCTTTGGTTACGAGGTCATCGATCTTATTCGTGACGTCTTCCGCGACTTTTCTGCTATTTTGGTCGATCTCTTTCTCCTTCATATTTTGATTATCGCCAATCCGCTTGGGGACCTCCTTGGTCGACGTCTTGATCACGTCCCTCTCGTTCGCTTCAAATTTTCCGGCGAGCTTGTACTTGTCGTTGGTTCGGCTCCTCAAGATGTTCATATAAGTCTCGAGATTGTTCCTCGCATCGACCCATTCTTTTATCCCCTTTTCTTTCTGGCGCGCTTTTTCCTCGTTAACGCATTCTTTCTCGTTAGGACTGGCCTCCGTAGGTTCGCCAGTCTTCTGTGTCGTGACTTTATCGACAACATGTCGCATGGCCTCTGGTAGATATCAAGCTACTGTTTGTAATAAGTAGCACCTATGAATTCGTGAATGTAGTAGACGTTTTGATCTCAAATAAAAAGAAATTATTTAGTTTTTACCCTCTTTCAATGTAGTAATAGTTGGTCAGCTGTTTCTCAGACTTGTCAATTCAGTTATGTTGTTGCGTAAATGAAATGCACCTCAATAGTAGATGTTCTTGGATTTCGGGTTTGTTGCTAGATCGATCATTTCATTTTGTTAATTGGAAAAAAAATGGCAATTAATAACTTTGACTTACAGAAATAACATTAGTATAATTAGGGTTGTTTACTAGGTAAAAACCGAACCGAACTGAAGTTTCGGTTAATCGTACTTTTCGGTTCAAAATTTTTAAACTGAATTCGGTTTTTTACCGAAATAGAACCGAAAAACCGAACTAAAAAAAATGGCCGAAGTTGAATATTAGGCTACGGTTTGAGTTGTTACTTGACTTATGAAATTATTAAAATTTTTGGGAAAAAATAATAGTTCAAAAACTAAGCAATGTGGGCTAGTAAAGTACTTAAAGGCCCAATTCCACTTAATGTGCTGACTTGATAATATCTATATTATATATATATATATATATATATATATTAATATATTAAATATTAGTATTTCGGTTTTTAATGGTTAACCGAAGTACCGAACTGAAAAAACAGAAATTTTCAGTTTTCTATTTTTAAGAACAGAAAACCGAACCGAACCGGTATTCGCATACTAAACTTTCGGTTTTCGGTTCAGTTTCGGTCGGTTAACCGACTTTTGAACATCCCTAGCATTAGGTAATAGGTTATGTGTATTGCATTATGAGAGAGTATGCATTCATTCTTTACTTTATTACTTTATTATGTGCACAAATTATTACAAATATATACCTCCTTTTAATTTATTTATATGGCTTAATTTATACTATGCAACAAAAATAGAAATAAAATAGAAATTATTGATCCGTAAAAAACTGAAGACAATCACATGATTCACCAAATAAAAGAAACACTAGTATATTTAGCACATCCTATGTATGTGTAAGTCATTTTATGTTGTTATATTATTAACTAAGTTATTTAAATAAATAAAATTTTATATCAAATGATTAAAATGTAATAAATCAAAATATTAAGGGTAAAGTTGCAAAAAAAATAACTATTTACATACCAAATAGCAGTTTATACTAACCTCTCACTATTAATATAATACTAGTAGTTTTGTACACCCATTCGTGTGTGCTATATAATATTATGGATATTTAGTTATGAAATATTAATACTAAAAATAGAAGGACAAATTTGGAAATATATAAATAAATTGTGTAGTGGGTGGTTTTTTATATTTAATATTATTTCTTAAAAATATACGGTCTACAATTTAATTTGATTTGTTCAACGTAAGCTATGAAATAGTTCGTGGGTGGTTATGTTTGATTTAGTAATTTTATTCCTTCTGAATCTTCTTACATCTATTAAACATCTCTCCCCCTTCTTTTTCTCCCCCTTCTCTCTAACCCTAACCCTAACCCCTCCACACAGCCGTCACATTTCCTCCTCCTCCTCCTCCTCCTCCTCCTCCTCCTCCATTAATGGAGGTGGGGGGAACATGGAGGTTAGGGGGCTCTCTTTTTGCAAGTTTTTATCAGTTCTTAAAAAAAATAAATAAAATAAAAAAATAAAAATTTCGACCGGTCGCCGCCTTCTCCCGCCTGCCACCACCGTGCCGGCCCCTCCTCCACTGCCGCCTTCGCCCTCCACCGGCTGCCGCTGCTGAGCATCGCCGCCCCACCTTGCCGGCGTCTCGCCGAAGCTGCAGCCGGCAGTCGCCGCCTCACCACCACCTCACCGCCGCCTCGCCGTCCTATCGCCTGCCGCCTCACTGTCCTGCCGTCTGTGTGTATTTCGTCATTTGTTCAGGTTCTTTTCTGACGAAGACAAGCTCTTTAAAGTGAAGACGGATGAGATGGACTAGTACTTCAAATTAGTTTAATAGCCATTAAGTTGGAGTTTTAAATTTGATTTTTAGTAGGTTCTTTTGTTCCTCTTGTTGTAGCTTTGGAGAATTGTTTTCTTTCAGCTCCTTTTTTCCCGCGTGGGAAATTAGTCTCCTCTTGTAAGAGTGTCTTTCTCCTCCTTGTGAGGTGTCTTGTCTCCTTTTATAGGAGTGTCTTTTCCTCTTTGTGAGGATTTTCTCCCTACTGGCATTTGTGATGTGACCAGAGGGCTTCGTGAGCTGTTTAGCTCGTTGTATTTATTTTTGTGGTAATAGCAAGTTATCTTTGAAAAAACAAGTAATTTTATTCCTTGAATTAAGCAATTTACAAATCAAATTGGAGGCAGTTTAACCAAAGCCCTGAGGCTTAATAAAATAAAATAGATATTAGCAATACATGCACACTCAATTGCGTGTGCATACACATATATTATATGATAATGTATCACGCTTCAAATTATCGAGTTTTGATCTCTCGAATATCCAACTCTCCAATTAATTCTTTATAACGTGCTCTATAATATTATCTAAAATACATAGTGGAAATTATAATTTAAATATAAAATTACATGCCAAATTTGGATTTACAGGAATAGATATTAGTAATTCCTGCATACTCAATTCCGTGTGCATACACAGATATTATATTTTTATTATTTTTTTAAAACGTTGGGTAGTGTGTTGTTATCCTTTTCAATTTTATATTATTTTTTTAGAAATAATTATTATTTTGTAGATGAGATATGATCGGTCAATAGACAGACCAAATTAATTGAATTAGTGGCAGTTTAATAAAAGGCCTTAGGAAAATAGAATAGATATAAAATAGATAGTGCCGAAAAAGTAGTTAAATTAATCATAAACTCAACATACAAGTGAAGTTTCATTCTAAAATAATAAATTGATTAATCCGCAAACTTATAAACTCCCCCCTTTCTCTCTCTCCCCCCTTTCTCTCCATTCTCTCTAACCCTAACTCATCTCCACACAGCCGCCGCCACCTCCCCCCCCCCCTCCTCCTCCTCCCCTCCTCCATTAATGGAGGTAGGGAGAACATGGAGGCGGGGGAGCTCTCTTTTTTTGCTTGTTTTCCTCAAATTAATAAAAAATAATAATAAAAAAAAAGAAAAAAAGAAAAAAAACGACCACCCACCACCGCCTTTCCACCGCTGCTGCCACCGTGCCGGCTCCCCATCGCCGCCTCCGCCTTGCCGCCTCTGTCTTACTGCAGCGCGCCCTCCACCTCGCAACACTGCTGCCTCCGCATCCTCCCATACTGTTTGCCTCAGCCATCCCGCCGAAACACCAGTCGGCCGTCACCACCACCACCATATCCCGCCACAGATCCTCCGCTGTCGCCTCACCGGCCAGCTCGCTCCCTCGCCGCCTCCCTCCTTTCTCTCGACCCGCAGGTCGGGAGCGTTTTCTCCCTTGTGGAGCCTCCAGTCCGATGAAGATAAAACCTTG
This sequence comes from Craterostigma plantagineum, assembly GCA_027422505.1. Lineage (NCBI taxonomy): Eukaryota > Viridiplantae > Streptophyta > Magnoliopsida > Lamiales > Linderniaceae > Craterostigma > Craterostigma plantagineum. The sequence goes on from JAPQWV010000118.1 coordinate 223,352, forward strand.
ACGTCGAAGACCAAGTTAAAGTTTAGAGTATCGTAGATTTAGCTTAATCGCTTTTTCTGTTATAGTTTCTATAGTTCTTGGTCATAGATAATGGGTTTGTTTTCTGTCGGTTTTTTGTTCCTCGTGGACCCTTTTCTCCCCATGTGGGAGTGTTGTTCCCCTTGTGGGATTGTGTGGTGCTCTTTGTGAGCCTTTGTTCTCCCGGTTGACGATGTACCGGTGAGACCTCTTGGGCTATTTAGTCCTGTATCTTTGTTATTAATGCAAGCTATCGTTTCGAAAAAAAAAAGTCATGATACTCGGACTTACCAATTTATTATAGCTATAGGCCCACTAAAAGCCCGTAACTGTGTCTGCTTTGGTTTGTTGTGGCGGGCCAACCCATATAACCCGACCCATACCGAAATAATCCGTTAATTACAACTGAAGAGCTTAAACCTTTATTCAGGAAATAGAATTTCTTCCCGGCGACGGAGCTCAGATCAGCTCAAGCTCATATCGATCGCTGAAAATTGAAGCGGAGGAGAAAAAAATGTCGGTTCAGGAATATCTGGACAAGCACGTGCTCTCACGGAAGATAGAAGACGCCGTTAATGCCGCCGTTAGGGCCAAAACCCCCGATCCAGTGCTGTTCATATCCAATCACATGAAGAAATCGGTGGCGTCCGTTATCACCAAGGTTAGGGGCCGCCAGATTCTCGATAGCAGAGGAATTCCTACTGTTGAAGTCGATTTGCACACTAATAAAGGCGTCTTCCGTGCCTCTGTTCCTGGAGGATCCTCCTCTGGAATGTATGCAACTCTTTTCTGAAATTCCTTCGCCTTTTTGTTTTGACTGGTTTTCAGTGTGTTTTTTTTCTTAATTTTATTTTTGCGCAAGGTGTGGTTTACGTTTCATAATTTGGTACCTTGGCATCTGTCTTCCTTATGCTGAAGTTTTGAAGTCTTACATGTCACGTATGCATTGCCATTGTCTGCCTTGGTAACTAGGTATGAGGCTACTGAACTGCGAGATGGAGACAAAGGGACCTATCTTGGAAATAGTGTGATGAGAGCTGTTAAGAACATTAATGAGAAAATATCCGAAGCGTTGATCGGCATGGATCCAACTCTTCAACATCAAATCGATCAAGTTATGATAGATTTGGATAAGACGGAGAATAAGGTAGACAATTCTTCTGTGGAAGTTCTCTGAACTCATGCGTATTTATATCGATGCATCTGATAAGCAGCATGTTTATGAATTATCTTCTGACGATTGTGTTTCTGATTTGTTTCTCATTTACAGGGTGAACTTGGGGCTAATGCCATTTTGGCTGTGTCAATGGCTGCTTGCAGAGCAGGGGCAGCTGAAAAGGAGGCATGGTTCTTTGCTTTACTAAGCAACTGGTAGTTATAAATAAAAGAAATTCTGAACTGGATATTGTGTATACAATGCAGGTTGCTCCCTACAAACACATTGCTGATCTTGCTGGGAAAGCGAGTTTCACTATCCCTGTCCCTTCTTTCACTGTCATTAGTGGTGGAAAACGTGCTGGGAACAATTTAGCAATTCAGGTATTATGGGATATTTCGTGGTCAAGTTGTTGACAAGAGACATTGCAAGGTTCCCCATAAGCACTTTGGTTGATTGCATCTTTTGCTAAAAGTGGAATGCTAATCCATCTATCTGGGTTGTTCGGTTATAACTGACATTGATGCTATTATTTGTCAGGAAATTATGCTTGTTCCAGTTGGGGCACAAAAATATGAGGAGGCACTGCAGATTGGAGCTGAGACTTATCATCATTTAAAGGCTTGTTCTTTCTACCAAGTATTTATATGGGGCAGTTCCTACATTTTGACAGTTTTCTTTTACGTGCTCCTTTATTTATATGCTTGTTCTTGTTCCAATTTTGTCAGGCTGTGATCACTGAGAAGTTTGGTTCACATGGGTGTAATGTAGGGGAAGATGGTGGTTTTGCTCCAAATATCTCAAGGCAAGCCTCCTTCATTTGGTCGATCTTTCTACAAAATAAATCACCGGTCTAAAGTTGTCTGAAATTGCAGCTTGAATGAAGGCTTGGATCTTGTAACTGAGGCTATTAGCAGAACCGGATATAGTGAGAAGATAAAGGTAGCAATTGGTGTGGCTGCAACTCAATTTTGTATAGGTAATGTGATTTATCTTAAAATTCATAGTGCCAGATGTAATCATAGGTATTACTAGTGTGATTTTTTTCTTTTTTGGGTGATCAATTTATTGTGCTTGTATACGAACTTGGTATATCAAGTTTAGTGATCCATATGAGAACTTCAGTTGGTGAAGATTTGGGAGTTATTAACAGATGCATATATCAGTAACATAGTACAAGATGCAGTACATCTATGTTTTGTCAGCCTGAGATCTCGAACATGAACCCTGATAAACTTTTCTGTGGTTTAATTGCATTCATATTTTAGCATATCTGAATCTAATCGCTTGCAAGATGAAATTGAGTATTCGTGCTTTATCATATCAGTTTGGAGGTGTTATATTTTGCTTATTGTTTTATACCTGCATCAATGGTAAATGCAATATGATTCTGTTTGTACAAATCTTGTTCTGCAATCTTTCGGAAGTGTGATACACGACCTTGTTTCATTATGTATCGACGACAATTCAGGATCCCTTCCTTTCACTTTAGCATAGGCAAATTAGATTGTCCGTGATGTGGTTCAAACTCAAATTGTTCTCATGATGCAAAATCATCAGCTCGATCTGCCTTTTCGGAGAAGCTAATTCTTGTTACATTCTTGCGTTAGGTACGAAATATGATTTGGATCACAAGTCACCAAATAAATCAGGTCAGAATTTCAAGTCCGCGGGGGACATGATTGATATATACAAAGAACTATGTCAAGGTACTTTATCTGCTACTGAAATTTCCTTTCTTTTCCTGATCTAGACAAAACACATTTGGTGCTTCATGTTATTAAGAACTCAGAACCATGTTTACCTTCTGGTGTATTAGCTCTGACATTTACTTGAAATCGATTATTTGATTGCTTTTCAGCCTACCCAGTCGTGTCTATTGAAGGCCCATTCGACAAAGAAGATTGGGAACACTCAAAGCACCTATGCAGCCTCGGAATATGTCAGGTTTGTTCGGTATTTCAACGCTGAAGTACTTACTCCCCATTGCCTAAGCGATTTCTATGTACGCACGCCTTGTCCTTCTTTCAGGTGGTTGGAGATGACTTATTAATGTCCAACCCTAAGCGAATCGAGAGAGCTGTTCACGAGGCTGCTTGTAATTCCCTTCTTCTAAAGGTAAATCGCCGATCCAAAACCAACTCTTAGAACATCATTTTTTGGTAATAATTTCTGACTTCTGTCCATTTATTTTACCGCTACAACGAATCAGATCAACCAAGTGGGCACAGTTACTGAGGCCATCGAAGCAGTCAAGCTAGCCAAGGACGCTAATTGGGGTGTAATCATATCTCAAAGAAGCGGAGAAAGCGAAGATTCCTTCGTAGCTGATTTCGCCGTCGGCGTTGGCGCTGGTCAAATCAAGGCGGGCGCGCCTTGCCGTGGCGAGAGGCTTGCGAAATACAATCAGGTATAGTTTAGGGTCTGAATGTGAAATAAGTGATAGTACGAGGGGTTTAATTGTGATTATTATGCCTTTTGGACCTATCAGCTGCTGAGAATTGAGGAAGAGCTTGGAGACCAATCAGTTTATGTTGGAGATGATTGGAGGAACTGCTGACATGTATTTTGAAATGTAAGTTATATTAATCTGTAGTAATTTTGTCTCTTAATCATATGATTTTCCAACTTCCATGCCAAAGGTCTGTATTTTTTTTTGTTATGATATTCAACTATACTATACAACTTCGGGAGAACTTTTTTTTTTTTGGTATTCGACTAATATTGGTTGAGTATTCAGATAATTTACTATGTTTGTTAAATATGTTGCTTGAATGTTCAGATTTGGAATTTGAAACATTACATCATTATGTGGAAATGTTAATTATGTTGGCGTGGCAGCGGATCCGGTCGAATAATATTGCGGCTAGTATTTGAGCAATTAAAGATAAAAGTGGACACCGATATTTAACGTGGAAAACCCCCAAACAAATCGGGGTAAAAACCACGGGCAAGGAAGAAGAATCCACTATAGAGAAAAATATAGGAGTTACAACCTCTCAATCTATAAAGGAGAAAACGCTCAAACTCTCTCTTTATAGTCGGAGAAAATACCCGACAAACTCTCTATTTTTATTTCTCTCTATTTTCTCTATCGCACTCTTTACTTTGTGCTTCTGTGTGATGAACATACGTTTGTGGGATGGCCTATTTATAGGCAATGGAACTAGCACAAATGAGGTAATCACTTACCTCATTCACGATGACCATTCAATATTTTTTTTTTCTTTTGACTTGTATAGCCGTATTGTCTGACAATCTCCCACTTGAAGATTTGATTGAGGATCAATCGGATCTTCACACCATTCTTTCTCCCTTGCCTTTCATGTTGCTTACGTTTCCGCTAGGCCACTCGAGGAACGACACCAAACGAACTTGTCAGTGTTGACCGCTTTCGTCAAGAAATCTGCTAGGTTATCTTTCGTATGTATCTTCTGCATATCTACCGTGCCCTCTTCCACTTTCTCACGAACGAAGTGATACTGGACTCGTATATGTTTTGACCTGGAATGAAAGGCTGGATTCCTTGCAAGATGCAAGGCACTCTGACTGTCACAGAACAGAAGAATATTCTTCTGTTCGTGCCCGAGTTCCTCCATGATCATTTTCAACCATACCGCCTCTTTACTTGCCTGCGTAGCTGCAACATATTCAGCTTCAGTTGTTGACGTCGCGACAACGGACTGAAGTTTTGATACCCAGGTTACGGCTCCGCCAGTAAGAGTGAACACATATCCCGTGGTAGATTTGCTCTTGTCAAGATCACCTGCATAATCAGAGTCAACGTACCCTCTGACAGTAAAGTCTGCTCCTCCATAACATAATGCAACATCCGAGGTCCCTCTGATATATCGTAGGATCCTCTTCACCGCGCTCCAATGCTCTTTGCCCGGATTCGCCATGTACCGACTTACTACTCCCACTGCATGGGCAATGTCTGGTCGTGTACAAATCATCGCGAACATAAGACTTCCCACCGCTGATGCATACGGTACTCGAGACATCTCCATCCTCCCTTCTTCACTGCTAGGACTCATACTTGAGGATAATTTGAAATTAACAAGAAGCGGGGTAGAAATTGGCTTACAATCTTGCATATTGAAGCGTCGCAAGACCTTCCTTAGATAATTCTTCTGCGAAAGCCAAATCTTCCTGTTATTTCTGTCTCGGTAAATTTGCATCCCTAGAATCTTGTTTGCTGGTCCCAAGTCCTTCATTTCAAATTCCCTAGCCAACTGTGCCTTGAGTTCTTCAACACGATCTTTGTTGGGGCCTGCTACCAACATGTCGTCAACATACAACAGTAATATGATAAAATCACTTTCACCAAACCTCTTGAAATATGCACAAGGGTCTGCATTTAATCTGTTGTATCCAAGGCTCATGATGAAGGAATCAAATCTCTTATACCAACACCTCGGCGCCTGTTTGAGACCGTATAGAGATTTGTTCAACCTGCAAACCAAGTTCCGTTTTTCTTTGTCTTCAAAACCTTCCGGCTGGAGCATATAAATCTCTTCTTCAAGATCTCCATGAAGAAAAGCCGTCTTCACATCTAGTTGCTCTAGATGTAGGTCGAATGTAGCACACATCGCCAGGAGTACCCGAACAGTCGTCAGTCGAACCACCGGTGAGAATATCTCATTGAAGTCAATGCCTTCCTTCTGAGCGTAGCCTTTAACCACCAGTCGTGCACGAAATCGCTCCACTTGATCGTCGCTATTCCGCTTGATCTTAAAGACCCATTTATTGCCGATTGCCTTTCTTCCCTGAGGTAGTGGCACCAACTCCCAAGTCTTATTTTTCCGTAGAGCTTCCATTTCTTCTTGCATTGCCGCCAACCACTGATCTGCATCTGAACTGTTCAGTGCTTCTTGAAGAGTTGATGGCTCTCCGTCATCAGTTAGTAGACAGTATGCAACGTTGCTGTCCATATCGTAATCTTCATGCCAGGATGGTGCGGCTCTTTTTCGTGTGCCCCTCCTAATTTCTGGCTCTAAAGATTCGCTTGGCCCTGCCTCGTGCTCCGGTGCTGCTTCAGAAGAATCTTGTTCCCCCGACTTTCCTTTCACCTGAATTGTCGTAGTATCTGGGCTTTCCTTTGTAGTGCTATCATTTTCTCTTATTAGTTTATCTTCTAAGAAGATAACCTCCCTGCTGATTACAACCTTGTGGGCAGTGGAATCCCACAGGCGATACCCCTTCACACCATCAGCATACCCCAAGAACAAACACTTTCTGGACTTCGGATCCAGCTTCGTAGTTTCTTGGGCGTTGTACATCACGTACACAGGACTTCCAAATACATGGAGTTTGGAATAATCCGCTGGCTTTCCGGTCCACATCTCCATCGGCGTCTTCTGATCAATTGCCGTTGAAGGCGATCGATTGATCACGTAGCAGGCGGTGTTGACTGCTTCTGCCCAGTATGATTTATCCAGACCTGCAGCTCCCAACATGGCTCTTGTTCTCTCCAACAGAGTCCTGTTCATCCGCTCCGCCACTCCATTTTGTTGTGGAGTATACGCCGTAGTGAAGTGCCTTTTGATGCCTTCTCTTTTGCAAAAGCTATCAAATTCCCTGCCAGTATATTCTCCTCCATTATCCGTCCTCAAACACTTGATCTTCTTTCCAGTATCAAGTTCGACCCGAGCCTTGAAATTCTTGAAGGTTGCAAACACATCCCCCTTACTCTTGATGATATACACCCAACACCTCCGGGAGTAATCGTCGATGAAAGACACGAAGTACTTTCCTCCTCCTCGGGATGAAACTGGTGACTGCCATACATCAGAGTGAACCAATTCTAGAATATTGTTGCTTCTAGAATTCGATGTGTTGAACTGTAGCCTATGCTGCTTGTTTGCTACGCAATGCTCACAGAACGGTAGTGACACCTTCGTGAGACCCGGAAGTAGATTCTGGCCCGCAAGAATTTTCATGCCTTGTTCTGACATATGGCCAAGCTTCTGATGCCACAGCATAATAGATCTTTCGCTTGAACCTCCTGAAGCCACAGATGCTTCCCCGTCTTGCACCGTCTCTCCCAACAGCGTATACAGATTTGCAGCAACCTTTTCACCTTTCATTACTACAAGTGCTCCCCGGAATATCTTCATTATTCCTTCCCGAACTTTGATTTCACAACCAAGATCATCGAGCTGTCCCACAGATAATAAATTCTTCTTGAGACCTTCCACGTGTCGCACTCCCTGAATAGTGCGAACTGTACCGTCGTGCAACTTCAACCTCACGGTTCCAACACCTACGATCTTTAAGGCATTATCTTCGCAACTGTACACAGATCCTCCTACGATAGGTTCGTAGTGGTTGAACCAATCTCTTCGAGAGGTCATATGATAAGTTGCGCCCGAGTCAAGAAGCCATATTTCATCGTACGACTTCCTGCTCTCCGTTGAGATAGCTGCTTCGCTACACAATACGTCTCCGCCTGGCGCGTTTGCCAGATTTCCTTGAGGATTGGAATTCTTCAGGCTCCAACAATCCTTCTTTAGGTGACCCTTCTTTCCACAGTGGTAGCATTTCATATCCTTCTTCTTACTTCTTGATTTTCCCCTGCCTTGAGTGTGACTCCCACTTGAACCACGTTCCGTTGATCTCCCTCTCATCACCGTCAAAGCTTCGACCTGTTGCGAGCTTGCTTGCTGGTCCTCCTTGTTCTTTCGCCGATTTTCTTCTTCGAGAATAGCGGCCGCGAGGTTGTTGAAGACCAGAACTTTTGCGTTGTTCGTCAAGTTGATGATGAGTTGATCATACGAATCAGGCAGACTTTGAAGTAGAATTTCCGCACGTTCTTTATCCTCTGTTTTGTACCCCAACGATGTTAGCTGGGAAAATAGAGTATTTAAGACGTTGAGATGCTCCGTCACCGAAGTAGATTCAGACATTCTCAAGGTGAACAATTTTCTCTTCAAGAAAATTTTGTTGTGTAACGACGTCGGCTCGTACAGATTTGTTAGATGGTCCCAAATCTCCTTTGCCGTTTTCTTTTCTTCGACGCTAGACAATATCTCATCTGCTAGTGCCAGATGAAGATTTGCGACAGCGCTCCCGTCCATCTCGTTCCATTTTTTGTCGTCTGTCAGTGTGGCTGGTTTTCCATCTATAGCCTCTAGACAGCCGTCTTTTCGCAAAATCGCCTTTATCTTTAATTTCCACAGTGAGAAATTTCTCCCGTTGAACTTTTCAATATCGAATTTCGCCGCCATAATTTCTGCTCAGTCGTGAGCGATACCTCCGACGGGGTTGCAGCAAATAATTATTGAACTCGTACCGGCTTTATCGTTACCGTAACAAAGGCAATATAATATCTATTATTTTCTGATGTGGAAGATCCACGTTAGTGGCAACCACAGAGCATACGATAAATAGATATATAAAACCCAAGCTAGGCTCTGATACCAATTGTTGGCGTGGCAGCGGATCCGGTCGAATAATATTGCGGCTAGTATTTGAGCAATTAAAGATAAAAGTGGACACCGATATTTAACGTGGAAAACCCCCAAACAAATCGGGGTAAAAACCACGGGCAAGGAAGAAGAATCCACTATAGAGAAAAATATAGGAGTTACAACCTCTCAATCTATAAAGGAGAAAACGCTCAAACTCTCTCTTTATAGTCGGAGAATACCCGACAAACTCTCTATTTTTATTTCTCTCTATTTTCTCTATCGCACTCTTTACTTTGTGCTTCTGTGTGATGAACATACGTTTGTGGGATGGCCTATTTATAGGCAATGGAACTAGCACAAATGAGGTAATCACTTACCTCATTCACGATGACCATTCAATATTTTTTTTTTCTTTTGACTTGTATAGCCGTATTGTCTGACAAATTACTCATCGATACGAAACGCGGTTTAACGGCGCGTCATTTAATTCTTTCGTAGATTATCTATCAATAAAAAATACAAATTGTTTATCGATGTTTGTAGCCCTAGCTAATTTTATATCTCGAAGGATGCTAAACTAGAGCCAGTTTGTGTTATATATAGCAGTGCTTTAAAAATCGCAGTGTAGCGCGCATCATAGCGCAATTTTCGTAAAACGTGTTGTAGCTCAATAAATACAGCGTTTTATTTTTATTTCATTTTTTTAGTTCTCTAATTCTTATTCTTCCTCATAACGCTAAAACTTAATAAAAAAATAAAAATATATTTGCATAGCTTCGAAACTGCTTCAAATTATGGCGACGATGGCCATATACCGGTAGGTCATGGATTTTTAACAGATAAATAGTTAAAAATTGAAAAATAATAAAATTAAATACGCACATAGATATATACATATACATATATATAGTTCATGAGTGTGCTTGAATATAATTAGATTAAAGTTCATCATTATTTCTTTTCTAATTGTTTGCTTCCGTTGTTATATATTATATGTTTTAAGTCGTATAAGTGGCATAATAAAAATACTCGCGCAATAAGCTACGCTATTTAGTCATTTTTTAAACAATGATATATAGGTGTTTACTTAGAGTCGTTGGGGCCAAGTAGTCGCCACCTGTATTGCCAAGAACCACGAAATTATATGCCGTTTAATGCATTTCATATTATTATATGGTTAAATAAGAATCTCGATTTCTTATCAAGTTTCCATCATAAATTTCATTCAAAAGGCCATATCTACCACGTTTCCCCCATCTTAAATGTGGTTGCTGCATCCATTAAAAGCTATCTGTTGTCGTACACCTCGTCACGCACATACCGTTGACATATGCTTTAAATTTAATCTTATCTTTGACTCCAAAATTTCTTAATATCACCTAAAACGAAGGGTTAATTAACTCAACATCGTCAATCTACCTTGACTTTACTACCCAATCTTACAATTTCAGAAAGGTACTCAAAAGTGCTATCGGGCTGCATTGTACATTAAACCTCGGAAGGATATACATTCCAATTTCTTTCCAAGTAAACCTTGGAAAATACTTTGCAGAAAATAATTATAAAAAGTTACCATCTAGCTAGCTAGGCTAGGCTAGGCTAGTTCAATCACATGCAATGCGTTAAGCATGAACCCAAAGTGTCTTGATAGGGACAGTTAAAAGAGATAGTTCGAGAAGTCACGCACAGTTCAGTTGGTGGAAGTTGGAAAAAGACATAACTCTCCCAATAACACTTGTCTTAAATTCAAAAGAAAGCATATATTCACATGCCTGCAAAAATACCATATAGCAAACTACACCACTCTCTCTTCGTTATACACTGAGAAAAATATATTAACCTTTACATTATTTCGTTCCATACAATCTCTCCTCTTCCTCAAAGCAAGGCAAGTAACTCACAAAAAATGGATCTCCATTACCTCATGATTCTCCCCATAGTACTACTCCTTGTAATAATCATCCACGCCTTACATAAAACCCTAGTTAGCGCCCGCCACCATCAGTGCTACCTCCTCGACTACGTCTGCTTCAAACCCTCCGACGACAGAAAACTCAGCACCAAATTCTGCGGCGAAGTCATCAAACGCAACAAACACTTGGGCCTCAACGAATACAAGTTCCTCCTCAAAGCCGCCGTCAGCTCAGGCCTAGGCGAGGAGACCTACGCCCCTAGGATGGTCTTCGCCGGCCGTGAATCTTCTCCCACTTTAAACGACGGCGTTTCAGAGATGGACGAGTTCTTCTTAGACTCCATCGGAAAGGTCCTCCGGCGAACTGGGATCTTACCCTCGGAGATCGACGTCTTGGTCGTCAACATATCGATGCTCGCCTCTATGCCTTCCTCGGCGGCGAGGATAGTCCATTATTACAAGATGAGGGAAGACGTTAAGGTTTACAACCTAACTGGGATGGGCTGCAGCGCTAGCTTGATCGCCGTCGGCGTTGTTCAGAACGTTTTCAAGGCGAGGAAAAACCTCACCGCCTTAGTCGTTACCTCAGAGTCGTTGAGCTTAGGGTGGTACACCGGCAACGACCGGTCAATGATACTCTCCAACTGCCTATTCAGGTCCGGCGGCTGCGCCGCCGTGCTCACCAACAAACCGTCGCTGAAGGGCAGAGCTATGCTGAGGCTGAAGTGCATCGTAAGGACCCACCACGGCGCCGACGACGAGTCGTACGGCTGCTGCATGCAGAAGGAAGACGACAAAGGCTACGTAGGTTTCCACCTCGGCAAGAATCTGCCCAAGGCGGCGACGAGGGCTTTCGTGGACAACCTTAAAGTCATCGCACCCAAGATTCTGCCTCTAACGGAGCTTCTTAGGTTCTCCGCCGTGGCGGCGGCGAGGAAGGTGAGACAGAGGTGGTGGGCGGCGGACGGGGGGAGGCCGGTGATTGATTTCAAGAAGGGAGTTGACCACTTCTGCCTACACACCGGCGGAAAGGCGGTGATCGACGCCATAGCTCAGAGCTTGGGATTGACGGAGTACGACGTGGAGCCGGCGAGGATGACGCTGCATAGGTTTGGGAATACGTCGGCGAGCAGTTTGTGGTACGTTTTGGCTTACATGGCGGCGAAGGGGCGGCTGAAGAAGGGAGATAGGGTTTTCATGATAAGTTTCGGGGCGGGTTTTAAGTGTAATAGTGGTTTGTGGGAAGTTGTAAGAGATTTGGGAATGAGTGAGGAGAATGTGTGGAGGGAGTTTATCGATTGTTATCCTAAGAAGGATTTGACTAATCCTTTCATGAAGAAGTATGGATGGCTTCAGCATGAAGATCCTGCGACGTTTTACGTGCCCGATGATTATGAGATTCCCGACGATTAAGTTAATGGGTTGATTCTAATTACTTGTTATTTTTTTTGTTTACGTGTTTGTGCGATTATTATTGTTGCTTGTTGGTATTATTCGTATATATGGGAAATGTGGGAGGGGAATGTAAGGGTTTGTTTTTTTCTTGATGTTGTTGTTATTGATGTTTTATATGACTTTGTATTTCCGTTTTTTTTTCTACTTCTTTCGGCTCTTTGTCTTTCAAATTATGCTTCTTTAGTGTGTTTGATGTACGGAAGCAAATGTGCAGTGGAAAGAAAAGAGTGTTTCTCTTCGGACATGAAGATTGTGTTGTGTTCTAATTGTATATGTTGTATACGACTTATTATCCTAAAGGAGGCGTGCAGTTTAATTTTAATAATAATAATATAAAATAAGAGAAATTTACATAAAAATATCCAATTATATAAAAGTTGCAAGTCCTGTGTCAGTGTTTTTTTATATGTAGGTACCTATTAGAATAAATTTTTTGGACATTGGTACCAGTCCTACCACAATGTAGGTCATATAACACGTTTAGGTATCATATAGAAACGTATTATGGTACATAATACAGTGAGAAATGGTACATCATGTAACACATTGAAGTAACATATATAAACGATATAGGTACCATATAAACGCGCATATAAAAAGTTACGTCAAGACTGGAAAAATGGCACACACAGTCAAACCGGTACTTATATAAAAAATTTCATCTGCTTGCAAATTTTTTATACAAATGAATATTTTTATATAGATTCACCATTCGTAGGTGGAACATGATCAGATTCAGAGTATATATATGAATAAAATAGCATATTCAAATAAAACCCAACCAACCACGAATTGCAAGGTAAATAATACTTTATTAAACCATTGGAAAAACTATGCCATTTGTTTCGATTTAATGCTTTCTCAGTGGATGCGCAGCATTTATTACCAAAAAATCTACGACCGCGGAAATGGTTGAACATCGCTGGCTTTGGGTCGTCGACTGTTAAAAGACCATAATGAAAACACTTTTGCTATTTCCACATGAGCATTAAAGTGTGCAACAGAATAACAAAAGACTATATATATATATATATACATATATATATATATATTACTATACTTTATTTTGGGAGAAAAAATAACGAGGTTTATCTACTTTTAATTCAATATTCCTTTTTCTTACATGAGATGAGCCAATCAAATAACTTTTACGTTGTATGTCACGCTCCTATTGGAGTAGAAAATGACAACGTGATCACTATGGCTAAGTTAATGATGATGATTGACATATCTCATGCTAAGAGGCCTTGTATTAAATTCCGTCTTACGTTAATAATATCGTTGGGTAAAAGTATAATTATTGTTGTCAAACCAAATTAATTAATACTTGCTCTGTTTTGAAATATTAGGGTAATTGCACACATATGAAGAAATAAAAACAAAATCTCTATTATAACTTAAGTTATTATTTATCCTATTTAATCTAATTATTTTTATTTAAAATGAGAGGGCAAGTTCTAAAAAGTAAAAGAACTTTGTATTAAAAAACCAAATAAAAGTATAAATCGACTTTTTCAAAATACGAAAAGGTTCTGAAAAATAGGTAGGTAATATAATAACCGAATAATAATGCGAAGTAGTTTATGGGAACACGTGGAATCCGTAGCTATTTTCCATTACCCTATCGGAGAATATATAAAAACATTAATATATTCAAATAAAAGTGAACCGCGAATTGCAAAATGGTTAAATATTTTAGTAAATTCTTTGGAAAATCTATGGCCATTCGGTTTGATGATTCGTTGAAGTTGCAATAAGTGCAGCATTTACTAGGGAAAAATCTAAGACCGCATAAACGGTTGAAAATCGCTGGCTTTGGGTCGTCGACTGTTAAAAAAGACCATAATGAAAACACTTGCTATCTTCACGTGAGCATTAAAGTGTGCAACATAATATAAAAGACAAATTATATAAAACAGTAATTTATAAATATCATGCTTTTTTGAAAAAAATAAAAATAAAAAACTAAACGAAGTTTATTTACTTTTAATTCAATGGTCCTTTTCTTACGTGAGATGGACCAATCAAATAACCTTTACGTTGTATGTCACCCTATTGGAGTAACAAAATGACAACATGATCACTATGGTTAACGTTAATGATGATAATTAAAATATCTCATTATCATCTTTTTAACATATACAATAAATATCAAATGGAATAACCCTTTTCGAATCATAATCATATCATCTGTCACCGTTTATAGAGACAATGGTGAAGTCAGAAGTGGTGTCATCATATATCACGTAGTTCATATTATGTAGTTCAATGGGTCAAATTGTAACACAAAGAAAATCTAATCCCACATATGTTATGTAGTTCATATCTATTTCTTTTCCTATATTTTCTGCACGAATGAATACATCAATCATCTTGCAACATAAATTAGGCAGGTGGCAAAACATTTTTTTATGAGATAGATTGGGCTTTGGTGCAACTCAACAAGAGAACACAAGAGACAATAGGTATCACATCAAATTCAAATATATATAGTATGATGCATCTATTTTTGCAATTTAATCATTTTGCCCTCGAAGGATACATATTAGGAACTACAACAAGCTAGCAGCAAGGAAAGCTCACAATGTCCAAAGACTAAGAACAGATTAAGAAAATAAAAAGGAAAGCTTGGTTCTCTGACCAGCTACAACATAGTTAAGCATCTTACAATCTAAATGGAGAGCACATTTGTCTAATGTTGAGGTAGCGTTGGTCTTTTTTCCAACAGTTCATAATGCAACACATAATTATCCTGCCACAAATGCATTTCATTCAAATCAAATCAATCCAATCCAATAGGAGGAGAGGAGTAGCAGTGGTATGTATATAAAGGCATCATAAGAGATTTCAAACCTTGCGAATTTTCTCCCAACTGTTGGGCTCGAAGATTACGTAAGACCCTCTTTCGTAAGCGTTCGTCTTTACATGCGGGTCCATGTTGTTAACTCTAGTCAACCACAATCGATGCTCTTTGTGATAGAACCAGCCTCTGTTATGCCTATTAAAGAAAAGATGGGAAGGGCGCGAATCAGTCCAGGAACTAATTATAGATAGAGCTAAAAGGGGGAAGGAATTTTCCAAGTGGAGTCAACAGCTAGATATAAATCAAAATCAAAAGCTATGAATGAAATAAATTACAGATCACATACAACTCATTCGCCGCATACAATTGTGCTTCATCCTTAGGCATGCTGCATTTATTCAAAAAAATAATTAGTCAGGGAGCAAATGGATTGATAGCAATGATCCACTAGGGTAGGAAGTAATCCAACTTTAATTTGTAGGAAATGACAGAGATATTAAAGCACAGCTTACCTATAAAAGATATAGAACAGAGTATCGAGCTGAAATTTGGAGAAGTACACTTGCTGCAAGTGAAGCCAACATGAACTGTTAGTAATAGAAAAATTTTATGCAAATGTAAAGAAACCTAACTCTATAACAGAGCAAAGCATGCTGACATTCATAGGCGGCGGTGGTCTAGCATAATAGCACTGTGGTACAGCAAACTCAGGGTTCCCCTTGGCAGGCTCATCAGTCCATGGTGAAGCAAATGTTTTGTAGAGACTGTCAGCAGCGTTTAAATTCAATCCTAGCGTTGTTAGGTCAATTCCAAGAGCAAGCATCGTCAAATCGGGGTCGGTCCTTTTTAATATTTTCAACAAACCGAGTAAATTAAACGGTTCAGAAGCTCCCTGCTGTGCAGCCTGCATCGATTTTATTCCTTGATCCCTAAAAGGCTGACCAACAGCAGATATTGGCTGAAGACGAAATTGGGATTGATTCTGCTGCTGTGGATATTGCTGTAAAAACTGATCGTATGACCCCATGCCAGAAACAGAACTAGGTCGCAACCCTAACATTTGAGGTCCACTGCTCTGAATGAAATGAACATGAAACATATTTAAGATAGGCCCATTGAATTGTATGGAGCAAAAAAGCTACTGTCGAAACAGTAGTTCAGAGGTGTTATTAAGCCATCTGCCACAACTCTTCTCCTAACAGACGATTCCTGCTTGATTGAAAAATATAGTATAGTCCACATAGTTTTATCCATGAATAAAAAGGAGTAGAAAGACCATTAAGCCTGATGTGAGATTGATACATTAAAAAGTAAGGTGCAGAACCGACTACTTTCTGGGTTAACTATATTCCAACGTGTCACTTCGGAAACAGTGATAAATGGGCAATTTTCTTGTGAGCCTGTGAATAACTAAGAAATAAATGTTAAGATACCTGTGAGAAGTTTGAATGTGATGATGGGAACATCTCTGATCCATGTAAATGAAGTACATCTTGGTTGTTTACATTCGAAAAAGAGGTGCCACTGCCACTTGCAGGCGGAAAGTGTTGTTGTGGACGATGGGATGTGTATGTTGTTCCCAGAGTGAAACCAGAAGAGCGTCCCATCTGCAAACAAAAAAAAAGAGATAAACCATGGAATGGATCGTATATGAGAAAATTTAACAGATGAATCTCTTACATTATAATGTTGAGGCTGCATCATAGAATCATGAAGCTGTTCTTTTTGGTGTAGATCCATAGAGTAATCGGCACCGCCACCTGCCAAAACATAGATTTTGGCAATAAGGATATTAGAAAGCACACCCTGAAAGAAGAGAGTTGACAGTTTACATTCTTTTGTAATGTTTGAAAAACATTAGATGGTTATGCAATTCAAAAACAAGTTCCAAGAAGCTAGTAGATATGCCATCTAGAAGTTGAGAATAAAAAGAGGAATATTAACACAAAAATGTTAAAAAGTCCATGATGGACAAAACTGAATGCAAATAATTGCTTATGCCAAAAGTAAAACTAAATCACGTACAAAAGATTATTAAATGGCCAACTTCAAAGGGCAATAATAATATAATGTCGATAAGAAACAGCCTATTGAGCATATACCAACTAAAGTGCCGCTGCTGTTTCACAAGTAACAAATTCTCAGAAAACAGCATCCACGCTGAAAGTGCCAAAAGCAAATGATTAAATACCCATTTGCAGTTCAGCAGAATTCAGCACTGACTGCCTCAAGATAACACTAAAATTTCATAGGTATTTCGAGTGCTTATTGAGTTTAGGGAATAACATAAACCAGACCTGGCATACCAACTGATTTCTGGCAGAAAGAAAAAAGGAAGGAAAAAGGAAAGAGGCATTTAAGCATCAAAAACAATACAAACACAGCCCTGGGAGGCTTCTTAAAATGGCAGTCAAAGCATCAATGACTTGAAACACAAAAATAATAATAATAACAACAACAACAACAATAATAATAATAATAATAATAATAATAATAATAATAATAATAATAATAATAATAATATAAGCACCTTTATACCCAGGCAATGCGGGGAAATCTTCATTTTGAATGCTGAATTCTTGATTTTGTTGAACAATAGGGCTCAGACTTTGTTTCCGCAATGAACCTGCGATTTTTAAAGTTATTATGTATCTAAAGCAAAAGCACAAGGACAAATTCTTTGAAAAAACAGTGAAAATCAACAGACAGCATCTTAATTATTTTGAAACTAAATACCCAGCTGTCCTTGGGGGCCTCCAGAAGAACTGGGACGACTGGTCAGTTGAGGGAAGTCATTAATGTCAAAAGGAGCACCGTCAGTTGAACTTCCGTCATTTAACATACCCATATTCATGTTATTAAGAGCTTGGACATGGTTTTGAGATAATGGGCCACCAGACGTTGGGTAAGAATTGCCTAACATTGATAATACCTGCGGAGAAGCTGAAAATGGATACCAACTCGTCAGCCATCATAACAACTCGATCCTCATGCTCAATCATAATGTTTATTTCATGGTCTGATAGAAAGGGAAAATATACTTTGAACAACTTATTGTACATGCCACCTGCTAATTCCAACATGATTGAACCAATTGAATATTTCAACAAACCCAATTTTTGAACAATTTAAGGGCTTATCATTCTAAAATATAACAGAGTAAGTTGTTCCAATCCTAAGACAAACCATTCAAAGGAGCCAAATGCTAGAAATGACGTACCAAAATTACTAGATGAAAATAAATATAACATTCCACCACCAGAAATATATTATCACTGAGAAAAGCATATGGATTGATGAATATCCATAAATCCAAAAATCCTGTTTCGATACTATGGTGCTAATAATTAAAAATGTTCAATTGTCAGGAAATGTGGTTATATTAAAAAACAATTCTTCGAAATGAAAAGGTAACTTATAATTTTGGGGACAGTAGAAGATGGAGATATTAACCCATGACTACATAAACTGAAAACGTCAATATGATAACATTGTTCTTAGGCATATATCTAGCATTGATGACATCCAGATAAGAAACCTTCCAAAACAAAACATATAGAATGAATCTAGCTAACAAAAGAGCAAATATATTCAAGGATGTTACCTTGTTGAAGCACACCACCCATCAGTCTACTTTGCCCCTGAACATTAAGATTGGCAGAACTACTGTTGGCACTTAAACTCAAGCGGGATGCCAGACCAGGGAGAGATAGCCCGCCACCTGAGCTCATATTTCTCCCAATGTTACCTCCACCCACGATATTTCCCACTGAGTTGGTAATACGTGGTCCCGCATTTCCAAGAACTGGGGAAACACCAAGGGGAACATTGCTCCGATTACCAATAGAGCCAGAATTTGGAAGGATTCCAGGAATTGAACCACCAACACCACTGTTGCTATTGCCATACCCCTGATTCCCAACAACATTCATACCACCTCTATTCGCCATTCCAGAATGAACATGCCCTCCACTGTGAGACATCTGCATATATGGAAAATGGAGTTCGGATTTCAACGCAAGCAATAGAACAATAATCCAGAAAACTCAAACCGGAAACAGGTAGTCGTTATATAGGAAGACCTTATATTTTTGGCTAACTAGTAAGCCTCTCCATTTTCGATGCTATAGCACAACCGTAAAATATTTAAAGGTAAGTTCAAACCTGTGAAAATCCAACTGGGAGGTTATTTGACGGAAATCGTCCGCTAGAAAGGTTGGAAGCAGCTTGTTGAACTCCACTTGAAGGAATGTTGTTTATGGTTGTGCTTCTTGATCCAATGTTTCCAGGCATGTTTGGAACATTGAAATTTCCATGCATATTATGTAGCCCCTGTATATTTCCTGCAGAAACAGAAGTGTGATATAAGATATACAATGTGAATTTACAATGATCCAGCCCAAAATAAACTCACCAGTGTGATGAAATACAGGAGAACCAGCACCGGCAGAAAATGATGAAGAAAACGTACGCCCTGTGCTCTCAGGTACACTCGAGGTTGATCCATTTAGCGAAGACTACAATTAACGAGAGAAAATGTTAAATAAAAGCGAATTACCCAAGTAAATGTCGTACAATTATACAAGATAAAAACTAATGAAAGCAGAAAACTGAAAAAAGTCAAGAAATCTAGTAAGAAATCAAAAACTAAAAAACTTTCTATCAATAAGTAATTCAATTATAAACTACGGCCAAAGATAGGACAGTACATTAAGGAGCCCAGACATAGTCAATACGTCAAAAGGTCATAAGGAGAAAATTTTCCCAGCAGCTTCCTTTCCCCAAGTGTCAGAAATTCTAGTAAAGAATCAGCGCAGGTTACTCAGTGAGGGTAGCAATCTGAAATGAAAAACATCATAAGAACATTGATAAAAGAGGATCCTGATATAATACCCGTCATAGGAAATTAAAAAAATTCACATGACTTATTTAAAATTCATGGACTCATTATCTTACACTTGCAGTATCTAACTTAATGGAAAGATATCTCCAGTTAATTATGGATTTGCAAAACCAAGACACAGGTGATTCACAGGACAAAGTGCACAAAAAAGAAACACAATAATGTTCCTGAAAGAATAAATTACCAGAAGTTCAGAACACATCGCATAACCAGTCAGTACGGAGTGATATTTCAGTCTTGCTTCACTAAAAGGCGAAGTAACGTCATGTACTAACTACTAAAAATAACATGAACATGCACTTCACTGAATTCGTTTTTTTGTTATTACGGTCAGAAAAAGGTTTAGGTACCGAAAGACAACAAAGTTTTAACATCTCTACGCTATCACATGTGATACGCCGAAAAGTAGTATGACTATGACGCCATATAACAAATTCCACTAGATCGTAATCTATCCAATCACATAACCTAATGAAATGAAGCAACCATAGAGGCAGATCAGCAGATGGAAGATCAGTTCGTAGAAAACAAAACTAAATGGCATATCCATGGAAAGGTTTACAAAAGCAATTTAACTGGTTCAGCTGCATCAATAGTATCCAAATACTGAAACCAACTCCAATGATCGTGCCAGATATCATTTGTATCATTCCAATATTCAAGTTAAACCCAATTTGAGGAACCACTTTTTTCCAAGGATTAGGTCCCAATTGCACCAAGACTCAGTGTACCCAAAAGGGGAAAAACACCACCACATCATATACAAGGTCAAAAGGAACAAACTTAAATACAACTACAGGCACACATAGAAAAACATAGAAAACTAACTTGCGTCACGGATGAGCAAACTAAATCTCGCAAACCGCACCTACGGCCGAGAATATAGAGGGCATTCAACCACCGATTAAGAAACTAAAACGGCATCGCCTAAGGTAGATTAACAAGCACAAAATCGAAGCTGAAGAAGACATGCAATCGATTGCGGAAACAAAAACCCTATGAGAAACGAACAAAAAAATTACAGAATCCATTGCGTTAAATTAAAGGGCAAAGGAAGTGACGTTTGACCTTTAATAGGAATCGGATCTATGAGCCAAAATCGAAGACTCGAGAGACAGTAATTTTGCGAACTGCAGAGACGAGATTTAAGGGAGAGGAGAGGGAGTGATTCTTACACAGATGAAGATGAAAACAATTGTAGATAAAATGTATAATAGATAAATATATATTATTATTACGTTACATATACTATACGAATAAAAAACTTTGAGAGCTATGGGAAAACGAAAAGAAATAAAGACGACTGCTGCGAGTCTGTGACCGTGGGACCCAAAAGTCGAAATTCTAAAAATATTATTTCCGTCCTTTAAAAAAAATTATTTCCACTCATCAATACAGATTAATAATACGAACATCTACATATAAATACCTAATTGAATAAATTTTTTACAGTACCCATGTCAGAAAATTTACACATAGGTACCCGATTTAATTTTTAAAAGTTTCTTCAGTCATGCCGTACCTTCATATGTGTGCATGGCATACCATAACATGTTGATATAGGATACCTAAATGTGTTCGTACGGCGTACCTATGTTTTAAATAGGGCGTACCTAAATGTGCTAATACGCGTACCATTTTCTATTGTATATATGGTACCCAGATGTGTTGATATAGGGTATCCGAATATGTCGTATGGCATACCTACGACGGATCGGGTACCTATCTGCAAAAAATTTATTCGATTAGGTACCTACATATAAAAAAATGCTGGCATGATACTAAATCAAGTTTTTTTACAGAGGGGTATTTATGTGTAAAGACCCCTTAATAATAACCCGATTAATGTAATTTGTAATGCTTGTTTTGTTTGTTTTGTCAAAGAATACAAGTTGTTTATATTCTGTGCCAACTTTAACTCATTTATTATTTGTAAAGTTAGTAGCAGTTATGTAATTTGTTACATATATATTTGTTGAAATAATGACGTCGATTATTTGCTGCCAACATCGATCAGAAGTGTTTTTTACTTCTTTATATTTGTTAGGATCGATTATGTGTTTAGAGGGGGTGAATAAAAACACTTGTCTCTTCTTCGGTTCTCAACTTGTTGAGGTTAGACACGGTGCTTGATATTTATGTATGTGACTGGTGCGGAAGCAAGCCGATCGGTTATGAACCAAGGCCAGATGGAGAATGTGATCTCTGTGTGTGTTTGCGAGAGACACTGGTTTGTTTCTGGAAGTTCGGAGCCCAAAAATTTCATACGTCTCCCCTTCTTCCCCGCAAGGAAGACACCACTAGAAGACTTGGTTTTACAACTCCCGTTGCACAACCGCCTTAGCTAGACTAACACAGCACAACACACACGTCTATACTTTGGTAACTAAACTCCTAGTCACCACTTTGACAGCTTTTTACAATCCGTCTACTTTCAAGAGCTTTTTACAGTCCTTTGAGAACAATTCACTCACTAACCGAAACCGGCCTAAGGGTGTCCACAATGGGTATTATACGATTGTGTCATAGAGCTGATGTGTCAGTTTATATGACACATCAACCATTGTGGTGGTGTTATATCCATGAACTGTGTCATGGGTATGACATCGGTTCATGGCATGCCACTTTTCTGCTTTTTATTTTATATTTTATGATTTATGCATGTGGGTGCAATTAATATTGAACAATAAATGATAAAAATACACACAAATGATAATAATGCCGTCGACTCAAATTCTAGTTTTGTTTTATTAAATATCTGAAAATTACCTTGTTATTTTACCACAGAATTTTTAATAAATTAAGATTAGATTATTTGTTTCATTGACTATTTTTTATTTATATTAATTAAGCATACGAGTTGGTAAGAAAAATTTAGTTAAATATTTATAATAGTTTAATTAATATATATAGAAATTAAATAATGTAAAAGTATTATAGAATGAAATATAGAGTTGTGGGTCCGTGTTATGGTAGTGTCATGATTGTGGAAAAAAATGAATATAGAGTGTTATAGAATAAAATATTTAAAAGTATAATGTAATGCTGAGGTGGCAGTGTTATGATGTGCTATGAATGTGGACACCCTAATGTAGTGAGGACAACACCTAATTTTTCTTCTTTCCTTCGTAAGCTTTTTAGGCTTATGTGTGTATTCTTTGAATTTCTCAGTAAGGCGCATGTATCTTCAGCTTGTCTTTCCTCTTATTTATAGTTGAGGTTTGAACTTGTGGCCGTTGTGCGATACGACTGTGCACCGGACAGTGCATTAATTGACTTTACCCAAAATGGGTCTGTCCGGTCTTTAGTCGCCCTGTGCATTTTGCTTTATTCCTTATTTGGCTTGACTAGACTTCAACTTGATTCTATCCGTCAACATTGTTGTCAGAAGTCCTCAATTTGTCTTGCCTTAACTTCATTTGAGTTTTTGTCAAGCATGACACATCCAGTATCAGTGATTTGGTCTTCAGTCTTGTTCAATATCCAGTCTTCATCCGATTTTTATTTACGTGGTTATATTACTATGTATTCCCGGTTTCTCATATGTTTATCTGGTAATCTCGGTTTAGTTCAATCACCAAAACTATTAATCATAATTCATGATTTCTAGCAATTTTCTCCTATTTGGTGATTGACAAAACCTTTTAGAGAAGCAGAAGAATCGTTAATTATATCAAACAGGATTTGATACAAGGCAACCGGTCTAATATACCCAATCTAGCGTATCTAGTCCTTAGATTTTGCTAGTGCTCTAATCTCCTTCATCTTCTTGAGCTCTTTGTAGGCCGCTCGCTTGAGATCCACCATCCTGATTAAATCAGTTGTCTGTTCCTCAGTGAGGTTGCAGGCTATGTGTCTCAGAACCGCAGGATTGTACAGTCTCTCGAGCGGTCCAGCTTCAACCATCGCTGTAGTTATTGGATAGACCAATTTGTCGTTCGGTAATACGATTTGCTCTGCCCTAACTCTCTTGGAGTCTTGTGCGCAGATACTGCGCACTGGTAGATCAGAAGATTGGGATGGAGATACGAAGATGGGTGGTTGACTTGTAGCTCGTCCAATTTGGCCTCTGCCAACTCCCCTACCAGCACTGCCACTTGGCCTTTGAGTCTCTTGACTTCTGCTTCCCCCGTCCGTACTTCCACCATTACTGTTACTTGGCCTGCTACTTTCCCCCATTTTGTCAATTACCGTCGTGGTTTTCGTTTGATTAGCCATCAGTTGAACCAGTTATGCCAACTGGTGCTTGACAGCAGCAAGTACCCCCTTAATAGCGTCCTCACCGCTCTGATGTCAGAGCGAAGGTTGTTGAGACCCTCCTTTAAGGTGGTGAACGGCGTGGCCTTCTCCCTGTCAACACCAGCTGTCTTCTCAAGAAGCATAATTTGGCGGTGCATTGCTTTTACCAGTGATACTTCCTTAACATTGGAGACTATCTCTGTGGAGATGGAGATTTGTGGTTCAGTGGTAAAGATCGGTACATTGAAGTTGATGGCGTGGTGCCCAGTGTTGTGAATTGAGATAGTGACTGTTGCAGTCTCTGGTGTTGTTCGTGTGAAAACCGAAAGTGAGGACTGCACCAGATAAATGGAAGCCTCCTCTTGTTGCGGCAGCTCGACTTCGAGGGGTTCTGGTTCCTCAAATTCCATTGTGATTCCAGCTTCTCCAAATGTTAGGAGCAGTGTTTGTTGTTGCTCCAATTGTGAAGCCTCTGTGACTGGGACTTCGTCATTAGTTGCAGCTTCATAAGTCTCACGCGGTATTTTTGCCTCGGTCCGTTGGACTTCCCTGAAACTATCTCCGCATTTGATGTTGCCTCCACTGGAACGGATTTTCCAGTTTCATTGGTCGAGACCGGAATTACCCCCTTAGTCTCTTGCGTCCTAGGCACAAATGGCACTGTGGCCAGTGGTTCATTCACTTCACTAATTGTTGGACTCCTTGGAGCATTCGTTATTGTGGCCTCAAGAGTTGAACTAGAGACCGGTTCTTCTGTCCGTAGTTGCTGCTCGACTACCGGGATCGATATTGAGCTGATTGGCTGTCCATAGGTGGTGATCGGACCTGTACCAGTTATCTCATTCATCGTAGAAGAGAACCGGTGCTCAAGGCTGAGCTTTTCTTGTTCCAGTCGTGCTATAACTTCCAGGTCGTTGACACGCTCGAATACTAGCAAGTATACTAGGTCGTGCAAGTAGTATAAAATGGACGTAAATCCGAGTATCGATCCACGAGGATAGCTCGATTAATTCTAAAATACTATTCGAAATTTTTTTGTTTTTTTATTAAAGAGAATAAGATGTTTAATATGAATTTTTTTCGATATAAAAATAAAATAACCGAACTAGATAAAAGCGCAAATAAAAATGACGGTTTTAAATCAATAATGACAAACGTGATTAAAGCACATATTTTGGCACGGATTATTCGACGTCTTCATGCAATCGACTTTATCTAATCAATACGATTTAAGTCAAGGTAAAAATTCCTAACATACGTGCTACCCGCTCTCGCGTGTATAGCAACAATATACGAGAGTGAACCAATCAACTATATCCCTATATGACTGTAGTTACTCCGCATGCATTCGGCTTTATGAACTTCCCCGAGTTTAGGCGCTTTCGACGCCTAAGGTCTCAGAAACCACACGGACGAAACCGATTCCATCCCTGGTCGGTTTTACGTCGTGGTGTTCGACACTTTAATTCTAACCGGTCTAATCACCTCTCGGTTTCATAAACCAATCAACAAAACAAGCATATGGTGATCAATCATACGCATGCATTAAACACTGATAACGAACACGTAACTTAACACATACGATTAAATAAAGTACGAAAACATTAATATGAGTTCATAGTCCGGCCTAATAAGGCCTTAACCACGAAAAGACTTACACACACATATTAATTAACGACAACAACAAAGGTTTAAACAAACACGTAATTAAAATACAGTAAAAAGGAAAGATAGATTAAAACGCCCCTCACAGTACTTTCGTCGAACGGGTGGTGGGCAACTTAGGAGGTGCTTGGCAATAGCAGCTCAACTCTCAGCCTTTTCCCCCTGTGAGCTTCTCTGCCTTCGGGAATCTCCTCAGCGTATAGGATATGCTCGGTGTGGAGCTGCTTGCTTGAAGTTCTAACCAACCGTGAAGATTGAGGTGTGTGCTTGGATTTGTGCGTGAGTTTTAAGTGAGAGGTGTGGTATGATGGTTACGAGGTTTGATGTGTGGGTCTGGTTTTCTTTCTCCACGGTTCCTCCTCCCCAAATTGTACAAGAGCTGCTCCTTTTATAGACGATGGCAGCGATTAATCTTCAACCTATCATTATCGATGAAGAAACATAGAGCCGACTTGAATCACAAGTATATCTCCCAAATCTCGTTATTTCAGCTCTATGTTGACATCGTGCAGCCATAGCATACATTCCGCTGCCTTTTTATTTTTCTTTTTTTTTCCTTGAGCCTAGTGCGTGATGGATGTATGTTCAAGGTCACTTTCATCAAGCTTTGTGCGATCGATCGGCTGCTCTTCTTCCCTTGCATTATTTATATCTGTGTGTTGGGCTGCTCAAGGCTGAAAAATGTGGGCTGTTTTTATTGTTTTTGGGCTTTCATGGGCTCATATTTTAGGCTGATTTTTTGCCCAAGTTCATTCCCAATTTTTGGCCCTTTTTGCTCTTTTACCTGTAAAATATGAAAAGTAAAATACGATAGGATATTCTCGGACATTTAGACATATAACGATGGAATTACGCAATTTATCGGGCCTAAAATGTTCGTAAAATCCTAACCTATCAACAACCCCCAAACTAGCTTCGATCGTCCTCGATCGTAAAAGCGGAGTAAACAAAATCAAGTTAGGATTTTACGACGTCACTAAATGAATTCTCATGCTTATTCTCAGATAAGCAAAAGCACAATCGGTCGAAATCGTCATCAACTAATGAATGATCCATCTAAACACGAGACATGAAATGATAGTTCGCAATCATATCATAACACAAAAATATTTCCAGATCGTAACACGTATCAAGTAACAACTCTCACATGGATCGCTCAATTCACTCGAAGTGTTTAATTGGGATCTGTATATAAACGCTCAACTCACGACATAGAATGATATTACTCTAAGCTTGCAAATATATCACATCATATTCACATAGTGAATCTCATGTACGAATCAAAAGGTCTTTAAAAATGGTTGTAATGGGGCTTAGGGTAATAAAGGTGTGATATATGGGATAAGTGGGCTTAAAAAAAAAGTCAAGCATGTTAGTCACTAAATCGCTTTCCTCGACGCTCTATACCAACAAAAAGTATGACTCAGATGGCGGAAACTCGTATGACTATTAAAACAAACTCAAAACTATAACTAAGAACTCAAGAAAATAACTGTAAAAATCTATCGTAAACCTCTTTTTTCTACTATATATATATTTTTTTCTTTTTTTTTGATACTTTTTTTTACTATTTTTTTTTTCAAGTTCTTTTTTTTTTCGATCACTCTTTTTTTTTTTCTTCTCTTTTTTTTTCAAAAAAATAAAATATACTACCACAACCGGATATAACACACCGTAATCGTCTTTCTTGTAAACTAATATACTCAATACTTTGAAGCGATTAGTAAGCTAACATGCTGACAAAGGTTCGAGGATGAAGGATAAAATAAAATATCGTGGCTCCAAATCAAAGAAATAAGGCTAATAAGGCTCAAAGGGGCTCACTAATTGATAGATATGTTGGGTGCGGAGATATTTAGGCCAGTGACTCATCCTAAGTGCCTTTATCATATTCGTACACAAAAATCCACAAAGTAATAGTGACATGCATAACAAAGCAAGTTCGAAAATAATCAGACTACGCGTGCCACTCATGCAAAACACATTGAGCAAGTATTGTGTTGCTCATTTTTTTTTTTGGCTCAAAACTCACTATATTTTCTGGGTTTGTGTCTCATGATACGTACTATTTTTCTGAAGCAATTAATGTGGTCAGATAATCAAGCTAATATCAAACACGTAACACGCAGAACTTTCACTAACAATTAGCTGAATCTTATCTCGACACAAGCAAAATTTAAAAAATTTCATCATTGGCAGGTGTTTTCATAAGTGACGTTCAAATCATAACATTGATCAGTTAAACCAACTAATAGACCAAAGAGATCGATATCAAATATAGCATGTGTCACCCCACCCCCAAACTAATTATCACATTGTCCTCAATGTGTAGAAATTTAAAGTAAAGAGAGAGTTTAAGTGACACTGCCCTGAATAATGCATAGATCGATGTGGGCGAGTTGTGAGAGGACTTCAGTTCCTTCAGGATAGAGCTACTTCTGCGGAAGAACCACCCCCAAACTGATTATAAGCCTGTGAGGAAACATAACTAGACGACACCGTGATTCGAATTTTTGTGAAAATAAATTCAAATGCAAGACACACTTATAAGATTCGATAATTCATATAGACTCCAATACAAAATAAAAATAGAAATGCATAGATAGTACTTGGGTTGCCTCCCAAGAAGCGCTGCTTTTATAGTCGTTAGCTCGACTAGCCATCATACTGATCAAGGAGGGTCATTGTCTCGGCTTCTGTCGTTGTTCTGGAGGTCCTTCAGATCGCTGGTATTCTCTCCAGGAGACATGGCCCTGGAACACACAGAATACAAGCACTTGCATTAGTAACATTAGGTTCAACCAGATTAATCGATATAGTTTCCTCTACTTCTCGATCATCGTACAACTTGAGGCGTTGAGCATTGACCGTAAAATATTCTTTTCCATCTTTGAGGATTTGTATGGCTCCGGAGGGAAACACTTCCACCACTTCATAAGGTCCACTCCATTTACTCTTCAACTTTCCGGGGAATAAACGTAGTCGCGAGTTGAAGAGTAGGACTCGATCACCGATTTTGAACTCTCTCCGTATTATTCTCTTGTCATGCCATTTTTTCGTCCGCTCCTTGTAGAGTTTCGCATTTTCGTACGCTTTCTGACGAAATTCTTCCATCTCATTTAGTTGTAGCAACCTATTTTTACCTGCCTCAGAATACTCAAAATTAAGTTTTTTAACAGCCCAATAAGCACGATGTTCTAACTTGACAGGTAAATGACATGCTTTCCCAAATACTAGTCTAAAAGGCGAGGTTCCTATAGGGGTTTTAAAAGCAGTACGATATGCCCATAATGCATCATCTAACTTTAAAGACCAATCCTTTCTAGAGGCATTTACTGTCTTTTCTAAGATCTGTTTAAGTTCCCTGTTGGAGACTTCTACCTGTCCACTGGTTTGGGAATGGTATGGGGTAGACACTTTATGTTTGACACCATATTTTGATAATAAATTGGCAAATAATTTGTTACAAAAATGAGTGCCACCATCACTAATTATTGCACGAGGTGTACCAAAGCGAGTAAAGATATGTTTTTTCAGAAATCGAATGACTACACGTGCATCATTAGTCCTACATGCTTCAGCCTCTACCCACTTAGATACATAATCAACTGCAACCAGTATGTACTTATTAGAGCATGAAGTAGGAAAAGGCCCCACAAAATCTATACCCCAAACATCAAAGAGCTCAACTTCTAACATGCTATTCAAACGCATTTCATGTTTTCTAGAAATATTACCCGTACGTTGACAACGATCACATGAAGCCACAAATGTATGAGCATCTTTAAATAAAGTAGTCCAGAATAAACCTGATTGTAGTACTTTAAATGCAGTTCTCGTCGGACTGTGGTGTCCACCCGTCAAACCAGAATGACAATGAGATAGGACGGAATTTACCTCTTCAGCAGGAATACATCGCCGGATAACTTGGTCAGAGCAAATCTTGTACAAAAATGGATCATCCCACAGGTAATGCTTTGCATCAGAAAGAAATTTCTTCTTCTGATGAAAAGTCAAGCCCGTAGGAATATCACCTGTAGCAGCGTAATTCGCAAAATCCGCATACCAAGGCAACGTGTATTAAGTAAAGCATATAATTGTTCGTCAGGAAAGCATTCATCAATCGGTACGTTCTTATCAAGCTCATGTGAATTGTCTAGCCTAGATAAGTGATCAGCTATCACATTGTCGACACCTTTCTTATCACGAATTTCTAAGTCATACTCTTGAAGCAGTAAAATCCAACGAATCAACCTAGGCTTAGCATCTTTCTTAGCAAATAAGTGTCGCAATGCAGCATGATCAGTATATATGATTACTTTATTTAACACAAGATAAGAATGAAATTTGTCTACCGCAAATACCACAGCTAGTAGCTCCTTCTCGATGGTAGCATAATTCTCTGTGCATCGTCGAGAGTCTTACTAGCGTAGTATATGGTCTGGAAAATCTTATCCTTGCGTTGTCCTAAAACAGCACCAACTGCACCGTCGCTAGCATCACACATCAGTATAAATGGAAGCGTCCAATCCGGTGCGACTATCACTGGGGCAGTGGTGAGTTTCTCCTTCAAAGTTCGAAAGGCCTGTAAACATTCACCAGTAAAATTAAAAGCAACATCTTTAACCAATAAATTTGATAAAGGCTTGGCTATCTTCGAAAAATCTTTTATGAAGCGTCGGTAAAATCCTGCGTGGCCTAGAAAGCTCCGAACCGCCTTCACCGACGTGGGTGGTGGTAGTTTCTCAATTGCGTCGATTTTTGCTCGATCCAACTCGATTCCTTTGTGTGATATCTTATGACCAAGAACTATCCCCTCTTATACCATAAAGTGACATTTCTCCCAATTTAAGACAAGGCTAGTCTCCTCACATCGTTTCAGAACGAAAGCCAAATTATCGAGGCATGCATCAATGAAGAACCAAAAATAGAAAAATCATCCATGAAAATCTTCATAAACTTTTCCACTACATCATGGAAGATAGCTAACATGCATCTTTGAAATGTAGCCGGTGCATTACATAATCCAAATGGCATACGTCTATATGCAAAAGTTCCGTAAGGACAAGTGAAAGTAGTCTTCTCTTGATCCTCTAGTGCTATCGAAATTTGATGCTATCGAAATTTGATTATATCCTGAGTAGCCATCTAGAAAGCAATAAAACTCATGTCCAGCTAACCTTTCTAACATTTGATCAATAAAGGGGAGTGGGAAGTGATCCTTACGAGTTGCGTCATTTAATTTTCTATAGTCTATGCACACTCGCCAACTCGTAACTGTCCTAGTGGGAATTAACTCATTAGAATCATTTCTAACTACAGTCATGCCTCCCTTTTTAGGAACTACCTGTGTTGGGCTTACCCATGCACTGTCGGAGATATGATAAATGATACCTGCGTTCAAAAGCTTGATTACCTCCTTTTTCACCACATCTTGCATCATTGGGTTTAAACGCCTCTGCGGTTGTACAACTGGTTTATATGCCTCTTCCATCAAAATTTGTGTACGCAAATGGTTGGACTAACTCCTCTTATATCCGCCACTTTCCATGCAAAAGCTCGTTTATGTTCTCTTAACACTCGTAAAAGCTTTTCTTCCATAGTATCTGTCAAAGAAGAAGAAATAATCACTGGCAAAGTTTCAGATGCGCCAAGATAAACATATTTTAAATGATTAGGTAAGGGTTTAAGATCTAAAATTGGAGGGTCTTCGACTGAGGGTCGTGGCTGGGTTTCCGATGGTCGATCGAGCGGCTCAATTTTCTGTTTGGCCATCATCTTGTGAGGTGGATTTGCGTCTAGACTCGCCACGATAAACGCTAAGTCGTCATGATTCTCGATATCCTCTCCAGTTAGACATGCATTCAACTCATCCTTGTTCCTGAAGACTTTGTAATACTCAAAAGCGCATTTGTCAATAGTATCGATAAAGGAACACGAATTATCACCCGTAGGATGTTTCATCGCTTTGTAAACATCAAATTCTACCTTATCGTCCCCTACCTGAAGGATAAGCTTACCATTACCGACATCAATAAGAGCTCTCGCCGTATTTAAAAATGGTCTTCCTAGTATCAGTGGCACGTCGGTGTCTTCTTCCATATCCAACACTACGAAGTCTGCAGGAAAGTAGTGTTCTCCCACCTTAACTAGCACATCTTCAATTATTCCTCGTGGGTATGTGATCGATCTGTCCGCTAACTGAAGGATTGTAGATGTGGGTTTCGGCTCGCCAACTCCAAGTTTCCTAAGAAGAGAAAATGGTAATAGATTAATGCTCGCACCCAAATCACATAAAACATTGGTAAAAGAAAGTGAGCCTATTGAACAAGGGATAGAGAAGCTCCCTCTGTCTTTAATCTTTGGAGGTAACTTCCTTTGTAGCACAACCGAGCATTCTTCATTAAGCGCAATAGTACCGTGTTCTTCCAGTTTATTTCGATTCGATAATATTTCCTTCATGAACTTCACGTACTTCGGAATCTGCAAAAGTGCTTCACAAAAAGGGATATTAATTTCAAGTTTTCTAAATATGTCAATAAAACGTTCAAAATGTTTATCCTGTTTTCCTTTTCGTAGCGCTGCGGGAAATGGAGGTCGGATCTTGATAGGAGGCAGTGGTTCGGCCTTCTTTTCTGTTAGTGAGTTGTCCGGTGCATTCTCCACCTTTTGATTTCCCTCTTGGGCGTGAATGTTCTCGTCCTTGGTCGCGGATTTGTTCTGATCAGCCTTTTCTGGTCCGATCTCCATTGTCGCCTTCTTCTTTTCCGAAGCTGGCTCGAGCGTCTTTCCATTTCTCAGCTGAATGGCTTTAGCATACTCTCGAGGGTTCTTCTCTGTATCGCTTGGGAGTGTTCCCTGCTTGCGTTCGGACAAAGAGCTCATCAAATGATTCATCGAGCTTGCCAAACTTTGCAATGTATTCTCTAACTTGTCGAGCCTCTCATCCTTCTTGCGATTTTGATCGTTTTGATAGTGAGTCATCTTCTCGAATGCTAGCTCCCAATCGGCTTTCTGTTTTGGTGGTGGAGGGGCGTTATGTTGATTCTGAGCTTCTGAAGGCTTTAGGTAGTGGGAATTTCCGTATGAAAAATTTGGATGATTCCTCCAACTCGAATCGTACGTGTTTGAGTATGCATTTCTCGGCCTATTGTGAATGTGGTTTACTGTTTCGGGATCCTTGCCTTGCGTCTCGTCTAACCTCCTATGTATAGCTTCAAATTGAGCCTCTATGGAGCTACTTATTTCGTGTACTCCAACCGTTGGTTGGTCTAAGTCTTGTTCAGTATACCTTGCGGGATAAGCTGCGATACGCTCGATGGCTTGGAGTGCATCTTCGTCGGCTAGCTCCATGAAATTTCGTGTACACCCGCCATCGACGATTCTCTTATTTTGTGTACTCAGTCCGAGGAAAAATGACTGCATCTGAACGCTCAAAGGGATACTATGGTCCGGGCATCGCCTAAGAAGACTCTTATATCTATGCCATGCATCGCTCAGGGTTT
Source organism: Craterostigma plantagineum (assembly GCA_027422505.1). Classification (NCBI taxonomy): domain Eukaryota; kingdom Viridiplantae; phylum Streptophyta; class Magnoliopsida; order Lamiales; family Linderniaceae; genus Craterostigma; species Craterostigma plantagineum. Next base: position 256,420 of record JAPQWV010000118.1, read on the forward strand.
CGCCACCTTCCTGCTTAAAATTTACCAATTGGCTTCTTATCTCGCTAGTTCTCGATAAAGGGTAGTACTTCCCTAGAAAGCACTCCGTCAGTTCCTCCCAACTAGTGATGGAGGCGTGTGGAAGTGATGAGAACCACTCTGATGCCTTTCCTGTCAACGAAAACGGGAAAAACGTTAATCGTATAACTTCCGCTGAAACACCGGGGTATTTAATTGTTTTGCAAATTTGTGAAAATTTTAAAAGGTGAGCGTTTGCGTCTTCATTCGTCAGCCCATGGAATTGGACCGAACCAGTCACCATTTGTGGTGTAACCGGTTTAATCTCAAAATGGTTATTCCGCCCTCCGGGAATGACAATCGGATCGTTGTCATCGAACAGTCCCGGAAGTGCACGACTAAGCAGCGTGGGACGAGGAGAAACTGCCCCGTGGTTATGTTGTCCATCATGGTCGTGGACCTCCTCCTGGTTGTCGTGGTCGTGATTATCCATCCTTCGTCTACGATCTCGGTTGTTACGTGGTTATATTACTATGTATTCCCGGTTTCTCATATGTTTATCTGGTAATGTCGGTTTAGTTCAATCACCAAAACTATTAATCATAATTCATGATTTCTAGCAATTTTCTCCTATTTGGTGATTGACAAAACCTTTTAGAGAAGCAGAAGAATCGTTAATTATATCAAACAGGATTTGATACAAGGCAACCGGTCTAATATACCCAATCTAGCGTATCTAGTCCTTAGATTTTGCTAGTGCTCTAATCTCCTTCATCTTCTTGAGCTCTTTGTAGGCCGCTCGCTTGAGATCCACCATCCTGATTAAATCAGTTGTCTGTTCCTCAGTGAGGTTGCAGGCTATGTGTCTCAGAACCGCAGGATTGTACAGTCTCTCGAGCGGTCCAGCTTCAACCATCGGTGTAGTTATTGGATAGACCAATTTGTCGTTCGGTAATACGATTTGCTCTGCCCTAACTCTCTTGGAGTCTTGTGCGCTGATACTGCGCACTGGTAGATCAGAAGATTGGGATGGACATACGAAGATGGGTGGTTGACTTGTAGCTCGTCCAATTTGGCCTCTGCCAACTCCCCTACCAGCACTGCCACTTGGCCTTTGAGTCTCTTGACTTCTGCTTCCCCCGTCAGCACTTCCACCATTACTGTTACTTGGCCTGCTACTTTCCCCCATTTTGTCAATTACCGTCGTGGTTTTCGTTTGATTAGCCATCAGTTGAACCAGTTATGCCAACTGGTGCTTGACAGCAGCAAGTACCCCCTTAATAGCGTCCTCACCGCCTCTGATGTCAGAGCGAAGGTTGTTGAGACCCTCCTTTAAGGTGGTGAACGGCGTGTTGGCCTTCTCCCTGTCAATACCAGCTGTCTTCTCAAGAAGCATAATTTGGCGGTGCATTGCTTTTACCAGTGATACTTCCTTAACATTGGAGACTATCTCTGTGGAGATGGAGATTTGTGGTTCAGTGGTAAAGATCGGTACATTGAAGTTGATGGCGGTGGTGCCCAGTGTTGTGAATCCTGAGCCGGTCTGGAGGTTGAGATAGTGACTGTTGCAGTCTCTGGTGTTGTTCGTGTGAAAACCGAAAGTGAGGACTGCACCAGATAAATGGAAGCCTCCTCTTGTTGCGGCAGCTCGACTTCGAGGGGTTCTGGTTCCTCAAATTCCATTGTGATTCCAGCTTCTTCAAATGTAGGAGCAGTGTTTGTTGTTGCTCCAATTGTGAAGCCTCTGTGACTGGGACTTCGTCATTAGTTGCAGCTTCATAGGTCTCACGCGGTATTTTTGCCTCGGTCCGTTGGACTTCCCTGAAACTATCTCCGCATTTGATGTTGCCTCCACTGGAACGGATTTTCCAGTTTCATTGGTCGAGACCGGAATTACCCCCTTAGTCTCTTGCGTCCTAGGCACAAATGGCACTATGGCCAGTGGTTCATTCACTTCACTAATTGTTGGACTCCTTGGAGCATTCGTTATTGTGGCCTCAAGAGTTGAACTAGAGACCGGTTCTTCTGTCCGTAGTTGCTGCTCGACTACTGGGATCGATATTGAGCTGATTGGCTGTCCATAGGTGGTGATCGGACCTGTACCAGTTATCTCATTCATCGTAGAAGAGAACCGGTGCTCAAGGCTGAGCTTTTCTTGTTCCAGTCGTGCTATAACTTCCAGGTCGCTGACACGCTCGAATACTAGCAAGTATACTAGGTCGTGCAAGTAGTATAAAACGGACGTAAATCCGAGTATCGATCCACGAGGATAGCTCGATTAATTCTAAAATACTATTCGAAATTTTTTTGTTTTTTTATTAAAGAGAATAAGATGTTTAATATGATTTTTTTTCGATATAAAAATAAAATAACCGAACTAGATAAAAGCGCAAATAAAAATGACGCTTTTAAATCAATAATGACAAACGTGATTAAAGCACATATTTTGGCACGGATTATTCTACGTCTTCATGCAATCGACTTTATCTAATCAATACGATTTAAGTCAAGCTAAGAATTCCTAACATACGTGCTACTCGCTCTCGCGTGTATAGCAACCCTATACGAGAGTGAACCAATCAACTATATCCCTATATGACTGTAGTTACTCCGCATGCATTCGGATTTATGAACTTCCCCGAGTTTAGGCGCTTTCGACGCCTAAGGTCTCAGAAACCACACGGACGAAACCGATTCCATCTCTGGTCGGTTTTACGTCGTGGTGTTCGACACTTTAATTCTAACCGGTCTAATCACCTCTCGGTTTCATAAACCAATCAACAAAACAAGCATATGGTGATCAATCATACGCAGGCATTAAACACTGATAACGAACACGTAACTTAACACATACGATTAAATAAAGTACGAAAACATTAATATGAGTTCATAATCCGGCCTAATAAGGCCTTAACAACAAAAAGACTTACACACACATATTAATTAACGACAACAACAAAGGTTTAAACAAACACGTAATTAAAATACAGTAAAAAGGAAAGATAGATTAAAACGCCCCTCACAGTACTTTCGTCGAACTGGTGGTGGGCAACTTAGGAGGTGCTTGGCAATAGCAGCTCAACTCTCAGCCTTTTCCCCCCGTGAGCTTCTCTGCCTTCGGGAATCTCCTCAGCGTATAGGATATGCTCGGTGTGGAGCTGCTTGCTTGAAGTTCTAACCAACCGTGAAGATTGAGGTGTGTGCTTGGATTTGTGCGTGAGTTTTAAGTGAGAGGTGTGGTATGATGGTTACGAGGTTTGATGTGTGGGTCTGGTTTTCTTTCTCCACGGTTCCTCCTCCCCAAATTGTACCAGAGCTGCTCCTTTTATAGACGATGGCAGCGATTAATCTTCAACCTATCATTATCGATGAAGAAACATAGAGCCGACTTGAATCACAAGTATATCTCCCAAATCTCGTTATTTCAGCTTCTATGTTGACATCGTGCAGCCATAGCATACATGCCGCTGCCTTTTTATTTTTCTTTTTCTTCCTTGAGCCTAGTGCGTGATGGATGTATATTCAAGGTCACTTTCATCAAGCTTTGTGCGATCGATCGGCTGCTCTTCTTCCCCAAGTTGCATTATTTTATATCTGTGTGTTGGGCTGCTCAAGGCTGAAAAATGTGGGCTGTTTTTATTGTTTTTGGGCTTTCATGGGCTCATATTTTAGGCTGATTTTTTGCCCAAGTTCATTCCCAATTTTCGGCCCTTTTTGCTCTTTTACCTGTAAAACATGAAAAGTAAAATACGATAGGATATTCTCGGACATATAGACATATAACGATGGAATTACGCAATTTTTCGGGCCTAAAATGTTCGTAAAATCCTAACCTATCAACAACCTGTAGCGCCCCGCCATCTACTACCCTTATCTTACACTAACTGACGTGACTATAGAAATATAAATATATTACATACAAAATACCGATAGAATTTTTCGATGTTTACAAAGCTCACCACACACTACTATTTTACAATACAAACATTATTCGAATGTTCTACATACAATACAAACATATTTTACAAAGCACAGCGTAAATTTACATAACACCCGCCACACAGGTCGCATCCATGTACACACCACCCTCAAAAGTCACCGGAAATTCCAGAAGGACCAGCCTCGCCTTTAACAGGTTCACGTACCGTGTTCACTGCGTCTACAACACATAATAACATGGGATGAGCTATAAAGCTCAGTAAGTGGAAATATGCATGTATGCACGTGTCAACTAGCAAAGGCATCCGCGCCAGTGCTTTCTAATACTCACATACTCATATCATTCTTATTTCTTTCTCATTTCTTTTTCATTTGTATCTGGGCCCATAGCTAACTTACTACTCGCACCACCATAACATGAGCTCAAATCCTATACGAATAAAAATACGATAGTTGGCCCACTCTGGCTAGGACAAAACTAGGATTTATCTCCAGTTTTTCTATTCACCAGGTCGCCCCTCTATCTGGCCATCGTCCTTTTTCATTGCGGTTGCCTTTCCTGGCACTCTGGCTTACGCCATGTGTTTCGTCCAGGTGACCCTCGTCCGCTACCTAAATAATTAGATACATACATTCGACGGTTTACCCCCATCATGGTGCCTTTGTAGAAGTAGCTATATTATGACTCTTCATAAGTCTACATCAAATACTAATGTCTTCAAACATATTTTGTTTTCAAGACGATCATATACTGTGCATACTCATACTTCTAATCCTCACATCATTCGTGTATGCACATGCTCATGTCACATAATTATGCAATAAATGTTTACTATGCATAAGCATATCGAAACATTTCATTTCACCAATCCTCACCACATATTCGCATCAAAGCACATAGTCACGTATAACAAATACTTATAACACAAATTATGTGTTGTAGATGAGATTCCCACTTACCTGACGTCCTTAAGCTAATTGCTAACCGGTCTGTTGAGTTTCCTAAAATATCGTCCTTTAACCACGAAAAGACAATAAAATCAATTTATATATTATATTAGTTGACTACGTAAATTTTCGTTCGGAAATTCCATCAAAAACGACATTTGCCTATACCGTAAATTGACCCTGAAAACACCGAGAGGCAAATTATGATCGGGCGTTATGAAAGACTATGCCCATTAGACTCAAAATATTTTTCTGATTAAATGGTATAAAAATATTTTTCCTCAAAACGTTTTATTCGTAAAGTTAAAACGTTTTATTCGTAAAGTTCTGATTCGCGAAGTGCATTACATGAACCCGCGAAATTCCACACAGTAACCAAGTTCGCAAAATGTTACACAGATTCGCGAACCCACACACAATTCGCAAAGTCTCTACAATTTAAACCGGCCCGCAAAGCTTAGTTTACAAAAGCAATTCGCAAAAGTTACTGTTCATTCGCAAAATTCATTCAATTCGCAAAACTCACTTCGCACACCTCAATTCGCAAACCTCATGGATTCGCAAAACACAACCCGCAAACCTCTCAAAGTCTCAATTCGCAAAATGAAATTCATAAATTAGAACTCGCGAAGTTCGACCGACCCGCAAAGCTCACTTCGCATATCTTCACTTCGCAAACCTCTAAGAACTAACAAACTAATCATTTCACATTCTCACTTTGCGAATTCATTCAATTCGCGAAGTCAACAAACACAATTCGCAAACTTAAAAATTCGCGAATTAGAGTTCGTGAAACTCATATTTCACGACCCCATCGTTACCAAAAACACTATTTAATACTTAAAATCTGAAAACCTTCGATCAACATATTATTTTCTCAAGAACACAACGAACTTCTTTAAAACTTCAAAATATATTTGAACCTTCAAAAATTAGAAACCTGTATAAAACTTTCAAAGATCTAGCTTCTCGTATCTAACATACTTAAAACATACTAAATCATAACATAAAGCTTAAAGATTAAGGTAAGAAATTTATACCCCTTCCAAGCTTAAATTCAACCTCTACAGTTTGAGTTCTCCGTCTTCTTTCTAGATTAATTTTTCTTATGATTGAATAATTGATTCATCTTACTTCTCCATTAGTGCGTTAAACACAAAGGACAAAACCCAACGTTGATATTTACCTAATCCGAAAAGCATTGTCTCCCACTTGTCTTTCCTACTTAATTATAATTAATTTATTATTATCCCAACTTCTACACTTTGCACTTCCACACTTTGCACTTCCACACTTTGCACTTCCCAACTTCAAAGGTTCAAAGTTTGCACTTTGCACTTTGCAACTTCACGCATCCTTATAACTCACAAAGTATACTTCACATACTCAAACACTTCGTGAACCTTTTAACTCGCGAAGTCTACCTCACATATTCATAGTTCGCCACTTAAATTGGCCCGTGAAAATTCTTATTTCACGATTCACGAATCTTCGTAATTCGCCAACTTCATAAATTTCACATAAGCACATAATATATAAAATATGCAGTCATATAATCACGTAATATGCATGCAAATTTATTGGCCGGCTTACTTACGGGACCCGGGTATTACACAACTCCCAAACTAGCTTCGATCGTCCTCGATCGTAAAAGCGGAGTAAACAAAATCAAGTTAGGATTTTACGACGTCACTAAATGAATTCTCATGCTCATTCTCAAATAAGCAAAAGCACAATCGGTCGAAATCGTCATCAACTAATGAATGATCCAGCTAAACACGAGACATGAAATGATAGTTCGCAATCATATCATAACACAAAAATATTTCCAGATCGTAACACGTATCAAGTAACAACTCTCACATGGATCGCTCAATTCACTCGAAGTGTTTAATTGGGATCTGTATATAAACGCTCAACTCACGACATAGAATCATATTACTCTAAGCTTGCAAATATATCACATCATATTCACATAGTGAATCTCATGTACGAATCAAAAGGTCTTTAAACATGGTTGTAATGGGGCTTAGGGTAATAAAGGTGTGATATATGGGATAAGTGGGCTTAAAGAAAAAGTCAAGCATGTTAGTCACTAAATCGCTTTCCTCGTCTACGCTCTATACCAACAAAAAGTATGACTCAGATAGCGGAAACTCGTATGACTATTAAAACAAACTCAAAACTATAACTAAGAACTCAAGAAAATAACTGTAAAAATCTATCGTAAACCTCTTTTTTTCTACTATATATATTTTTTTTTTTTTTTTTTGATACTTTTTTTTATTATTTTTTTTCAAGTTCTTTTTTTTTTCGATCACTCTTTTTTTTTCTTCTCTTTTTTTTTCAAAAAAATAAAATATACTACCACAACCGGATATAACACACCGTAATCGTCTTTCTTGTAAACTAATAGACTCAATACTTTGAAGCGATTAGTAAGCTAACATGCTGACAAAGGTTCGAGGATGAAGGATAAAATAAAGGGATAATGTGGCTAAATATCGTGGCTCCAAATCAAAGAAATAAGGCTAATAAGGCTCAAAGGGGCTCACTAATTGATAGATATGTTGGGTGCGGAGATATTTAGGCCAGTGACTCATCCTAAGTGCCTTTATCATATTCGTACACAAAAATCCACAAAGTAATAGTGACATGCATAACAAAGCAAGTTCGAAAATAATCAGACTACGCGTGCCACTCATGCAAAACACATTGAGCAAGTATTGTGTTGCTCATTTTTTTTTTGGCTCAAAACTCACAATATTTTCTGGGTTTATGTCTCATGATACGTACTATTTTTCTGAAGCAATTAATGTGGTCAGATAATCAAGCTAATATCAAAACACGTCACACGCAGAACTTTCACAAACAATTAGCTGAATCTTATCTCGACACAAGCAAAATTTAAAAAATTCCATCATTGGCAGGTGTTTTCATAAGTGACGTTCAAATCATAACATTGATCAGTTAAACCAACTAATAGACCAAAGAGATCGATATCAAATATAGCATGTGTCACCCCACCCCCAAACTAATTATCACATTGTACTCAATGTGTAGAAATTTAAAGTAAAGAGAGAGTTTAAGTGACACTGCCCTGAATAATGCATAGATCGATGTGGGCGAGTTGTGAGAGGACTTCAGTTCCTTCAGGATAGAGCTACTTCTGCGGACGAACCACCCCCAAACTGATTATAAGCCTGTGAGGAAACATAACTAGACGACACCGTGATTCGAATTTTTGTGAAAATAAATTCAAATGCAAGACACACTTATAAGATTCGATAATTCATATAGACTCCAGTACAAAATAAAAATAGAAATGCATAGATAGTACTTGGGTTGCCTCCCAAGAAGCGCTGCTTTTATAGTCGTTAGCTCGACTAGCCATCATACTGATCAAGGAGGGTCATTGTCTCGGCTTCTGTCGTTGTTCTGGAGGTCCTTCAGATCGCTGGTATTCTCTCCAGGAGACATGGCCCTGGAACACACAGAATACAAGCACTTGCATTAGTAACATTAGGTTCAACCAGATTAATCGATATAGTTTCCTCTACTTCTCGATCATCGTACAACTTGAGGCGTTGAGCATTGACCGTAAAATATTCTTTTCCATCTTTGAGGATTTGTATGGCTCCGGAGGGAAACACTTCCACCACTTCATAAGGTCCACTCCATTTACTCTTCAACTTTCCGGGGAATAAACGTAGTCGCGAGTTGAAGAGTAGGACTCGATCACCGATTTTGAACTCTCTCCGTATTATTCTCTTGTCATGCCATTTTTTCGTCCGCTCCTTGTAGAGTTTCGCATTTTCGTACGCTTTCTGACGAAATTCTTCCATCTCATTTAGTTGTAGCAACCTATTTTTACCTGCCTCAGAATACTCAAAATTAAGTTTTTTAACAGCCCAATAAGCACGATGTTCTAACTCGACAGGTAAATGACATGCTTTCCCAAATACTAGTCTAAAAGGCGAGGTTCCTATAGGGGTTTTAAAAGCAGTACGATATGCCCATAAGGCATCATCTAACTTTAAAGACCAATCCTTTCTAGAGGCATTTACTGTCTTTTCTAAGATCTGTTTAAGTTCCCTGTTGGAGACTTCTACCTGTCCACTGGTTTGGGAATGGTATGGGGTAGACACTTTATGTTTGACACCATGTTTTGATAATAAATTGGCAAATAATTTGTTACAAAAATGAGTGCCACCATCACTAATTATTGCACGAGGTGTACCAAAGCGAGTAAAGATATGTTTTTTCAGAAATCGAATGACTACACGTGCATCATTAGTCCTACATGCTTCAGCCTCTACCCACTTAGATACATAATCAACTGCAACCAGTATGTACTTATTAGAGCATGAAGTAGGAAAAGGCCCCACAAAATCTATACCCCAAACATCAAAGAGCTCAACTTCTAACATGCTATTCAAAGGCATTTCATGTTTTCTAGAAATATTACCCGTACGTTGACAACGATCACATGAAGCCACAAATGTATGAGCATCTTTAAATAAAGTAGTCCAGAATAAACCTGATTGTAGTACTTTAAATGCAGTTCTCGTCGGACTGTGGTGTCCACCCGTCAAACCAGAATGACAATGAGATAGGACGGAATTTACCTCTTCAGCAGGAATACATCGCCGGATAACTTGGTCAGAGCAAATCTTGTACAAAAATGGATCATCCCACAGGTAATGCTTTGCATCAGAAAGAAATTTCTTCTTCTGATGAAAAGTCAAGCCCGTAGGAATATCACCTCTAGCAGCGTAATTCGCAAAATCCGCATACCAAGGCAACGTGTATTAAGTAAAGCATATAATTGTTCGTCAGGAAAGCATTCATCAATCGGTACGTTCTTATCAAGCTCATGTGAATTGTCTAGCCTAGATAAGTGATGAGCTATCACATTCTCGACACCTTTCTTATCACGAATTTCTAAGTCATACTCTTGAAGCAGTAATATCCAACGAATCAACCTAGGCTTAGCATCTTTCTTAGCAAATAAGTGTCGCAATGCAGCATGATCAGTATATATCTGTGTGTTGGGCTGCTCAAGTTGCATTATTTTATATCTGTGTGTTGGGCTGCTCAAGGCTGAAAAATGTGGGCTGTTTTTATTGTTTTAGGGCTTTCATGGGCTCATATTTTAGGCTGATTTTTTGCCCAAGTTCATTCCCAATTTTCGGCCCTTTTTGCTCTTTTACCTGTAAAATATGAAAAGTAAAATACGATAGGATATTCTCGGACATTCAGACATATAACGATGGAATTACGCAATTTTTCGGGCCTAAAATGTTCGTAAAATCCTAACCTATCAGTCGTCATACCCACTACCAGATGTGTGCTGGAAGTTTGCTCTTCTCTGATTGATGTATACTTGAAGCTGATTTATCTTGAGAAGGAGGGTGTAGAGTTCCCGCGACTGGAGCAGCTCCTTGATAGTCTTAATGTCGAGATATCTAATAATTCGGCCTTGAGTCTTCCTTGCCTTGCTCATCCGGTCCTTTTGATTGTCTGCAACTGAGGGGTGTGTACCTGATGGCAGCCCATTCGTCGAAGTCTTTGATTGGCTAGGCTATCTTCTCCCCAATCTCCTCACTTATTAAATCCCACGCAATGTCTACAACTGTTTGAGGAGATGAGATCATTTGAGCCTTTCCTTTGCCTTTGTCTGAGGACACTAACTGGACAGCTTCTGGCTCTCTTATCACCACACTGCTTTTTCCCTTAGCAACAGCTTCAGTACGGTCGGTGGTGAGACCGGGACTTCATTGAAGAGTGGTACTTCAGTCTGAACAGTCTCTGGTCTGATGAACGTGAATGTTGCTTCAGCCTCAGTCGTGTTGATTGCAACTATAGGTTGATCAGAGACTGCAATCTGGTTCTTCTTAGTGGATGGCTTGGATCTTTTCTTCTTTGCCACCACCTGACTGATTGGCAGATCTGATTCTGTGCTTGATGAGGGCACCGGGTTTCTCAACTACCATATTCTTGCTTGGCTTCGCCGCAGCTGGTTGCTCAGTAGTCTTTCTTTTTCCCGGTTCCTTGGCTGGTTCCTTCGTTGCTGCCTTTGTGGGGTCCTTTGGAGAAGCGGTCACATCAGCCTATCTAACATAATCAGCCGTGACCAGCTAACTGGATGTCAGCTTCTGTATCAGTCCCAGTTCTTGGACTTTCTGGGACAGAAGAAATGAGAGATGTGGGGCATAATTCTTGAACTGTCAATTTCTATTGGGCACCATGGTAGTCAGAGTCTTGAAGATTATTTCCGCCCAGTTTATTCTTTGGTTTGTGAGCACTGCCACCATCGCTTGAACTTTCTCGGTGGTCAGCATGTCAAAAGAACCAGCTTTGCCCAGTACTGCATTAGCCAAAACATTGTTGAGCAGTCGGTATACAGGCCCGAGAGCAATCCTCTTCTCACCATCTTGAGAGGTGCTCCAGAGATGGACATCATCGTTTTCATGTTCTCCTTCAGATTTTCGTAGATGAAGGAGAAATTAGATTCACCTTGTTGTGGCAGCTCAAGGGCTTCAGCGAACCAATGTGGCTTAATCTCAACATGTTCACCTCTGATGACGCACCAGAGATTGTTGCCGTGAGTGACCGCAGAGTCGAAAAACTCTCTTAGGACTTCTGGATAGATCTCGTAAGAGCATTCCATAAATTTTGCAGCCCTGACTGCTTTAGAGAGTGAATAACGGGGAAGAATTCAAAGGCGATCGGTCATGGCGTCGTTGAAGTGGATTTGGAAGATGGCTCGGGTCATCTCATGCTTGAGCCATTGTATTGATTCTGGAAAGTTTTGACTGGATTTTGGTTCGAGGGATGTCTAACTAGGAATTTGAGAATTTTAGGGCTTGAGAGAAGCTAGTGAACTTGTGAGGTTTTGAACGAAGAAGACGATGTTTTGAATCCTTTCAAATTCTTCTAAGTCTCGGCGAACTTCAAAATGGGCTTAATGGGCCTTACCTTTTTATATAATGCCTCAGTGCTTTATGTCACATACCGTGTTAGAACATTTAATGCGGTACAATGTTTTGTACTCATTCTCTACAGATAGACTTGCAGACGTGATGCCAGTTTTTACCTGATACATGTTAAGAAAAACATGCAATATATGCATTGATGAAGTGCATTAAATAAAAATAGAATTGGTCTCTGCTATGGGGAATGTATGTAGTCATTGTTTTGAAAAGAAGTCCGGTTCAGAAGGAATCCGGTATCTGACTATGAAAATTCCACTCGAAGACATTAAGAGAATTATATGCTTGGTGTTGGTTTTAGTTGACACCAACTAGGATGAGTGTATAGACTGATATTATGAAGGAATGACCGACTTCGAAGGTGGCGTGCACTGAAATCATTAAAATACAACATTTTTGTAATGTCTAGGTAACTTCGTCATATTAATATAACGTTGTTCCCCCTGACTTCATGCTAGGACTTTTAAGATAAGTCTAGTAGTCCTAGAATATTTCGAAGGAAGATAGACTTAGCTTCAGGGAGTGGTTGGGAAGGGTGGTCTTCATTTGACGGTCTGTTAAGTCCTTGGTACCCTATTTGATTTGGATCCGATGATTAGAATTTTTGGTATCCAGATCTGGATAATCCTCATATATCTTCCAGTATTTGGATATATTGAATATTTACTTTTCTGATTGGTATTTGATCGGTAATTCTTGTGAATATAACTTTGTGACTCTGGTCTTCTTTTCTATGTACAGATCCGGTTTTTCTGACTCGGAACATCCATTCTTGCCATGAGACAGGCGAGTTGATTGGTCAAGCTCATAAGTCAATTTTCCTGCCATGAGACAGGCGAGTTCTCCCTCGCCTCATGGTCACTCAGCTCTTCTTTTGAGCTTGACTCTTCTGAGTCAATATCGTCCCATTTGTTGCTTTTTCCAGCTACTAGTGCTCGAGACTTTCTTTTACTTATCGACCTCTTGTTTTCCTTTGTTACTTCCTGTCTTGTCTGGAACTCGAACATAAGGTTTAAAGTCTGCAAATAGATCGTGCAATATTAGTTCACTTAAATCTTTTGATTCATGCATCGCCATGGTTTTAACATCCCATTCTCTTGGGAGTGCTCTCATGACTTTTACTGCCATGTCCCTGTTTTCCATCCGTCTCCCAAGAGCAGAAAGATCGTTAATGATGGAACAGAACCGTTCTTCGAAGTCTGCCATGGTTTCTCCTGATTTCACTTTGATAGTATCATATTTCTGGATAGCAATCACAAGTTTATTTTCTCGTATTTGTTCCTTGCCTTCACAGATTTGGCAGAGTTTCTCCCATACTTCTTTGGCAGTTGAGCACATCATAACCTGCCTGGAAAGACCTATATCCAATGTTTTGAACAGAGTATCCTTGACAATGTTGTCAAGGTTTGCCTTACTCCTTTTCGTTGTTGTTAACTCGTGTCTTCCTTTTGGGACTTACTGTGGTTCATCAGGATGCTCCTTGTGTCGTATATTCAGTTACCTGAATATGAATGGTCCTGTGTTTATCATTCACGGAAGTTTTCTCAACTAAACTAAACATAGGAAGCTTGTTTGATGAAGTCTTGGTTAGTAATATGAAAAATATCATGCAACCGCTCTGATACCACTTGTTAGGATTGGTTACGTGTTTAGAGGGGGTGAATAAACACTTGTCTATTTTTCGGTTCTCAACCTGTAAGGTTAGATACCAGTGTTGTGTATTATGAACCAAGGCGGAATGGAGAATGTGATCTGTGTGTATGTTTGCGAGAGTCACCGGTTTGTTTCTGGAAATTCGGAGCCCAAAAATCTCCTACGTCTCCCCTTCTTCCCCGCAAGGAGGGCACCACTAGAAGACTTGGTTTTACAACCTCCGTTGCACAACCTCCTTAGCTAGACTAACACAGCACAACCCACACGGCTATACTTCGCTAACTAAACTCCTAGTCACCACTTAGACAGCTTTTTACAGTCCGTCTTTCAAGAACTTTTTACAGTCCATTGAGAACAACTCACTCACTAACCGAAACCGGCCTAATGCAGTGAGGACAACACCTAATTTTTCTTCTTTCCTTCGTAAGCTTTTTAGGCTTGATCTGTTTATTATTTGAATTTCTCAGTAAGGTGCATGTATCTTCAGCTTGTCTTCCCTCTTATTTATAGTTGAGGTTTGAAGTTGTAGCCGTTGTGAGATACGACTGTGCACCGCACAATGCAATAATTGACTTTACCCAAAATGGGTCTGCCCGGTCTTTACAGCAGTCGCCCTGTGCATTTTGCTTTATTCCTTATTTGGCTTGACTAGACTTCAAATTGGTTCTATCAGTTAGCATTGCATTAATTCCTTCTCAGAAGTCTTCAATTTGTCTTGCCTTAACTTCATTTGAGTTTCTGTCCAGCGTGGCACATCCAGTATCAGTGATCCGGTCTCCAGTATTGTTTCAATATCCAGTCTTGATCCGATTTTTTGTTTACATGGTTATATTACTACGTATTCTCGGTTTCTCCTATGTTTATCCGGTAATCTCGGTTTAGTTCAATCACCAAAACTACTAATCTGAACTTATATAATTCATTATTTCTAGCAATATATTTTTTTTGTTGCAATTATGAAAAATTAATAATAGAACAGATTCGATGATACTCTTTAAAACCATATTAAAGTTGAACTTGACTTTATAATAGACCAAATAGGTTGGTTCAATTGATTTATTTTACAATTGCTACCAGTATGAGATGGATATCACTCACTTTCTAAATTTATTACGTGTTATTTCGTAAGCACGAAATGAAACGCAAAATGTCTAAATGATAATAGTAATGAACTATTGAAATAACATATCAGAAATAATTGAATTAATTAAATAATGTAGCTTCTGATTTTGATGATATATTAACTATCATCATAACACCCACCCACTATTCAATCTATTATTTCTTTTAAAATACAAAACCGTTCACTTCCATTCCATTAATGTCGCAAAGATTTAGTCAACTCTTACTAAGAATCGTTGGGTTTTGAATTTGGGCCTTTGGGTAAACTAACCCAATAAAGTCCAAACTAAAAGATATCCTAGAATTCGAGAAGTCATGGTAAGGAGAATTGAGTTTATCTATTTTATTTTATTAAGCCTCACGTCACAGAGCATCTTCAACCCCTGTATAAAAGTACGGTTACTTTTACATAATAATACAGTTGTTACAATGTTTTTACTCCAATCCGTAAACTCTATTTCTATACTAATTCTTACTCCAAACCATTAACTCTATTTTTCTACTCTATAATCAAATTCCTATTTTATTACTATCATAACTGACTTATTAAACTTTACATTATAATTATTAAAAAGTCAATATATTAGAACTATTATTACTATTTAAAAATTATGACAAATTAATAGTAAAATATGAATTCACAAAAGCAAATAAATTAATATTCTTGTTACTTTATTTATAAGAATATCAAATATTTGAAATATAATAAAATATGTTTTATTAAATTAAATAAAAATAAATGGAAACTACAACTGTATTTTTGTATTAAAAATTATGCGTATTCTACATCTAGAGTTTCTTTATTCATAAACACAATATTGAGGTACTACAGAGTCTCATTGGAGTAAAAAGTGTAAACACAAAACTAAAGTATCAGTTGGAGATACACTGGATAAACTGTTAAAGTTTGATCTGTCAACTAAAATATATTAAAAAAATAACGTTAAAATTAAAAATAAACTACCCACTATATGTTTTATTACGAGTTATCCCTCTATTTTTAGTATACATTATATTGTATAGCACAATAACACAAGCATTTGAGTGTGCAAAAGTACTAGTAAGTCAATTAAGTGTCCCAACCGAACCAAACCGAAAATCAAAATCAGTTTAGAGTAGTTTATTTCGTTTGGTTCGAATCAAATTTTTTATTTATTTTTTTACTTTTAAAATATATTTAGAAAAAATAATTAAATATTATTTTTATTACAAATTAAGTTTTCGATCGGTTAACCCAAAAGGAAAAATTTCAGGTTAACCACAAACAGTAGTATTTCGGAAAATTTTCGGTAAATATACAACAAATTTATTCCAAAAAGTTACCCAATACATAATCGATGCACACACATAGGGGGTGTTTGTTTACGGTGATCCAACAGCACCGTGATACTAACATCACCGTAATGTGAATATCACCGTGATGTGGATCAAGGTGATATATCATTACCGTATTTGTTTTGGGGTGATATTTCATTTTGCATATCAATGTGATATTAGAATATTGTGTTTGTCTAATCACGGTGATGTGTGGGGTGATATTGCATGTCATATTTAACCCTACGAATATTATCTAGATTATGGGATTATATATATATATATATATATATATATTGAGATGATATTTACATAATAATGACTACTATTTTAATATCGAGTTTAATATTTTAAGAATTAATAATAAGTTTTTCGTATAGTTATTCAATATAATTAGTTATTATTAAATATATTATTATAAGATTTAAATAATCTAATTATATAATTTAAAATATAAATAAGGATATATTAGGTATAAATGCTAAATTAAGGGGTAATGTTGTCCAAATACAAATTTGAAAAATCATTCCATCACGGTGATGTAAGATCACCTAACTTTTTTGGGGTGATCCAAAAGGTAGGATATCACCTCGTTTTTTATCACCTAGGTGATCTGTCATTACGGTGATGACTCATCACCTAGGCTAAACAAACATGGTGATGATAAAGCGACGATAGGATTACGGTGATATTTTGGAGGATCACCCCAAAACAAACGCCCCCGACTAGTTGAAGTGTATTTGGAAAGACATATAAATACTAAACAAAACTAAATAAAAAAGAAGGGAAATCCGCCTGCTACCCTCGTACTTACGACTTTTCCAGTTGGTGCCCGAAGTTATTTTCGATTCCAGTGGGTGCCCCTAACATTTGATGAAACGTAATTCTGTACCCCTAAATGAACAAAGACGGGATTTTTAGGGTTAAAAGCCGTTAATTTTAAACGGGGGTTCCGAAATGACTGTAGTAATACACTCATAATATTAGTTAAGTTAAAATGAAAATAAAATAGAAAAGAAAAAGAAGAGTTACATCGAATTTGGGCAGAGATTGAGATGAGAAATTAAACCCCCAAACCATCATCACTCAAACGTGAACGCCCCACCTTCAACGTGCTCTCTATGCTACGCCTTCGTCGCTCAGCACGCATCGCCTGCTCCATCACCCAACGTTCAAGCTTCTGTAATCCCAAGGTACACATATTGCAGCATTCGGCTGAGCTCCTATATTGTACATAAATTTCTTTCTTGGATGTTCTTCGTGTGTAACGAATGCGTTTGATATGCGGAAATCCACTATTGTTTGATTGCATATTTTAGGATGGAAGACAATTCGCATGGGAGTTCGTCAACTAGGACGGTCCAACGCCAATGTGGTTTGAAGTTAAGATCTCAAAAGTGTCCTTGTTGCGGAATTAAGACTTATTTGAAGATTTCAGAATCGGTGAAGAAAAAAAAACGTCCTTATTTTAGATGCTCACCTTGTAATTTCTTTATGTGGGTTAGCTTTTTGAGCAAATCGTAAGCTATGGTAGTGATGGAGCAGTAGAGTTTCGAGAGCGGGAACTGAGTTCTTCGATGTATCAAATGAACGATACATTGAAGATTCGAAGAAAATTTTGTAAGAGGTGAAACGTTTGGTTGGTGGTTTAGAGTATCTGCAATGGTGCCCCAAATATCAAAAAGTGGGGTAAAATTATTCCAACGGACACCAAAAACTATAGGCAAGATGCGATTTAGACTTTTTCTTTCCTCGTTAAATCCCATATTTGCGTCAAACGCAAAGGATGCGTCGGATGTTTTTAAATTGCACAAAAAATCCTTTCTTTATTTTGTGTTTTTCAAAGAACAGTGTAGATCTTCTCAGATGCTTGGGTTGCGGCGGTCGTGGTTGGGGGGTGGGAGCCTGCTATGTTGTTGCGGATTCGAAGTGGGACTCTTAACACGGCATTCTTCTCCTTCTCAAATAAGAGGATGCCACCTCTCGTATGCCAATGCCTCCCTCAGTTATGATAAGAGGAGTAATAAGAAGAAGAAGATGACAGAGGCACAAAGATGGGGACAAGGAGAAGAATATAAAAGAATTTTGGTCTTGGCGTAACTTAAAAGAATTGGAAATTTTTTTTATTGCATGCTTCTAAAAGGATTCTTTCCTCCATCTTAGCTAAGAACATACATTGTCTTTTAAGTCTATGTTGACCATTTTAATGTAAAAAAATGATTTTCGTTGTGTTCTTGTTATTACTACGTTATTTCTATATACTTTTGTCCTCGGAAATTCAAGACTAGCAGTTAGGGGTGAGCGCGGTGCGATTTTCGGCGGTTTTTATCGAAAATTTAACCCGACCCAATGTATTGCGGTTTTCTAAAATATACCCCAAATCCGATCATAAAAATCTTAACCCGATAGATTGCGGTTTGTTTATGTGCGGTTGGGTTGGGGCGGTTTTTGCGGTTGTAACATTTATTTTTATCATAACGAATATTAAGGTAATATTCTAAAGTATAGATAGAGCAAAAAGGTATATCATTAACCTATTCACAAATATAAAAGTTTATATACATAAATGTTATTATCATAGTAATAAATAATAGTAACAGATACAAAAGTCCGATAAGAAGCTTGATTAGAAGCTCATATTCCTTGTTCACGGTCGACTTTTGGTAAAACAACTAAAGCAGGTGCATCATTTTGATTTAAAAATTTCCCTTACAAGAAATAAATTTTTGATTTGAAAATTTTAACTTGCCTTATGTAAACATCAAGTGTTATAGTTCTTGATCTCAAGTCCGAATAAAGGAGGGTTGCATTGGATAGACACGTAATTTTAAACTACAATTTTTTTAAAAAAAATCATCATTTAGAACTTAGCTTTACGCGATGTATTATGATTTGGCCATGTCCTTGTATCCAGTTCACATTTCGAAGAACAAAATTATTTATTTCAAAATTTAACTCGCCTTCTATAAACTTCAAGTGTATAGTTGTTGATTACAAGTCCGAGTAAAGGTGGAGAGATGCATTGGATAAACATATAAAAAATTTCACTACATAATATCTATTTTTTATGAAAAACTCATTTAGAGCTTAGCTTTACGCAACGTGTTATGATGAATCGATGTTTTTGTATTAATTGTAATTAATATTTTTCGCCTCGCTACTATTATGAGTTATATCTATTATTTTATGAAATATTGAATAAAATATAGTAAAATTTTAGTATATTTTTAAATGCGGTTGGGTGCGGTTTTATGCGGTTTTAAAATACAAAACCAAACCCGATTGCAAAATATGCGGTTTTACTTTTTAAAAATCCAAACCAACCCATCAAACCGTTAACCCGACACTTGCGATCTGGGTTGGGTTGGGTTGGGTCGATTGGGTGGGGCGGTCCGACGGCTTAAATGCTCACCCCTACTAGCAGTTGGTCAATCAAATCAAAATTATATTTTCTCAAGTTTAAAAAGTGTCGTGCTCTAACTTGTAAAATTATAAATTAGGCTAATATTAAAAAATTGGTAGAAAGAATGTTACAAAAATGATTTTTGAGTTTGAGAATTGATTTGACGGTTGGAGATGAATTACTGTATTTTGAATTTAGGGATGAGTTTGAGTATGTGAATGAGTTTCACGGTCGGAGACAGTGTTAGTCTTAAAATTCTTTTTTCTGATGTTGGTTGTGGCTGTAGTTATTGCGTTCAAAAGGCGGGAAGGGGAAACACAAATATTCAAAAACTGTTTCCCCAAAAACCAAAAATTAAACCCCACGCCAAACCGCCTCGCCACGTCATCCATCCGCACCTCATCGCGATAAAACCATCCTAGCCGTCCGTTAAAAACAATCGACGATCCGCAACACTCCTCACAAAATTTACACCTCTTTATATACAGCGGACATCACAGCCACACTTGCAAAACCAACGCAGTTTACATCCACCGCGCCTCCAACCTCTACACAATAACCGCACCCAATCTGTTCGACGAAATTACGCACTCAACCAGAAAATGTCCGGCCGAGGCAAAGGAGGCAAAGGTCTAGGAAAGGGCGGCGCTAAGCGTCACAGAAAAGTCCTCCGCGACAACATTCAGGGAATCACCAAGCCGGCGATCAGGCGCCTGGCGAGGAGGGGCGGCGTTAAGCGCATCTCCGGCCTCATATACGAGGAGACGCGCGGCGTGCTGAAGATATTCCTCGAAAACGTCATCCGCGACGCCGTTACCTACACGGAGCACGCCAGGAGGAAGACGGTGACGGCGATGGACGTCGTTTACGCGCTGAAGAGGCAGGGAAGGACCCTCTATGGTTTCGGAGGCTAGTTTCGTCATTTCTTATTTTCTGCTCCTTCCCAAGTGATTTTACTTTATTAGCCCTCCTCAAGTCTTGCTGTCAAGAATGCACTCTTTTCTATTTTCTTATATATTTTGGGCCTACGGGCCGTACACAGTGAGACCTAATTATCGAGCCCAGTAAGTTGAACTTGGGCTTTTCATTGTTGGGGGAAATATCCAAACGCCGAATTAAATAATTAAAAAAGACCGAGGACCAAATTTTAAATATTGAATAGCCTTGTTTTAATAGATTATAATAGATCAGAATCACGTGAGTTTGATGCCATGCCAAGACTCCTTTTTTTGGCCAAGGATAAGAGTTGGTCACGTTGATTTGCAGAGCATAATAAGGCTTTGAACTCTTCTTTCCTTTTATTTTTGTCAGAAAAAAATAGAAAAGTATAAAAAAAGTATGCTGAAATACGTAGAGGAGTAGAGTACTCTCCAAGTAAAGAAGAACCCCGTACATCGCAATCCACAGTTGCGTAGGAGTATGTATGGCCAAGTGAATGTGATATCCGATCAATTATATTCCACTATAACAAGAAATTTACCGATTTTTCAATGAAAAATATACCTAGATATATTCTCACCAACGAATATTTGAAAATCGTTTTTGCTTGGACTTCACTCAAATAAACAAATTGGGAGTTGTATGTAAGTAAGAAAGTCTTTCGTTGTCAGTGAGATATTCGTGGATGTACATTATTATACTACACGAATATGCCACAAATTTTCCTTTTAAATCTTTAATGTTGATTCTTTTACACCTGCATTTAGAGAAGAACCTTCCACATAAAGTTATGTCTCCTCATGATTCCAAATTATGAAACGGACAGATTTTACTCGATATCATATACACCGTGAAATTATAATTTAGTCACTTTATAATTGGCCTCGTAAGAGCATCTCCAACCCGCAGCATGAAAATACAGTTGATTCTGCACAATATTACAGCTGTTACAGTGTTTTTACTCCAACCCATAAACTCTACTTTCTACACTAATTTTCTCTCCAACCCATTAACTCTATTTTCTACTCTAAAATCAAATTCCTATATTAAACTTTATCTTATAATAATTAAAAAAAGTCAACAAATTATAATAATTAATATTTACTAAATTATAAACTTAACAAATTATTTAATTATTTTATTAAATTAAAACGAAAATATAAATAAATAATAGGAATGATATTATTTTTACTTTTATTATTATAAGAAACTCAAATATCTAAATATAATTAAAATATTTTTTATTTAAATAAATTATAAATGAATAGAAAGTACACACAATTTTGTGTTGAAAATTGTGTGTACTCTACATCTAGAGTACCTCTGCTAATCAACGCAATATTAGTGTCAGATATAGAGTCCCATTGGAGTAAAGACGTACTTCATTTTTGTGTTTTACACAAAAATGAAGTACCCGTTGGAGATGCTCTAATAAGGAGACTTGCAAGTTGCAATAATGGAGTTTGTAGCTTCTAAAAAAACCTGGGGCATGCAATAATGGAGTTCATACACCGATAAATTATTAATTGTTTGAGTTGTATATATTCATCCTTAGTTTTCACTGATACAGGGGCTTACATTAATGTAGTAATCCAACTTAAGCTTATAATTAACATGGGACTAGTGTAAAATAAGATTAAATCATTCAAATCGTATCATTTTTTACGATGGGCTTGGTAAGTAAATTAAACTCTCTATGCGATTCATTTAGTAAATTGATGTGCTTGGCGGATGGAACTGCAAATAAATCACACTTTCTACTCTATACTGTTTAAACTTCAAATTAAACATCAAAAAAATATATGGACGAGCCAATATGTAATTATCCTCGTTCGTTCCATTGCCAAGTCTGGTCTGTTTTAAAATTACATTAACTATATCTATTCTCTTTTATTAAGGGAGAATGGCTTAGTTAAACTGCTCTAATTTGAACTTAATTTGGTCTGTATGAATCCTTAATTTAAGGAAAATTATTACTTAAAATAACCATCCACTAACAACAGTTATTTACACTAATAATCCTTAATACTATTTTTTTTTTTTTGTTTTGCACAGACATTTGACTGTGCGGATTTTATTATATTTGAATGACACTGCAAAAAAGGTACATTTACGAAAGTATTAGCTGATTGGGATTTTTCATCATTGCGTTAATTATTAAGTTCTTTATTAACATCTCATTTTAGGATCACACTGTGTTATCATATCTGAAACGTATTTAATTATTATTATTATTATTTGAAAAAAAAAACCTGGAATCTAACCATCTTACAAATTATTTCAGGTTCGCCCCTAAATACATTTCACATCCACATAAAATAGTAAAACAAACAAAAACAGATAATCTTTAAATTTTTAAAAAGCATCATCTCAACTTCCTAAAGAAAAGCCATTTTGTTTGTTTTCCAGCAGCATTCATTCATCAATAAATTCTCCCTACGAAAAAAAAAAACAAAAAGAAAACAAAATTTTAATCTCAAAGCATGCAATAATACCTTATAACGGTAAAAAACTCCGAGCCTCAGCTTCGTACAAAACGGCGAACCTATTTCAAAAGCTACCTCGGCCATTTTTCGTATCGTTATCTATCTGTCAATTCTTCTATTCTCAAAACCCCTCTTGTTTGTTATTTTTTATGCAAGTTTGTACTTTTAACCTAATTATCGAAGACGCACGCAACGCACAGTCCTCTGTGGTCACTGTGAAGCTTCTCTCCCCAGGCAACGTTTGAACGCACATTTCCAGATTAAGAGATTCCGTTGGTATACGTTTTATCTTAATATGTCGACAATCGTACGTTGCTACATGTGCCATTGGCGTTTTTTTTTTTGTTTATAAACTTTTTGAGTTTGATTTGTCGTTTTCTGAAACCAGCGATCGGCCGGCATTTGAGTGGATATAACAAATCTTATCGGCATTTAGCGTGTAGAAGGTTGAACGTGAAGCTGCATTTTCCATTTTTGTGATTTACAGCTGAGAAATCTCGGATCGAACGAGGCGTTGAGCTGATTTGATTTTCTGTGCAGAAGTTAAGAAGAAGAGGAAGAGGTGAAATAGATTGTTGATTTAATACAATGGAGAGGAGAGGGAATGGTGTACATAGTAATGCGGCTAATGCCCTTCCTACATCTCCATCGCGAACGCCGCGCTCAACGGATAAGGCAACGCGAGATCTGAGATCCGGCGATGGTAGTCTGAGCGGGAAACAAGATAAGGAGAAAGGTGTTAATGTGCAGGTCATTGTAAGATGCAGGTACCGTGTAATAAGTTCGTGTTGTTATGCAGTTTTCGATTCTGATTGTGAGGAGAGATTTGGAGGTTATCGACTTTGCTTCTTTTGTTGCAGGCCGTTGAGTGAGGAAGAGAGTAGATTACGTACGCCTACAGCTGTTTCTTGCAACGAGAACAGGAGAGAAGTTTGTGCGGTTCAGAACATTGCGAATAAGCAGATCGATAGGACTTTTGCGTTTGACAAGGTTTGTGAATCTATTGAATGGTACTACGGGTTTCGTTGTAAACTTACACTATGAGCGTGCGAAGTTTCAGAATAGAGGAAGTCTGTATACTTGAATAAAAGCTGGTCGGCAGTTATGAATACATGGAAGCTGCGATTGTGTCAGATTATTCTATGATAGGTATAACGTGGATCCACTGTTTCTGAGTATGAGAGTTTTTGGAATCATTGTGTGTAGGTCTTTGGTCCATCGTCCAAGCAAAAAGATTTGTATCACCAGTCAGTGAGCCCAATAGTATTTGAAGTCTTGGAAGGCTACAACTGCACAATATTTGCTTATGGACAAACAGGAACAGGAAAGACATACACGATGGAGGGTGGATCAAGAAAAAAGGTATAAAGAGCTCCCTTAATGGTTATGTTTTGTGAATTTTTCGTGTCTTATCTATATATCCATCTCTGCTTTGCCTTCAGAATGGTGAATTCCCAAGCGATGCTGGTGTTATTCCTAGAGCTGTGAGACAAATTTTCGATATTTTAGAGGTTCAGGGTGCAGAATACAACATGAAGGTCACGTTCTTAGAGTTGTACAATGAGGAACTAACAGATCTTTTGGCTCCTGATGAAACTTCGAAATTTCCAGAAGATAAGTCAAAGAAACCAATAGCTCTCATGGAAGATGGAAAAGGAGGAGTGTTTGTTCGAGGGCTGGAGGAGGAAATTGTAACCACTGCTGATGAAATATATAAGATATTGGAGAAAGGTTCTGCTAAAAGGAAAACAGCAGAGACCCTGCTCAATAAACAGAGCAGTCGTTCTCATTCAATATTTTCCATAACTATTCACATTAAGGAGTGTACTCCAGACGGAGAGGAGATGATCAAATCTGGGAAATGAACTTAGTTGACCTTGCTGGTTCGGAGAACATATCACGTTCTGGAGCTAAAGATGTGAGTTCTAAATCTACTGCAGGAGAGAGGCGTTTGTATACCTCTCTTGTGGATATAATTCAATAATATGTGTTTCATTTCACTTAGATATATATTAGCTGCTGATGTTCTTTATTATATAACTTGACAGATTTTTTATTGTTTCTGTAGGGCAGAGCCAGAGAAGCAGGTGAAATTAACAAGAGCCTGTTGACACTTGGTCGAGTCATAAACTCCTTGGTTGAACATTCTGGTCATGTGCCCTACAGGTACTTGTGATTTTTAAACCTGTATGGTCTCTGCTATGTTTAAGGAATGTTTACTGAAAAACTTTGTTATGCTGCTTGAGATATCAGAGATAGCAAGTTGACAAGGTTGCTTAGAGATTCTCTTGGTGGCAAAACAAAGACTTGTATAATTGCCACAATATCACCTTCCATCCACTGTTTAGAAGAGACACTCAACACCTTAGATTATGCTCATCGTGCCAAAAATATCAAGAACAAGCCAGAGGTTAGTTAGTAAAGTAATTATTTTGCAGAATATCAAGATCTAATATTATGGTATATGTCTTCCACTGTAATTGCAGGTCAATCAGAAGATGATGAAATCTGCAATGATCAAAGACTTGTACTTTGAAATTGATCGACTGAAGCAAGGTCTTAAATCCTCCCCTTGCCTTTTCTACGTGTGATAGTTGATTTGAACCATTAAAAGCAAAACGGCATGTAAAAGAGTTTTTTGTTGTCGTTTTCTGAAACGTGTTGTTCAGAGGTTTATGCTGCTAGAGAGAAAAATGGAATCTACATACCAAAAGAACGTTATCTCCAGGAAGAGGCGGAGAAAAAGGTATTATAGTTATATTATATTGGGGTGCTATGGCCTATGATCATTTTGACATCATCAGGCTTTTCACCGTAATTTGATATACATCATGTTTTATAATGTTGCAGTCCATGTCTGAAAAGATCGAGCGTATGGAAATAGATTTTGAATCCAAGGACAAGGTACCCTTTTTAGAGCTTTTATGGATCTCTTGTACTTGTAGCAGTTACAGAAAAGTGAACAACAGTATCATGTTTTGAGAACAGCAAATCTCGGAGCTCCAGGACATGTATAACTCTCAGCAGCAGCTGTCCACTGAATTAAGCGACAAACTAGAAAAAACAGAGGTAATAACTTTAACAAAAATTCGTTACTCTGCTCTTATGGACTCTGAAGTAACTTTTGGTATTGCTCAGATAAAGCTACAAGAAACTGAGCAGATGTTGCTTGATCTTGAAGAACAACACAGACAGGCAAAGGCAGCAATAAAAGAGAAGGAATACTTAATATCCAATCTTCTTAAGTCAGGTATGTCTCATTTTGCATATATCATTCCCAGCTAACAGATGAATGTGGGGTGGTGAAGATGGTTCTTATCTTTCATTATAAAAGACTTGGTAAATCACTACAGTTAACGAGTTTAGGTACATATAAGCGAATGAAGGGATAATACTTATCTTTCAGAAATTGGTTGACATGTTACATGATAACAACTTTGTAGAGAAAACACTCGTAGAGCGAGCTGTTGAGCTTCGAGCCGAACTGGAGACTGCTGCATCAGATGTCTCCAATCTCTTCGCCAAGATTGGTATGCGTTTTCCCCTCAAAATTCACCGTTAGTTATTATATGTAAAATGATCAATTAGTGGCCACTTCATGCATGAATCTGTTGCAGAACGCAAGGACAAAATAGAAGATGGAAATCGAGCTCTTGTACGCAATTTTGAAACTGCATTGACTCAGCAGCTCCAGACCCTACATGATGCTGTAGCATCTTCCATCACAAGTCAAGAAAAACGAATGAAAGAAATGGAAGAAGACTTGCATTTGTTCTTGTCCACAAAGACTAAGGTAATACAGCACATTGATTGGGCCTCAAGGAAATTTTGAAAATGAATTATAACCAGAGTTTCCATCTGTTACATTTCAAGGCTACTGAAGAGCTCCGAGGTTGCTTAGGAAAACTAAAAAATACATATGGATCTGGTGTGAAGGCTTTGGATGATATAGCCAGAGAACTCGATGCCAATTCCCAATCAACATTTCGTCACCTGAGTTCGGAAGTTGCGAAGCACTCCTCAGCCTTGGAAGAGGTCTTTAATTTCTGACGAAATCTTCAACTATCATGTTAGATGTTTACACAAAATGGATGTTTAACTGATTATTAATGTTGCAGCTTTTCGAAAGAATTACCTCCGAGGCTGATGTTGTACTTCATGATCTTCATGACAGTCTACACAGTCAAGAATTTAAATTAAGAGAGTTTGCTGAAAAGCAACGCGAGGTTGGCAATCCATATCTCATTTGTATAATCCTTCCATATAAATCTTTTTTATTTTTGGAGGGAATATAAATCAATATTTAATTTTCCTTTCAGGCTCATACAAGAACTTTTGAAACCACAAGATCGATTTCTCAAACCACATTAGACTTCTTCAAGACCATGGATGGGCATGCTTCAAATTTCGTTCAGATTGTAGAAGATGCACAAACAACTAATGATCAGAGACTATCTGATTTTGAAAAGAAATTTGAGGTAAATTCAACTAAATTCCATCGACATACAACCATTTGCTCAGAATGAATAATATGTTATAACTCCTTCGAAAACATCTGCCTATGATTTTAGGAATGTGCTGCGATAGAAGAAAGCCAGCTGCTGGAAAAAGTTGCAGAACTGCTCGCAGACTCAAATGCAAGGAAGAAAAAATTGGTAATTTCCTTGCAATTCCTTCTTTTGAGGAAGCCCTTCTTAGCGTGCGTTTTTCTCACGGTTCTTCTTTCGCCAGGTTCAACAAGCAATCGATGAACTTCGTGAGAGTGCTGCGAATAGAACTAGCAAGCTACAGCAAGAGATGTCAATCATGAAAGATAACACTTCTTCAATCAAAGACGAATGGAGAACTTACACGCAGAAAGCCGAATCTCATTATCTAGAGGACACGACATCAGTAGAGAGTGAGAAAAAAGAAATGGAAGATGTTCTTCATAAATGGTCAGTATCAGCCTTCTTGCTTTTGTATGTTACAATGCTTATCAATATCCGAATTCCTCAATCAGCAAAGGACATTAATTTTGTTACAGTTTGGAGAAAGCATCAACGAGCTCTCAGCAATGGAACAATGCTCAAGAGTCTCTGATTAACCTAGAGAAGAAGAATATTACCTCCATTGACGACATAGTCAGGTTAGTTTGGAGAAAGTTAGCTGTATTTCATGCTCTCTCCTCAATTACGACCGACACCTTCTTACGTCTATGGTGTTGTTTAGGGGAGGAATAGATACGACGAACGCCTTGTGCACGCGATTCTCTTCTTTTGCTACCTCAGCCGTGGAGAACGCCGAAATTGGAAGCAAAAATCTTCTCTCATCAATCGACCGTACGATATAAAACTACAAAAAAAAAAAAAAATCGATCTTTTTCATATTATTGCAAACTAGTATTAAATCATCAACCTTTTTGTACCTCTGGCAGATTCATTGCAACTCGATCGCGACGCATGTGGAAATCTCGACGCCATGATCATTCCTTGCTACGGAGAGTTGAAGGAACTGAACGGCGGACACCATCACAAAACGGTGGAGATCAGAGAAAACGCAGGAAAATGCCTCTTGCAAGATTATACGGTATACATAATGGCCTCATCAGATCAAATTATATGGTAGTTGCATGAATTTTTACATGTTTTGGACACGTTTTTCTTATTATTATTGTTACAGGTGGATCAACCGTCTTGTTCTACGCCTAGAAAGAGACCTATCAGCGTCCCATCCATTGCTTCCATCGAAGAGCTCAGAACGCCGCCGTTTGACGAACTGCTCAAGTCGTTTTCCGATGGGAAATCATCGAAGTTGGCTAATGGAGGAGATGCTACTAAGCATTTAGAAACTGCTGCTGGCGTTTCTTTGAGAGACCCTCGTCTTCCTCTTACCGCTATCAATTGAATACTGTTTTTGCTAGTTAATCGTGTGTGCATGCATACATATTCCAGCAACAATTTACTATATTATTCAGATTCTTTTTTTCGCTGTGTGGAGTGTTTGATATCAGTTACAACTATTATTTTGTTTTTGATTACATATCAAGTCATTGTTTTCAAAATCGAAAAAAGATTAGTGAAACTTGCCAAGGCCTTACGGCAAAATTTTTAATTTTATTATCTAGTTTGTTTTTTTGACTACTTCTCTAGAAGAAAGTATATAATACAGTGGTGGACTTGCGCCATATGAACTTAATTGCGCAACACAACTAATTCCAGAGGCAGATGCAATTCACTCGACAAAGATGTACTTTACACACACTATGCGTGTGATATAATATTATAACTTTAAATGTTTTTACACATAAATACCTATTTGGAAAAAAAAAAAACTTGTAAATTAGTACCCCGTCAGATTTTTTTTATATGTAGGTTCCTAGTATTAAATTTTTTGTAGATAGGTACGATCCGCCGCAGGTACGCCATACAACACATTTAGGTACCATATATCAACGTATTGTGTTACGTCAAACGTTGAGAAAATGGTACGCCGTATTAGTACATTTAAGTACGCCATCTTTAACACGTAAGGTACGCCGTACAAACACATTTAGGTAGCACATATCAACGTGTTATGGTACGCCATACACACACATGAAAGGTGAAGTAACTAGAAATAGTAACTAAAGGTAGTGGATGTTTTTCTTACTCCCTCCGTCCCGCTAATTTTATCACACTTTTCCATTTCGGGCGTTCCAGTAATTTTATCACATTTCCTTATTTAGCAAAAAACCTATCACAAACAATCAATATAATAATATTTTCTTAAAACGTGTTAAAATATGCACTTTTAACTTTTCATTGTACTATATTATTATAATAATATCACCATAATTTGCGTGCCCAACAACTTATGCAATAAAGTTACTGGGACAGAGGGCGTAATAATTAGTTTTTTAAATAAAGCTTAATTAAAGTAAGAGTTACGAGTTGCAGTAATTTAAAAGATCTGTTACTTCAGAAAAGAAAAACATGGATTAGTCAACTGAGGCGATTCGGCCATTTCCATAAACTTAGTTTCGAAATCAAGAAAGTAGTTATAGACATCCATTGCCTCCGCAATCGCACCATACAGTTAAAACTATTTCTTGCGTTTATTTCCTACTTATACAACCTATCCGTAGTTGGGGCTGCAATCCCTGCAAATAACAAAAAAAATGGTTGGTTAAAATATAATCAGTCACTTGCACACAAAAAAAAAAAACAATGAAATGATATGCTTCAACAACCATGTAACAAAAAGCTTTTCAAATATATTGCCTATATATATATAACACACGTTACCTCATCCCATCATTTAGCTCTCTCCACCAAATAAGTCCTCTTGAAATTCCTCATTAGTCGAATTCTCTCTGGAAAACAACTTCGTAGCCTCCGCAGAATCCAAAGCACCAACTTCGGCATCAACTTCATCAGTTCGATGCACGCCATTATCATCGCCGTTCTCCGACGTCACGCCATTGACATCAGACGCAACAACATCGATCCCCAATTGCCCCACAACATCAGACGTCTCAAGAACATCCTTCTTCTGCCTCTTCCACTTCTTAGTCGAAGAAGTGCCATCATCTTCGAAATCCTCTTCTTCCCTATCTCTGTGCAGATACATCCACAGTTTGCGCTCCCCGTCGAACATCACACAAGGGTCGCGCTCGTAATGCAAGCGGTCCAACGCCCCACTTACCACTTGGTTGACCTGAGCATCAGAGACATCGTCCACGACGTACTGAGAATCTCTGATCAACGTGCACACATCTGCCCTCGTCCCTATGCTCCCAGGCAATCGAGCTGCTGCGTCTCTCACTAGGCAGAGGATAGTGACGTGGGGCGGCCTATCGCGTTTCAGCATGAAATGGTCTCGGGCCTTTGATGTGGGCTTGCCGCCGCACCTCCTTAGTGGGGCGACGATCGATTTCTTACCGTCAGCAGCCGTGTAAGAAAAGGCCCTATCGGGGATTAAATATCGGAGGAGTTCTTCTTTACGGAAGTAAGCTCTCACTTCTTCGGAGCTAGGGGTGATGGTGCTGAGGCTCTTCTGAGCTCTCAAGTCTTTGAACCTCTCCTTTTCGTCCAAATCTGTCTGCATCAGTTCCAAGGGCGGAGGGGGAAGGCTGCCTATTTGCTTCAGAGTGTCCTGACTGTTTTTAAGCCAATTAGCGACTGAATCGACTAATTTGACGAGCATCTTGTGAGGTAGGCCCCACGCATCTGGTGAGGTTACCTCTTCGCCCACTTCGGGGGTGGATGGATTATGAGGCACGGGGCCAATCCACGACCAGGTTTTGTTGGATTTCTCAAAGACGACGAGAGGCTTCCACCCTTTAGCACCTAGCGGTGCGGTTCTTGAAGAGAATATCTTTAGAACGCCTCTGATGAGATCCTGGAGTGGTTCTTGAGTTTCGAGGATGCTTGGATCACAAGGATTCGATCTCACGCGGGTAACAATGTCTTGAAGCGTAAGCGAAGGAACAGTTACTGCTACAGAGGGTACGACGTCGATATTTGAAGATGAATCATCTGTAGTTGGGTTATCCTGCTTGGTGTGTTGGTCGTCGTTAATCCCTTGATCGGCACCATTCTTATCATTCTTCATTGCAGCATTTGAAGTATCTTCTGGAAGCATAGTAATCATCGCCACTCGGACTGCTGAAAGAAGATGAATGATGGAGAATGAGAAACCAGTATGAACGGTGGGGGTGATCAGGGGAAATGACTTCTTCTGTGGTTTAGCTTCTTCCTCTTCCACTTCCATAATAGCCGGCTCAGATATCCCTTTCTCTTGAACAACAGCACCACTGTCAAATTTAACTTTTCCACGTTTTCTTGACAAACCGATATTATCTAGATGCATCTTGCCATCACTCTGTATGTGATCATGATTTTCTTGCAAGTCGGCCCTTGTCTTACGCTTCTTTGAGAAAGTGTTGCATCCCAGCAATGACATGTCTTTTCTTTCGTACTGATCAACAGATACATCAACCATTAGGTCTTTCCTCCCAGTTTTAGAAGGAGCTCCATTTTCTGATGCTGGAGTTCGAGTCCAATATAAATCATCCTCTAAATTGTAGTTGGGTTGAAGATGACCAACATCACGAAAAACTTCACCTTTCTTGTTGCGAGACCCAGGGCCTGATGGCCTGCGAAAACGGCCAGCATGGTTACCTTCAACGTGACCGTTACTACCCAATGGGAAAAAAAATTGACCTTGATCAACACCGAGTGAATTTTCTGCTCCTGGAAAGTAGCTTCGAGAAAAATCAGTAGTTGGCAGAATACTAGTGTTACCAACATCAAACATCTTACCTTCCCGGTCAGATTTCATTAACTCTAGGTTTCGACTATATGACTGTGGCGACTCATTGATGCTCAAATAACCATCAGTTCTATCTCTGTTGAAACGATCAACTGTTTTCTTAAGTGGGTCATACTTCAGATCTGATACACCACTGGGGTAAGCCCATTTGCTCCTCATTATGGGATTGTCATCATCCACTCCATCAGCCTGTTCTGATGAATCGGACTCCGTCTCTTCACTCCTAGAAAATGAGCTGATGTCTCTCTTCTCCAAAGCATCTCTTCTGTTGTAATGTGACGCGCTTGTCTGAAGCTTACCTTCTAAATGATTTGCCTCTGGATAAGGCTCACCAGGTTTATATGATGAATAGGTAGGCAACAGCCCGCCATGTTCGCTAAACAATGCCGGATCTTTTCCTTCTAGAAGGTCAGTTCGACTTTCTTTCAATGAGAAATTAGACTTCTTACCCTTGCCAACTTTCATATGCTTTTTCCCTCCACCATGCATATTTCTCGCGTCAGACGGCTTTGCAGCCAACATGTAGTTATCAGAAAACCGATCAATGTTTTTCTTTCCGCCGAATGCTTGTGTACTGCTTCCCATCGCAAATTCATGTTTCTTTGATTTATGTGCCCGGATCTTATCGTTGACCTGATATCTGTGCACAGCTACTTCAAAGATCGGTTCTTTATCAGCATCCTCATCTAAGAACTGCTTATTTAATCGAACAGCTGCAAAATCATGCTCCAGTTCTTCATTATGCCGAGAGACTCCTCCAGGGAGCCCGGAAATCTCAAGTCTCTGGCTAGTTGTGTGAGACGGCTCCAGTTGATCTTTTGACGAAGAGGTTTTCAATCCACCTATCTTCAGCATTCCTCTGGGCTTCTTTTTGCCATGTTTAGCAGTTTCAATAGAAGTTGTTTGGCCATAATACGACATGTCTGGCACCATAGCAGTTCCATATCCAGAATATCGACCTGCTTTTTTAGTGACCTTTTGCTCCTTTGTCTTTCTACCCCACAAACCATCAGTGGACTCTTCTCTCTCGGATGGTTCACTTCCGTGAACTTCAATGTTCTCACTCATCAAACTCTTCTGACTGTTCACAATGTTTAAAACACGAAGCTTCTCCTCAATACTATATCCCTTACACTTCACCCATGCATCCCTTATCTGACAAAGGTTAGTTACCATAGCATTCTGATATTTCCTCAAATTATGATAATGCTGCCTTCTCTGGACAAAAATAACGCCCTGCCTGTAAAGTGCTACCCTCGGCTCACACAACCCTCCCTTCAACATCTCAAATAGTTCACCAACAGGATTCCCAAAATCCAAATTGGCGCCAGAAAAAAGCTCTTTCAGCGTGCACACAAAATCTTCTTGGTCCATATCAGGAAGATATTTAGAGAGTCCAAATCTTTCTTCCTCGGTAAGAACCTCATTCCATACATCCATAGACAGCACATCGTCTAATCCCTGAAGATCGTACAACTCATATGGGATGCTACAAGTCTGATCTCCAACTTGGCAGAACTCTTCACCACTTTCACCCAACTCCAGCAAATCAAAGTCATCGGAGCCAGCCCCTGAATCACAGTCATCAAGTTCGTCATCGTCGTCTGATTCAACAGCCAATACACCGTTTTCAGTGGGAAAAGCTCTGCTGCCACTGGGCATGCACATGTCCCTGTTGTTTGGCAGAAATAACTCGGAATCAGTTTGAGCGACGACCTTGACACTATTCTTCTCAATAGTCATTCAACCGCATAAACTATCTAAAACGAAGGGACTTCAAAGATACAGATCCCAATTCCTACATTTTGAAGACAACCAATCAAACTCAAAATTCAGCTATGAAGGAAAAGAAACTACCAAATCAACCGCTATATATATCAAAATAAAGGCATCAGATTACCCCCAAAATGAGAGAATTCAAAACCTGGCATCAGAACTTAAAAATGAAGATTGGACAAAATCCAATTGAATTCGCGCAAAACAATTACAGAATTAAAAACCTTGACATCACGAAGACGGGCAAAATCAAAAGCGAGGACAACTCAAAACTACGAGGAGAAAAAAAAAAAAAAAAAGCGAAGCACAATCAAAAGGGAAAACTAATAATATTCACAGCACATAAAGTTCTCAGATGCTACGACATAGGAGCGGGATCACAGAAATATGAACGAACCTGAATTTTGCCGCGTACACGAAGAAACGCACCGTCGAAATTTCAGGTGGCGATCAAGGAGTATTCTATTATAGCGTGGAAACCCTAACTTTAATAAAAGGAGAAAAGTAATAAATAGTTAAAGACTATAGGGAGAGGTTGTAATGCGTGTGTGTGAGAGAGAAAACGAGTTTACACACTTGGAAGAAGAAAGGGGATGAAGAAGACGATTGTGAACCGTCAGATCAAATCAATAGAATGAAATGACCGAAATGGGCATATAAGATTGACAAATAGCATAATAATCCTCCATATGTCGATATGATATCAAATTGGTGCATTACCAATTCTTTTTCATATATACACTAAAACCTCTAATAATATAATAATTTTTCATCAAATTTGATAAGATAATAATATAATAATTTTTGAAAATCCCATTATAATATTAGGTCCTTAAAATTCTAATAATTATAAATAACAATTAGAAATTATGGTAATGTGCTAAAATAAGAATCTATTTGTTTTCTTACATTTTAATCTAATTGGATTCGTATCCCTTATCTTTTTTAATTGGAGTCAATAGTTCTGATGTTGAATTCTCTAGCTGCAACAAAAAAACTGTGAATGGTTGTCGTCGCCATTTGTTGCTTAATATTCTCGCCCTTCTGAAAGTTGGTTGAACGATACTCTAATGATATTTTGAGAGCATACATTGACTAATTTTCAAACGACAATTCATTAATTCACACTTGTAAACCGTTTTGAGTACATGAATATAATTAATGAAAATATTTGAATTCATTTACCATCAACACATTTTAAATTTGTTGAATTTAAAAAGTCTCTTTTTTAATTAATAAAATACTAATTTATTGATATATTAATCTCTCTCTAAATTAATAAAATTTTACGGTCTTTATGTTATTAATTTATAGAAGTTTTAATGTACGTTTCAAATTGATGCCGGGACGTAAATGCTTTGCTTCAGGATAATACGGTTCATCTCATATATCAATCTAATCTTATCTATAAACGACCTCTAACAGTCAAATTGTTACATTACCCTTCACTATATCGTTTTTATTTCAACTATATTTTCACAACATTAAACTTTTGTTTCTATAGTTCCACCTATTAACCGTCTGAAATAACAGAACACAGAATAATTTTATATAACTTTATGCATTAGATCACAAGTATGCATAGTATGCAGCAGAATGTATATCGAAGGGAAAAGAAGCAGCAAAACCTCGTAACTTCTTACAAAGACAGAACACGTCTGCCGATCAAAACAAAACCTTCATATGTAGCTAAGGCTAAAAGCTAACTCACCCAAAAAACTCACCAAAACTTTCGACACCTAAGTAAAGACAGACCATTTCTTCTCTTCCTTCCAATTTCACTCCTCCTTACCTATTTTTCCATCGACGATGTCCCCGTTTCGATCTGTAATAATACGGTTGCACTCGTCGCTTGGCCTTTTGCTTCTGCTCGAGGAAGAAGAAGAAGAAGAAGAAGAAGAAGAAGAGGAAGAAGAAGAAGAATGGCTTCTCCTAGGGTCTTGTACTCCGTGCACCGCGGGATCGTACCTCTGGGACGCCAGATAATTCAAGGCCGTGACTACGTCTGCAACGAGCGGCCTCATGCTCGGCTTTTCCTGCACACACATGGCCGCAATTGCGAGCGCTTGGTATAACCCTCTCACTGGGTACCGACCTTCCAGGGCGGGGTCGGCCATGGTGTGGAACTTCCTTCGGTCCTTGAATATAGGCTTCGCCTTCAAGATAAAAAGACGAAAAAATTACCGGGTGAATTTAAAACAAAACAGAATGTTTACACACTCATCGTAAGTATGAGAACGTCATTTCTGGTCCCCCAATGTTTGGGACATGAGCGTTTTATTTTGTTCCTATGTTCAGAAATACTAGAAATCGATGGGTCCTACCTGAAACCAATTGGTAATAGGAGGAGACATATTTTATATATAGTGAATTCAAGAGCTTGAATTATCCGATGTGGGACATAGCCCAATTAGAAATCCCAACACGCCCCTCACGTGTGGCATGACTGGCCTAACGCGTGGACACATGAATCGGATGACGATCAGCGAAAGCTCACTCTGATACCATATTAGAAATCGAGAAGACAAGGACCCCTCGATTCTAATAAGATATGCCAAAAACGGCACAAAACCAGTAATATTGTGGACTAAAAAGGGCATCTCGGAATAAAAATGGGGGGTACTAAAAATGGGGTTCCCCTAAAATAACCGTACCCATGCAACTAAATTCTCTTCGGCCCGGCCTCGCCTGCCATCGATGGCCATCCGACCCGTAATAATCTCAAGCAGCACGACCCCGAAGCTGTAGATGTCGGACTTGAACGTGAGTTGGCCCGTCATGGCGTAGTCAGGCGCGCAGTATCCGTACGTCCCCATTACCCTCGTGGAGACGTGGGTCTTATCTCCGAGCGGTCCCAACTTCGCCAGTCCGAAATCGGACAACTTTGGGTAATATCCCTCCCCGAGCAATATGTTGGAGCACTTCAAGTCTCGGTATATGATTGGCTTCTTAAGCTTGTCGTGGAGGTACTCGAGCCCCTGTGCCGCCCCTGCGGCTATCTTCATCCTCGTGTTCCAATCGAGCTTCTTCCTCGCCGACTGAGACGCTGGAAAATCACACACAAAAAAAAAAACGAACAAAATTGAGCGAACGGTTACCTTGAAAAAAAGATTCGGATTTTTTTTATCGCACCGTGTAAATGGCCTTCCAAGGAACCCAAGGGCATGTATTCGTAGACTAATAGCCTTTGATCTCCGTCCACGCAGTAACCTAGTAACTTGACGAGGTTAGGATGGTCAGCGCTTCCTAATGTAATAACTTCGACTACGAATTCCCTAATTCCCTGGCACCCGTTTCTGTCCAACTGCTTGATCGCCACGACCTACACTCGAAATTTATCGAAAAGATCGAATCTTTTTAGCTTAAATTTTCTTTTCGAATCAAATGAAATTGTAGTGTGAATAACCTCGCCCGTGTCGTGCAAATAGCCTTTATAGACTTTTCCGAAGCCTCCTTCTCCGAGGTAGTACTCGGGTTTAAAATCTTGAGTTGCTTCGACTAACTGATGGAAAGTGAATGATCTCAGCTTGTTTTGGTTCGATTCTGCTGTGTTTTCTTTGGAGGGAGACGTAATGTTTTTCGGTTCCTCATTACATTGGCTATTCTCCGAGAATTTGTCTGTGTTCTTCCCAACTTTCTCCCTCGTGTCTGCAAAAAAGCGAATTTAATTGAGAAAACGATGATCAACTTCAATTGAGATAAACACATCAGTGAAGCCATTGATTGGAATAAAGAAAGGGTTCAAGAACCTTTTTTTTTTTTTTTTTGCAGTGGTACGATGTGAACAAAATCGGAAAATTGAATTAACACAAAATCAAGAGCGGCGAAACCAGCTGGTTTAAGGGGAAAAATAATCGAAATCAAAACAACCCACAATCAAATTCAAGAATAAGGACGAAATCCATTACATATCAATCCATGCTGTTGTATATTCATTTACCTGGCGATGATTGTGAATGATCGTCTCTCTTACGCCTGTTATATTCATTACTGCTTTTCTTATTCTCCTTTTCTTGTTTTCTCTTATCTTTAGGGCAAAGAAAACAACCCATTTTTTTTCTTCTTATTCTTCTATCTCGCTCCCTCCCTAATAGTTATAGAAAAAAATCCCCAAATCCCCACTGTGTTAATTAAATACGTCCCTCTGTTTTCTCTGAAGAAGAAAACACGAGGAGAGAGGGAGAGAGAGAAAACACAGCAAAAGAAAGAAACGTATGTATTAGCTTATTACTATTACACGTAACACTGTTTCTCCCTATTTCCTCTTTCTCTGCCGTTCTATTTATTGGTTCATGCATATGGTGATTTGATAGTTAATTAGGTGCAACCTTTGCTACTCCTTTTATTTACAGTGACGCGTATGTCATTTATTGGGGCTTGATATTGATATTGAAGAGATTCTTCGGTCCGGGCCGGGTCGGGTGGCCCGATCCACCCACCTTTGTGGGTCAATAAATATTGAGTAAAGTTCAGTCGTAGATATTAAGAACACGTCTCTTTTATTTCTTAGGTTAGGTCTCAAGGTCGGTGAAAAACGTATAATTTAATTACTTATTTATATTTAAGATTGTTATGATGTTATCCTTGCTCATATTTTATGAATAAGCTTAGTGACCGAAGGCTTTTTAATTAAAATAGGGTTGTTTAAACCCAAATTCGATAAAATATGGTTATTTTGGTCGAAATTACTAAAATCGAGCGGAACGCGGGCATTAAACGCGTCGTTGCATCCAATGGACGCCACGATGACGTGGCAAGGACTGCCCTCGCGAGAAACCAGCTGGGCCCGCCCGTGGCCCGCGTGGCGTGCAATAGACGCGATGTTGCGTCTAATAGACGCGATGCGTTGACGCAGCCCACTAACCCACTCAAATTCGTTGATGGACGACCCACTTGCTTAGTGGGTTATCGTCGCATCCATTGGATGCGACGACGCGTCCATTGCCCGCGTCGACGCTTTGTTTATGCGCGGCCATATTCCCTATTTAAGCCGCTCGATTTTCGATTATTAATTCGTAAAATTTCATACATATCCAATATGGTATCTTGAAAAATTCAACTAGTTTATTATGGCGGTGAAATCATACACGAATCAAACACCATACAGTATAGTCTTCAACCCATCGGTTATCGACGAAATCGTCGCGAAACCAATTTCGAGCAATTTCTTAGTATGCTGTACGACATCACTTCCGTCGACAGCAGTGCTTTCTTTTTAATTGTTCGTGTGAAGAACGAATACTATCAACACTCACGACTGTATCATAATCTCCTACTACTGTCTAGTGATGCCGACCCCGCATACTTCTTGGATCCCAACAACGAGCTCAATTACATTGAGGTGTTTGTCGAGGCAACCGAGATCGTTCAGTTCAATCGCAACGTAGATCCTCCCGACGAGTACACGAATTCCGCGCCGATGAATTCGTTTCCTGACATTACTTCAGTTACTGAAGGATTGACGAATATTTTGTTTGCCCCTCAAGAAGATATACCTTCGAGTAGCCGTTGCGTTCCTATTAATTCGACGGTGGCGCAACCTGAGAACGTTCATGACGCCGTTCGAGATAGTGACGTCAGTGACTCTAAAGCTGACGACGAGGGTGGGGCACTGGACGATTTGCCAGATCCCGCCGATGCCGGTGATGAAAATGACGATGAACCAATGCCAAGTGAGCCAGAAGAGAATAGCGCATTATACCAGTCAGTGCCGTTTAATACCTCTTATCAAATGGCACCCCCAGAAGTTGACGAAACTGGTGGTGATTTTTACGACACGGACGATCCCGCATTTTACGTAGGTATGGCGTTTAATAGCAAAGAACATTTAAAATGTCCTGTTAACGATTATCATTTGAGGGTTGTTAGACGTGAGTACCACGTGACCGAAAGTAACAGAACCGCATGGAGCGTGAGATGCAATCACAGCGACGATTGTAACTGGACATTGCGAGCAGTCTTCAAACCGAAAAGTTTTTTCTGGAAGGTGACGAGATACGGAGGACCGCACACATGCTTCACGCACGAGTTGGCCAGCACACATCGTCATATTCCGCGTATTGAAATCGCAAGAATATTAATCCAAACGGTAAAGAACGACCCTCAGTACTTACTTAAAAACGTGCAACAGCTCGTAAAAGATACTTTTGGGTACGATATTCCGTACATTCAAGCATGGCATGGACTCAAGAGAGCAAAAGAGATTGTATATGGTACTTGGGAAACGTCAATCCAACAGCTTCCTACATTCATGAAAGCGTATTATAGCTTCCTATTATAACATCATTCCGTACATATTTTAATAAACATATTATAGCAGTACGCAATAATTAATAAACATCGCCTTACTACCTCGCAGCATGTGGCGGCATGAGCAGCTGAATTCCATCTTCCTCGGTGGGCATCATCCGCATTCGGGGACGGATAATAACGGGTTGCGCAGGTAATATATGAATCCATGCCCATACCTACACAAAATTTAAATTAATATGTATACACCTCAAGAAAATTCAATTACACAAAAGAACGCACAAGTAGCAACCGCAAAGCTCCACCGATGTTCATCTTCTGACGCTGGCACGAAGTACAAAGCTCTCTGTACAAGAAAGCCAGCACGGCACTGCCCCAACTGTAAGTGTGCACGGCGTCTATGTCTTCGAGCAGCGGGAGTAAAGTCATGGACGTCAAGCTTCCGCTGGAGTCGGGGAACAAAACAGATCCCATGAGCAATAGCGCATATGCACGTGCCCGCTGATCGACCTCATAATCTGAGCTGTCATCATCGATCTCGTTGGCTTCTAGCCAGTCTGCAAATTTCCTCAGCGACACCTTCGTCCCGGTGTACGCCCCCACAGCAGGTCTGTAACCAGTCAGCTCCTCCAAGTAATCGAGCCACTGATCATGGGTCCTGTGCTGAATAACACCACTGACCGAGTGACCATCGACGGGGAGTCCCCACAGCACACCGATGTCCTCAAGAGTGACGGTGGCCTCACCCACAGGCAAGTGGAACGTATGCGTCTCCTTCCTCCACCTCTCTACGAGGCCGTGATCAAATGTGAATCTAACTTCTGAGATCCACAACTATACACGCCGTAGAAGGACATAGTATCCAACATCTCCATAATACGACCGTGCAACCGCACCGATCGTGAAAGCTTGCCCCAGACGACACTCTCCAAACCCCTAACGGTCAAAGGCGTGTCGAGGGCACCATCAGCATTGGATAGTACATCGTTACAACGATGACTATCCTGGAATATCAGAAGTGATCTGTCGATCGGACCGTAATATTCGTACGTATCCATCCTAAATTAGCGCAATAAACAAACAATTGACTCATGTACTAACAATCGAATCAAATAACCTAGAAATCATAATTTCATATTAGGTTTCTAAATTAGGGAAAATTTCTAAATCGAACCAATTATCTAAAATTAACGTGTTAAATCAACATACTAAGCAACCCATAATATCTAGAGCATAAATTATACCAAAACACAAACATAAACGCAAGTATTCGACGAAATGTAATGAAACATCAAAAACAAGATTTAAATAATTAGGAGTTTCTTACCAAACGAAGCTTAATCGACGATGACGAGGAATAACGGATCTATCACTAGTTAGACGCGCGCAACAATCGCCCGAAATTTTGCCGGAGGAATCGAAGGGAGGAGAGGAGAAGAAATGAAGAAGAAAAGAGGCGTCGCGGCCTTATTCAACGCGTCGTCGCGGCCATTAGGCGCGGCGACGCGTTTATTATCCGCGACGACCAGTCTATTGGGCCGACCTTCGGCCCAATCGATCTTTTCACAAAAACGGCCCGTGTTAAGCCCGATCGAGCCCGATTCAACGGGCGCCGCTCCTAATGGGTGCGACGTCGCGACCATTTAACGCGTTTTACGCGATTTTATTAATTTTGAACGCATCGACCCTTTTTAATAATTTTTCATTTAAATCCCATTATTTTAATTAAAAAGCCGTGAACCGAACCTAAATTAAAAATGGTAGAAAACAATTCGATACCTTATTAATTCTATTCTTTCAATTATATTTTATGAAGTTCAACAACAAAATAAGAGCTGAAGAACTAAATGCGTTGACGTAAACTTTAGTAATTACAATGCAATGCAATTTATTTCGTGTTGGTTCGTGTATTCAAATTAAGATACTAGGCTGCTGCTTAGGAAGCCGTTGACATTTTAACATATCCAGTAGTAGAATGACACGTGACCTACGAGAGCTTAATTAGGGCCTACGGATCAGAATGTTCAAGAACGATAATACTATTGGATTAATTTATGGGGAAATTTCGTTCGGTCCCTGTCAGGGTTTATAATTTTGGTCAGACCCTGTCAGAAAAAAATTAGTTTTAAGGACCCGATTATTCAGTAACAATTTATTGGTCTGTAGTAACAATTCATTGTTTTCGCAGTAACAGTTCATTATTCTAAAAATAACAGAAAACGATCATCTGATAACAATTCATATACACTTTATAACAGTTGTATATTTTAGGTCCTTATCTTTAAATTTTACGAAAAATTGGTCCTTTAAACTAAAATTTTATCTTAAAGGTCCTGAAACTATTTTTAATCACTTTTAGGGCCTGAATTTTAATATACCCTTAATGTATTTCTAAATAGAATGAATTGAATGGTTATTAATGTTACGCGATAACTACCGTAGAAATTCTATACATTAATACAATTGAGACCGGACAAATTTATTAATTAAAAGAGTTATTAATTGATCGATAAAATAATTACTAATTTATCGATTACTTAATATTTTATTAATTTATAGTGTATATTACCTTTCAAACTTTCCAAACATCAAATAATCTTCAATCTCTTATGTCCTTAATGAACGTCAAATTAAGGATCGAACTTCAATATCACAAGTCTATCATAATCTGTATGGTGCTAATGTACATTTAAGTAATATTAATAAATATTTCAACAAAAAACAAATGACAATTGAGTCATTTTTGAAGTAATCTTCATTCATGTAATATGAACATATTTTTACATATGAAATTATTAATTTATAATTTATACGGGACCTATAGAAATTTTCAAAAGTCTATTATCTTACAATTTTTGTGAATTATTAATTTAGTACGTTATCCCCGAGTCATGACCTGCCGGAAATATTATCTTAAAGGTTTTATTTAAATTCGGGTATTAATTTATAGAGTTTCTACTGTATTATACAAAAATTTAGGCCTAACCACTTCCCTAAAGACGGGTATGTATATACAATGCAAATGTATTCTATTAGACTAGTACTTTGGCATAGCCTATGTATCCGCTACTATGTATGGTAATTAAATAAAAAGATGAGTTTCGATGAGAAC
This sequence comes from Craterostigma plantagineum, assembly GCA_027422505.1. NCBI lineage: Eukaryota > Viridiplantae > Streptophyta > Magnoliopsida > Lamiales > Linderniaceae > Craterostigma > Craterostigma plantagineum. The sequence continues at coordinate 299,647 of JAPQWV010000118.1, forward strand.
AATTGGGTTAATAACATGGCAGTTTTCATGGGTGTATAAACGTGAGTAGTTTTGTTTTGTTTTGTATCAATTATCTATACTATTTATTAATTGACAGGGGTACTTAAAAACTGCTCAATTTGGCCTAATTTGGTGTATCAATTACACCAAAATTTCAAATCAATTGGATAGTTATTTAATATACTCTATTAGAAAATAAAAAATAGAAAAAAATCGCGTACAGAAAAAAACGCCCCACGCCGTGGGTGCACATTACTAGTTGATATTATTGATTGGCTGATATTGATTTTTAATATAAATATTTTTTAATCAGAAAATTCACACACCAAATCAATTTTGATTTGGCAGTTTGTATCCCCCTCTCTCCGTTTATATAATAGTATAGATTAACTAGTATTATCTGCTATTGCGTGTTCTTAAAATATAGTTATTAATTTTATTTGTAATTTATGTTTAGTAGATGAAATATAATTCTTTAAGGAATGACTAGGACTAGGGCTGAGCAAAAATATCCAAAAATCGGATTCCGATCAGGTATCCGGTTTTCCAAACCCAAAAAATGGATATCCAGCTTTAAAAATAGGATAGGATATCCGATCCGATTTATTTTAAACTAATCCGCGGATAGTGGTTTGTCTAAAATCCGGATATTCGGTATCCGGTCTTGTATTTATAAAAAAAATTAAAAAACAGCCCAAAAAGAAAAATGAAGGTCCATAAAAAGGAAAACAAAATCCGCAAAGTAGAATGTTTAAATTTTTATTATTTTATTATTGCAAAAAACTTTGTTAGAGATTGAAATAAAAAAAGATGAACACATCGAGATGCAAGTTAAAAAATTAATGTGAATTTTGTGGTACTGTGTTTATTATTTATTATGTAATTTTGAATCATAAATTCACATATTGTGTGAATTACTATATGTACAAATTCTTATGTGAAAATAAATTTTTGATGTTGACAGGAAATAAAAAATGCTTTTCAAAGAAATAATAAAAATATAAGAAAAATAATTTAAAAACCGGATGCGGATATCCGGTTTAAATATCCTAATAAAGCGGATATCCGAATCCGTTTAAAACTGGATCGAATACGGATATCATTTTTCGATATCCGAAAATCTGGATATCCGAATTTCGGATATCCGAAATCCGAATATCCGGTTTTGCTCACCCCTAACTAGGACTATAAGTATAATAACTAAAAATTGAGGGGTTAAATATGATAATTATTTAATTAATGAAATTAGAAATAGAGATCTTAAATTGTAAATATTTTACAGACCAAAATAGCAGTTAATAGCCACCCTCACCCTTAATATAATAGAATAGATGGTGAGGGGTGAGTATAAACTGCTATTTGGTCTGTAAAATAGTTAATGTTTTTACATTTATACCCTTAATATTTTGATTTACTACAATTTAATCCTTTGATTTAAAATTTTATTTTTTAACAACTTATTAAAAATACAACAATAAAAAATGACATATATTTGCACATACATAGGATGTGCTAGTATCTTTTATGCACTTATGTTTTTCTTCATCTTAATTTGAAAAATGAACTAAACCTCACGCCCACATTTAGTTTAGGTGACATTATGTCCCAAGAGGCGAACATGTAATAAACAGTGGTAATGATGATGGTTGATGTGTGGCACTTTCCTGCATATCGACATAAACTACTCTTTTCCACCCTTAATTGCGTGTGCTATGTAATATTTAGATGTAAAATATTAATTACGACAAATAGAAGAGTAAATTTGAGAATATAACATGTCAATCCAGCGCAAACCTCCCTTTATTTGTATAAAATATTTATCAGCAAGGGCGGTTCATCATAATACGGCCTAAAGGATAGTTGTATAACATGCCTTTTTAAAAAAAATGTATTGACAAAAAATTACATGTCAATCCAGCGGAAACCTCCCTTTATTTGGACTTGAGATCGACAACTTGAACCTTCAAATTGTAGAACGTGAAGATATAAAATTGAACTTTTTTTTGTTTAATGGATACTTTTACAATAAAAAAATTTGTAGAAAAATTTAATTTTTCAGCTTTTTTTAGCAAATTCTCTTATAACCGATTAACAAGGAGGGATGCGGTGACTATAGAGAGACTAAATAATTAAAAGGCATGGGAGAATGGAGAAAATGATGTTGACCTTTTTGGTGTTGCACTATATTTAAGTTTTGATGAAATAGGCACTACAAATTTAGCAATTCGAAATGTGTATGTATCATTTACTTATATTTCAGTGAATTGCACTTTGACATCACGATGACACTACAACGTAACTGATGTGATACCACTGTGATCGTTGATTCCACCGTCCTGATATCATCATAACGTATATTTGAAAAGTGCATGCATAAATGGAAAGACTGCATGTGATCTTGAAACTGTTTGTGGAAAATAACACGTGATCAATCCTTAATATGTTGCACTATGTTAATTCGATAAGGATCATGCGTTAATTAGAGTAATGATCATTATGATATACATGGTAAATATATTTCTGCTGGAACCAAGTTATATATGGAAGGTGATCATGACTATAAATATGGATATTATGTGTTAAGTAGGGGTGAGCGCGGCGCGGTTAGGGCGGTTTTTATCGAAATTTAACCCGACCCGATGTATTGCGATTTTCAAAATATACCCCAAACCCGATCATAAAAATTGTAACCCGATAGATTGCGGTTTGCTTGGGTGCGGTTGGGTTGGGGCGGTTTTTGCGGTTTTTTAATATATTTTTTTTAACGAAAAATTAGGTGTAATATTCTTAAGTATTGATCGAGCAAAAAGATATATCAACCTATTTACAAATATAAAAGTCTATATACAAAATTGTTATTATCATAGTATCAATAATAGTAATAAATAATAAAGTTCGATAAGAAGCTTGATTAAAAGCTCATATTCCTTGTTCACGGCTGGTTTTGGTAAAGCAAATAAAACAAGGGCTTATTTTTGGTTTAAATTCTCCTTGAGAAGAAATAAATGTTTTGATTTTAAAATTTAACTCGCTTTTTATAAACTTCAAGTGTTATAATTGTTGATCTCAAGTCCGAATAAACAAGGAGAGTCGCATTGGATAGACACATAAATTTTTTTCACTATATAATATTTATTTTTAAAATAAAAGAAGATCATTTAGAACTTAGCTCACACAATGTGTTATGACGAGGCCCTGTCCTTGTATCGTATTTTCCTTTCGGTTCAAAGTTTTAACTCGCCTTCTTCAAGTTTTATAGTTGTTGATTCCAAGTCCGAATAAACGAGAAGGGTTACATTGGATAGCACATAAATTTTTTTTCACTATATAATATTTATTTTTTATAACTCATTTAGAACGTTTTAGCTTTATGCAACGTGTTATGATGAGTCGATGCCATTGTATCAATAGTAAACAATATTAATATTTTTTGCCTTAACTACTATTACGAGTTATATCTATTTCTTTATGAATTATTGAACAAAATGTAGCAATATTTTATTATATTTTATATGCGGTTGGGTACGGTTTTATGCGGTTTTAAAAATACAAAACCAAACCCGATTGCAAAATATGCGGTTTTATTTTTCAAAACCCAAACCAACCCATCAAATAGCTAACCCGACACTTGCGGTCTGGGTTGGGTTGGGCCGATTGGATGGGGCGGTCCGACGGGTTAAATGCTCAGCTCACCCCTAGAGCCCGTTTGGTTGGGAGGATAGGTTTAGATGGTATTAGTTTAAGTTGAGTTTATATAATGAAGAGTATGAGTATTTTGGGGTGTTTGGTTGGCGGGTTTAAATAATGATGTTCTATATGTTTGGTAGATGGGTTTTGAACCTACCCTTATAATGAAGAGAGAGAGAAAGATGGATGAGAGAGAGAGAGAGATTCAAGAAGATAGTGAGAGAGAGAGAGAGATGGATTCGAGAAGAGAGTGTGTGAGATAGAGATATGGAGTTGAGAGATATACGTAGAGGGAGCAGAGAGAGAGAGAGAGAGAGAGAGAGAGAGAGAGAGAGAGAGAGACGATGGTTTAATTTTTTAAAATAAAAGAAGATAAAAAAAACAAAGAAATGGAAGGATAAAATTGTCTAAGATGGATGGGATTAGCTAAAGGTAGGGGAAGAGATCCCTTTAATGGTACCTTATTAGAGGTATTAAGGGGGTATTAGCCAATTCTCCCCTTTAAATAATCCCCCGAACCAAACACTACTTTAATAAATTCTAACTCCCCTAATCCCACCTAATACCCCCAACCAAACACACCCCTAGTGTAGGATATATTTGCATACATGCTTATCCATTCAGACATGCTAAAATAGGAATTATATGATACGGATACAGTTCAATTCGTGCTTAGCTGTTTAAGTTCTTGCATTTGTTCAATACATGGAAAGGATATGTGCTATACATGGAAAATACGTCATTCACTGGAATCTGTCTATTTTTAGGAAGAAATCTTACCCAAATCGCTGAGAATTGCATCTTAAATGCTTGAGTCAACATGAATTCTTTCCCTATGCGACTAGGTATTTATTTGAATGGAAAGTTCGTGATTAATGTGCCACATATTTGATAAGATGATGAATGGAGCTATTTATGGTATCTTCGTAAGTACCACCATGCTAATATGGATAAGATTTGCCAATATGGTATGAAAAAATATTTAGAGTAAGATTTCATGCAAATTAATGAATATGACCGTTGTGATACTTAGAGCTTGATTTGGCATGATATCTGTGATGGAATGATGTGATGAACCGGTGATTGTGACTGACATTCCATATGAAGGGTGTGAGGCTAACAGGTTTATATAAGTCGACACTTCTACATCGAGGGCACACAAAAATGAATTAACGAACATTCGAAATGGCAAGAACAGAGATCTAAGACGAGAGTTTTTGATTTGCGAATTATTGTATTCTCTGTTAGTGCTTTGAGCTTTCATTGCGATAGTTGAGTGCACTCTAAGTTTAGAAAAACCACCATCCGAATATGAGAGTGTGTGAATCTCACAAGGAGACAAGAGTGAAGCGTGCCTTTCGTGAAGGGAGGATTTGAGATCCAGCCGACCTTTGGGAGTGAGCTGTTTCCAGTCGGAGAATAGGGATTCTCAGGAAACGATGTGGAACGAAACTCGGTGTTAGGCACCCTAGCCGCGGACTAGTGTTCATCTTTGTCTTGGTTGTGTAAGGGCGATCGGTCACTTCTGTAACCAACTACGGTAACATAGTGGATTGATCAAAATCTTGAGGAGCAAACCTCAAGGAGAGGACTAAACCCCACTTGGGGATATAACCTCCATAAATCCAGGTGTCATGTACTTTTCTGTTCACTTGCACTCACACGGATCCACTCGACCAACAGTTTAACCATCAAACATTTTAATTCCGTTGTTCTCATCTCAAAGATACTTCTTATTAGACCTGGGCTTTGGGCCGGGCCAACCCGGAACCGGCCCAAAATCGGCCCGTTAACCCGGCCCAAAACCGGAACCGGTAGAACCGGTTCCAGAACCGGTAACCGGCCCATTTAAATTGGACCCGATTGCAAAATATGCGGTTTTATTTTTCAAACTCAAACCAACCCATCAAATCGCTAACCCGACACTTGCGGTCTGGGTTGGGTTGGGCCGATTGGATGGGGCGGTCCGACGGGTTAAATGCTCAGCTCACCCCTAGAGCCCGTTCTGTTGGGAGGACAGGTTTAGATGGTATTAGTTTAAGTTGAGTTTATATAATGAAGAGTATGAGTATTTTGGGGTGTTTGGTTGGCGGGTTTAAATAATGATGTTCTATATGTTTGGTAGATGGGTTTTGAACCTACCCTTATAATGAAGAGAGAGAGAAAGATGGATGAGAGAGAGAGAGAGAGATTCAAGAAGATAGTGAGAGAGAGAGAGAGATGGATTCGAGAAGAGAGTGTGTGAGATAGAGATATGGAGTTGAGAGATATACGTAGAGGGAGGAGAGAGAGAGAGAGAGAGAGAGAGAGAGAGAGAGAGAGAGAGAGAGAGAGAGAGACGATGGTTTAATTTTTTAAAATAAAAGAAGATAAAAAAAAAAACAAAGAAATGGAAGGATAAAATTGTCTAAGATGGATGGGATTAGCTAAAGGTAGGGGAGGAGATCCCTTTAATGGTACCTTATTAGAGGTATTAAGGGGGTATTAGCCAATTCTCCCTTTTAAATAATCCCCCGAACCAAACACTACTTTAATAAATTCTAACTCCCCTAATCCCACCTAATACCCCCAACCAAACACACCCCTAGTGTTAAGGATATGTTTGCATACATGCTTATCCATTCAGACATGCTAAAATAGGAATTATATGATACGGATACAGTTCAATTCATGCTTAGCTGTTTAAGTTCTTGCATTTGTTCAATACATGGAAATGATATGTGCTATACATGGAAAATACGTCATTCACTGGAATTTGTCTATTTTTAGGAAGAAATCATACCCAAATCGCTGAGAATTGCATCTTAAATGCTTGAGTCAACATGAATTCTTTCCCTATGCGACTAGGTATTTATTTGAATGGAAAGTTCGTGATTAATGTGCCACATATTTGATAAGATGATGAATGGAGCTATTTATGGTATCTTCGTATGTACCACCATGCTAATATGGATAAGATTTGCCAATATGGTATGAAAAAATATTTAGAGTAAGATTTCATGCAAATTAATGAATATGACCGTTGTGATACTTAGAGCTTGATTTGGCATGATATCTGTGATGGAATGATGTGATGAACCGGTAATTGTGACTGACATTCCATATGAAGGGTGTGAGGCTAACAGGTTTATATAAGTCGACACTTCTACATCGAGGGCACACAAAAATGAACTAACGAACATTCGAAATGGCAAGAACAGAGATCTAAGACGAGAGTTTTTGATTTGCGAATTATTGTATTCTCTGTTAGTGCTTTGAGCTTTCATTGCGATAGTTGAGTGCACTCTAAGTTTAGAAAAACCACCATCCGAATATGAGAGTGTGTGAATCTCACAAGGAGACAAGAGTGAAGCGTGCCTTTCATGAAGGGAGGATTTGAGATCCAGCCGACCTTCGGGAGTGAGCTGTTTCCAGTCGGAGAATAGGGATTCTCAGGAAACGATGTGGAACGAAACTCGGTGTTAGGCACCCTAGCCGCGGACTAGTGTTCATCTTTGTCTTGGTTGTGTACGGGCGATCGGTCACTTCTGTAACCAACTACGGTAACATAGTGGATTGATCAAAATCTTGAGGAGCAAACCTCAAGGAGAGGACTAAACCCCACTTGGGGATATAACCTCTATAAATCCAGGTGTCATGTACTTTTCTGTTCACTTGCACTCACACGGATCCACTCGACCAACAGTTTAACCATCAAACATTTTAATTCCGTTGTTCTCATCTCAAAGATACTTCTTATTAGACCTGGGCTTTGGGCCGGGCCAACCCGAAACCGGCCCAAAACCGGCCCGTTAACCCGGCCCAAAACCGGAACCGGTAGAACCGGTTCCAGAACCGGTAACCGGCCCATTTAAATTGGGCTGCGCCGGTTAGCGGGCCGTGGAACCGCGGATTACCGGTTCCGATTCCCGGATCCGGATCCGCGGTTCCGGTTCCGGTTCGGAACCGGAACCGGCCCAACGGCTATATAGCCGTTGGGCCAACGGGGTTCTTCATTTTATTTTATTTTTTAATTTTTAAACACTGTAAAATTACAGTTTTAACCCCAAACGAAAAATCTATAAATACCACCTCATTTTAACCATTTTAACTCACAATTACATCCAAATCTCTTCCAAACTCTCTCAAAAAGCTCTCAAAAAAATCATCCTATTAATATTTAATATTATTAACATTAATAATTATTTTATTAACACTACACTACACTACTACCTACACATACTCACTTATTATTACCAATAATTGAATTATTATTTTTCACTAATGGCGTCGTCATCGAGAAATCCTAACCCTCATGACGAAGATGTTTTTATGGTTTTAGGTCACGCCGACACATTTCGGGGAAATGCCGACACCGACGAGGAGACCGATATACCGGAACCTGAACAGACGAGAGCGACCGACGAGGGACCGAGCCAAGCTTCTACGGCGACGACAAGAAGGAAGCAACAACCGCGTGGTCGGCGGTCTAAGGTATGGAATTTTTTCGATTTAGAAATGGATAAAAATAATGCCGCTTCAGGTACCGCTTATTGCAAAATGTGCCGCCACCCCTACACAATTAAGACCGGACCGAATCAAGGTGGGACGGGCTCGATGAAAAAACACCTCCAGAGGGCGCATAACTTCGGGGACGATCTAGAGCCGGTAGGGAACGAACCCCGACAACAACAAATAGACGTAAGTACGGGTAAGAATTTTGTTATTACTAGGGAAATTTCTAAAAAAGCATTAGTTAAATTCGTAGTTATGTGTGAAGAACCCTTTTGCATTGCGGAAAGTGAAGGGTTTATCGAATTTACGAGTGCGATACAACCCGGATTCCATAACGTGACCCGTAAAACCCTTAGGAAATATGTGTTAGAAACTTTTAAGGAATATCAAACTAGCTTAATTAGTCATTTAGCCAACATTACGTGTAGGATTAGTTTGACTACCGATATTTGGACTAATATTACGTCGCAATCTTATTTAGTCGTCACCGCCCATTGGATAGATGAAACATGGACCATGCAAAAACGTATTCTTTCCCTAGATCCCCTAGATTCGCAACATAATGCCACTACGATATCGAACTATGTGTTGAATGTCGTTAATAAATATTGTATTCAAGATAAGATTATGTCTATCACCTTAGATAATGCTAGCGCGAACAACGTAGCGATAGGGATCCTTCGTAGGCAACTTAGGTTACCCTTAGACGGCAAATTATTACATGCTAGGTGCGCTTGCCATATTATTAACTTGTGTGTGCAATGTGCTTTTGACGAAGTTTTGGGAGATATTGTAGAAAAGTTTAAGGTAATAGGTAAGTTACTTCGGGAACGCCGCATCGGAACGTCGTGGAAGCAAACCGTCCTTGCCGCCGGCCTCCCGTACAAGAAGTTTCCGTTGCCAGTCCCGACTAGGTGGAACTCGATGTACCACCTCCTCAGCACATTCATGCGTTACAAGGACTTGTTGACGCCTTTTTGGAACGAGGCCGCAGTCGGCACCACCTCCAAGTATGAATTACGACCACTTGATTGGGATATTGTAGGTTTGGTCGTGTCTATACTTGAAGTGTTCGCCGAGGCTACGGAGAAATTTTTCGGAGTTCACTACCCGACGTCCCCATTATTCGTCCCGAACCTCTTCGCGATGTGCTACAAGTTCGTGGAGTTTCGCAACAATCCATACTTGGGTGGTTTCATCCAAAATATGGAGCAGAAGTTCAAGAAGTATTGGGAAACCATCCCAATAGTACACGGTTTGTCGGCCTTACTCGACCCTAGTTGCGGTGTTGATACATTTGATATTTTTTTCGAATATTATGCTCAGTTTCTTGGAAAGAAAGTGGACGACCAAAAGGCGTCAATTCACGCTTCTCTCCAAGAACTTTTTTCTTTTTATGCATCTGAGCAGGGACATAGTGTGGAGCAACCCGTACCAGCGAGCGAAGCCGGTTCGTCGGAAGGAGGCGGCGGCGCAATGGGACTACTACGAAGATTGAAGGCGCAAAAGACGAAGACCAAAACGCGTGCGTCGGGGTCGAACACGAATGAGATCCAGCTCTACCTGAGCCACAACTTCCAGACTCCCGAAGACTTCGACGTTTTGGCCTGGTGGAAGTCGAACGCGACTCTTTATCCGACCCTCTCCGCCGTCGCTCGAGACGTTTTAGCCGTGCAAGCGTCTAGCGTCGCCTCCGAGTCCGCATTCTCTACCTCCGGGCGAATTATCGGCGACAGACGCGCGAGCCTTAACCCGACTTCCCTCGCAATGTTAACATTATTGAAGGATTGGTATTTGGCCGAGTCGAAGAACCGACGGGAGAATGCCATCGACGAGTTCCGTTCTTCCAGTTCGGACGAAGACGAAGAGGCCTCTAACATAGTTTTAATTAATAGTCAAGTCGAATAAATTATATTTTTTATTTCGAATATTTTTTCCTTTTTTGTATTTTGTAACTTGTAAGTTTTAGATTTATTTTTCTTTCTTTTATGTTTTTATTTGTATTTTTTAGGTAGTTTTTTTTTTATTTTTTTGTACTTTTCTTATCTTTTTTTTTTGTTTTTTTGGAATAAAATTTTTGGATATTTTCTAAAGAATTTTTTCATAGCAAAAAAAAAAAAAAAAAAATTAAACGGACCGGTTCCGGTTCTGGAACCGGAACCGGCCCAAAAGAGGCCCGGGGGTTCTTCGTATGGTTCTGGTCCGGTCCCTGGAAAATGGTTCCGGAACCGGACCCGGAACCGGAACCGGAACAGTGCCGGAACCGGTTGAACCGGAACCGGTAGAACCAAAACCGGTAGAATCGGCCCGGAACCGGCCCAATCCGGCCCAAAGCCCAGGTCTACTTCTTATCAAAGAAGCAAAAAGTTTTTAGTAGGCTAATTCACCCCCCTCTTAAGCACATATTTTACTTCAAATGAAAAGGTTCTAAAAGCTGAAAAGGCAAAATGTGAAAAGAAATAAACATAATAATAATATTTATAGTGTTGCGGTCTCAAAATGTTAGACCTAATTAATATTTTTTTACAATCATTGTCAAATTAAGGTCATGACTCACGGGACCCTAAACATTATAGGGCTTCAAAATATAGGGCTTTGTTAATTTTTTTTACATAGCTACATTACCGAATTAAGTTCATGGGACTCTAAAAGATCGAGAGCCTAAAATATTTTGGTTCGATTAATATTTTTCTACATAACTGAATTACCAATAAAGCTAATGAGCCCTAAAAAATCGGAGCCTAAAGCCCTTGGTTTAATTACTTTAGACAAAAGAAGTAGTTTTTTTTTTAAATTTAAAATTATTGTTGTAAAATAAGAAGAAAGATATGATTTTCAATTACATTGGTTAAGTCCGTTATCTCATCAAAAGTTAAATCATATTCAGATTTCATTTCACAAATAATTATGTCCGTATAACATCATATATAAACATATCGGGGGTGTTTGTTTTGGGGTGATCCTCCAAAACATCACCGTGATCCTTCTATCGCTTCCTAATCACCACGTTTGTTTAGCGTGGGTGATTAGTCATCGCCGTGATGGAGGATCACCGAGGTGATCAAAACGGGGTGATATTCCAGCTTTTGGATCACCCCCAAAAAGCAGGGTGATCCTCCATCACCATGATGGGGTGATATTTTCAGTATTTATTTGGACAAAATTATCCCTTGTCTTTTACATTCATTCCTTATATACCCTTATTCCTATTTTGAATTACATAATCAACATATTTAAATCTTAAAAAATATATGTTAAATGCTTAAAATATAAAAGAAGTATGTTGTAGGATTATAGAAAATACTTATAATTAATAATTGATTAAAAAGCTTAAAAACTTAAATAATTAATGAATAATTATATCAAATACTTATATTTAATAATTGGTTATCTATGTTTAAAGTCTAAAAAAATATAATAATTCTATTGATGAATTATATGGCATGCTTATAAGTAATGCTTAAAAATAATACTTGATTTTCAAATATTAATAACTATCACGTTAAATATTATCCTAAATGAACATATTAAAATATTTTTATTACATAATGTACATAAGGTTAAATATGTCATTTACACAACATTACCCCAAACATCACTGCGATTAAACAAACACAATATTTCAATATCACATTGATATGAAAATGAAATATCACCCCAAAACAAACACAGTGATGACATATCACCTTGATCCACATCACAGTGATATCCACATCACGGCGATGTGAGTATCACCGTGATGTTGGATCACCCGAAACAAACACCCCCATCAAGTATAGACTATAGATTCATTCATTCATTTGGCTCGTGCCTTATCTTATCAAGTAGAGACTAAGTAGATGACAATAAGGATTAGAAGAAATAGATAGCAGCGACATTTTGAAACAGAAAAATAAAAATCAACAAAGGCACACTAAAGAAAATAATGACTGAAAAGCAAAGGAATCTCCGCAAACAACGCGTTCACACCAGGAGCAAATTGCCTGTGCACTCAAATGTCACAAATACCCTTCATGCCGCCCCAATCCTCGAGAAATTATTCCTATCCAGCCAGAATATCCAAATAGGGTAAATTAGTAATCGCATAGAAAGTCAAATTCTGTGGCCTTCCAAGTTTGAGCTGCAATTAATTATTATTTGATGATTAAATTAATAATTATTACCATACCAATTGGAAAACCGAAGTTCCGCACGCACCTACCCTCCCAAGTCCAATATCAACCGTGCGATCATATCCATCCAACGGTTCTCAAGCACATTCATATTCAATAGTCGGTTCCTCCTTATATATATAGCGAGCTAAGATCTGATAGCTTCGCTCCTTGTGACGACCACACTCTTGCTTAGGGATTTGCAAACAGCTTTCATCAGCATCTTATCAAGGTTTGAGGCTGCGTTGACTCTTTGCAGATCATTGTTAATTTTATATGAGATGATTGATTTGTATGCTTTCGATTCGATGCGATTTGATTTGGTTTGGTCGATTTTGGTGTTGCAGTGAAGGCGTGAAAATGGTGAAGAGCTATCCGACGGTCAGCGAGGAGTACTTGAAGGCGATCGAGAAATGCAAGAAGAAGCTCAGAGGTCTCATCGCTGAGAAGAACTGTGCTCCCATCATGCTTCGCCTTGCGTAAGATCATCTAGAGCTTATTTAGTTTTGTCGCTTGATTGTTGGATGAATAACTTGCTCGGTGTTGTGTCATTTGTTGGCTATTTGCTATATTGCGAAGTAGCAACAGATCTATCGATTGTTTCAATGCTTGGATTTTGTGAAAACTTTCAGATCTAAGAACTGTCAGATAATTTTGATGCATGGAAGAGTGTGAAACTGATGATGTTCTGTATATTAGCATCCTGCGGCGTGGTTTATGATGTTACTATAAGGATTCTTAAAGTTATGCCTCATTTGGCTTATGCGGAGTCTATGTGTTTAGGTGGCACTCTGCTGGCACATTTGACCAGGCTAGCAAGACTGGAGGTCCTTTTGGGACGATGAGATTCAAGTCTGAGCAGGGACACTCTGCTAACAATGGCATTCACATCGCTTTGAGGCTCCTTGACCCCATCAAAGAGCAATTCCCCACCATTTCCTATGCTGATTTTTATCAGGTTCTTATCATGACTTATTTTAAGTCACATCTCATTACTTAGGTTATGTTATTTGTTTGTTTAATTTTGTGGTCGGACAATTTCCAGTTGGCTGGTGTTGTAGCTGTTGAAGTCACAGGAGGACCTGAAGTTCCATTCCACCCAGGCAGACCGGTATATAGATATATTAAATTTCCTGTTTATGATAGGGCATGGTTTTCGTTGCCTGGATTTTGTTGTTTCTGTTCTTTTGAATTGTTTGTGATATGTTATTCAATTCAAGTCAGATCGTAATTGAGGTCTTAAAGTGTATTTTTTGACAGTTTCTATGCATGCATTTATATGTGAATTTGCTTGCTTAATTTTTTACCATTCATGGTTCATGACCTCAGGACAAGGAGGAACCACCACTTGAGGGCCGCCTTCCAGATGCTACCAAGGGTGAGTCTGAACCTCATTTATCACTAATTTGTGGAATACACTTTATGGGTTCTAAGCTCTGAACCTTTTTCCCTATGTTGCAGGGTCTGACCACTTGAGGGATGTTTTTGTTAAGCACATGGGCCTTAACGACCAGGATATTGTTGCTCTATCTGGTGGCCACACTCTGGTTAGTCAATCTCAATGCCTTGATATTTTTCTGCTAATATTATCAATATTGAAATTTGGACATGCCCTCTGATTCTTCAGGGAAGATGCCACAAGGAGCGCTCTGGATTCGAGGGTCCATGGACTGCTAATCCTCTCATCTTCGACAACTCTTACTTCAAGTAAAGATCTCTAAACATAATATGCATTATGATTGCATCTGTGTGTATTCTACTATCTCTTGACTGTTTGTTATTCTATCGCCCCATCCTTCAAACAGGGAGCTTCTGAGTGGAGAGAAAGAAGGGCTTTTGCAACTTCCAACGGACAAGGCTCTTCTCTCTGACCCTGCCTTCCGTCCGCTCGTCGAAAAATATGCTGCTGTGAGTGTGTAGTAAAATTTATGCAAATTTATGTAACAAACCATGCCATCTATCATATTCCTAACGCAAAATTATTCGACTTTCTTTTAATATATGATAGGATGAGGATGCATTCTTTGCTGACTATGCTGAGGCTCACCTGAAGCTCTCTGAGTTGGGGTAATAATTGATTGATTAATAGCTCTCTGTGTGTTTGTTTTCTGTTTTCAAACGTGACCACTTAAATATGACACTTTCGATTTTGCAGGTTTGCTGATGCGTAAGTGATATGTTGAAGAAGCAGAAGCATATTGATGTTATGGCCTGAGTTTCACTGCTAATTCGTGCTGCTGCTCTTTTGTTTTCCCTTCCCTTTTGACAATCGAACTAAACGAATTGCAGTCGTACCTTGCAATACTATTTGTGTTATTTGTTGCGGTTTTCAAAGTTGTTTGTGTTGAATCATTTCGGCAATTTAATCTCAAGTGGCTAACAAGTCTGCAATTGTGATTTGCAGTGGTTGTGAATTCTGAAATCAAGAACGAACTAGTGCAGTCAGAAACTAGTAATATAGCAAAAAGATAAAAGAATGAAGCTTAATCTTAGTGATTTGTTTATGAGCATAGCATATGTGAAAAGTCAGGCGCACTCGTAGAACCTCAGGGAGAAGGGTTCGAGAAGTTCTCATTCCTTCTATGCAGAGGTTTTGCGAGCAAGCTATTACGATTCGAGTGGATGTAGGTAGGTAATAACGGTTAGGATATGAGTAGTACGAATCCTATTTTTCTTATAGCTTTCGTTAGGGCGAGAATACGAGGCCGAAGGTTGTTCGTTATGTCGAGTTTGAGTTTCTCCTTCCGAAATAGGGGTGGTCATTGTTCGGTATACCGACCGGACAAACCGAAATACCGAAATATCGGTACAGACTGAACCGAACCGAAAAATTTCGGTTCGGTATTCGGTATATAATTTTTAAAAATTCGGTATTTCGGTTCGGTACAAGATTTTTTGTTCGATATTTTCGGTCTACCGAATTACCGAATTTGAAATAATATATATTTAATTTATCAGTTATATGTTTAGTAGGCCCGAAATGGACTTAGACAATAATTATAAGATGTTGAATAACCGGCCCTAAAGCCCACTATGAGATCAAATTAGGGTTTTCTTTAGTCTTCTTCCTCTACACGAAATCAGTCCGCAACTTCATTTCCTCTTTACTCTTTTTCTTTAATCTTCGTCCCCAATAAACAACCTTATCTTCAATCAAACCGCAACCCCATATCTCTCTTCCCAGGAAACAAGAGTTTCGCTTTGATTAGGAGAAAGGATGAGCTGATGCTAGTTGCGACTGTGCTCTTAGGTCGAGCGTGCAGTGAATCGAAACAGCCGACGCATAGGGCCGCGCCACCGTGTTCGTCGCCAAGTTCTTCGGCCGGCCGCCGTGATGGGCTTCCTCTCCGCCATTCCGCATAACAGACGAAATATAATCTTTTTTTATTTAACTTCGGTATCTCGGTAATTAACCGAAATAAACCGAAAAAATTTCGGTTTTACTGAACCGAACCGAATTGAGTTCGGTTCTCAAATCGTCGAACAGAAATTTCGGTTCGGTTCGGTACTGTTTGTACCGAATGCCCACATCTATTCCGAAATAAGATTTAGAGCATCTACAACCCACTAAAAATACAGTTAATTCTGCATAATATTACAGTTGCTACAGTATTTTTTACTCCAATTCATTAACTCTATTTTTCTACTCCAGCCATTGACTCTATTTTCTACTCTAAAAATCAAATTTCTATTAAACTTTATATTACAATAATTAAAAAGTAAATAAGTGAAATTATTTAATTATAATTATATTAAATTAAAAGGTAAATATCAATAAATAATAGGAAATTAACATTATTTTTACTTTTATATAAATATAAATATATCAAATATATAAATATAATTAAAATATTTTTTATTAAATAAAATATTATTTTAAATAGAAAGTACAACACAAATTTTTGTGTTGGAAATTGGGTGGTGTAATCTAGGGGTGAGCGCGTTGCGGTTTGGGCAGTCTTTATCGAAAATTTAACCTGACCTAATGTATTGCGGTTTTTTAAAATATAATCCAAACCCGATCATAAAAATCTTAACCCGATAGATTGCGGTTTGCTTATGTGCGGTTGGGTTGGTACGGTTTTCGCGATTTTAATATTTATTTTTATCATAACGAAAATTAAGGAATATTCTAAATTATAGATAGAGCAAAAAGGTATATCATTAACCTATTTACAAATATAAAAATTTATATACAGAAATGTTATTATCATAGTAATAGATAATAGTAACAGATAATAAAAGTCCGATAAAAAGCTTTATTAGAAGCTCATATTCCTTGTTCACAGTCGGCTTTTGGTAAAGCAACTAAAGCAGGTGCCTCATTTTGATTTAAAAATTTTCCTTAAAAGAAATAAATTTTTGATTTTAAAATTTTAACTTGCATTCTATAAACATCAAGTGTTGTAGTTCTTGATCCCACCGAATAAAGAAGGGGGATTCTGGATAGACACGTAACTTTACTCATAATATTTCATTTCTTTTAAAAAAAATCATCATTTAGAACTTAGGTTTACGCAATGTATTATGATTAGGACATGTCCCTTTATCAAATTCCGTCGAAGAAGAAAAGTATTTATTTCAAAATTTTAATTAGCCTTTTATAAACTTCAAGTGTATAGTGTTGATTCCAATTCCGAATAAAGGAGGAGAATTGCATTGGATATACATATAAAAAAAATTTCACTACATAATATCTATTTTTTTAATGAAAAACTCATTTAGAGCTTAGCTTTACGCAACGTGTTATGATGAGTCGATGTTATGTAGTGTATTAATTAATATTTTTGGCCTCGCTACTGTTATGAGTTATATCTATTATTTTATGAAATTTTGAATAAGATATAGTAAAATTTTAGTATATTTTTAAATGCGGTTGGGTGCGGTTTTATGCGGTTTTAAAAATACAAAACCAAACCCGATTGCAAAATATACGGTTTTACTTTTTAAAATCCAAATCAACCCATCAAACCGTTAACCCGACACTTGCGGTCTGGATTGGGTCGATTGGGTGGTGCGGTCC
The DNA here is from genome assembly GCA_027422505.1 of Craterostigma plantagineum. NCBI lineage: Eukaryota > Viridiplantae > Streptophyta > Magnoliopsida > Lamiales > Linderniaceae > Craterostigma > Craterostigma plantagineum. The sequence goes on from JAPQWV010000118.1 coordinate 317,002, forward strand.
GACGGGTTAAATGCTCACCCCTAGTGTAATCTACATCAAAAGTATCTCTACTAATCAATATTAGTGTTAAATATAAAGTTCCATTGTAGTAAAAATATACTATATTTGTGTTTTACACAAAAATAAAGTATTCGTTAGAAATGTTCTTATGCCAATAGGATAAGCCAACCGGACAGTCCATTTTGAACAATGTCTTGTTTATTTCAATGCCTGCAACAAAACAGTGTATTTATAAAACCATTATATGGAGGAAGAATGCTACACTTACTCGGAAGCGAGGACTTTGGGCATTCGAGGTAAATAAAATGGGAAGTCACGAGCATCTAGACTACTATATAATTGGTTAGGGGTGGATAAAAATTGCCCTAATTTGATATGTAAATTATTTGCAATTTAGTCCGTCATTTATAATTTAATTAATTAAGTAATTTTTATATCACTTCTAGTTTTTTTATTTACTGTACTTATGTCTTTAAAACTAAATTTCTTTTTATATATTTGAAATTTATATTTCATCTTAAACAATAAAATTGTGATTTTAAAAATTTAAAATAATTTCAATATAATTATATTTTAAGCACACACATCGAGCGTGCAAGAAAGTACTAGTATATAATAAACGGTTGAGCAGCCAAATTGGTTTTTATCATATACCTTTCCCTATTCGCATTATAACAACCAAACTCTTGTTGAGTTAATAATCTGCAAAATTCTCAAATGCTATTTCACCGAAAATTCCAAACAAGGTAAGTATTATAACGATATGCTATTCCTCGTCGCTGCTGTTTAACGCAGCGAAAGAAAATGGCCTAAACTTGTAGCCATCGCCACCGTAAAACTTGTTTTGAAATTCAACCCAATGGAGACGCAGAGCATGGAGGAAAGCGCTCAGACTTTCCATCATCAGAAGTATAAACGCCGTTGCAAAGGCAAAAACCGCCAAACCGATTAGCCGAATTATAAGACTGTCGTACCTGCAAACATTTTTTTCAATCATACATAAATGTCGAACATTCGCATTTAAATTTATCAAAAAAGAATCATCAACAAGCTTACCCCAAGCAAGAAGAAGAACCTTCTCGTAGAAAACGGTGGATAGCTCTGAATGGGCCAAACTGTTCGTCACCGATACAGCGAAAGGAATGGAAATTAAAAAGATGGACTTAAAGATGCAATCCTCGAATGAATAAAAACGCTGTATTACTACAAAGGCACTTACCTCAAAGCCCAGAGACGAAGATACGAAGCTGTGTTAGAAACTGCCCCCAATACGAATTCAATAGCGTGAATCATCTGATGAACAAAGACCTCGCTGAAATTGAACTCCTCGTGGTGGGAAAGTCTTGCAGAGTCAGGTTCCTCGTCAGCATACATGTCCGAGTTTCGGAGAATGCCATATGTGCGGCCTTGAAATCTCTTTAGCATGCAAACAAGAACGGGAAAAAATTATGCCATGATGAAGACAATATCATCATAAGAAATGGAATCCTCCATGCATCAAGAAAGGAATATATTAATGCGAAAGAAGCAGAGTTTAATTTCGTAAAAAACAATTTATGCAGACACGAGTATAAGTGCAGAACAAACTGCTCAACGAAATTCAATGGACATAGTAGAAGTGAGAGAACAAATGAGATGCTGTTGGATATACCTCACTATGAATTCTCCTTAAAATAAAGGGTTTGGGGAAAAGCATCCATGGAACAGCAACAACCGCCAACAGAAGCAATACAATCTGTAAAAATGTTTTAAACCGAATTATTTGAGATTGTGCAGTTACATGATCACTACAATTTTTGCAACTATGATCATGCCTGAAGCACACCCTGGCCCGGGAAGAGCTGATTTTCACCCAATTCTTCGAAAGGACTCAAGAACATGTAAATCATCACGTGATAGAGATCGGCTTGAGAGCCAGTACACCATTTGATAATGATAAGAAGAGAAAGGTATCCAAAGAGACTGTTGAGGAAGATCATCTGCGGCAAAAATTGATACCTAGAAACAGGGTAATGGGTAATGGTCAAGGGAATGCAAAAGTTATTATAGCACAATTGACACAAGACGAGAGATGGCATACTTGATATCAATTGAGTTGCGGAAGTATCTTGCATTAAAATAACTTAAGATAATTCCAAGGTTCATCTGTGCGACGCCAAATAATATAGACATTTTCATCTTGAGAGAGTTCAAGAAAGGCAGCTCAGAGCGACTTCCACGCCATTTTGGATCCACGCCAAATGGATACGTATCCCCATACTTGACCAAACCTACTGTCTTAGCATCACTGTTGCAGTGAAACAGAAAAGTAAGTTTAAAAATCAGAATTCACAAAGTTGAGTAATAGGTGTAGGTTAACCAAATAATGCAGTAACTTTTATGAGAATTACATAAGAATAGCGTGGACTAAAAAATATAACTGGGCATCAACTTCAGTTAACCAAATCATCTGATGCATCCTCATCGTATGTGCAAGAATAGTTGGAAAGTCTGCACTGACAAATAGTAGGCTGGATTTTTATTTCATATCCTCTTATTGCTCTTCTCCAGTTACTTCTATCAAATCAATTATTCCCTTTCTCACTATTTCCTTTAAAAATGATACTTACTTTGTTGACGTGGAACTGAATAATAAAGCTAGCGCTGCAAAGGCATACCTGCACGAGGCATCTCGGCATTTGTAGGCAGAGTTGAATATTTCAAAGGGAATCGAGAAGAATTCATTGTATATCAACCCACAATAAATCGAGAAGAGAGACATCTTGAGGAGGACATATCGCCCTCCAAATAGCATCTCCATAAAGCTTCCAAGTTTCTGACAAGAAATAACATTTGGTAACAAAAAGGTTACATAATAAAGAAAAACAAACAATATAAACAGCTAACTACCAAAAACGACATTATCATCTTTTACAATATGCCACCGAAGCTACTGAAGATCAAACATGCATATCGCCTCTTTACAATTAGAATACACTTCAATAACTGATTAACCAGCACTAGCAAAGTAAAACAGTTAAAGGTACGGAATCTAGACGGTTGAAAAATCTGAAAAGAAATTTGATGTACTTATATAGAGTAACGAGCATAAGACAAACGCAGTTCGAGTAATAACATGCATTTCTTAAAGAACGTAAAGAAATATCTTATATCAGATCATTAAATAACAAACCTGTGAAGAAAGCTTTTTCTCACGCGCAATAAGGAATAGTGCTCCTAACAGCAAGCATATGCCATGTCCCCAATCCCCGAACATGACAGCAAAAAGAAACGGAAATGTAATGATTGTATAAACTGCAGGGTTTGCCTCCTGATACTTGGCAACACTGCAAAATACGTTTCACAGGTGTTTCAGAGAGCTCATCTATTAGAATGAAATCCGGACAAAATTGAAAGCAAATTCAAATCTGAAACCCATGATTGCAAAATAAATTTCCTTTCTGCACATACAAAGCTTTGCGTGGCTAATGCGGTCAGGGCATAAAAAGAGATGGAGGAATTGACAAATATGGAAATAGTATTTGATTTATAATAATAGACACTACATAGGATCAAGCAGACAGATCATTAAAGATAATCTAATCAAATAGTGTACCAACCCATATGCATCAACAATTTCTTGGTATGCATTGGTGAAGTTGGTAGTCCTGAAATATGTTGGGGGAGGCTCAGTTGTATCCATCTCGTGAAATATAATACCAACTTGTGAGTTACTATCAAAGGTTGCACGTTGCAAAGCTTCTTGAATCTGCATTGTTGCACGTTTTATTCCATTAGTCAGCATGATACACACTAGCCGTCTAATAAACCTTATGGCAAAAACATACCTTAATTTTTGCAAACAATGGGCACCACCCCTCACCGACCAAACATTTTTTAGTGACATCGAAGTTCAGCATATTTAGCGTGTCAAAAACAGCCTTTTCCCTTCTCACCTAGCAAAAGATATTCATAAAATTAATGAGTTCCTTCACTGGCAAAGAAATAAAATTGAGCTACTAAAGTCACAGAAGTCCAGCATCTTAAAGCTAACCATATCCATCCATTTTGAAATGTGAAACCCAATAGCAGTAAGAGCCTTATCCCGATGGCGCAGACCAGCCTCTAAGGTCGTTTCCAAGTCAGATAAGCGTGATAATACCTACAAACGGGAAGACTATAGTCATTCTGTGTGTAACTGAGATAAAACAAATCTTAAACAAAAAATGAAACCAAAAAGAGGATGACAGAGGAAGCGTATATCACATTCCAACTATTGTATTTGTCGACTTGTTATTACTGTACAAAATATTGCCGTTTGATGACAACTATATCTAGCTTTAACATTTAGTAAACTGATAATGTATGGTGAATGTGGCTGACTAGCTGGTATTCGCAGAGCCTATGATTGGAACACTTAGTACTAGCAGACTATTGTGCCAATCTGACTTATGACACAAGACGAACAAGGATCAAATCATGTACAAACTTATATGGGTATCAGACATCCGTCAATACTACAGAAACTAAACCACCCGAATCAGGAGCATACCTCATGTGTCATTTGCCTCCGTTTGGTCAAATTTTGTGGCACTGGATAGCAATTTGCACCATATGCTTCACAAATTTTAAGTATTTTTGTCCTTGCTTGCTCTCCTGAGAAGAATACTACAAAAACTATTTTCTCTACCTGCAAAGCACAGAAGTTCCACTTTGTATAATTCCTAGACCGATCATCAGTGTAGACTAGCAATCAGACCATCTATTCAACAAAATTGAATTCATTTGGTTTCACTTCATAAGAAGATTATCTGTCTAACATGTTTCAATGAGGTTTCACTGTCAAAGGACAACAGTTGGCATTTCTCTCAGAAAGTAAACCAAACAGACTAATACCATTTCATTTGATGCAGGATCCATTATCTGATCATCAGCGGTCGCGTGATTGAAAAGCATGTTGCCTCTTGTGGTGCGAAATAACATCCTCTCGAACCTCTGAACTTTCGATTTACAGATAATGCCACTGATAAATCTCACACCAGACTGACTTAATGGTCCAGGTTGCATCTCCTGAAAATTATAAATTAACTTGATTATACAATCAACAATTATCATAAACTATACAGATTAACAAAACAAGAGTTTATATTGTGGTCACCTGCTCATGCAACAAGGATGTATCCTCATAATCATTATTGGTGTGGACATTTTCATCTAATTCGGTTTCATTGATTTCCCCATGTCCTCCACTCGATGAAAGGAACTCACCTGCCTATAGTCAATTCATCAAAATACAAACCAAAAGCATTGGTCTTTGTTAATTGAAGTGCGAACAAAGTAAATGCCCAACAAGGGTGATACACCACGTTTTTTGGGATCATGAGCCAGTCACCTAATTATGCATTGTATTCTTGAAACTAGGGCATTATTTGTATTCTTGAAACTGGGCCATTATCCACTTGTTTACAAAGGAGATATCCTGGTTTTTAAGGATCACGAGGATGAAACTGTGTCCCGCTACTGCTTTTGGTTTAACAATATGCGCCACAGACTCAACACTCAACAGAGATAATGACATAAATTTCTTATAAAACAATAACATGCAACCCGGGAGCCGTTAAATCTGCCGAGCCACAAGTGAAGAATGACACCGTTCGGGTTTTCCAAAAGGCATACAGCTGGTAATATCAGAAAACCTGAGCTTCCACAATTTTTGCTTTATAATGTGATTACTGCAAGAACTCTACAGTCCAGAACGATCAATTTATCCAGTCTGACTATATTTGACTTCTCGACGGATAACTTAGAATTGCATGTAGTTGCATAGACATTATGTCAGGAAACCTTTCTTAATACAGCAGTGAAAACTTACCTGAGTAGTAACTAGGATTATATGTAAAAAACAGGGTGTAATATAGTGCAAAGTTCAAAAAAGAACGTCCTGAAGATAGTAGAGATACTAGGCAGCTATATACCTTCTGTAACACCATCTTGAACTCAAGCAACTCATTGTATGTTTGCTGCAGTTTCTCAGTATTGGCATTCATTTCAATGAGCTCATGTTCATGGTCAGCCAGTTGGGTCTGAGTTAAAAAACAACTTAAATACATAAGTGATGTAAGAGAAAAACTTCAATGCAGAAAAACACAGACCTCCAATCCTTCCAACTCAATATCAGGATGAGAAGCAGGAGGATTAGGAGATGCCGTTAATCCTGCTTTATGCATCTGCTCTTTAATAAACCGTAGCTTTCTGGACATTTCAGCACATCTTTTGACCTGTGAGCAATTTGTTGTAAATTCAAATTGACAGAACAGAAACAGAAAAAGTTTCAATCTCTGCGTTTTCAGCATATTAAGCGACTGAGCAGACAATCAGTAGGCGTCTTATCAAGGCATCTAGAAGCTGACAGTAGAACAAATGACAGAACACCTGTTAACTCAAGTTTTAATATCCTAAAAACTGCACAACAAAAACTCCGAACATGTGGTTAAAGGATGTGCTGTTACACACTTACATTACTCGGTCGGAATATTTGAAATTCACAATAACTGGATCAAAATAAACCGTAATGGACTTGTATCCTTCCCAAACCGTTTCACCGTATGTATAGGAATGATGAGTTTTTTATTATGAAATAACAGGTGATAAGGCTATCCAGTTAGTAATTATGAACAAGGAACAACAATCATGCAGGTTAAACTAATTTATAGGCCACGATCACGAATAAAGCTCCCTATATAGCATGACTAACCTCCTAGAACCATTAATAATGCACACTTATCTTGCGCAAAAAATACACACGAAAATTGAGGAGATGATTTTCCGATAATAGTAAAAAGGTCTTTCTAGGACTAACCTGGCTAACAAATGTTCGCTGGAATGGACTCTTGTCATTATTTAACTGCATCAAAAATGACAACGGCAATAAATATTACGGAAACATGACAACCATCAGGAAAGGCATCAACCATGAGGTAAATTTGTCCAAAAGTTCTATTACATACCATCATATCATAATTGTCAAGGAATCAAATGACGCAGACCGGTTGTAGATATAGGAACTCTTTTAAACCGTAAAACAGATAACCCGACGTAAAAGAACAAAAGAGAAAAATAATCAATGTTCTACTTAGTCCCCTGGTCATCGCTAGATTAAAAGTACAGTCAAGTTCCCACAATGGATTGATTCTTGCAATCGGAAAGGGTTGTATCCAAATCCTCCAAATAAATGATCGTCGCAGCAGGATAATTAAGAAATAGTACAAAATCCAACTTCGCACGTGCATGTCATTGACCTTGAGAGGTTCAAGTATAAACCCATTGGGTCGGTAAGAACAATACCCACCCCCAAAGATACGGTCATTCCATCACAACTAATCCCACATGGCAAAATTCCTTATTAACATGCCAACACGTGCCCGAACGCGCACAAATAAAAAAAATTCCAGTTACCAGTAACGCCTCACAAGCATCAAACAGATGAAGATCAATATGTTCCTCAGTGATCAAACATTTTAACTACTCATATGTCAATGCACTAATTTAAAAAATCGGAAAACCATCCATAGCCAGATCACCTAACCAGTTCAACCACGCAAATTCCAGCAATTCAACACTTATCATCACTATCACTACCACCACAATCACTGCCAACCTATTCGCCGGGAGTATCAAATCAGGCAACCTCACACGCACACACACACAATCGGATACACGTATAGATGTATCAAAACAAAGACCAATGATTCCTTACATCGCGGAATTGGACGAGACCGAGCTGTCCGAGATACGAAATCGCTCGGTGAGCAGATTCAACAGGAATAATAAGCTGCACGAGCGTCATCTTCTCGGAACGCATCAGATCCATCTCCGGCAATCTGTCTATGAACTCCATTTTCCATCAACCGCCAAACAGAGAAAAATCCACCTATCCACTCCGATCAACACCACCTCCGTAGCTCTTTTTCTCCGTAACAGCAATTAGTCGATTAACCGCTTGAGATCTGATGAATTGGATCGGAAGAGGCGAATTTTTTTTCCCTGCGAGGGATAAAGAGGTTTACTGAGAGACACTGAACGTGATTGGGAATGTATTTCCCACTTTCAGGTCGGTTTTTCAGTGTGTTGAAATGGAATGGGCCATTTTAGCGGTTTACATGTTACGGCAAATCTCTCTCTCTCTCTCTCTCTCTCTCTCTCTCTGATGTAAAAAGGAATTTTATATTTTATAATTATTTTTGGAAAGTCAATTCCTCATTAAATGTATAATTCTAGATTTATTCATGTGCTTGCTTATTAATTAAGCACTTCTAATCTAATTATCATACACATGACGATTTTATTCTCTATAATACGGCATCAAATCAAGTGTTTGTTTCTTTTCTTTTCTTCAAATTTAACTATACAAACAAAAATAATATGTAGGGATATAACTATAATAAATAAAAAATTTTGTAATATCTAATATATGATATATAATTTTTAACTATACAAACAAAAACAATATGTAGGAATATAACTACAATAAATAAAAAAATTTAAAAGTAATATAAAAATTATTAAGTATGTTAACAAAAAGAGGACTAAATTCCAAATAAGTGACAGATCAAATGTGGCAGTTTATAGCCACCGGTCCACACACCCTTTATATAATAGAATACTTATATGGTAACTATCTATAACTATTTTATGTTAATAAATAACTATTTCTAGTGGGTTGTGATAGTGAGTACTTTTTCATGTATATGTTTTTCTTAATTTATTATAATTATTTATTATGGGACACATGACAGCATTACAGAAGGCTTACATTTGCATAATATTATAAGATAAATAGACAACTACGTCCCGAGTCCATACATCATGTTGTTCTCATTGTTTTAATTGCTCTATGTGGTATTTTATTTTTAAATTTTTTTGCATGTTTTGTAATAATAAAACATATCTATTCTATTATATATATGTTTTAGGGTGGATAAAAATGTCAATTGGTTTGTCATTTTATTTGCAATTTAGTCCATTTTTGTAATTTAATTAATTTTAATTTATCATTTCAATCCTAAAATTTTTAGTTATTGTAATTATATCCGTACACATTAGTTTTCATTTTATATATCTAAGATAAACCGTCAATTAGTCTGTATCAATTGACCAATCAGATTTCTTCTACATCTATTCAAAAGAATAAAAGAACTTATTAAACCACTTACTTTTCATAATCTCATAATAACTACCAAATGCTATTTTTGGTATATTCCTTATTAAAACTATTTAATAAGAATTAACTTTGTTTTATTGCACACACGTAGTGTGTACCAGAAATACTAGTTTAAATTAGATATTGTAAATATCAAATTGAAATATTATAAGATCATCTCCAACAGTTACCGCAACGCAAACGCATTTTGCAGTAACAGCTATAGTTTGGAGTAACTGTTCTCCAACAGTTAACTGCAAACGCAAAAGAATATTTCTGTAATGTTCCATTTCGTTCCAACTTTATAAGTTTTCAATATCACACATATATTTTACTACTTTACAAACTAACCACAATATTCTTATAATTTTGAAGTCATTATTTCTACATATTTAAAATATAGAAAAAAATATTTATTAAAAATATCGAAATTACACAACATAATAATTGAATACATTGAGATACACGTCATACAAATAAATGATAGATAATTATTAAGTATCGAAATTAGTGTATTCCTCCCATAAATGATCAATTAACACATTTCGAAGTGTAATGTGATCATCTATATTTCTATTTTGTTTTTGTACCGAGATATGAAGTCTTGAAATCGAGCATTTTCATATGTCGCCAATTCGACATCCGGCGGTTGCGTTTCCATCTCCATTTCAATTGGTGCATTTAAATCACGATCATCCTCGACAATCATGTTATGCAAAATTATGCGCGTCCTTATTAGATCATGTAATACGTTTTATTGTGATATTTTGTAAGATATTTAAATTCTATATTTCTGGTCAAAACAGTAGTTAATTATATTACATATAAATAACATATAAAGAATTAATTATAAGATATAAAAAATTTATTACTAGAATAAGTGTCAAGGTTAAAATAATTATGCATTATATCCAATATAATCGTGGTATACACTTTAAGGGGGTTTTGTTTCTGGTGATCCAACATCACGGTGATACTCGCATCACCGTAATGTAAGTATCACCGTGATGTGGATCAATGTTATATATCATCCATGTGTTTGTTTTAGGTGATATTTCATTTTGCATATCAAGGTGATATTGGAATTTTGATTAATCACGGTGATCTACGGTGTGATGTTGTATAAATGACATATTTAACCCCACGTAGATCATATAAGTAATGTGAATTAATATGTTTATGTTGAGATAATATTTTACGTAGTAATGATAGATGTTTTAGTATCGAGTTTAAATTTTTTAAGCATTAATTAAATATTATATAATTATCAATATTATTTTATATTTTAATTATTACACATATGTTTTTAAGGTTTAAAATAGTTAGTTATATAATTTAAAATAAGAATAAGGTTATATAAGGAATATGTTAAAATATCATGGGTAATATTGTCCAAATAAAATTCCAAATATCACCTCATTACCGTATTGTTGGATCACCTAGCTTTTTGGGGGTGATCCAAAAGTTGAAATATCACTTTAATTTGATTACCTAGGTGATCCTTCATTACGGTGATGACTCATCACCTACGAAAAACAAACACAGTGATGAGGAGGTAATGTGAAGATCACGGTGATGTTTTGGAGGATCACCCCAAAACAAACACCCCCTAATATATTTTTTATATGTCTGATTAATATATCAATACAGGTAATGGTTATTTGCAACTTTAAAACATCAAACGCATATTTTCGTTCAGACGCAAATTTGCGTTCAAACAAGAAATAGAAGGCAAAAAACGCATTTTGCGTTTGCGTTTGCAGTCCTGTTGGAGCAGTTTTGCTGCATTTTTGCGTTTACCTTTGCATTTTTCGGTTATATTGGAGATGGTCTAAATATTTTTAAGCACAGTCCGAAAATAAAACATATAATTATAAATACTGCATGTTGAAAAACTTCTCGTATTCGATTCACTAGTGATCGTATATTCATATCAAATTAAAAAAAAAAAAAAAGAGTGATGGAACGGGGCTCACGCGATTATGGATCAGTATTATTTAATTATTATATGTTATTACCGTTTGAAATGTCATTAACCATCAGAAATTGTTGAACAGAGAAGTAAAGTGATACTTGCTGCTCGTTGTGTCAAATTTCACACCACATATCTAAAATCTAAATCAAGGTCATTTTTTACATTGAAATGTCAATCGCGATAATAGTTTTTCTTTTCTAAGTACAACTATTACTAACCTTGTATAGAACTAAAACTGAACTGCATTTATATAACTATTTGTCTATAGCAAATAATAAAAATAATATTTAAGTATACTTATGTTGTTGCCTGATTCATAGAGAGCATCTCCAACCATACTGCATAACTCAAAATAATGGATAAAAATTAGTCCAACCGTACCCCAAATAAAAACCCAAGATGCCTTTCTTAGTTTCTCTCTTTCATTTTAACGCATATATGCATTCCACCATCTAGTAGTAGTACTGTCAAAACGGGCCTGGGCCCGCGGGTGGCCCGCCTAAAAAAAAAAAAAATATATAATTATATTATATAATAGATTTACTAATAAATTATATTGATTTTAATGTTTTTGAATTATGATTATACTATAATGACATAAAAAATTAATATTAAAGAATTTGATTAAATTAGATATATATTTCATATTGAAATCTTATTGTATATTTTTTCCAATTTGTTATAATTTTTTTTTTAATTTTTTAAACTAGTGGGCTAAGCCCGCCAGGCCCGCTACCCGCCTGCAGGCGGGGCGGGCGGGCCATCATTTTACAGGCCCGCCAGTAGGCGGACTTGCCCGCCCCCGCCCGCCCCGCATTTGGCGGGCTTTGGCGGGCTACGGGCCGGTCCGCCCCGCCGGCCCGTTTTGACAGTACTACCACCATCTAAGATGCGTTTGTACTTTAATACTTTTATATAAATCCTTTCTTTTATTCTAACTGTTAAATGACTCACATAAATAAAAAATAATATTAAAAATAGATAGAAAGCTGTGTTTATATATATCCAAGCCTATAAATTTGTTTTTATTTATTCAAAATTGCACATAAAGTTTTTTTATTTGTATTTACATTTCTAATTACTTATCTAATAAAATATATTTTATTAAAAATATTTATATATTCTTATAATAATAACGTAAAAATATTATTAATTTTCTTTTATTTATTGATATTTGCCTTTTAATTTAATAAAATTATACTTAAATAATATGCTAATATTATAATTTATTAAATTTTTAAATATTAATATAATATATTTATTTTTTAGTTTATATAATAAAGTTCAATAAGTCAATTATGATAGTATTATATAGGAATTTGATGTTTAGTGTTAAAATAGAGTTAATGGATTGGAGTGAAAGGTAATATAGAAAATAGAGTTTATGGGATGGAGTAAAAGTACTGTAGCAACTGTACTTTTGTGTAATATTACCTGTATTTTTATATCGTGGGTTGGAGAATGAATATTTCAAAAATAGTCCTTTGAATTTGAGAATGTGTTTAACGGTTGGAGACGAATTACTTCATTTTGAGTTTGGGAATGAGTTTGGGTTTGAGAATGCATTTTTCGGTTGTAACCGATCTCTATTTTTTTCTTTGTTTCACAATTAACAAAAAACATCGACGTCGATTGCGGGACGTAAATTGAATGAAGTGTCGTCCTCAAACCTAAATTTGATCAGTCGTGATCAATTATTACATATTTAACAATTTATAAGCAACGGGACTAAGATTCGATGTCCGTATATTCTAACTATATATCAAAAGACCGGACAAGATGATTGTCCCCAATCATATATGATGTGCTTTATAGAAATAAGCGACGAGCCAAACCCTAAAAATAACTATACAATACTTTTTCGTGTTCCTCTATTATACGAAAGTAAAATTGCAAAACAATCCTCCATATCTCAATTCATATATGTACTCACAAAGTAACACACCTCATTCATTTATGTTGATTTTCTTTCTCATATAGGCTTAAACATGAATTTTTCTTCTGACATCTTGGCATAAGCTATGATATCACGTAGGGTGACCCTAAATTGCAGTACATATATTATTACAAAATATAAAACTGTCGTAGGGAGCACCAAGCCATGAATTTTTCCTAATCTGAAGAGTATTATATTACGACAAATATTAAGTATTTTCATTCGACTGTTACAACCAAGTAGTGTCCAAATGAGTACGATCTCAATGTAATTGTTAAGAAAACCTTCAAGAATTAGCAATCTTTTTTGATTTTCTCCTACTGAGGTTTAATATTTCCAAGATAGAAGAATCCTTTTCTTCAGGGCAATATCATCCATTGTCTCATTTATTCACTCGGGCACGTTTCCCTAAAACCTAGCTAGCTTTAACTTTTGGAATTATTTCATTTGTTTATTTATTTATTTTTGTAAATTTCATCAAGACAAACAATAATTCTGACTAGTCAACAGAATTTGACTGATGATGTTGATCTCTCATTATTCAGTTTTGTCCCAATGCTGTCGATCGATGAGTGGGGCCCACAACCACAAACGGCTGTTACATCTTTCGAATCTCGATTATTATCATAATAGTTGGCTTATTGTCACCTTTCATTCTTTTAATAAATGAAAGAGAATCTCACCTATAAAATGCATTTATATGTGGTGTATCTACATAAAATTACCTATTTATATAAAATTTTTGCTGAGTCAGACCCTATCAGAAAAAATTCTCATACAAGTATCCGTTCAATTGTGTGTACTATTTTTTCAGTCTTGATGTACCTTTCTATATGTGTATTAAGTATCATGTCACGCGTATATATGATATTCACGTATGGTACCTATATACGGTCTATATGGTACCTTAATGTGTTGTATGATGTACCATTTTCTCACTGTATAATATACCACAATATGTTTCCATATGCTACCTAAATGTGTTCTATGACGTACTTGCGGCGGAACAGGTACCAATGTGCAAAAATTTTATTCTGACAGGTACCTGCATATAAAAAAAATCTGACAGGGGTCTGATTTGCGAATTTTATAAATGGGTATTCATGTGTAAAGATCCCTGCTTTCTATGTCTGAAAATGAGAGTTAGAAGTAAATATATAAAAATTAAAATACAATTATCTGTTTCAAATTTAAATTTTTAGATGAAGTGGTCGTTTAACTTTGTTTAAGTAGTTCATCAACTGCAAGAGTTAAAATCAACCACAGAAGAAAAATGAGCGTTTAAGGTTCGAGAAGATAAAATAATTCAACATAGATTGAGAGGGTTTGCTGGAAAAAATATCTAAAATTAAAATATGGTACGCAAATTAAGTTAATGGGATCGACATAAGCAGAGCGACGAGGTAGATTAAGTTTACGCATATTCGAGGATGTCTATTTTAATTGATCAGAAGATATTACCAGAAAAAAAAAAAAAAAAAAAAAAAAAAACGAAAATGGTGGAATCAGTGATTGTTTGTTTATTATACGTTCCACTGACACATATTAGAAGAATATTTTTTGATGAACGTTGATTGCTCCAACATCGTGAAGAATGTTGGTCGTCCATATATTACTATAAAACAAAATTCATTATATTTCCAACTGTAGTGAATATTAATCATTTTCATCGAAACCATGTTATGTTTTACGATAAGTCGTGACGTTGAGTTGAGTATTATAATAACATATCAGATTGAATATGGGAAAGATTGACTGGTCAAATTGCGTTCTTCCATTTGAATTCTTAGAGCATAGTTTTGAACTTGATTTTTCACTGTATTTTCAGTCAAAGTAAATATACTCGCCATATATATACACGTGGACCCCACAAATGTGGCTCATCCTCCGTACTTTCCCACGATGGTAGGACCCACACTGACACAAACTGGCTGTAATAAAAATCTAAATGCAAATCACTTTGTCTCTCTTCTGCCAAGGCTCCATCTACGTCACATGTAATGCACAGTTCGAAAGAGATTAGCTTTAGTTTTGTTGGCGTGCAAAGCCCCACATAAAAGCATCATTCACACATCTCTCTCTCTCTCTCTCTCTCTCTCTCTCTCTCTCTCTCTCTCTCTCTCTCTCTCTCTCTCTCATCTTTACTCTTTAAATATGCCTTGCATAGGCATATAAGCTTTTGTAGGGCTTTCGTTTCTAGTAATTTTATTCTCTATAAACATTATATACTCCTTAGTTCTCATCAGTCATCATTGTTTGTATCTTTCCTCAAGGTGTTAGAGCTCGGTGAGCTAAGCTGAGACATATCATCTAAGGGGAATAAAAAAGAAGCCGAGTTCTGTTAATTGGGATGAACTCTTCAATTGGAAACCAGGTACGATTTTTAGTTTGAACTAACCTCACAGTTTATGTCCGAAAATGTGTGTGATTCTGTGCTTTCCTTATAGATCTGATGAATTAGTTTATATCTTTTGCTTTCTATTTATTCTGAACTTTACACAGGTCCATCAAGAATTGAGGGTTTTTTTTTTGCCAAAAATTGTGATTAACAGACTACATAAATAAACAATGTGTAATCTACCACATGATATCTTATCCCAAGCAGCTAGCTAGGAAGTGGAGAAATTCTCAAAAAATCATACTAAGAGGATATTATTGTCTAAGGGTCAATCAATCTATTCTGTTAATCATAGTTCATACTATTAACAGTATAAAATACAAATCTCTTACAGGAATATATGGGACGATCTTCTCAAACCCTCGAAAGCATTTTAATAACAGGCCAAAGAAAACCTCAGCCGCCGCAAGAAATCAATAAGAAACCGAGGCCAAGCGAGCAAGGAACCCTAAAATGCCCTCGATGCGATTCGACGAACACAAAGTTCTGTTACTACAACAACTACAGCCTCACACAACCTCGGTACTTCTGCAAATCTTGTCGCAGATATTGGACAAAGGGCGGGACTCTCCGGAATGTTCCAGTGGGCGGAGGTTGCAGAAAGAACAAAAGATCGTCCATGTTATTGTCTTCTTCTTCGAACCCATCTCATCATAAGATAAGAAGCCATGATCAGTATATCTTGCCCATAAACCCTAGTAATAACAGTATTGATCCAATTACGACCAACCCTTTAATAATCCAATCATCATCGCCCGCGTACGATGAACTTACCCTTGCTTCGTTAGGGTTATTCGAGATGTGGGCAGATAATCATATTGAAGTGCCATCATCTGATTATGTTCTTGGAATGAACAGAAACCCTATCGATGCTTCGCTTGGACCATTTGATTATCGTGCATTTCTTGATCATCGACATGGTTCGTTGATTGAGGAAGAAATTGCTGAAGATCGTAAGGGAATAGTTCAATGTGGTCATGAACTGAGGCCTAGTGTGGAGGGTATTAGTTGTAAGTCTTATGGTAATATGGATGGTTATAATAATGAAGACCAAACTAGGGTTTTGTGGGGATTTCCATGGCAGGTTAGTGGCGATAATGGAGATCATAATAGGAGTTTTAACGATTCTAACGATGGGAGATCGTCGCCTGCATGGAATCGGGTTTTAGGATTGACTAATAACTTGCAAGGACGATGTTGATGAATAGCTCTCGAGGGATTTAGCAATTGTGTTTGATGGGATATGGTTAATTAAATAGAGTTACATGAGATAGATTAGCTCTCTCTTTCTCTCTTTGGTGTTTTTCTTAATGTAGTGATGATTAAGAGTGTTGTTTTGGGATATATCATGGAGTCTTTTTATTCGAAGTATGCTAAGGTTTTATCTAGTAAGTATTGGAGAGGAAAGGAATGGGTTTGAAGTTTCAGTTTGTTGGTGTTTGGTTTTGTGTTTCCTTTTTTATTTTTCCTTTTTCTCTAATGTTGTAATGCAAATATTTTCTTTAATTCAGTTTTTTATTGTTTTCGTCCATATTTAGATACGTTTATATTTTGCCAAGTAATTTGCAGTTCCTAGCAAGAATAAAATACATGCAATAGTAAGAGATATGTTTGTTATATGGGGACATCGGTGGGATTAATGAAGTAACGAGGAAACATTTGCTCTAGAGATTCCCAACATGATGGATGGGGGCGGTGTTTGTCTTTTTGGGGAATAATTAAAGGATATTTATTTAGAACTTATTGGAACAATATAAGAAGCTAATTTGATCATAAAAAAGCATGCAGTGGAGGTTTGCTGGATTCCAACAGATGCCATATTTGAGTGCAACCAAAAAATCAAATATATTATCTTTTTAATTTTAAATGTTTTATTTACGTCTTGATTTTCTATTTTTATTTTTTGTTAAGGCTTAGAAGTGAAATTTCTTTGAGTAGTTACTAAAGATTGTACTCATTACCTCTTCTTTGCAACAAGACACTCGATGCCCATAACTCCATTTTTTCTATCTTAATTTTTATGAGTGGCCGTGAGATGTTATATAGTTACGCAAATGTAGGGTTTTGTGCATTTTCTCTCCTGTTTAAGACGCAAAAATAGACTTTATAGATGCGTCTTCCCAAAAAGTAAATTTAATATTTGCAAAATTACTGTATACCTCTATTTCTCTTAATTATTAAAGTACACGTATAAAAGATAACAAGTAACTAAATTATAAAAAAAGTATTCACGTTTATTAATATATATTTTTCTCTATGCATTTTCATATGAAAAATATTGAGTTTAATATAAACTTTATAAAAGAAAATTTGTCATTAGAATTTAATATTGTGGTCTAATATGTAAAGTTGGAATATGTATATGTAATATTGAATAGTTGGGTGAAGTCAATATTACAAATTGCGTTAACGGTTAGTGTGGCGACCCTACTTCTTAATTAAGTTAATTGGCGGATTTCCGCAACGAAAGTCGCGGAGGACCCGATTTTTCAAAAACTTTTTAAGTAAATATTATACATATATAATGTAAAATCGGGTTTAAAAAAGAACGCCATATAACTACAACGGGCCGAAGCCCCAAAAATCTAAACCCGACTATTCTACGCCTCTCCACAGGTCGCGCCCGATGTACTGCGCCGCCCTCAAAAGCCCGTGGAGTCACCGCCGCCAGCCAGCCTACAGCTCATCGTGACACTTATCAGTGTCGGGCTCAGTCTTACCTACAAAAATAAAACCCTGAGCAAAATTGCCCAGTAGGTGGTGGTAAAAACATGCAATGCGTGCGTGC
Organism: Craterostigma plantagineum; assembly: GCA_027422505.1. Lineage (NCBI taxonomy): Eukaryota > Viridiplantae > Streptophyta > Magnoliopsida > Lamiales > Linderniaceae > Craterostigma > Craterostigma plantagineum. The sequence continues at coordinate 335,277 of JAPQWV010000118.1, forward strand.
GGTCAACCTAATCCCAAGTCCTCACAACATGAAATAATGCACGCTCGAACTACGTCACATATCAATACATAATAGGGCCCTCGGCTAGACTCAGCACCCACGCGCGCAATGGCAAAGTACGCCATAAACCATGCGGTAGCCCACGCCGCCCGTGCCGGGTCGCTCCCTCCGCACACAATCTCAACCTGACGGTATTACACCTCGGTGTAATGCCCCGAGCAGTGTACCGCTAACTCGGATAGACAGGAATCTCACATCTGTCTGTCGTCCCTGAGCCAAATAATATCCGGTGGTATATACCTCGGGTGGCTCAATCCCGAGTAGATGGGTGTCACAAACCCCCTCTCCCACCAGGTGCTACACGAGTCTAACCGACCAATAACGGTCACTCTATCCCACTCAACCGATACCGTAAGGTGTCACCGTACAAATACGGCATCATCATCTCTCCCGTGCATGTCGTGAAATGCACACATAATCAGTCAACATGGAACACGTACACCGAAATCACATAATCGTATAGCTATAAAACTAGGCCGAATGTTTTAAAATCAAAAAATAATATTTATAATTTAAAATACGGATTGACCCGAAAATATAAGTTATAGTACGAAAATATTTTATTTTAAAATTGATTTGGGTTGAAAATAATTTTATTTAAAAGTATTGGGCCTGAAAATAGGGCAAAAGCCCAAAATCAAATTCACTGGTCAACGCTGGTCAAAGCCCAAATCGAAATCGCCCGAAACCCACTTAAAAGACTTGGTCAACCCACGAAAGCTGAGTCAACGTCCGATTCCGCGAATCATCCGATCCTATGTTTAAAATGCTGGTCAACCCGCGAAAGTCCGGGTCAACGCTCGATTCGCGAAAGCTTTCGCCGATTTCGCGAATCGTTCGATCAATCGCGTGAAGCCTGATTCGAGTTCGCGAATCGATCAATTTCTCTCACAGGAATCACCCCGCAATCGAATCGGCCCGCGAAACCCCAAAATTAGCCCCGCATTGTCTCACAATTCGCGAATCGCTTCAGCCCGCGAAGCCCGAACTCTGGCCCGCGAAATGTATTTCACACACACACATCGCAAACTACTTGGCCCGCGAAACACTTTCGCGACCCGAAATCCAATTCGGCCGATTCCACTTCCCTTTAAAATGATTTTCACTTGATTCGCGAAATAAGAAAAGCCCGCGAAACTCGATCCTTCTCTCACAATTCGTAAAATAGAATAGGCCCGCAAAACATAATCGCCCGAAACTCACCCAATTTCTAATTCACGAACTGAAATAAACACGCGAAACCTACAATCGCCCGATTTCTTTAAACCTTCATATCACAAACCCTAATTTTTCCAAAAATTCTAGCATGCTCTTCATCACGCAACATATCTGTTCGATCAACAACCTCAAGAACTCATATTTTGAGCTCAAAATCACGTCATAACAAATAGTAACATACCACGTAAATTAATAAAAATAATAAAATCCAAGATTATGAATTCGAATGGCCTTCCATTCGAACTCTAACAATTTTCCGGAAAATAATACGCTTTAAAAGGATTTGTAGGGGTGATAAACCACCTACCTTATCCTCCAAGCTAAATTGAGTGGTTGTGGTGAAGTTGAACTAGCCGAAATCTTACTGCTCTTCCTTTTATTCGGCACCTACTATTCTCGAGCTTCCACTAACCACCAAATCACGTAAAACATTAATAAGCTTATTGAATATTTGTAAGTTATAGTTAAAATTCTTACCTTCTCAGTTTAGCTAAATGATTATAATGAAGTTTGAGCATGTCGATATGATCTCCTTTTATGTTCTTCTAGCTTTGTTCGTCACCTTCTTCCTTATTTCTTCTCTTTCCCTTTTGCTTTCTATATTCGTTTTCTACTTGTGGATGATATTAGTTGTTTTTAATGTGAGGTTAGCAAAGGGTGATGTAGCCCAAACGCGTTTCTCTTCTCCCCTACGTAACCTCATCCTTATCTCACATCATTTGGGCCACTCTAAGCCTTTATTTGGGCTTTAATACTTAATTAGGCTCCTTTTTATTCCTTTCGGCCTTTCTATATTTTTAATCCCTCTTTATTTTCTTGGGCTTTTAAAATTTCTCGGCCCATATAATTTTATTCGCTTTCAGTCCAACTAATATTTTTGGCTTGCTCCCGAAAATCCACTTATCTGAAATCGACTTCATTCATTTTGAATATTACAAAAGTAATCCCGTATTAATTTCACAAGTATTACAGTTAGGATAAGAATTAATGCATTTTGAGTTCGAAGTTAGGATACAAATTAATGCATTTTGAGTTCGAAAATGCGTTTGAATTGAAGATACGTTTTTTCGGTTTGGGATGACAGCAAGATAAGTAAACGCTACCAAGAAAAGTCAAAATAAATTCGATTTGGCTATGTTAAATCCCAAAAAACACGAATTTCCCCTGCTGTAAATCAAACCACCCAAAAATGGCAGACAGGAAAGAGCAAACCACGCACGGACAACCCATCAACTGCGCGAACCTCCCTTCCTTTATCTCATCCTTCATCGACACCTTCGTCGATTTTTCAGTCAGCGGCGGAATCTTCCTCCCGCCGGACCCAACCGCCGCCGCCGACGACGACGACCACCGCAAAACCCCCTTCTTCAAAACCGTCTTCCCCCAGCCCAGTCGCCTCATAGCCGTCGGCGACATCCACGGCGACCTCAAAAAGGCCAAGCAGGCCCTGAGGCTCGCAGATCTGATCGACTCCGACGACCGCTGGTGCGGCGGAGCCGCCACCGTCGTCCAGGTCGGCGACATCCTCGACCGCGGCGGCGACGAGATAAAGCTCCTCTACTTCTTCGAGAAGCTGAGGAGGGATGCCGCTAGAGCCGGCGGGCTCGTCATCACCATGAACGGCAACCACGAGATAATGAACGTGGACGGAGATTTCAGGTACGCCACCAAAGAGGGATACAGAGAGTTCGCCGACTGGGCCACGTGGCAGACCGTAGGGTCCCACATGAGAAATGCCTGTACTAACAACAACAGCATAGGTAACAATAAGCAAGTTCTTGAGGAGGGCATTAGTGGGATTGAGGCTCGAAGGATTGCTCTGAGGCCAAAAGGGTTAATCTCAAGCAGATTCCTCTCCAAGAACCACACGGTGGTGGTGGTGGGCGACTCGGTGTTCGCCCACGGAGGTTTGTTAGAGAAGCACGTGGCTCACGGTTTGGACAGAGTGAACGAGGAGGTTAGGGAATGGATAAAGGGTTCGAGGGAGAAGGTGGGGAGGGGATTGGTGAGGGGAAGGAATTCGATAGTTTGGCTGAGGAAGTTCTCGCTTGAGAAGGCCAAGGAATGTGATTGTTCTATGTTGGAGCATGTTCTTGAGACTATACCCGGCGTCAAGAGGATGGTGATGGGGCACACTATACAAGAGGAGGGGATTAGCACGGCGTGTGGGGAGAGGGCGATTAGGGTTGATGTGGGCATGTCGAGGGGATGTGGGGATAGATTTCCTGAGGTTCTTGAGATTAATGAGAGGTCTGAGGTTAGGATCTTGACGAGCAATCCTTTGTATTCGAAGAGATTCGACGAGGACTATGTGGTTGAGAAAGATGGGCTCGGCTTGTTAGTTCCTCCTGAGAGAAGGCCGAGGCAGGTCGAGGTGAGTGCTTAGTTGTAGATGTGATTTGTTTGCCCAGGTAAAGCGTCTGATCTGCCTGGTCTGAATTTGTAAGGTGAATGATTAATTTTATAGCGCATTGTTAGTACAACGATTCTTGTATTGTTCTAATGATGAAAGGATGCAAGCAGGGCCTATGCAGAGTACCTGTTTTTTTCCTTGGTAATTCTACTGTTATATGGTATATTCTAGAGGAGCTTTTCGTCTCCGTCATTTGGTTGAATTTGAAAATCTGTGTCTTCGTCTCCGTTGTAATCTGTGGGGGTAACTGTTTCCTCGTATTTGGGTGGACTGAGAGGGCCTTGAGGATTTCCGAAAACTACTGTCAGCATCTGACGATGACATTCGTCGCAGAAATAAAAGTAAGTAAAGTGGCCTTCGTAAGGTAGCTTGTGGAGCATAACATCGGGCAAAACTCGCTGTATAAAGTCGCTCATTGATGGGGGCACAACGGTGTCATGCATTCCCTGATTGAATTACCAAAATAAGTAGTATAGTGTCATTATAACTATAAATTCAAAATTGATGATATATATAAGAAAAATGATGTTTTCAACAGCAGAAATGAGATGCATGATCAGTAATTAAATAGGATTCCTAGCTGTCTATCGATAAATTAAATGACAAGAAACGATTAACCAAAAGATATCGTTGATGCTGACCTGCCATATGTGTATAGGGCCAAGAAACCCGCTCATGCTTTCTTGCGGTGGACCATACATTGACTTGAGCCAACTGATGATTCGTCGACTGTTGTGTTTGATCTGAGGTTTGAGATCTGCTAAGCTGAAACCCCAGTCCGAGACAAATAAAGCAGCCTCCTTAACAAAGGGTTCGGCATTGGTTTGTCGAACTGATTCTTCTACGTTCATATGATGAAAGTCTTGGAAGAATCTGCTACCTACCAGGGCTTTATCCTACGAATATTATTAAAAACCTCGTAAATATATAAAATTTTAACCCCCTGAGACTGGAGTTACATGTTGTATAACTCTATTAGTTTGTTCCTTTCTAAAGTAGGAAAAGCCGCGAAGATCAATTCGAAATTTGTTTTTTCAGATGGCTAAACTAACATAGGCAAAAATTTGAAAAAAAAAAAGCTCAAGCTTTGGGATTATTATTTACCCTCTTTCCAAGTGAGACTGAGAGACATTTGTCTATCTGACCATGATTGCCCGAAAGGAAACTTCTGCGGTAAAAGTATGCGAGTGATTTGGGAATCTTCCGAGCTAAAAAGTACATCAATTTTTTCTTCATAGGCCACTTCTTCCAGATATTTCGCGTCTCTGCTTTTGTCAAAGTTCGCTCGTAAGGATTAACCATGGGAGCTACCATGAAAGCGCCTGTTCAAACAAGAATTATCAGAAGGAATAAAGCCTGGATAAATGTTTAGTTGCCCATTATGTTTGTCAAATTAATTCATCATCCCTCAATATGTCACGTATTAATTCATCTCATACTAGATAAATTTGTACAGAAACGCAATGATTAGAATCAAAATGCCATTAATTGGCATCCTCATACCTTCAATTCTATCTGGAATGTACCGAAGTGCTGCCCAAGTGTGCATGCTTCCCTCAGAATATCCCAGCAGCCAAAATTTATCAGTTATATTCAAAGCATAAGACAAGTGTAATATATCCATAGCCGATGACTCGAGGTCTCTATCTGGGTTGGGATCACTTTCGCCAAATCCAGGCAGATCGTATGTTATTAGCCGAAGTCCAAATTCTTGAAGCAATGAGAGTTTTATCCCGGGAATCCCTATACATAGACAGCGAAAAAGGATCACTGTAAAGTAGCTTACTATCATTGCACCGTAAACTGTCTGTAAATTAGAGTGACTAAAAAGGACATTAGTTAAGATAAATACCTTGGAGCCGCGACGAAAGAAAAGAATGCGTAGATATAATTGAATATCTGGAAAGATCAGCTGCAACCCCTTGCTCTTGATAAGCTAAGCACCTCCCGTCAGGTAGTAGCATAACCCTAGCACTTGGTGGATGCAACTTCATCTTCTTACCCAAATGAGTTGCAGTCACATTACTATTCACAATTAGAGCTGCAAATTTTTAATTGTTTTTTCATGGTCAGCAACGCTAATCTTGGAAACAGTAATCAAGCAACTGATAAGCGTGGAGAAAAATGAACGATGTTTCACATCTATTTTACTACAGTGAAATGCTGTACTTCATCACATACTCTGGCTTAGTTTCCGTAATAATATTAGACTAGTAGCAACAGCATTTGCAACAAGGTATACATGGAAATACGAAATCTTTATTTGGATAACGTGTTTTCTACATTCAACACATCAATTCAGATTTTTCTACAGAAATTCATTTACCGGAAGAACGTTTGAGTATCATGGATCTGAGTTGGAAATTGGAATGCAGATCGATTCCAAATGTGCGCGCGTGTGTGTGTGGAAGCAGAAATACAATCAATATACCTGCAAAAGCGAAGATCCAAACACAGAGAATCACACTCCAAGAGTGAATAGGATCGCGATCCTCAGGCAAATACGCGTTCAAGAACCTGAACCTGCCGAAGAATTTCGCACAGGGAACCCCAAACTTCTTCATAATAACAGAATCGTCCCTGCCCAAGCTCTGCCTCACGACATCCCTCACTCCCTTCCCAAACTCCACGCTCAGCTCCGCAGCTCCCTTGGCGAACTCCGACACCTGAAATCTCAAATCGGCGTGCGCCGCGGCGATTCCATCGCTATCGCGCCGCACATTGAACTCGTTTTCCCAGTCCATTGACCCACCGACCGACCTCGATTTGACTCTTTCATTCACTAGCGTGAGCTTTAAGCTTTGCGCATCGGACTACGCTCGGTCACTGGGAATATGGAAATTAACTTCGATCGTTGTAAAAATGATCGTGTTGTGCTTATAATGATTGCCTGCACTTCTTCATCATCATCGTGCGTTGGTTGTGAGTGAGCTGTTGCATGATGAGTAGTTTGTGTTTGTCGTCGCCATTGATGGATATGGTGGACCTTGCATATGCTGACAAAAGAGAAGGGGCACCGACAATATTCGTTGAAATATTTGAGTGCGCCGTTTGGTTTTTCATCAACGAGGTGACTAACAATAGATACTTACTCTAAATTGCACACTGTATGCGTGTATTCGTATAGCTATATAATATATAAATCATTTATTAATCATTAAATAATAATTTACTAAATATAAAAAGCGTAAATGTGACAATATAATAAATGCATATGGATGGTTTCTTATTTTTTATTTTATGTTAATTATTAATTTGATAAAAATTCTGATTAGCCGATTGTTCACCAAATTGAGCGGTTTTTTTAACATACGTTAATATAAGAGTAGATTAATGCATGCTAAATTATGATTAGATGATTTATGAATTAGTAAAAAACTATTAAATTACCATTCAAGTGCATAAAGTAGAAGTTAAAGCCTATCATAACGAATTTATTCATCTAGCATGTGATGCAATAATTATTCTTCTTCCCTTTTAAGCTTAAAAATAAATGTTTTCATGGCCCATCCCTACACGTGGTTAATGATTAAGGAAGATGGGGCCGGACTGCAAATTCTGAATAGTGTAGGGTGGTAGTTAGAAAAGGTTCGATACATAGGACCAAGGTTGTCATGACCGGACCGGATCGGCCGGTTCCGACTGGGAACCGGTGAACCCGTTGGAATTCCGGTTCGGTTCCAGTCCGGTTTAAATTTTGATTAAAAAAGAAAAAAAAACGTAAAATATACAACTATAACCAAACCAGTGAATGTACTGAAATATGTATTTGCTCTAGTTGGAAAATGCTTTGGATATTTGTGGTTGGGCTGAGTTTGATTCCTATCCAAACCCATTTTACATGTCTATTTATAATTAAACTATGAGTCCAATATTTCTTTTTTATTCATTTTGACACCTGGAATTTATTAATTTACTTTTTTAGATTTATTATACCATTAATTTGAACTACCAACACAACTTACTTTAATTCAATATGTTCATAAAGCTCTAATTGAAAAAAGTTCATGAAACCATGAATATTTTCGATGTTATTTGATTCATTCACTCATAAAAAATGTATTTATTAAATCTAGAGATAGCGATTTTATACCGGTTTGCTTTCGATTTTATACCGGTTAAACCACTAAACCTTAAACCACTAAAATTTTCGATCCGGTTCGAAACCTGATTTCAGAACCTTGCATAGGACTTAGACCACCTCCAACCGAAAAACTAATTCTCAAACTCAAACTTATTCTCAAACTCATAATGCAGTAATTCTTTTCCAACCGACAAACCAATTCTCAAACTCAAAAGACCATTAGTGTAATATTTTTCTACCAGATTTTTTAATATTACTCATGTAATTTACAACTTTACTAATTAGATCACTATTATTTTTAAAGTCGACTAAAAATAATAATTTCACTAAATTAATATAAACTCAATATTTTTTCGTATAAAAACATAGAAAAAATATTTCTTAATAATAGAGTACTTTCGTATATTTTTCTTAGAAACCATTCGATTCCTACATTTATAACATACTAATTTAATCAAACAACAACGAATGAAATTTAATTAGAAATAGAAAGGCCAAACCAATGGAACATAGACAAACAATAATGAAAAGAATAATTATTTTCACTGTTCTCGCCACCAACAAATTGAAAAAATCGTCCTCTTCCTCAGTTCAATCGACCCACACGCACCTTTATAATATAGTTATTTATTTGTTCTATTTCTGATATGAATGTCTTTAATATTAAAGAATGAAAAGGACTCCAATGCAATTTTGGAAAGAACAAATGCATCTTGGTGGAGCAAACGCATATTTCGGTCTGTTTGATGATAGAGAAACATAAAATCGCATTTGAGTTTTGATTTGAAGTACGGTTGGAGTGATTTTACCTCATATTTTGAGTTTTGCAATTGGAGATGCTCTTAGGAGGCTCGTAAATACGGTACACGTCAGCAGCACAGTCTGAAACTACTATAACTCGATCCCCAAATTGCGTCGTGGTAGGCCTCACAAAAGACGGGGAACACCGGTGATTTTACTCTAAAATCGTTGTTATCTCACTGACTCGACCTTACCAAAATCAGGCAAAAAGCCAACGAACACTTGCATTAATAAATAACAAAATAATAGAACAAGAATAATATGAGCTGTAACGAAGGAAGGGGACTTGGCAATCTGCAGCACATTATTTCAAGAAAATGACTCCAATATCTAACATGAAGAAACAACAATGGGGACATCTGAAGAGATTATCCAGCCATAGTTCCGATGATAAATGATATGAAAAAAGAACACACTCTTTTATCTTCTTGCTTTATTGCTCAAAAGATGTTAAACCAGCCAAGATTTTCAAATAGTTCCCACAGACAAATCAAACCGTGCATACTAATAGCCCCAGTAATCATTTCGAATCTCGTCGTCGAACTTCTTCTTAAGCTCGGGATGCTTCTCAAAGTACTCGTCGGCAGTCATGGTACTCAGCTTCTTCTGCAGCACCAACAATATAAAAAGATATAGATGAGCATAACTAATAATAACCAACTGTAGGTAATAATAAACTTATATATGATTTGCGTGTAAGCACACAACCTTCAGTTCTTGGACCTCTGCGATTTCTTTCTCTAGTCTTTCAGACTCTTTCAAAGATGTCTGCTCAGCTTCTTTCAGCTCTACCAACTGAAAATGTTATTAAATTCGAAACCACAATTAATAAACTATTGGATTTGCCGAATGTCACGGACTTAAACCCGCCCAATCGGTTTGACGGAGCTCAGACTAGCTCGCTGATCATGGAAATTGCCGATGAACGTGCAATATTTTATTTCATAGAGGTATACATATATATATATATATATATATATATATATATATATATATATATATATATTATATAATGAGTTTCTGATGTTATAGATAGGAAGAGCACGGCAACTTCATGTTCTTATATATCATGAAAGACAAGATTAAGTGTTCTCACCAGAGCATCAAATTTGGGCTTGTATTGCGGAGTCACATTGTCGACATATTGTGGAATTTTAATTTCTGCATTGAAGGAGGATCAGAGAACGCAATTAGATCAACTGATGGAAGAATTCTGAATAAACTTTAAAGGGACGCAGGAAACATTACTTTGGCATAATCCCAGGTAAAGCACAAAACAAACGTTCATAATTCAATATAATACATTCAGGGGTTATATGGTTGCTGACTATCGTTCACCACATTATGCCAGATTTAATATCCTTTCCCTCCAGCTCTGTGTGTGTGTGTGCATAAAGTGACAATTTATCAGCTTCCTCAACACCAATGGACATGTTGGACCTTTCACGGGTTTTGGCCCCAACCAATGTTAAAAGTACTCAATAGAAAACAAGAAGCGAAAGCAACTTAGACATACCATCATAAGCTTGCTTGTACATATCAACCAATCGAGAACCAATCCCTTTCCTGTAGTACTCCCAGTCTATGGGTTCAGGTTCCTGCCCAATAAAAATATATGAGAAGCGCCCAGCAATCAGTAAAACAATCTAAGCAGTACAAAGAGAAAAACCAGATGCAATATGTGATACAAATAAGATAGTTTCAAATTTTACAAAGGCAAATGCCTTGTACTTTGGATGCAACAGAGATATAACTAGGATAAGCTGATGGAAGTTCTATCCATTAACTGGAATGTTTGGAAGGCTAGGCACCAGCCCTCAAACTAAACTAAATTAAATGAGAAATGCAACAAACTCTATACTTAATTAAACACCACCTGGAAGTTTAGCCATCAAACCAAGAATGGCTGACCATATTTATAACTTATAAGCTAGAAGAAAGCAAATTTCTTGCAGATTTGATTCCCCCCATGATTTAGTTCTGATCTTTGTAACAATTCTCCATGATTTGCCTTACCATTAATTTCAATCAACTCTAACTGTTTCCGAAATTCCAGACCACAGACTTTATTAGAGCTTGGCACATCACTATTATAATCAAGACTTGAACGAAACATAACTAGTGCCTCTGACTTAAAAATTAAAAGTAACGGGCTACAAATACACACTACAGTTTCTATAGGTGTGGATTAGCTGTTAAATAGCTTAATTTCTTATGCTTCACATAAATTTACTTGCATTTGTTGAAGATGTATAACAGAGTCGGCTCCGGCTCAAAGAAACCCAATTATGCTCGGCATCGCTTAAAGACAACACTGAATATATCAAGTTCGAAAACAGTTGTTACTCGCATTCAAAATAAAGATTACACATATCGTTTCAACGATGGCAGAAGCAAATTAACATATAAAATGTCAAAAGTAGAACGCAATTCGAAACAATATCAATACCTATCATCAGCCAAGCACCAGACGTTAACTTTCCATTAGTAACAAAACGGAACAGCAGAAAAGTAATAATCAGCATAAAAATTGAAATCTATGATTGTAGCAAGACGCAAAATGCAAACACCAGACAAGCTAACCCAAGACACAGCAAACCAATCGACAGATGACGTAATTAGAGTCCAATTTGCAATTTGCAAACACCAAAAATATCGCACGAATCGGGACAAATACGCAAAAGGGAATTTCAAACACAAAATTGGATCCAAAAAAATCGAAGTAAGATGATCAAAACAAGGGCGTCGGACCTGACTGAACTTGGTCTGGAGCTGGGAGTTGACCTCGTCGAAGGCACGTCGGAGCGTCGCGAACTCCTTGCGAGCCTCATCGGACACCAAAAGCTTCGCCATACCTTCCCAATCGATGCTCTTCCCGGCCTTGAAAGCCACGTCAGCGACTTTCTTCACGGTCCCGCTCATTTTGTCGACGACGATAGATCAGTGTCTGAGTTTGTTGTGGAAATTGTGAACGAATTGGCAGATATGACGAACCGTCTCTTCCTTATCGAGGGTTTCCTTCTCCGTGAAAAAGAAATACTGATCGGGTAGGATTCGTAATTCTCAATAATATGTGGGGCACAATGTAATTAGATAATCTTCTTGTTGAACCTCTCAGGCCCAACATTTTCTGGGCTGAAAAGATCCAGCGGACACTAAGCCCAAATGTCTTGTAACAGTAGTGAAATAATAACTAGGGCTCGTTTGATATCCATTTTTGGATTTGGTGGGTATAAATATTTGTGTATGGCTATATACGAATTTCGTTGATAGAATATTTTAACATGTTTGATACATGTGTTTAAATATTTAGGTAATGTATATATATTATTTGTTATGCATGTGTGCAATATGTATGAAATTAAACTTAAAAGACAATTTTGCCCTTAAAAAACAATTAGAAAAACAAGTACAACATCATCGTCTTCCTCTTCACAAAGTTTCCCAATTACAGAAGAGTTCTTCCCCAAATTACAGAAGCCTCTCCACGCCACTGCCGGCCCGCGTCGTCAGCACTGTTGTATGATTCCCGGTGGCAGGACGGCGACGGAAGACGAAGCTTGTTCGTTGCTCCCTTTGTTTTCATATGGCGGCGCCAAGGTTGAGGAGGAGGATAAAAATTAAAACCGCCTCTGCCGCCGCCGCTGGGGAGGAGGTCTGAGGCTGAGCGGAATGGCAGAATAGTAAACCCACCACCGCCGCCGCAGAATAGGAGAATAGTAAACCCACCACCGCCGCCGCAGCTTCAATTGGGGACGGTTCTCACTCGACGGCAGTCTAATGACAACCCACCACCGCTGCAGCAGCAAATTGCGGCGGTGCCGATAAATTAGTCGATCCCCAGCCGTCCAGGGACCGCCTTCTTCCACCGCAGAAATTTGAGGCCGTGCCCAAGGGTGGTCGAATTGCCCCCAATCCACAACAGCCGTCTAACGAGAACCCTAATTCGTCAGGTGCACCCCCTCCTCTGCCTCTGCCGGCACAACCAACACCGCCTTCTCCACCAAATAGCCGTGCTTCTCCACCAGCGCCGTCGCTCCACGACCACCACCTACCGGTCACAGGAATCTCCGAACAATTGGTGAAGATGAGGGCAAAATTGGTATTAAGAAATGTGTATCAGTATACCCACGTCTAGGATAGGTTTATGTACACAAGGCCCATAAATGTTTATGTGTAATGGGTTTGTATCTATATACAAGCCATGTATTGATTTACATGGATACCAAACAAAGTGTTTTTTCCTATACCCATTTGATACCCATGTATACATGGGTATCAAACGAGCCGCTAGTATCTTAAGATGCTTATGCACTAATTTAATATGTATACTTACAATTTATTATCAATTTGTATCTTTTAAGTGTTTTTAAAGAAAATTAATCTGTGATAATATACTCGAATATACCAAATAAATTTTATTGAAGGTAATTACTTGGAGCCTCACCGCTTATACAATGGGATATTAGTTCCATATTTAGTCAATTATATACCAATAGATATGTTAGAGCAATGTTTTAAAAAACGCATTGCGCGATGTGCCGCGTTTTACTGTCGATAGCGCGTAGTGTAAAAAGCGTAGCGTATCGCATGAGTTTTTTTGGGCAGATCTTTTAATGCAAAAAATATATATAATATATAATCGCAAGCAAACAATCACATTGAAATAGTCTTTAATCATACAAAATCAACATTAATTTAGAAAGTAACATTTAGATAATAATTATCACAAACAACTCAAAGACGTAAACTATAGACTCCAAATGTAAAAATAATCGATGTCTTTAAATTATATTTGATAGGATAGTCATGAGTACAATTTGTATGCCTATCTTGACGAGTGATGTAATACCCGTAGATTTTAATACGGAATTTTGATGTAATTAGATAAGTAATAATTGCGAATTAAGAAGTTTCGTAAGAAATTGAGTTTCGAAGTAATAATATAAATTTTAATTAGTCCAGAAATATTTCAAGATATGACCAAAGAATTAATTAGAAATAATTATAATAATAGTAATAACATTAGGACTTATAATGTGGGCTATGTTTAATAAAATAATAATCAAAAGAGTTGTAATATTGGACCATGTGTGTTACGTGATTTCAGCCCAAAACCTCAAAATAAACCTTAACAATCATGTTGCTTAAGGCATAGGAAAAGAGATAACTAACAGGTCCAATCAACTACAAGTTCCAACGTCTACATATATATCTAATAATAACATTTAACAACACTAAGCATCAACGTGAACTCAAGAACGGAAATACCTTCAAGGATAACAATCCAAAATCGTGCTCTTGAAATAGGTATGGGCAAGTTTTTGTATTTGATATATTTAACATGCTTTCAAGGGTTTGTATTAAGCATAAAGCTTCGAGATTTTTATGATTAGGACATCAAAAATTATTTTGTTTAGTTCATGATTAAATGAACATTCTTATGATGAGATAAGCCCGTGATTTCAATTTGCACTTAGGACTGAATAGGTTGAGTTTTATGATTTATACATAAGGTGGTGAGGGCCCAAGTGTGGACCTCTAGTTATAATGATATATCGTGATATTCAACTGTGAAGATTTCAGCTTTATAACATCTATAGAAAACCCTAATTACTTAAATTTCGGCCTATTTGTTGTATAGTATAACTTTTAAGGGACATCGAATTCTGTGGTATCCTTAAGGAATTATTATGTTCGTTAGAAACTTAACAATTTATAGTGTAAGATTTTCTGGGTTTGAAATAATTCTTGAAGCCGATGTTGATGATATGATTTTTAGGGTTTTCTGGGGAGAGTAACGTTGATAGAAATCCTCGGCATGGTACTTTAGCACAAAAGATATCGACATTATTAGGATGTCGACAAGGTCTCGACATTGGAGATATCGAGATGTAATAAGGCAAAACTTCGACATGTATTATAGATGGAATTTCGAAATTACAGTGCAAGATGTCGAGATGACTCATGAAAAGATTTTGGAATTTCTGATGAATAGATCTCGACATTTATAAGCATGTTGTAGGTCTCGACATTTAATTCCCCAACAAAGTCTCGACAAGTCTAATAAAATGTCGACATGGTTTTGAAGATTTCGTACAAGGGCTTAGAAACTTCTTGAGACCATGTGGATAGATACCATTAGATAGAATGATGTGACTACTTATTAATACATTTAATCTATCAAAGAACTTATAGTACACGTGTTAGCTATATATACCATTTCTAAGTATGACTAACCAACTTTCTTAACATTAACGTAATTGACAATCAATTGTGAAAAAGGTATATTATACAGAGAATTCGAGATATACTAATGTAGGTCTCGAGATGTTTGATAATAACAATATAGATGTCGACATCATTTTAGAGAGGATTTCGATAACATCATAATCTCGATAAAAGCTGGGCTTTGAATGTATAAATGTCGAATGATAATTATAGGATAAATGTCGACATTTAGGTCTCGACATTTTTCAGTCTCATTTCGACATTTTCCATGTGTTTCGACATTTAATCACATCTCGACAATTCTTTATGCCATTTCGATATTTACCTTAACCAATCCAGATCAACTTGTAAAGATTTCTATATATTCTATTATCATACATAACGATCTCGACATTTAAGGACTTAGACAATATGATCGCGACATTTAAGGATTCGACATATGGTCTCGAGATTTATAGAACTTCGACATTTAACCTCCCCAACAAGATTTTCGGAATTTAGTAATTCTTAACAAATTAGGGTTTTCATCATTTTAGGGTTTTCGTGATTTTTAGGGTTTGATAATTTTATGATTTCAAAATTTAGAGTTTGAAAATTTCGAAGTTAGGTGACTTAGTAAATATACTGATATAATAATATTGTGTACTCAGATATTCGAACTGCAGGGAATTTACCAGGATTGTCGACTGATTTTATCGGGAGGACAGGTAGGTGAATTATTCATCTACAATGCGTAAACACTTATTTGAATTACGTGCCTTTATATGCTTCAATGATTTATGTGATTTACGTGTTTTACGCACGTTTCATGTATTATGACGTTTATATGCATAGCATATGCATATCCTATCACATGGGTGAGATATTTACACCGTATTGAGACGGTTGATTTGAAATATTGTTGAGCGGGGTAGAATGAGATGTTTGCGATTTTTGTTGTTGACTCGTTGAGGAGTCGAGGTTGGTACTCGTATGACACCTGACGGCAGACAGGCGTGATCGATCTGTCTACTCGGGCGTGAACGTCCCGAGGTGCAAAACCGTCGTGATTATGTTTTCAGCGGAGGGAGCGACCTGACAGGGCAGTTGCGTGATCGTCAAAACGCTGTCGGCGTAGGCTACCGCTTACGGAAGAGCGACCTAGCAGGGCAGTTGCGTGATCGTCAAAACGCTGCTAGTGTAAGCTTCCGTATATTATTATTATGGGCGCGCGAGGTGTCGAGTCTGACCTAGGGCCCTGTGTTGTGTGATTTGAGACAGGATTGTGAGAAAAGAAAGAGTGAACATTGCATGGGAGATATTGGGACCGGGAATGAGCGTTCACGTGCATACATGCATTCTTATTCACCTACTGGGCAAGTCGCTCAGTGTTTACGTGTTGTAGGTATTGAGTCTGACGCCGACGCGCGTCAGGACTGAGGCGGCTGGTGGCGGTGCTCCACGGACTTTTGAGTGCGGGGCGGTACATGGATGACGACCTGTGGAGCGGCTTAGGGACTTTTGTTCTTTTGATATTTTTGGGGCTTCGGCCCGTGTACAGAAATAACAATGTAGACATATTTTTTATATTAGTGTATATTATTTTAGGAAAAGGTTTTTAATTAGACGGGCCTTCTGCGGCTTACGCTGCGGAAATCCGCCAATAATCCTAATTAGAAAAGTAGGATCGCCACAGGTGGTATCAGAGCGTAGGCTCTAGATTCTGAAGACTGTCCATGTACTGCCGCTCAAAAGCTGGAGAACCAGCCTGGCCTGTAAGTTAAATGCTTGATTATGTGATTATGTTTTATCTGATATGTGTTTTATTGGAATTATTGTAGATAATAGTTGAAAAATGCCAAGAACCCGTAGTGAACATGTGGCTGAATCCAGCCGTAGGGCCGAACCGGAGTCCCCTCCAAATGAAAGGGACTCCACTATTCTACGACTGACCGAATTACTTCAACGTCAGTCGGAACATATCAATCGCCAGTCGAGTCAAATCGACGAACTACTCCATCATCATAGCTCGTCCGAAAATCGTCCTTCCCCACAGCCAGCGCGTGTAGAAATTATAGGGGAACGGTTTCGGAAAATGGATCCCCCAACCTTTGCTGATGCTACGGACCCAGCAGTGGCGGAAGATTGGCTGCGTACTATAGAAGATATGTTCATATATAGTCGTGTGCCTGAGAATGAAAAGGTCTTGTGCGCCGTTTCCATGCTCAGAGGAAACGCCCGATTCTGGTGGGATACCGTTAAAGTCCTAGAAGATCCGACGAATATGTCGTGGGAACGATTTAGAGAATTGTTCCACGGCAAATATTTTACTGCCCATGAACAGGAACGACGGATGTTAGAATTTATGAATCTCAGGCAAGGAGGAATGCCTGTAACTCAATATATCCGTCGATTCGAGGAGTTGTCCCGTTTCGCTCCTCACATGGTGGCAACAAATCTACTCAAGGTGACGAGGTTCATTACGGGCCTCAAACCTGAGCTTTATCGCGACTTAAGTATCTCGGGGGCCAGACAGATGGAATTTACTCAAGTAGCAGAAAGGGCCATGATAGCTGAGCAAGCTGAGGCTCAGATTTCCGAAGCTCAGGAGGCGAAGAAGAGGAGGGAGAGTCAGCAAGGACCTGGAAGTGACCGCAAGCGCCAATTTTTCAACAAAGGTCAAGGTAGCCAAGGAAATCGTCAGGGCCAACAGAACTGGCGCCCGACGCTGAATCAGGGACCCGTAAATATTCAGAGCAGACCTCCAAACACAGCAACCCAATGCAAACAGTGTGGCCGTTACCACTTCGGCGCCTGTTATCAACCCAGACCCAACCCAAATCCACAGTGTTTCAGATGCGGAAGAATGGGGCACTATGCAAGGAACTGTAACACGAACATGCCCCAGAACCCGACCCGAACACCAGTTCGACCTCCACCGGTTCCTGCACGGGTTTTCACGCTTACCAATGAGGAGGCCGAGGCGAACCCTTCTGTTGTGACGGGTACGTTAACTATCTATAACGTGCCCACTTCTGTGCTAATTGATTCTGGAGCCACACATTCATTTGTGTCGGCTAAGTACGTGGCGAAGGTAGGAATATCCCCTACCTCCTCTGAATGCAACTATGTAGTTACTCTACCTCATGGGGATCCGACGCACACCAACCAAGTACTGCGAGGATGCGTCGTAAATATTGAGGGTAGGAACTTGAGTGCCGTCCTGATTGTAATTCCGATGAACGACTACGATGTCATCTTCGGAATGGATTGGCTTTCAAGATATGGAGCCATCATAGATTGCAACAAGAGGGTCGTTAAATTTCAACTGCCCGAAGAAGAAGCATTCACTTTTTCGGGTAAATCAGATAAGAATAGTATTCCAAGAATATCGGCTCTAAAGGCTCAACGACTCTTGAGGTCAGGTTGTGAGTCTTATCTCATATACGCAGTGAAGGCGGAGGATTTACCTCTGCCGGAACTAAAAGATGTACCTGTAGTTAACGAATACTCTGATGTATTTCCCGACGATCTCCCGGGGTTACCCCCTGATCGAGAAATACAGTTCAAGATAGATCTGATGCCAGGATCAGCCCCAATTTCTAAAGCCCTTACCGTTTAGCGCCGAATGAGTTAAAAGAGTTGAAAGAACAGCTGGAGGCCTACTATCTAAAGGGTTTATCCAACCGAGTTTTTCGCCGTGGGGCGCACCCGTTCTTTTTGTACGAAAGAAGGATGGGTCGATGCGACTCTGCATTGATTACAGGGAGTTGAATAAGATCACGATCAAGAATAAATACCCTTTACCAAGGATCGATGATCTGTTCGATCAATTGCAAGGAGCTTCGGTATTCTCGAAAATCGACCTCCGTTCGGGATACCATCAGTTAAAGATCAGGGAGGCAGACGTTCCGAAAACTGCGTTCAGTACGAGGTATGGCCATTACGAGTTTTTGGTCATGCCTTTTGGACTGACAAACGCCCCAGCTGCTTTTATGGACTTGATGAATCGAGTCTTCAAAGACTACCTCGATCGGTTCGTTATCGTCTTTATTGACGATATTTTGATCTATTCTAAAACAAGGGATGAACACGAAAGCCATCTACGAACCGTCTTAGGAATTCTGCGAGAGAAACAGCTCTACGCCAAATTCAAGAAATGCGAATTTTGGCTTGAGCAAGTAGCCTTCTTGGGACACGTGATTTCTGGAAATGGAATCTCTGTGGACCCGAGTAAGATCGAAGCTGTGAATAACTGGCCACGACCTACGACTCCTACCGAAGTTCGAAGTTTTCTTGGACTTGCGGGATACTACCGTAAGTTTATAGCGGACTTCTCTAGTATTGCCTCTACATTAACCAATTTGACGAGGAAGAACGTTCCGTTCAAATGGACCGAAGCATGCGAACAGAGCTTTCAAGAATTGAAGAAACGTCTTACCTCTGCCCCAATATTGACAATACCATCAGGGACCGGAGGATTTGCAGTATACAGCGATGCTTCGAAGAATGGCTTGGGATGTGTGCTGATGCAGAACGGAAAGGTGATTGCCTATGCTTCGCAACAACTAAAGGAATACGAGAAGAACTACCCAACCCATGACCTCGAATTAGCAGCGGTGGTCTTCGCTCTGAAAATCTGGAGACATTATCTCTACGGAGAGAAATGTGAGATCTTCACAGACCATAAAAGTTTGAAGTATTTCTTCACTCAGAAGGAATTGAATATGCGACAGCGAAGATGGCTAGAGCTCGTCAAGGACTACGATTGCGTCATCAACTATCATCCGGGTAAGGCAAACGTAGTCGCAGATGCGCTAAGTCGAAAAGCGGTGAATACAGAGTTACATCAGCTTGGAATAGAGGTAGTTAATTTGGGCGAAATTGAGGAAAGACTAGCAGCGCTAACTCTCCAACCCCCGCTGCTAGAACAGATCAAGAAGACACAAGAAGAAGACGAACTCTACCTAAAAATGAAGGAGGCACTACCCGAAGATTTTAACATCCGAGAGGATAGAGCCTTGCTATACAAGAACCGTCTTTATGTACCTAACAATGAGGAGTTACGACAAACGATAATGAAGGAAGCACACGCGACCACATATTCGGTACACCCAGGGTCCACAAAAATGTATCAAGACTTGCGAGCAACATACTGGTGGCCAGGAATGAAGAAAGACATCGCAGCGTTTGTAAACCGATGTATGACCTGCCAATTGATTAAAGCGGAACACCAGCGACCCGGTGGAACCCTACAGCCTCTACCCATTCCTGAATGGAAGTGGGATCATATCACGATGGATTTCGTCGTTGGTTTACCCAAAACGACGAAAGGCCACGATGCTATTTGGGTGATTGTAGATCGCCTAACTAAATCGGCTCATTTCCTTCCAATTAGTTCCACTTTTTCCATGGAACGCTACGCTGAATTGTATATTCAGGAAATCATCCGCATCCATGGAATTCCAATTTCTATCGTCTCGGATCGAGATTCAAGATTTTTGTCGAACTTTTGGCAAAGCTTACAGAAAGCGATGGGAACCAAACTCTCGTTCAGTACTGCGTACCATCCCCAGACCGATGGGCAGTCTGAACGAACGATTCAGACTCTCGAGGATATGCTACGGGCATGTGTGCTCGATTTCAAAGGACACTGGAGTAAGTATTTGCCGCTCATAGAATTTTCATACAACAACAGTTTTCACGCTACAATTGGGATGGCGCCATACGAGGCGTTACATGGGCGCAAGTGCCGATCCCCAGTCCATTGGGACGAAATCGGTGAACGAACACTGTTAGGACCCGATATGATCCGAGAAATGACAGAAGCTGTCACAAAAATTCGAGAAAGGATGCGAACCGCACAGAGTCGTCAGAAAAGTTATGCAGATCATCGACGACGGCCTTTGGAATTTGCAGAAGATGACCAAGTGTTCCTAAAAATTTCCCCGATGAAAGGAGTAAAGCGTTTTGGTAGAAAGGGCAAGCTGAGTCCCAGATACATAGGCCCTTTCAGGATCATTAAAAAAGTCGGCGAAGTAGCGTACCAATTAGAGTTGCCGGTTTCATTATCGCAAGTTCACGACGTATTTCACGTATCAACGTTACGAAAATATGTCGCGGACCCGAGCCATGTGATCCAGAACGAGACCCTCTATCAACAACTCAAGCCAGACTTGAGTTACGAGGAAAGACCAGTAGAAATCTTGATGTATGAAATGAAACAACTTCGGAATAAGATTATTCCGTTAGTTAAGGTTTTGTGGCGGAATCAATTAGTTGAGGAAGCCACGTGGGAGCGTGAGGATGATATGAGAGTTCGTTATCCCGAGTTATTCCAGTCGGCGTGATTTCGGGGACGAAATTTCTTTAAGGGGGGGAGGATGTAATACCCGTAGATTTTAATACGGAATTTTGATGTAATTAGATAAGTAATAATTGCGAATTAAGAAGTTTCGTAAGAAATTGAGTTTCGAAGTAATAATATAAATTTTAATTAGTCCAGAAATATTTCAAGATATGACCAAAGAATTAATTAGAAATAATTATAATAATAGTAATAACATTAGGACTTATAATGTGGGCTATGTTTAATAAAATAATAATCAAAAGAGTTGTAATATTGGACCATGTGTGTTACGTGATTTCAGCCCAAAACCTCAAAATAAACCTTGACAATCATGTTGCTTAAGGCATAGGAAAAGAGATAACTAACAGGTCCAATCAACTACAAGTTCCAACGTCTACATATATATCTAATAATAACATTTAACAACACTAAGCATCAACGTGAACTCAAGAACGGAAATACCTTCAAGGATAACAATCCAAAATCGTGCTCTTGAAATAGGTATGGGCAAGTTTTTGTATTTGATATATTTAACATGCTTTCAAGGGTTTGTATTAAGCATAAAGCTTCGAGATTTTTTATGATTAGGACATCAAAAATTATTTTGTTTAGTTCATGATTAAATGAACATTCTTATGATGAGATAAGCCCGTGATTTCAATTTGCACTTAGGACTGAATAGGTTGAGTTTTATGATTTATACATAAGGTGGTGAGGGCCCAAGTGTGGACCTCTAGTTATAATGATATATCGTGATATTCAACTGTGAAGATTTCAGCTTTATAACATCTATAGAAAACCCTAATTACTTAAATTTCGGCCTATTAGTTGTATAGTATAACTTTTAAGGGACATCGAATTCTGTGGTATCCTTAAGGAATTATTATGTTGGTTAGAAACTTAACAATTTATAGTGTAAGATTTTCTGGGTTTGAAATAATTCTTGAAGCCGATGTTGATGATATGATTTTTAGGGTTTTCTGGGGAGAGTAACGTTGATAGAAATCCTCGGCATGGTATTTTAGCACAAAAGATATCGACATTATTAGGATGTCGACAAGGTCTCGACATTGGAGATATCGAGATGTAATAAGGCAAAACTTCGACATGTATTATAGATGGAATTTCGAAATTACAGTGCAAGATGTCGAGATGACTCATGAAAAGATTTTGGAATTTCTGATGAATAGATCTCGACATTTATAAGCATGTTGTAGGTCTCGACATTTAATTCCCCAACAAAGTCTCGACAAGTCTAATAAAATGTCGACATGGTTTTGAAGATTTCGTACAAGGGCTTAGAAACTTCTTGAGACCATGTGGATAGATACCATTAGATAGAATGATGTGACTACTTATTAATACATTTAATCTATCAAAGAACTTATAGTACACGTGTTAGCTATATATACCATTTCTAAGTATGACTAACCAACTTTCTTAACATTAACGTAATTGACAATCAATTGTGAAAAAGGTATATTATACAGAGAATTCGAGATATACTAATGTAGGTCTCGAGATGTTTGATAATAACAATATAGATGTCGACATCATTTTAGAGAGGATTTCGATAACATCATAATCTCGATAAAAGCTGGGTTTGAATGTATAAATGTCGAATGATAATTATAGGATAAATGTCGACATTTAGGTCTCGACATTTTTCAGTCTCATTTCGACATTTTCCATGTGTTTCGACATTTAATCACATCTCGACAATTCTTTATGCCATTTCGATATTTACCTTAACCAATCCAGATCAACTTGTAAAGATTTCTATATATTCTATTATCATACATAACGATCTCGACATTTAAGGACTTAGACAATATGATCGCGACATTTAAGGATTCGACATATGATCTCGAGATTTATAGAACTTCGACATTTAACCTCCCCAACAAGATTTTCGGAATTTAGTAATTCTTAACAAATTAGGGTTTTCATCATTTTAGGGTTTTCGTGATTTTTAGGGTTTGACAATTTTATGATTTCAAAATTTAGAGTTTGAAAATTTCGAAGTTAGGTGACTTAGTAAATATACTGATATAATAATATTGTGTACTCAGATGTTCGAACTGTAGGGAATTTACCAGGATTGTCGACTGATTTTATCGGGAGGACAGGTAGGTGAATTATTCATCTACAATGCGTAAACACTTATTTGAATTACGTGCCTTTATATGCTTCAATGATTTATGTGATTTACGTGTTTTACGCACGTTTCATGTATTATGACGTTTATATGCATAGCATATGCATATCCTATCACATGGGTGAGATATTTACACCGTATTGAGACGGTTGATTTGAAATATTGTTGAGCGGGGTAGAATGAGATGTTTGCGATTTTTGTTGTTGACTCGTTGAGGAGTCGAGGTTGGTACTCGTATGACACCTGACGGCAGACAGGCGTGATCGATCTGTCTACTCGGGCGTGAACGTCCCGAGGTGCAAAACCGTCGTGATTATGTTTTCAGCGGAGGGAGCGACCTGACAGGGCAGTTGCGTGATCGTCAAAACGCTGTCGGCGTAGGCTACCGCTTACGGAAGAGCGACCTAGCAGGGCAGTTGCGTGATCGTCAAAACGCTGCTAGTGTAAGCTTCCGTATATTATTATTATGGGCGCGCGAGGTGTCGAGTCTGACCTAGGGCCCTGTGTTGTGTGATTTGAGACAGGATTGTGAGAAAAGAAAGAGTGAACATTGCATGGGAGATATTGGGACCGGAATGAGCGTTCACGTGCATACATGCATTTTTATTCACCTACTGGGCAAGTCGCTCAGTGTTTACGTGTTGTAGGTATTGAGTCTGACGCCGACGCGCGTCAGGACTGAGGCGGCTGGTGGCGGTGCTCCACGGACTTTTGAGTGCGGGGCGGTACATGGATGACGACCTGTGGAGCGGCTTAGGGACTTTTGTTCTTTTGATATTTTTGGGGCTTCGGCCCGTGTACAGAAATAACAATGTAGACATATTTTTTATATTAGTGTATATTATTTTAGGAAAAGGTTTTTAATTAGACGGGCCTTCTGCGGCTTACGCTGCGGAAATCCGCCAATAATCCTAATTAGAAAAGTAGGGTCGCCACAAGTGAGCTTGAGAAATGTTCACTTACCCTTGAATTTACTCTCACCCTCAAAGCGTGTGGTACAAGTTCATAGTCAATTAAGTGTTGTAATACCCGTAAATCTAATACGGGATTTTGATGTAATTAATGTAAATTGGGAATTGAGACCGTGGCAAAATGAAGATTTTGGAACGAAGATATAAATTTTTATAGTATCAAATTAATTTAAGAATAGCCGAAATTAATAATAGAGGTACTTAAAATATTAGGACTATTTAGATAAAATAATAATATAGGGTTTATGATAATGGACTATGGTTAATACATGATTTTTGGCCCAATTTCTCAAAAGATAAAGCTTTAGTAATGACATTACTTAAGCTATAAGGGAATCTCGTTATTATCTCCTTGTCAAATCCTACACAAATATCGACAACTATAACACTTATCTAAATACATAGTTTATATCAAATATCAATATAAGAAAACCCTCATATGAGGAGTGGAACACGAAAGGAGAAGCAGTGAAGAAATCGAGTTTCAACAAGCCTAAGACACTTGATAATTCAAGGTATACTAAGGTCTTTGAACTTAATATGTATATTTATTTAAGTCTTCAATATATATACATATATATTTACGTGACTACATGAGAATCATAACAAGGTTAGAAACTTATTATGCTTGGAAAATTTAGCCTTTGAAGGCTCGATTTATAACCACGGGGGTTAAGTGAAAAGTTGTGAGTTTGATTATTTCCGATATATGCAATATATCCCATAAGGAATCGAAATATTAGTTTCTGGGATTAGTGTAGTTTTGGAGGATGATTTTAATGGTACAGTTTTAGGGTTTCTGGGAGAATCATGAATTTTAGATAGATCTCGAGATATATCTTATAAGAATTTCGCCACCATTACAGATTTCGACATTATCTCTGGTTCGACATTGTATTGAAAGATTTCGACATGTAACATATATAGGATCTCGAGAATATGTAGTAGGAATTCGAAATGAATAATAGATTGTATAGTAGAAAGATTTCGAAGTATACTATTTTCGACATTAGTAAGATGTCGACACTGTTTAAAGATATCGGCATTACCATGTTAGCTAAGATTTCGACATCTATGTTCTTTCGACATCTAAGCTCTCGACATTAATATGATTTCGATATAGGATCTCGATATTTCTTATTATAATATGTTCTCGACATCGTGTTAACTCCATAAAGATTTCGACAATAGACTTCGACATTTATTGATCTCGAGATATATAGATCTCGATATAAGTAAGAATTCAACCTCAACATAATTTCGACATTGTTTAAGAATTCAACCTTGCTTTCAACCAAAGATCTCGAGGTCTATAATTGTAATACCCGCAAAATTTGTACGGGATTACTTCAATAATATTCGAAATGTACGAAATCGACTTTCGAACAAGAAATGATTTCTTTTCAAAACGAGCCCAAAAATTTACAATTGGGCCCGAAAAATTTAAATTGACCAAAAATTTATTTATGGGCAAAATGAAGAAAATAATGGCCCAAAATAAAAGGTTGGGAGTTGGGTCCTTTAATAAAATTTAATTGGCCGAAAACAAGAAGTGAAAGCACAAATAAATAAATAATTTAAAAATAACAACAACAACAATAATAACAATAATAATAATAATAATTAATTGATTAATGGGGGACCGAGTTGTACATAAAAGAAATTGTGAGACTCCTTGGGATCTCGATTTCAATCGTCTCAGATCGGGATTCGAGATTTCTGTCCCAATTCCGGGTGAGATTACGAAAGACCATGAGGACGAAACCGTCCTTCAACACGGCATATCACTCACAGACGTACGAACAGCTTGAGAAAACAATCCAGACGCTCGAAGATATGTTGAGAACGTGCAACCTGGATTTCCAGGCAGAGCAAATACCTTCCACTAATAGAGTTTTCCTATAACAACAGCTATCAAGCACGATCGGGATTGAGCCTTACGAAGCCTTGAACGAGCGTAAATGTCGATCCCCAATTCATTGGAATGAAATCGGCGAGAAAGCGTTGTTGGGTCCTGCAATGATTCGTGAAATGACTAAAGCTGTGGGAAAATTCCGGGAGAGGATGCAAACGTCCCAAAGTCGTCAGAAGAGTCATGCAGACAAGATACGAGGGCCGTTGTAATTCAACGAATGTGATCAAGCCTTTAAAAAAAATAATAAGAAAAAAATTCACCAATGAGAGGCGTGGAGCGATACGGGGAAAAGGGCAAATTGAGCCCAATGTACATTGGCTCTTTCAAAATACTCAAGAGAGTAGGAGAAATTGCGTATCAGTTGGAGTTTCCCGCCTCGCTAGCCAAAGTCCACCACGTATTTCACGTATCAACTTTACGTAAATACGTTGCGAACCCGAATCAGGTGCTGAGAAGCGAATCACTTCATCAACAATTTAAACCGGGCTTGAGCTATAAAGAAAGGCCGGTGGAAATTTTGATGTACGAGGTGAAACGTCTTCGAAATAATAACATACTTCTCGTGAAGGTCTTGTGGCGGAAACCAGGTATTGGAAGAAGCCACTTGAAAACGAGAAAAAAAAATGAGAAAGAAGTAACCCGAATTATTCTCCATACTGTAATTTCGGGGACGAAATTCTTATAGGGGGGGGGAGGATGTAATACCCGCAAAATTTGTACGGGATTACTTCAATAATATTCGAAATGTACGAAATCGACTTTCGAACAAGAAATGATTTCTTTTCAAAACGAGCCCAAAAATTTACAATTGGGCCCGAAAAATTTAAATGGACCAAAAATTTATTTATGGGCCAAATGAAGAAAATAATGGCCCAAAATAAAAGGTTGGGAGTTGGGTCCTTTAATAAAATTTAATTGGCCAAAAACAAGAAGTGAAAGCCCAAATAAATAAATAATTTAAAAATAACAACAACAACAATAATAACAATAATAATAATAATAATAATTAATTAATTAATGGGGGGCCGAAATAATAAAAATAATAAGGTACCTCCATGTAAGTTTGGTACAATAAAACAAAATAATATTTCACCTCTATGTGAATTTAATACAATATAATAAAATAAGAAAAATAAAATAATAAAGCCAACTCTACAATTACATGGAGACAAAAATCTACACCCAATGCCTTAGTAAGTGAATCAAATACATCTAATACACCTAATGAGACAAGACCTAATACAACTAATACACCTAATATACCTCATAAGGACATAAATGAAATAAAAAAAAAAGAATAATGAGGAGGTGGAGAGGAGAACGTGATGGAGAGGAAAGGAAAGAAGAAGAGAGAAAGGAAAGAAAAAAAAAAGAAAGAAAAAGAGAGAAAGAAGAGAAGGAGAAAAGGGAGAAGCTCGCGGACGAGGAGAAGCTCGTGATCGAAACTCTAGGGTCGGGATCACACGTAACAATCCGTTACGTAGCTCTCTACGGATTAAGGTAGGTGAAGATCACCTACATACGTAAACAATATTAGGATTTGTGAATTTTACGTGTCTTGCATGTTATTCATCGAATTCTTCGTGTTTATGTGATAATAATAATTTGCTTGCATGAAGTTTTCGTTGGTTAACTTAGGAAGCATGAGATTGAACATTTTTAGATCTATGAATATTTGGAAATAGGGATAGAGGACTTTAGATTAAGATGATAGAGCAAAACTTGGGGAGAATTAGGGTTTCTTTATTCGTTTCGGCCTGTAGGTTCAAAAATTCATATCTTACAATCTAGACCTCGGATTAAAAATCCCTTAGGATAGAATTTAGATTTGCAAGTCATTTATCTATGGTTAAAATTTCAGGACCATCGGACATCGTGTACCCCATGATCATTGAAAAATACGAAACTGTCGCAAAACAGCCAACAAAATAGTTAATTTTAAAAATTTAGGGACTTAATTGAATTTTTACAAAATCTGGGGAGTCTGTGTTGTAAAATCCCTAACAAAGAATATTTTTAAAGAAATATAAAGCTTTTAAGACATATTTAAAATTCGGAATAAATAATTGGGATCCTTTGTGCAATTTTCAAAAATTCGGGTCCTAAATTGATAAGTTTCAAAAAAAAATCTGGGGATTAAAAATGTAAAAATTCAAACAGGGAATATTTTAAAAAATACTGATTTTCTTTTGGAGAGAAATTAGAACTTTCCAAAAGTTTTGGGGTGCTAAATAAATTTATATAATTTCGATTAGGATGAAATTAGAACTTTTCAAGAGTTTAGGGACGCTAGTTAAATTTATATAATCTCGGCTAGGATGAAATTGGAATTTTTCAAAAGTTGTGAATGCTAAATAAATATATATAAATTCGGCTAGGATTAAATTGGAACTTTCAAAAGTTATTGGGGACTAAATAATACTTGATAAGAACCAAATTGAAACTTTTCAAAAGTTTGAGTACTAAAAATTTATATTGAGTTTCGGCTAGAGTATAAATGAAAGTTTCAGAAATTTTGAGGTTTTTAAATAAATAGTTTAAAACTTGGCCGGGGTTAAATTATAATTTTCAAAATTTTCGGAGGGTTAAATAAATAACTAAAAATGGTCGAGGAGTTCTTTTGCAAAATTACAGGATAGTAGAATAATTAAATTTTCATTAAATTTGATTGGAGTCAAATGTAAATTTTCGGAAAAACACTCGGAATTAAAAATAAATAATTATTAAAATCAGTAGGGTTCGAAAATTAAATTTTCAGAAATTTATGGGGTTAAATAAATAATCAATAAATGCGATTGAGGTCAATTTCAAATCTCTAGAAACCTTTGAGTTTAAATAAATGATTAATGAATTCGGTTGGGGTCATTATGAAATTTTCGGAAATTCCGAGGGGTTAATTGTATATTTTCTAAAATATTTTTGAAACTTAATCTGAAACTGGCGTTGGAGTGAATTGTAAGGTAGAAAGAATTAAATTTAGAACTTTTAGTTTAAGATCGAGAGGAAATTCTGTGGTTACGGTTCCGGGCCGATTAAAAATCGAAACGCGGGCTTTGGGTCCGAATTATTTGTCGAATGTTGACGTTGGGAATCGGGCCGAACTAATACCTCGGGCCGATATGTAATGTGGAAAGGATATGTTGCATTTTTTGTGTTGCATCTTTATTTGCACGGCATTTGCATACACGTGTTACGAGGGGAGTACGGAGTCATGAAAGTGTTGTCTAGAGACGCGAGTGAGATGGTTTATGAATGAGAAATGTTGATGAGTTGTATGAGTGAGGTTAGGAGTAAGGCGCACTTTATATGGAGGGAGTGGGGCCTCCCGAGCTACTGACCCCTTGTGGGGAGTGGGGCCTCCCGAGCTACGGACCCCTGCGCGCGCGTGTTGCCTTTAGTACCTAAGCCTCGGGCCCTGAATGTGATGTGATGATATGTGATATGAGATATGAGAAAAGAGTCGAGCGTGTATATTTGTGAGATAAGTCGGGATTGGGATGTGAGAGCATTTGCATTCATGCATATTTTCATCTACTGGGCAAAAGCTCAGGGTTTACGTGTGTAGGTAAGATGGCTGATGGCGGTGACTCCACGGACTTTTGAGGGCGACGCAGTACATGGGACGCGACCTGTGGAACGAGTTTATGTTTCGTGCTTTTAAGTTTAGGCTTGGCCTTATTGGGCTTCGCCCAACTGAAACAAAATGTGTTTGGGTTTGAACTTATGGATTTAGACATCGAACGTATTTGTATGATTATATTTTAAAAGTTTTAATTAAATAGGTTTTTCGCTGCTTACGCTGCGAAACGCTGCGAAAATCCGCCAAAATACGTATCTAGGAAGTTGGGTCGTTACAGGTGGTATCAGAGCGTTAGGTTATAGGTTCTGTAGACTGTCCATGTACTGCCGCTCAAAAGCCTGGAGGATCAGCCTACGCCTGTAAGTTTAATACGTAATTATGTGATTTATGATTTTTCGATATATGCTTTAACGTGAATATTTGGGTGATTTTATGTGCTCCTTGATTTCGTACTTTTACACTTAGATTGGTAGGAGAATCTCGGTTAAATTAAGGTAGGTAGAGAATGATAAAAAAAAAATTCGGACTTTTGATAGAATTTGGGGTTGCTTAAAAATTCGGGTAAAAATTCGGGTCAATTTGGAATTCGGCGAAATTTAAATTTTGGGCCTTTTCAAAAATTGGGCTTTGTTAATTTGGGCTTGACCGAATTGGACCAAGCTGAAATTCGGAAAGTTAAAATAAATAAACGGCGAAATAAAAGAGAGTCGACCGATATAAAATTTTTTAAAAATCGGAGCTTGTATACAATTTTAAAAATGAGACGAGGACGTAGAGAAACATGGGTTAATTGTAGAAATTTAGGAAGCGAGACGAGAACATAGAGAAAACATGATAGAGTCGATGCATAACGATTACATAACTGAAAATCATATTACAATCCGAATACATAAAAAAAAAACCTTAGAAGATAAAACATCAACGACGTTCGAGAAGTTCTGCCGGCGTCTTCTTCCAATATGCCAGAAAAAGGCCCGGCTTCCCATGACATAACCTTTCACAAATTAAACGCAACTGCAGTGAGTGACAACCCACATCACAAAAATGGCGATTGCAGCGAAGAGCAATTCCAAAAGAAGGAATAACTCAAATTTAAGCTTTTCGAGATTTTCCCTCCAAAAAAGGTTCCTGAGGAACATCATCACGATCCGCATTTCCTCCAAGATTATACATTACGAAAATTAAATGATGTGGTTGGAGAGAATTGTGTTGTGGTGCAAAATAGCATGCATCAAGTACCTATTTATAGGCGTGAGTGAAGCGAAGGATAATCAAGATTAATTTCGAGTTTCCTTCGAACGCCGTATAAAGATAAACTTCATAAATTTCGAGATCAGATTTTTCTTCGAGCGTCGTAATCTCGATTTCATAGATCACGCACAGGAAGAAAATCACATTGGACTTTTATCACAAAAGTCCAATCCAAAATCTCGAAAAAAGATGTTGATGTCCATTACGACAAAGAAATTGTGCTCACGTATAAATCAATGCCGTATTTACATGCACTGCGTAGACTGTCACATCAATGATTTAGTACGGCGAACTAACGCACAAACAAGACAGAACTTCAACCTATGTCCATGGATCAACCGAGCTTCCTTTCTTATTGATCACAACACGAAAGTTACAGATCTCTATCTCTTCTACAACTCTCGCGTTTTCACTTCACGATGATTTTCACTCTAAAAGAAGTTACATGCTCGAGAAAGTGAACTGGAAATCCGACATTAATAAGATAGAAATCTTTTTAAGCGTGAATTCGCAATCTATCTTCACCGTCCATTTTATCCCATTGAACGCTCCACAAGTCGCCACGTGGTATTGCATTTCTACGTGTTAGAGCAAGAATCGCATGCGACTCTGTAAGTGAAATAGCACCTTCACTACTATCCGTCCGATTTTTGATCCAACGCTCACGATTCACCATCCGATTCTTTCACTTCTTAAACATCTCAGCCGTCGATCTTTTTGCGCGATATCCTGGAAACATAATTAAATCTTCAGCCTTCAAATCCTGACCATTAGATCGCGCGCCATCTTGGGTCCAACGACACCTGCTCATCGTGACAATAACGGTGAAGAAAGCCAGATTTAACTTATGAAGAACGTTCCATTTAGGTGGACGGAAGCTTGTGAAGTAAACTTCAAGGAGTTGAAGAAACGACTGACAACAGTTCCTGTTCTTACAATACCCTCTGGTATGGAAAGATTTTCGGTATACAGTGATGCCTAAAAAAAATGGCTTGGGGTGCGGGTCGATGCAGAACGGGAAGGTAATTACGTATGCCTCCCGACAGCTCAAATCCTACGAGAAAAATTACCCCACACACGATTTGGAACTCGCAACAGTGGTGTTTGCCCTGAAAATCTGGCGACATTATCTATACGGAGAACGATGCGAGATCTTAACATATCATAAAAGCCCAAAGTACTTTTTCACGCAGAAGGAGTTAAACATGAGGCAAAGACGATGGCTCGAGTTAGCAAAAGACCACGACTGTGCAATAAATTATCACCCAGGAAAAGCGAACGTAGTCGCAGAAGCTTTGAGCCATAAATAAGTGAATACGAACCTGTGCCAACTCGGAGTGGAAATAATCAATTTGGGGAAGATCGAAATAAAACAAGCAGCGTTAACGTTGAAGCCAACATTATTATATCGAATTCTTGAGGAAAAAAGAAAAAACGTAAAGGGCCATGATGCAGTCTGGGTGATCGTCGACAAATTGACTAAATCAACCCATTTCCTACCAATCAATCAAACTTGTTCCATGGAGAAGTACGCAGAGTTGTACATAAAAGAAATTGTGAGACTCCTTGGGATCCCGATTTCAATCGTCTCAGATCGGGATTCGAGATTTCTGTCCCAATTCTGGGTGAGATTACGAAAGACCATGAGGACGAAACCGTCCTTCAACACGGCATATCACTCACAGACGTACGAACAGCTTGAGAGAACAATCCAGACGCTCGAAGATATGTTGAGAACGTGCAACCTGGATTTCCAGGCAGAGCAAATACCTTCCACTAATAGAGTTTTCCTATAACAACAGCTATCAAGCCACGATCGGGATTGAGCCTTACGAAGCCTTGAACGAGCGTAAATGTCGATCCCCAATTCATTGGAATGAAATCGGCGAGAAAGCGTTGTTGGGTCCTGCAATGATTCGTGAAATGACTAAAGCTGTGGGAAAATTCCGGGAGAGGATGCAAACGTCCCAAAGTCGTCAGAAGAGTCATGCAGACAAGATACGAGGGCCGTTGTAATTCAACGAATGTGATCAAGCCTTTAAAAAAAATAATAAGAAAAAAATTCACCAATGAGAGGCGTGGAGCGATACGGGGAAAAGGGCAAATTGAGCCCAGTGTACATTGGCTCTTTCAAAATACTCAAGAGAGTAGGAGAAATTGCGTATCAGTTGGAGTTACCCGCCTCGCTAGCCAAAGTCCACCACGTATTTCACGTATCAACTTTACGTAAATACGTTGCGAACCCGAATCAGGTGCTGAGAAGCGAATCACTTCATTAACAATTTAAACCGGGCTTGAGCTATAAAGAAAGGCGGTGGAAATTTTGATGTACGAGGTGAAACGTCTTCGAAATAATAACATACTTCTCGTGAAGGTCTTGTGGCGGAAACCAAGTATTGGAAGAAGCCACTTGAAAACGAGAAAAAGAAATGAGAAAGAAGTACCCCGAATTATTCTCCATACTGTAATTTCGGGGACGAAATTCTTATAAGGGGGGAGGATGTAATACCCGCAAAATTTGTACGGGATTACTTCAATAATATTCGAAATGTACGAAATCGACTTTCGAACAAGAAATGATTTCTTTTCAAAACGAGCCCAAAAATTTACAATTGGGCCCGAAAAATTTAAATGGACCAAAAATTTATTTATGGGCCAAATGAAGAAAATAATGGCCCAAAATAAAAGGTTGGGAGTTGGGTCCTTTAATAAAATTTAATTGGCCGAAAACAAGAAGTGAAAGCCCAAATAAACAAATAATTTAAAAATAACAACAACAACAATAATAACAATAATAATTAATTAATTAATTAATGGGGGGCAGAAATAATAAAAATAATAAGGTACCTCCATGTAAGTTTGGTACAATAAAACAAAATAATATTTCACCTCTATGTGAATTTAATACAATATAATAAAATAAGAAAAATAAAATAATAAAGCCAACTCTACAATTACATGGAGACAAAAATCTACACCCAATGCCTTAGTAAGTGAATCAAATACATCTAATACACCTAATGAGACAAGACCTAATACAACTAATACACCTAATATACCTCATAAGGACATAAATGAAATAAAAAAAAAGAATAATGAGGAGGTGGAGAGGAGAACGTGAGGGAGAGGAAAGGAAAGAAGAAGAGAGAAAGGAAAGAAAAAAAAAAGAAAGAAAAAGAGAGAAAGAAGAGAAGGAGAAAAGGGAGAAGTTCGCGGACGAGGAGAAGCTCGGGATCAAAACTCTAGGGTCGGGATCACACGTAACAATCCGTTACGTAGCTCTCTACGGATTAAGGTAGGTGAAGATCACCTACATACGTAAACAATATTAGGATTTGTGAATTTTACGTGTTTTGCATGTTATTCATCGAATTCTTCGTGTTTATGTGATAATAATAATTTGCTTGCATGAAGTTTTCGTTGGTTAGCTTAGGAAGCATGAGATTGACCATTTTTAGATCTATGAATATTTGGAAATAGGGATAGAGGACTTTAGATTAAGGTGATAGAGCAAAACTTGGGGAGAATTAGGGTTTCTTTATTCGTTTCGGCCTGTAGGTTCAAAAATTCATATCTTACAATCTAGACCTCGGATTAAAAATCCCTTAGGATAGAATTTAGATTTGCAAGTCATTTATCTATGGTTAAAATTTCAGGACCATCGGACATCGTGTACCCCAAGATCATTGAAAAATACGAAACTGTCGCAAAACAGCCAACAAAATAGTTAATTTTAAAAATTTAGGGACTTAATTGAATTTTTACAAAATCTGGGGAGTCTGTGTTGTAAAATCCCGAACAAAGAATATTTTTAAAGAAATATAAAGCTTTTAAGACATATTTAAAATTCGGAATAAATAATTGGGATCCTTTGTGCAATTTTCAAAAATTCGGGTACTAATTTGATAAGTTTCTAAAATAAAATCCGGGGATTAAAATGTAAAAATTCAAACAGGGAATATTTTAAAAAATACTGATTTTCTTTTGGAGAGAAATTAGAACTTTCCAAAAGTTTTGGGGTGCTAAATAAATTTATATAATTTCGATTAGGATGAAATTAGAACTTTTCAAGAGTTTAGGGACGCTAGTTAAATTTATATAATCTCGGCTAGGATGAAATTGGAATTTTTCAAAAGTTGTGAATGCTAAATAAATATATATAAATTCGGCTAGGATTAAATTGGAACTTTCAAAAGTTATTGGGGACTAAATAATACTTGATAAGGACCAAATTGAAACTTTTCAAAAGTTTGAGTACTAAAAACTTATATTGAGTTTCGGCTAGAGTATAAATGAAAGTTTCAGAAATTTTGAGGTTTTTAAATAAATAGTTTAAAACTTGGCCGGGGTTAAATTATAATTTTCAAAATTTTCGGAGGGTTAAATAAATAATTAAAAATGGTCGAGGAGTTCTTTTGCAAAATTACAGGATAGTAGAATAATTAAATTTTCATTAAATTTGATTGGAGTCAAAGGTAAATTTTCGGAAAAACACTCGGAATTAAAAATAAATAATTATTAAAATCAGTAGGGTTCGAAAATTAAATTTTCAGAAATTTATGGGGTTAAATAAATAATCAATAAATGCGATTGAGGTCAATTTCAAATCTCTAGAAACTTTTGAGTTTAAATAAATGATTAATGAATTCGGTTGGGGTCATTATGAAATTTTCGAAAATTCCGAGGGGTTAATTGTATATTTTCTAAAATATTTTTGAAACTTAATCTGAAACTGGCGTTGGAGTGAATTGTAAGGTAGAAAGAATTAAATTTAGAACTTTTAGTTTAAGATCGAGAGGAAATTCTGTGATTACGGTTCCGGGCCGATTAAAAATCGAAACGCGGGCTTTGGGTCCGAATTATTTGTCGAATGTTGACGTTGGAAATCGGGCCGAGCTAATACCTCGGGCCGATATGTAATGTGGAAAGGATATGTTGCATTTTTTGTGTTGCATCTTTATTTGCACGGCATTTGCATACACGTGTTACGAGGGGAGTACGGAGTCATGAAAGTGTTGTCTAGAGACGCGAGTGAGATGGTTTATGAATGAGAAATGTTGATGAGTTGTATGAGTGAGGTTAGGACTAAGGCGCACTTTATATGGAGGGAGTGGGGCCTCCCGAGCTACTGACCCCTTGTGGGGAGTGGGGCCTCCCGAGCTACGGACCCCTGCGCGCGCGTGTTGCCTTTAGTACCTAAGCCTCGGGCCCTGAATGTGATGTGATGATATGTGATATGAGAATGAGAAAAGAGTCGAGCGTGTATATTTGTGAGATAAGTCGGGATTGGGATGTGAGAGCATTTGCATTCATGCATATTTTCATCTACTGGGCAAAAGCTCAGGGTTTACGTGTGTAGGTAAGATGGCTGATGGCGGTGACTCCACGGACTTTTGAGGGCGACGCAGTACATGGGACGCGACTTGTGGAACGAGTTTATGTTTCGTGCTTTTAAGTTTAGGCTTGGCCTTATTGGGCTTCGGCCAAATGAAACAAAATGTGTTTGGGTTTGAACTTATGGATTTAGACATCGAACGTATTTGTATTATTATATTTTAAAAGTTTTAATTAAATAGGTTTTTCACTGCTTACGCTGCGAAACGCTGCGAAAATCCGCCAAAATACGTATCTAGGAAGTTGGGTCGTTACAGGTGGTATCAGAGCGTTAGGTTATAGGTTCTGTAGACTGTCCATGTACTGCCGCTCAAAAGCCTGGAGGATCAGCCTACGCCTGTAAGTTTAATACGTAATTATGTGATTTATGATTTTTCGATATATGCTTTAACGTGAATATTTGGGTGATTTTATGTGCTCCTTGATGTGTTCAAAAGTTAGAGATTTCGTACTTTTACACTTAGATTGGTAGGAGAATCTCGGTTAAATTAAGGTAGGTAGAGAATGATAAAAAAAAAATTCGGACTTTTGATAGAATTTGGGGTTGCTTAAAGATTCGGGTAAAAATTCGGGTCAATTTGGAATTCGGCGAAATTTAAATTTTGGGCCTTTTCAAAAATTGGGCTTTGTTAATTTGGGCTTGACCGAATTGGACCAAGCTGAAATTCGGAAAGTTAAAATAAATAAACGGCGAAATAAAAGAGAGTCGACCGATATAAAATGTTTTAAAAATCGGAGCTTGTATACAATTTTAAAAATGAGACGAGGACGTAGAGAAACATGGGTTAATTGTAGAAATTTAGGAAGCGAGACGAGAACATAGAGAAAACATGATAGAGTCGATGCATAACGATTACGTAACTGAAAATCATATTACAATCCGAATACATAAAAAAAAACCTTAGAAGATAAAACATCAACGACGTTCGAGAAGTTCTGCCGGCGTCTTCTTCCAATATGCCAGAAAAAGGCCCGGCTTCCCATGACATAACCTTTCACAAATTAAACGCAACTGCAGTGAGTGACAACCCACATCACAAAAATGGCGATTGCAGCGAAGAGCAATTCCAAAAGAAGGAATAACTCAAATTTAAGCTTTTCGAGATTTTCCCTCCAAAAAAGGTTCCTGAGGAACATCATCACGATCCGCATTTCCTCCAAGATTATACATTACGAAAATTAAATGATGTGGTTGGAGAGAATTGTGTTGTGGTGCAAAATAGCATGCATCAAGTACCTATTTATAGGCGTGAGTGAAGCGAAGGATAATCAAGATTAATTTCGAGTTTCCTTCGGACGCCGTATAAAGATAAACTTCATAAATTTCGAGATCAGATTTTTCTTCGAGCGTCGTAATCTCGATTTCATAGATCACGCACAGGAAGAAAATCACATTGGACTTTTATCACAAAAATCCAATCCAAAATCTCGAAAAAAGATATTGATGTCCATTACGACAAAGAAATTGTGCTCACGTTTAAATCAATGCCGTATTTACATGCACTGCGTAGACTGTCACATCAATGATTTAGTACGGCGAACTAACGCACAAACAAGACAGAACTTCAACCTATGTCCATGGATCAACCGAGCTTCCTTTCTTATTGATCACAACACGAAAGTTACAGATCTCTATCTCTTCTACAACTCTCGCGTTTTCACTTCACGATGATTTTCACTCTAAAAGAAGTTACATGCTCGAGAAAGTGAACTGGAAATCCGACATTAATAAGATAGAAATCTTTTTAAGCGTGAATTCGCAATCTATCTTCACCGTCCATTTTATCCCATTGAACGCTCCACAAGTCGCCACGTGGTATTGCATTTCTACGTGTTAGAGCAAGAATCGCATGCGACTCTGTAAGTGAAATAGCACCTTCACTACTATCCGTCCGATTTTTGATCCAACGCTCACGATTCACCATCCGATTCTTTCACTTCTTAAACATCTCAGCCGTCGATCTTTTTGCGCGATATCCTGGAAACATAATTAAATCTTCAGCCTTCAAATCCTGACCATTAGATCGCGCGCCATCTTGGGTCCAACGACACCTGCTCATCGTGACAATAACGGTGAAGAAAGCCAGATTTAACTTATGAAGAACGTTCCATTTAGGTGGACGGAAGCTTGTGAAGTAAACTTCAAGGAGTTGAAGAAACGACTGACAACAGTTCCTGTTCTTACAATACCCTCTGGTATGGAAAGATTTTCGGTATACAGTGATGCCTAAAAAAAATGGCTTGGGGTGCGGGTTGATGCAGAACGGGAAGGTAATTACGTATGCCTCCCGACAGCTCAAATCCTACGAGAAAAATTACCCCACACACGATTTGGAACTCGCAACAGTGGTGTTTGCCCTGAAAATCTGGCGACATTATCTATACGGAGAACGATGCGAGATCTTAACATATCATAAAAGCCAAAGTACTTTTTCACGCAGAAGGAGTTAAACATGAGGCAAAGACGATGGCTCGAGTTAGCAAAAGACCACGACTGTGCAATAAATTATCACCCAGGAAAAGCGAACGTAGTCGCAGAAGCTTTGAGCCATAAATCAGTGAATACGAACCTGTGCCAACTCGGAGTGGAAATAATCAATTTGGGGAAGATCGAAATAAAACAAGCAGCGTTAACGTTGAAGCCAACATTATTATATCGAATTCTTGAGGAAAAAAGAAAAAAACGTAAAGGGCCATGATGCAGTCTGGGTGATCGTCGACAAATTGACTAAATCAACCCATTTCCTACCAATCAATCAAACTTGTTCCATGGAGAAGTACGCAGAGTTGTACATAAAAGAAATTGTGAGACTCCTTGGGATCCCGATTTCAATCGTCTCAGATCGGGATTCGAGATTTCTGTCCCAATTCTGGGTGAGATTACGAAAGACCATGAGGACGAAACCGTCCTTCAACACGGCATATCACTCACAGACGTACGAACAGCTTGAGAGAACAATCCAGACGCTCGAAGATATGTTGAGAACGTGCAACCTGGATTTCCAGGCAGAGCAAATACCTTCCACTAATAGAGTTTTCCTATAACAACAGCTATCAAGCCACGATCGGGATTGAGCCTTACGAAGCCTTGAACGAGCGTAAATGTCGATCCCCAATTCATTGGAATGAAATCGGCGAGAAAGCGTTGTTGGGTCTGCAATGATTCGTGAAATGACTAAAGCTGTGGGAAAATTCCGGGAGAGGATGCAAACGTCCCAAAGTCGTCAGAAGAGTCATGCAGAAAAGATACGAGGGCCGTTGTAATTCAACGAATGTGATCAAGCCTTTAAAAAAAATAATAAGAAAAAAATTCACCAATGAGAGGCGTGGAGCGATACGGGGAAAAGGGCAAATTGAGCCCAATGTACATTGGCTCTTTCAAAATACTCAAGAGAGTAGGAGAAATTGCGTATCAGTTGGAGTTACCCGCCTCGCTAGCCAAAGTCCACCACGTATTTCACGTATCAACTTTACGTAAATACGTTGCGAACCCGAATCAGGTGCTGAGAAGCGAATCACTTCATTAACAATTTAAACCGGGCTTGAGCTATAAAGAAAGGCCGGTGGAAATTTTGATGTACGAGGTGAAACGTCTTCGAAATAATAACATACTTCTCGTGAAGGTCTTGTGGCGGAAACCAAGTATTGGAAGAAGCCACTTGAAAACGAGAAAAAGAAATGAGAAAGAAGTACCCCGAATTATTCTCCATACTGTAATTTCGGGGACGAAATTCTTATAAGGGGGGGAGGATGTAATACCCGCAAAATTTGTACGGGATTACTTCAATAATATTCGAAATGTACGAAATTGACTTTCGAACAAGAAATGATTTCTTTTCAAAACGAGCCCAAAAATTTACAATTGGGCCCGGAAAATTCAAATGGACTAAAAATTTATTTATGGGCCAAATGAAGAAAATAGTGGCCCAAAATAAAAGGTTGGGAGTTGGGTCCTTTAATAAAATTTAATTGGCCGAAAACAAGAAGTGAAAGCCCAAATAAATAAATAATTTAAAAATAACAACAACAACAATAATAACAATAATAATAATAATTAATTAATTAATGGGGGGCCGAAATAATAAAAATAATAAGGTACCTCCATGTAAGTTTGGTACAATAAAACAAAATAATATTTCACCTCTATCTGAATTTAATACAATATAATAAAATAAGAAAAATAAAATAATAAAGCCAACTCTACAATTACATGGAGACAAAAATCTACACCTAATGCCTTAGCAAGTGAATCAAATACATCTAATACACCTAATGAGACAAGACCTAATACAACTAATACACCTAATATACCTCATAAGGACATAAATGAAATAAAAAAAAAGAATAATGAGGAGGTGGAGAGGAGAACGTGAGGGAGAGGAAAGGAAAGAAGAAGAGAGAAAGGAAAGAAAAAAAAAGAAAGAAAAAGAGAGAAAGAAGAGAAGGAGAAAAGGGAGAAGCTCGCGAATGAGGAGAAGCTCGGGATCGAAACTCTAGGGTCGGGATCACACGTAACAATCCGTCGTAGCTCTCTACGGATTAAGGTAGGTGAAGATCACCTACATACGTAAACAATATTAGGATTTGTGAATTTTACGTGTTTTGCATGTTATTCATCGAATTCTTCGTGTTTATGTGATAATAATAATTTGCTTGCATGAAGTTTTCGTTGGTTAGCTTAGGAAGCATGAGATTGAACATTTTTAGATCTATGAATATTTGGAAATAGGGATAGAGGACTTTAGATTAAGATGATAGAGCAAAACTTGGGGAGAATTAGGGTTTCTTTATTCGTTTCGGCCTGTAGGTTCAAAAATTCATATCTTACAATCTAGACCTCAGATTAAAAATCCCTTAGGATAGAATTTAGATTTGCAAGTCATTTATCTA
Source organism: Craterostigma plantagineum (assembly GCA_027422505.1). Lineage (NCBI taxonomy): Eukaryota > Viridiplantae > Streptophyta > Magnoliopsida > Lamiales > Linderniaceae > Craterostigma > Craterostigma plantagineum. The sequence continues at coordinate 376,571 of JAPQWV010000118.1, forward strand.
TGGTTAAAATTTCAGGACCATCGGACATCGTGTACCCCAAGATCATTGAAAAATACGAAACTGTCGCAAAACAGCCAACAAAATAGTTAATTTAAAAATTTAGGGACTTAATTGAATTTTTACAAAATCTGGGGAGTCTGTGTTGTAAAATCCCGAATAAAGAATATTTTTAAAGAAATATAAAGCTTTTAAGACATATTTAAAATTCGGAATAAATAATTGGGATCCTTTGTGCAATTTTCAAAAATTCGGGTACTAAATTGATAAGTTTCAAGAAAAAAATTTGGGGACTAAAAATGTAAAAATTCAAACAGGGAATATTTTAAAAAATACTGAATTTCTTTTGGAGAGAAATTAGAACTTTCCAAAAGTTTTGGGGTGCTAAATAAATTTATATAATTTCGATTAGGATGAAATTAGAACTTTTCAAAAGTTTAGGGACGTTAGTTAAATTTACATAATCTCGGCTAGGATGAAATTAGAATTTTTCAAAAGTTGTCAATGCTAAATAAATATATATAAATTCGGCTAGGATTAAATTGGAACTTTTCAAAAGTTATTGGGGACAAAATAATACTTGATAAGGACCAAATTGAAACTTTTCAAAAGTTTGAGTACTAAAAATTTATATTGAGTTTCGGCTAGAGTATAAATGAAAGTTTCAGAAATTTTTAGGTTTTAAATAAATAGTTTAAAACTTGGCCGGGGTTAAATTATAATTTTCAAAATTTTCGGAGGGTTAAATAAATAATTAAAAATGGCCGAGGAGTTCTTTTGCAAAATTACAGGATATTAGAATTAAATTTTCATTAAATTTGATTGGAGTCAAATGTAAATTTTCGGAAAAACACTCGGAATTAAAAATAAATAATTATTAAAATCAGTAGGGTTCGAAAATTAAATTTTCAGAAATTTATGGGGTTAAATAAATAATCAATAAATGCGATTGAGGTCAATTTCAAATCTCTAGAAACTTTTGAGTTTAAATAAATGATTAATGAATTCGGTTGGGGTCATTATGAAATTTTCGGAAATTCCGAGGGGTTAATTGTATATTTTCTAAAATATTTTTGGAACTTAATCTGAAACTGGCGTTGGAGTGAATTGTAAGGTAGAAAGAATTAAATTTAGAACTTTTAGTTTAAGATCGAGAGGAAATTCTGTGGTTACGGTTCCGGGCCGATTAAAAATCGGAACGCGGGCTTTGGGTCCGAATTATTTGTCGAATGTTGACGTTGGGAATCGGGCCGAGCTAATACCTCGGGCCGATATGTAATGTGGAAAGGATATGTTGCATTTTTTGTGTTGCATCTTTATTTGCACGGCATTTGCATACACGTGTTACGAGGGGAGTACGGAGTCATGAAAGTGTTGTCTAGAGACGCGAGGTGAGATGGTTTATGAATGAGAAATGTTGATGAGTTGTATGAGTGAGGTTAGGACTAAGGCGCACTTTATATGGAGGGAGTGGGGCCTCCCGAGCTACTGACCCCTTGTGGGGAGTGGGACCTCCCGAGCTACGGACCCCTGCGCGCGCATGTTGCCTTTAGTACCTAAGCCTCGGGCCCTGAATGTGATGTGATTATATGAGATATGAGATATGAGAAAAGAGTCGAGCGTGTATATTTGTGAGATAAGTCGGGATTGGGATGTGAGAGCATTTGCATTCATGCATATTTTCATCTACTGGGCAAAAGCTCAGGGTTTACGTATGTAGGTAAGATGGCTGATGGCGGTGACTCCACGGACTTTTGAGGGCGGCGCAGTACATGGGACGCGACCTGTGGAACGAGTTTATGTTTCGTGTTTTTAAGTTTAGGCTTGGCCTTATTGGGCTTCGGCCAAATGAAACAAAATGTGTTTGGGTTTGAACTTATGGATTTAGACATCGAACGTATTTGTATTATTATATTTTAAAAGTTTTAATTAAATGGGTTTTTCGCTGCTTACGCTCCGAAATCCGCCAAAATACGTATCTAGGAAGTTGGGTCGTTACAATAATAGAGAGATTCGAGATGCTTTAAGGAAAGATTTCGAGATGTATCGATAATAGTAAGATCTCGACAAATGATCCCAACAATTGTAAGACCTCGAAATATGATAGTTGTCGACATGGTAAGATTTCGACATTGTGCTTTAGCTAATGAAATTTCAGTATTTTAGAATTTTGCTATTTCTAGGGTTTTCGATATTTTAGGGTTTATTTATTTTTAGGAATTTCATTATTTTTAGGGTTTCATAAATTTTAGGGTTTTGATAATTTTAGCATTTTCGAAATTTATATGACTTAGTAAATATATTAATATGAAAATATTAATTATATTCAGAGGATCGATATATAGGACTACACCGGATTTCCTATTTGATTATAGCGGGAGGACAGGTAGGTGGATCATCCATCTATAATACGTAAACACATACGTGAATTATGTGTTTTCATGTGATTCGATGATTTACGTGACTTACGTGACTTATGTGTTTTACCTGTTTTCCATGCGTTTAATATAAATTATGTTTTTATGAAATTTCATATACATGCATGGCACATGCATATCACGTTAGGGCGAGAGATGGTTGTACCGTAGTGTGACGGTAATGATATGAGATATTGACGTACGGGGTAGAATGAGATGTTTGTGATTGGTGACTCTTAGATGAGTCGATGTTGGGCTCGCTGGACACCTGGCGGAGACAGACGTGATCGATCTGTCTACTCGGACGTGATCGATTCGAGGTGCATACCGCCGGATGGGATTTTTGATTTGTGCGGGAGATATATGACCTGGTAGGAGGACATTGACGTGATCGATCAATGCACTACCGGCGTAGCTCACTGCAAGACTTGGAGGTGGCCTCCTAGTAGTCTATTGCGCGCGGAGGTGTCGAGCCTAACCTAGGGCCCTGTATTGTGTGAAATAGGAATGTGGGAAAAGAAAGAGTGTTCATTATATCATGTCGTGAGAAATTGGGGTCGGGTTGAGTGCACACTTGCATACACGCATGTTTATTCACCTACTGGGCGAATCGCTCAGTGTTTACGTGTTGTAGGTACTGAGTTTGACGATGGTACGCGTCATGACTGAGGCGGCTGGTGGCGGTGCTCCACGGACTTTTGACGGCAGGGCGGTACATGGATGAAGACATGTGGAGCGGCGTTAGGGCTTTTTGTTCTTTTGAGATTTTTGGGGCTTCGGCCCGTGTACAGAGATGACAATGTAGACGTATGTTTATAGTAGAATATATTATTTTAGGAAAAAGTTTTAATTAGACGGGCCTTCCACAGCTTACGTTGCGGAAATCCGCCACTAATCTAGTTAGAGAAGTCGGGTCGCCACAAGTGTTATCAGAGCGTAGGCTTTAGATTCTGAAGACTGTCCATGTACTGCCGCTCAAAAGCCTGGAGAACCAGCCTGGCCTGTAAGTTTACAGATTGATTATGTGATTACGTGTTATTTGATACATGTGCTTTCTCTGACTGATTGTAGAACTAGTTAGAAATGCCAAGGACACGTAGAGAAGTTGGCAAAACTAGTCGTAGGGCGGGTTCCGAATCCCCACCGAATGAGGACCGCTCTACCATCCATCAATTAACCGATCTGATCCGACGACAGTCAGATCAGATTAACGACCTCATTCATCATCAAAATTTCTCGGAGCGTCATTCATCCCCAGGCCCAGAACGTGCTGAAGCGGCCGGGGAGAGGTTCCGAAGATTAAATCCCCCTGCCTTCGAGGAAGCCGTTGATCCTACCTATGCGGAGGATTGGCTTAGAACCATCGAGAACATGTTTCGCGTTAGCCACCTACCCGATATCGAGAAGGTGACTTGTGCCACCTTCATGTTACGTGGGAACGCGGGCTACTGGCGGGATATCATTCAGGTGCTCGAGGATCCCACCACTATGACTTGGGAGAGATTCAAAACGCTCTTTCGGGGCAAGTACTTTACTGCACCTGATAGAGCACAGAAGCTAAATGAATTCATAAATCTGAAACAAAAAGGGATGTCTGTAGCAGAATACGTCCGCAAATTCGAGCAATTGTCTAGGTTTGCGCCACATATCGTGGCCACTGACGAGCTAAAGATAGAACGTTTCCTGGAGGGTCTCAAACCCGAGATCTTCCGAAGCGTAAGTATGTACGATACGGAAGGGAAGACTTATGCCCGTATCGCTGAACGTGCAATGCTAGCCGAGCAGGCGGAGGTTAGAGTTACAAAGGCTCAGGATGCAAAGCGAAGAGCGGAAGGGCAACAAGGAGGAGGGAATCAGAAACGCCCGTTCTTTGGCAAGAATCTGAATAATCGTGGGAATCAACCAAGCCAGCAAAACTGGAGACCGAGGCCAAACCAAGGACCAGCTAATATTTCAAACCGACCCCAAACACTGTACCTCAGTGTCGACAGTGTGGGCGCTACCACTACGGAGTATGCCATGGGACAAGACCAAACCCAACTCCCCAGTGTTTTCGGTGTGGAAAGATTGGCCACTATGCCAGGGTCTGTAACGAGAAAATACCGAAAGCTCCAAATCAACCTTTAATCCGACCTCCACCGGTGCCAGCAAGAGTTTTTACTCAAGGAGGCCGAAGCGAATCCTTCTGTAGTAACGGGTACGTTAACTATCTATGACGTGCCCACTTCTGTGTTAATTGACTCTGGGGCCACACATTCATTTGTGTCGGCCAAATATGTTGAAAAGGTGGGAGTTTCTCCTACCTTATCTGAGTGCAATTACATAGTTACCCTACCACACGGTGATCCGACACGCACTAACCAAGTACTGGGAGGATGTTCTGTGAACATTGAGGGTAGAGATCTGAGCGTCGACCTGATTGTGATACCAATGAACGACTATGATGTTATTTTTGGGATGGATTGGTTTTCGAGATACGGAGCAATCATAGATTGCAACAAGAAGGTCGTAAAATTTCAACTGCCCGAAGAAGAGGTTTTCACTTTTTTGGGAAAAACTACTCTGAATCGTATTTCACAAATCTCTGCACTGAAGGCTCAATGACTATTGAGATCCGGTTGTGAGTCTTATCTCGTATATGCAGTAAAGGCAGAGGAGTTACCTAGCCAGAACTAAAGGACGTACCGATAGTCAATGAATATGCCGATGTATTCCCGATGATCTCCCGGGGTTACCCCCTGATCGAGAAATACAGTTCACGATAGATCTAATCCCGGGGTCTGCCCCAATCTCAAAAGCCCTTTACCGTTTAGCGCCAAATGAGTTAAAGGAGTTGAAGGAACAGCTGCAGGACCTACTATCTAAAGGGTTTATCCAGCCGAGTTTTTCACCGTGGGGCGCGCCCGTTCTTTTTGTGCGAAAGAAGGATGGGTCGATGCGACTGTGCATCGACTATCGAGAATTAAATAAGATCACGATTAAGAATAAATACCCATTGCCAAGGATTGATGATTTATTCGACCAGCTACAAGGAGCGACGGTATTCTCGAAAATTGACCTCCGTTCGGGATACCATCAGTTGAAGATCAGGGGGGTAGATGTTCCTAAAACCACATTCAGTACGAGGTACGGGGTCATGCCTTTTGGACTGACAAATGCCCCAGCTGCTTTTATGGACTTGATGAATCGGGTCTTTAAAGACTATCTCGATCGTTTCGTAATCGTCTTTATTGACGATATCCTAATCTATTCTAAGACAAAGGAAGAACACGAGCATCATTTACGAATCGTCTTAGGAATCTTGCGTGAGAAACAGCTCTATGCCAAATTCAAGAAATGCGAATTTTGGTTTGAGCAAGTAGCCTTCTTGGGACACGTGATTTCTGGAAATGGAATTTCTGTGGACCCGAGTAAGATTGAGGCCGTGAACAGTTGGCCACGACCGACTACTCCGACCGAGGGCCGAAGTTTCCAGGACTTGCGGGATATTACCATAAGTTCGTAGCTGACTTCTCTAGCATTGCCTCGACTCTGACGAATTTGACCAGGAAGAACGTACCTTTCAAGTGGTCTGAAGCTTGCGAACAAAGTTTCCAGGAGCTGAAAAAGCGACTCACTTCTGCTCCTATTTTGACAATACCATCGGGAACTGGAGGATTCTCAGTCTATAGTGATGCCTCGAAGAATGGCCTCGGATGTGTGCTAATGCAAAATGGAAAGGTAATCGCCTACGCGTCAAGACAGTTGAAAGAATACGAGAAGAACTATCCGACCCACGACCTAGAACTTGCAGCAGTCGTGTTTGCCTTAAAGATATGGCGACACTACCTCTATGGAGAAAGATGTGAAATTTTTACAGACCATAAGAGTCTGAAATATTTCTTCACCCAGAAAGAGCTGAATATGAGACAACGACGATGGCTGGAGCTCGTAAAAGACTACGACTGTGTTATCAATTATCATCCGGGCAAAGCGAACGTAGGCACAGACGCGCTTAGTCGAAAGGTAATGAGTACGGAGTTGCACAGACTTGGAGTGGAAATAGTCAATTTAGGTGAAGTCGAGACAAAACTAGCAGCGTTGACTCTACAACCTACGTTGCTAGAACGAATCAGAAAAGCACAAGAAGAGGACGAATTTTATCTGAAGATGAAAGATGCGCTACCTGAAGACTTCGAAATTCGAGAAGATGGAATCTTACTGTATAAGAATTGACTATATGTACCCAATAATGAAGAGTTACGACGAACAATAATGACAGAACCACACACAACAACGTACTCAGTACACCCGGGCGCGACGAAAATGTACCAAGACTTGCGAATCACGTATTGGTGGCCGGGAATGAAGAAGGATATTGCGACGTTCGTAAGTAGATGTATGACATGCCAACTAATCAAAGCGGAACACCAGCGACCAGCTGGAACTCTACAGCCGTTACCAATTCCTGAATGGAAATGGGATCACATCACGATGGACTTCGTCGTTGGTTTACCCAAGACGACGAAAGGCCATGACGCTATCTGGGTGATTGTCGACCGCCTAACTAAATCGGCTCATTCCTTCCTATCAACTCTACTTTTTCCATGGAACGCTACGCTGAATTGTACATTCAGGAAATTATTCGACTCCATGGAATCTCAATCTCTATCGTCTCGGATCGAGATTCGAGATTTCTATCCAGCTTTTGGCAGAGCTTACAGAAAGTGATGGGAACTAAGCTCTCGTTCAGTACTGCATATCACCCCCAGACCGATGGGCAGTCTGAGCGAACAATCCAAACCCTTGAGGATATGTTACGAGCGTGCGTGCTAGACTTCAAGGGAAACTGGAGTAAATATTTGCCGCTGATCGAATTTTCTTACAACAATAGCTTCACGCTATGATCGGGATGGCGCCGTGCGAGGCACTATACGGGCGCAAATGCTGATCCCCAGTCCATTGGGACGAAACCGGCGAACGAACTTTATTAGGACCCGATATGATCCGAGAAACAATAGAAGCAGTGACCAAAATCCTAAAAAGAATGCGAACGGCTCAAAGTCGACAGAAGAGTTATGCAGATCATCGACGACGGCCGTTGGAGTTTGCAGAGGACGATCAAGTATTTTTGAAGATTTCCCCAATGAAAGGCGTAAAGCGCTTCGGAAGAAAGGGCAAACTGAGTCCCAGATACATAGGCCCATTCAGAATCATCAAACGGGTCGGCGAGGTTGCGTATCAGTTAGAGTTGCCAGCTTCCCTATCACAAGTTCACGACGTATTTCACGTATCAACATTACGAAAGTACGTCGCGGACCCGAGCCATGTTATTCAGAGCGAGATTCTTTATCAGCAGCTCAAGCCTGACTTGAGTTACGAAGAGAAGCCTGTAGATATTTTGATGTACGAATCGAAACGACTACGGAATAAGATTATTCCGTTGGTTAAGGTTTTGTGGCGAAATCAATCAATTGAGGAAGTCACGTGGGAGCGTGAGGATGAAATGAGAGTTCGTTATCCCGAGTTATTCCAGTCGGCGTAATTTCGGGGATGAAATTCTTTTAAGGGAGGATGTAATACCCGTAAATCTAATACGGGATTTTGATGTAATTAATGTAAATTGGGAATTGAGACCGTGGCAAAATGAAAATTTTGGAACGAAGATATAAATTTTTATAGTATCAAATTACTTTAAGAATAGCCGAAATTAATAATAGAGGTACTTAAAATATTAGGACTATTTAGATAAAATAATAATATAGGGTTTATGATAATGGGCTATGATTAATACATGATTTTTGGCCCAATTTCTCAAAAGATAAAGCTTTAGTAATGACATTACTTAAGCTATAAGGGAATCTCGTTATTATCTCCTTGTCAAATCCTACACAAATATCGACAACTATAACACTTATCTAAATACATAGTTTATAGCAAATATCAATATAAGAAAACCCTCATATGAGGAGGAGTGGAACACGAAAGGAGAAGCAGTGACGAAATCGAGTTTCAACAAGCCTAAGACACTTGATAATTCAAGGTATACTAAGGTCTTTGAACTTAATATGTATATTTATTTAAGTCTTCAATATATATATATATATATATATACATATTCACGTGACTACATGAGAATCATAACAAGGTTCGAAACTTATTATGCTTGGAAAATTTAGCCTTTGAAGGCTCGATTTATAACCACGGGGGTTAAGTGAAAAGTTGTGAGTTTGACTATTACCGATATATGCAATATATCCAATAAGGAATCGAATATTAGTTTCTGGGATTAGTGTAGTTTTGGAGGATGATTTTAATGGTACAGTTTTAGGGTTTCTGGGAGAATCATGAATTAGATAGATCTCGAGATATATCTTATAAGAATTTCGCCACCATTACAGATTTCGACATTATCTCTGGTTCGACATTGTGTTGAAAGATTTCGACATGTAACATATATAGGATCTCGAGAATATGTAGTAGGAATTCGAAATGAATAATAGATTGTATAGTAGAAAGATTTCGAAGTATACTATTTTCGACATTAGTAAGATGTCGACACTGTTTAAAGATATCGGCATTACCATGTTAGCTAAGATTTCGACATCTATGTTCTTTCGACATCTAAGCTCTCGACATTAATATGATTTTGATATAGGATCTCGATATTTCTTATTATAATATGTTATCGACATCGTGTTAACTTCATAAAGATTTCGACAATAGACTTCGACATTTATTGATCTCGAGATATAATAGATCTCGATATAAGTAAGAATTCAACCTCAACATAATTTCGACATTGTTTAAGAATTCGACCTTGCTTTCAACCAAAGATCTCGAGGTCTATAATAGAGAGAATTCGAGATGCTTTAAGGAAAGATTTCGAGGTGTATCGATAATAGTAAGATCTCGACAAATGATCCCAACAATTGTAAGACCTCGAAATATGATAGTTGTCGACATGGTAAGATTTTGACATTGTGCTTTAGCTAATGAAATTTCGGTATTTTAGAATTTTGCTATTTCTAGGGTTTTCGATATTTTAGGGTTTATTTATTTTTAGGAATTTCATTATTTTTAGGTTTTCATAAATTTTAGGATTTTGATAATTTTAGCATTTTCGAAATTTATATGACTTAGTAAATATATTAATATGAAAATACTTATTATATTCAGAGGATCGATATATAGGACTACACCGGATTTCCTATTTGATTATAGCGGGAGGACATGTAGGTGGATCATCCATCTACAATACGTAAACACATACGTGAATTATGTGTTTTCATGTGATTCGATGATTTACGGGACTTACGTGACTTATGTGTTATACCTGTTTCCATGCGTTTAATATAAATTATGTTTTTATGAAATTTCATATACATGCATGGCACATGCATATCACGTTAGGGCGAGAGATGGTTGTACCGTAGTGTGACGGTAATGATATGAGATATTGACGTACGGGGTAGAATGAGATGTATGTGATTGGTGACTCTTAGATGAGTCGATGTTGGGCTCGCTGGACACCTGGCGGAGACAGACGTTATCGATCTGTCTACTCGGACGTGATCGATTCGAGGTGCATACCGCCGGATGGGATTTTTGATTTGTGCGGGAGATATACGACCTGGTAGGAGGACATTGACGTGATCGACCAGTGCACTACCGGCGTAGCTCGCCGCGAGACTTGGGGGTGGCCTCCCAGTAGTCTATTGCGCGCGTAGGTGTCGAGCCTAACCTAGGGCCCTGTATTGTGTGAAATAGGAATGTGGGAAAAGAAAGAGTGTGCATTATATCATGTCGTGAGAAATTGGGGTCGGGGTTGAGTGCACACCTGCATACACGCATGTTTATTCACCTACTGGGCGAATCGCTCAGTGTTTACGTGTTGTAGGTACTGAGTCTGACGCCGGTATGCGTCAGGACTGAGGCGGCTGGTGGCGGTGCTCCACGGACTTTTGAGGGCAGGGCGGCACATGGATGAAGACCTGTGGAGCGGCGTTAGGGCTTTTTGTTCTTTTGAGATTTTTGGGGCTTCGGCCCGTGTACAGAGATGACAATGTAGACATATGTTTATAGTAGTATATATTATTTTAGGAAAAAGTTTTAATTAGACGGGCCTTCCACAGCTTACGTTGCGGAAATCCGCCACTAATCGTAGTTAGAGAAGTCGGGTCGCCACAAGTGTGGTGGTAGCTTATGGCGTAAAGAGAAAAAAAAATAACATGATATGCTATATGCGCAATATCACGCTGCTATTACTTACGCTATTTGCGTTTTTACTCAAAATACTTGCGCTATTCAGGACAAAACGCTATTATCTGTGCTTTTCCGCTAAAATACGATGTAGTGCGCTACGAAGCGAATCGCGCTATTTTATGCTTTTTTAAAACGTTGTGTTAGAGTAACAACTACAAGACTATCGATAAAAAAAATAGTAATAATATTCTAAATCATAACTTCCTTAAAGCACAATTATAACATTCCGGAATAGACATCGTAGTGAGATATATAACTGCGTTATTACATAAATTCTATTATACGTGACCAAGGTATAATGTGTATAGTGGTCTTCTTCGGTAGTTCTCAAACCAATATGCTGCATGAAGTTGGCGTGGCATGTCAATAACTAAATAACAACGATAGAGCTTAAATATAGTTAAATAATTCTGCTCACTTGTATAGATAAGCTGCGATTCCCAGAAGAATGCAAATCAGAACAATATCGATGCAGAAGTTTGTCGTGGACCTCACCTGAAATTAAAGCTTTTCAACTTATATATTACATATTTTTTTCTTACATATATACTTTCCTGATTAAATCGAATTAATAAGATAATCATAAATTACGGATGTCATTTTTGCAATAACCTGAGTAAGTGTTTGCTTGAGTCGAACATTAGTACGCCTTAAATCACCCGATGCCTTATCCACCTAAATACAAACAAAAGAACAGAACACCAAAAATTACTGAATAAAATTTTTAATTCCATGCTCTAATGTTTTCTCGTAAAATCTAGATAACCTTCGTGTCGATCTCGTCTACCAGCGGGACTTGCCGATCCAATTCCTATATCGGACCCGTACAATAAATAAATAAATATAAGGTGACTAAAATTTAATCAAGATCACATATATTATTTAATACTGATGTTTCTTATTATATTCACCTCATTCATGTCCTCTGCTAGATTTTTCAATGTGTCAAGCCCATCTGATATTACGTCCAACCCTTCATCCTACCCAGCCAAAAAAAAGGGAAAAACAAATCATGCAATTTTTTTAAGATTGGAAATTTAATTTTTCCAAAAAAATAATAAAAGAAAATAAAAATTTATACTAGCCTGCTTCATTTTCCGCATCTCGAATTCTTGCCTAAATCGACTAGTGTCCTCGGTTTGTTCGTAGAAACCGCTGTCGTAATTAGGATCGCCGATGACATGGTCAAAGTTAATCTTTTTAGTCGAAGGCGAACCTCCGATTTCTAACCGTGTGTTAACGTTGTTTCCTTCGGGTATTGCGTTGATTCTCTCGGGCAATGCAAGAACAAGATCGCTCCGTGCTTCTAGTTCTTCGCTTGTAAGCCCTTTTACCTATAATAATCGTACGAATACATGAATATACGTGGGAGAACGTCATTTTTTTGTTCCCCAATGCTGGGATATGGGTTGTTTTGGGCCTCCATATTCGGATATGCCACTTTTAGTCCGTCAATGCTATAATGTTATGTTGTTTTGTCCCCGATTATTATGTGGGTCAGGCTGTACTTCCGTCCTTTGGCCCACAAAATTCGGGCTTGCTCGCCACGTAATTGCGTCCAAACTGATGGTTATCTTAACCGAGGGACCAAAAGGGCAAAAAAGATTGATAATATTGGGGACTTGAGTGGCAAAAAAAAGTTCACATCCCAAACATTGGGGACTAGAACCGCATTCTGACTTTATTATCGAGGAAAAAACGAATAAAAAATAAATGGGGGACTAACCTTTTTCCGAGCTAGCTTTTGGAGCTTAGGGACCTCCTCAACGAGTCTAGCCTTTATGCGGCGGACCTCTGCGTTTAAAGCTACCTTTGTCGCTCGATTCGTTTCCATTGAAGCCAACTCTGATTTCTAATGATTTTTTTTTTTTTGTAAAAATAAAATTTGCATGAATTAAGAAATGAAATAAATAACATTTAGGATAAACAGAAAAAACTGATGAAAATTGTTTGTTATGAATACGTTGAAGGCGGCTTCGATCTGGGATTCGAACGAGGCGTATAGGTGAGAGAAGGCATCGTCGGACGAGGCATTGAAGTTTCGTAGCTTTTCGACGTCGTATTTTTCGTATTTCCGACATATGTCGTCTACGCGAAAGAGAAGATCGATCACGCTCATTGTTGAATTCTCTTTCTATCTTCTCTTTATTTTTTTGGGTATGTAGTTTGCTTTTGTGTGTATTAATTTTCTCGCTTTGTTTTGTTGGGTTCTATTTTTGTTATTGTTCTAAAGGTCGCGAGCATTTATTGGGAAATGACCCGTAATGTTAGTTGTAGGCTAATTTCATGATAAATTAGACTAATAATTATGATAATAAAAATTTCTTCATTGGTTTTGTGATGGGATTTTGCGATTTTGCTCATTAACTTGCAAATAAAGTGCTCATCTTACACAAATCAAATCCAATAAAAATATTCTCTTTGATTACATATTACAAATAATATTTGGTGATGACATATGTTACAAAAATCCTCGTTTGCTTGTGGGGATGGGCGATAAATCATAGTGGTATTGCCTTCTTTATCCAACATACATTATTTCTTTAACAACTAACTCAATTTATATAGGAAAAACGTGTATTTAATATTTTTTTTTTTTTTTGCCAATTATGGAGATGGTAATCTCGTACGAGACTAAGACATCCACAATGCATGTAGTCGATTGTATTATGTTGCCAATTGTGGAGATGGTATAATCGCGTACGAGACTAAGACATCCACAATGCATGTAGTTGATTGTATTATATTGGGATTATTATGTAATATTAGAGTGGATGTATATGGAGTTGTTAAATAATGATGGATTAGATGAGATTATAAATTAGATGTGATTATTTTATGAGCATATAATAATTTATTTGTAGTTGTAATATGATAAATTTGCCCATAAATATGCATCTTGAGTTGTATTGTAAAAACCAGTGTTTTCAAAAGCGTTTGGTCGCGCGCTTTGTAGCGCGCGTACGCGTGAATTTTCCTGAAAACGCGACAAGGCGTTAATTATTTAGCGTACTTTTGGTTTTTTAGTTGTTTTATTTATTTTATCATTTTTTTTGTTGGTACAAGCGCCCGATTTGACAGACTTTAGTCCTTTTGGACACAACACGTGGCCTTTAGCAGTGTTAGTGGGCGAAAGTTCTTAACTAAAGTAATACCACTAGTTAAACTTTATATATATATGTATATATATATAGAATAATGTAATTGAGGTATCTTTATCTTATTTTTTCTTCTTTATTTAATGGTTTTTCAATTTTTTTTATCTTTAGTTGATAAATTTTTATCTTATTTATCTTTTCTTTTCTTTTATAAAAAAATTGAGAAGGCAAATGGACAGCAAAAAATTAGAATGAAGTGAGTTAAATATATTATTGGAGATATAAGCTATAATATAACAAATTTATGTCATATATTACGTTTTCCTGCATTGTAAATTACTTGTTCCGAAACACTCACGCAATGCGCTACGCTATTTACGCTACGCGCTTCAGGAGCCAAAACGCATCGCGTTGCGCGTCACGCGTTTTAAAACATTGGTAAAAACACACCAAAGTATTGAAATTACTTCATCTCTCTAAATATTTATCTCTATAATTATATTATCATAATTTTCATAATATAAATATTAATCACAATAATATTTTTGTAACAAATTGGTAATAATTCACTTGGAGATAGTTTTTTTTAGAATATTAGTTTGATACAATGTTCATAGTTGCAATTAACCGACACATTGGTAGTTATAGTGCTTGCAAATGCCAACTATATTTAATTTCCTCATCGACTAGGTTTTTGCCCGTGCAATGCACGGGTATTAACTATGTATTATTAATATAAATTAATAAGACTTTTCAGTCTCTTGTAACCTCTCAAAAAAATGCAACAATTGGTTTCTCCTATCAATTATGTTGACTTAACATGTATTTTGGTTTTTTCAATTTTATTCTTGTTAACATATGTTAGTTTCCTCTTGCTTTGCTTTCGCAGCTCTCTAAGTTCTTTTAGAGCTTTTTCATAGACTTTAACAACTCCTCGAACTTAGAGTTGGAATGTTCAGTAAAATCAAACTTTCAGTCAGGTCCTAGTAAGAGGGACTAATTTGCACAAAGATGTAGGGGTTCGGGTTGCAAATTTCCACCTTTAATTAATCAAAGTAATCACCATGAATCTTTTTAAAGCCGAGAAACTGTTAGAAGTTGTGAAACTTGCCTGAAAAGTTTAATATATTACCCAATGAATCTTGGAGATATGAGTCAACTTTGAAATAGAGATCCCCTATGAAACATGACCCTTGTGAAATAGAAAAATGATAAGCTGAGTGTAGCGTATTTTCTTTATTCGAATGTCGAATTACCAGAAAATAGCACAAATTAAATTTGAATGAAATTTAATGAACTCTATCTCTACTTATTCCTCTGATTCTTCACTCTATGAAATTCTAAGGTCAAGACGGTGACTGAAATCCTTAGCTTCTTGGGCTTAACTGGGTATTATCGGAGATTTGTCGAAGGTTTCTCCTCTATTGCCGCCCCCTTGACCAGACTAACCAAGAAAGGCGTTAAGTTTGAATGGGATGACATGTGCGAGCGATGTTTCTTAGAGTTGAAGAAGCATTTAACTTCAACACCCATTCTAGCACTCCTCGATGACGGAGGGAACTTTGTTATTTATAGTGATGCCTCGAAGGTTGGATTGGGATGTGTTTTGATGTAGCATGGCAAAGGTCATTGCTTATGCTTCTCGTCAGTTGAAAGACTACGAAAGGAATTATCCGACTCATGATTTGGAATTGGCAGCTGTGATATCTGTGCTGAAAATTTGGAGGGACTATCTATACAGAGAGAAATGTGAAATATACACCGATCATAAAAGCTTGAGCATCTTCACGCAAAAGGAATTGAATGTGACAGAGGAGATGGCTTGAGCTAATGAAAGATTATGATATTACCATTCACTATCACCCGAGCAAGGCTAATCGAGTAGCTGATGCTTTGAGCAGGAAAGTGGTGGGTGAAGCAAACACCATGGTGGTAATTTAGACCCCTCTTTTGAGAGACGTTCAAAAGCTAGAGTTGAGCATTGTTCCCCAAAATTCTGAGGATAGTCTAAACACTTTAGTGCTACAGCCCACGCTACTACAACAAATTAAGGACGGACAACTCCTAGATCCGACACTAATAGAGTTCAGAAAAGGAGGCGAAGAAGGTGGGGCTCAAGGCTTCGAGATTGCACCTGATGGAATTCTCAAATTCCAAGACCGACTATGTGTGCCTGACGTTCGAGATGTAAGGAAATTGATCCTTACTAAGGCTCGCAGTAGCCCGTATTCTGTTCATCCAGTTACCACCAAGATGTATCATGACTTGAGGCACAATTTTTGTGGCATGGAATGAAACGACATCGTGTGACATGTCAACCGTTGTCTTATTTGCCAGCAAGTCAAAGTCGAGCATCAACACACCACGAGAAAGTTACAGCCCTTGCATATTCCCGAGTGGAAATGAGACGACGTATCTATGGACTTCGTTGTTGGATTGCCGAGATCAAAGAAAGGACATGATTCTATTTGGGTTATTATGGATAGACTAACGAAATCTTCTCATTTCATACCTATCCAAATAACTTACAGCATGGAGAAATTGACGGAATTATATATTGAGGAGATTGTGAGGCTTCATGGTATACCTCGGACAATCGTTTTGGATCGCGATCTAAGGTTTACATCCCAATACTGGAGAAAGTGCATGAGGCGCAAGGTACTAAATTGGCTTTTAGTACAGCTTATCACCCTCAAACTTTAGAAGATATGTTACGGGCGTGTGTTTTGGATTTCAAAGGAGCGTCGCATTCCTATTTGCTTTGATTGAATTCTCGTATAATAACAGTTATCATTCGAGCATTAGGATGGCACCATATGAGGCATTGTACGGACGAAAATATCGTTCTCCAATACATTGGGATGAACTGAGAGAACAAAGGGTGGACAAGATGGTAATTGGTCCTGAGTTAATTCAGGAAACTAATCAAACGATTAGGCAAAGAATGAAAGCAGCCGAAGATCGACAGAAGAGTTATGCAGATACTCGGCGTCGTGAATTAGAATTTCAAGTTGGTGATATGGTATTCCTTTGGGTGATACCTACAAAGGGCGTAGTAAGATTTGGTAAACGAGGTAAGTTAAACCCGAGGTATGTAGGTCATTTTCCGATAATCGAGTGGGTTGGACAGGTGGCGTACAGGTTGGCCTTACCTCCAACATTACATGGAGTCCATGACGTATTCCATATATCTATGTTGAGGAAATACATACCAGATTCCTCACATATTTTGAGCTACGACACAGTTGACTTCGAGATGATATGCCTATGATGAAAGACTGGTACAAATTCTTGATTGAGGGGTGAGAGAACTACGCACTAGGAGGATTCCACTTGTGAAGGTACTTTGGAGCAACCACAAAGTCGAAGAAGCAACATGGGAGAATGAAGATGACATGCGACACCAATACCCTGAATTATTCCATAAGTTCCAATTTAAATTCGAGGACGAAATTTTTGTAAGGAGGGAAGAATGTAACGTCCATCTTTTTTTTAGGTCAAAATAATAATAATAATATTAATAATAATAGTTTAATTAATCGTTGGATAAATTATGAGAATATGAGAATTTTAGGGTGGTGAGAAGAAATAAACTGAGGGACCTAAATGTTCAATATAGAAATAATGGGTTGAAATATAAGAAGGAAGGACTTATTAAGTAAATAAGAATATTATATAAGTATTAGATATGTTCTTATTTTATTTGCTATGTCAAACGAAATCCCTCTCTCTCCTCAATGCAAGGCTTGGCTAGGAAAGGGATAATGTGAAGGTTTGAGCTCGATCGTGGAAGGGGATGTAGTGAAGTGCCCGAACCCGTGGTAAACTTAAGCGTCATAGTACCTCTTTCTTATGCTTGTGCTTATGGTGAACGAGATTAGGAAATGGGGAACTAGGGTCTCGGATTTTGTTGGGTATTTCGATTTGGGTCTTGGTATGATGATGTTGAAGGGTTAATGAGCATTCTTCGAGTATGTTAGGAATGGAGATATGCTTAATTTCGTGGGAAGCTTGATAATTGGGGACGGATTGCACTAATGAGGTTCTAAGGCTTATGGGTAGTATTTTACTCGCCATTTGTTTAAATGTCCATGAGAGTGGCATGTAATCTTAAGGCACTTCTTGATGGCTTGCGCTATGATATTGGTAGTTACGAACAAGGCAAAGTGCGAGCAATAAGACGAAGCAATAAGGATGTCGACTTTCTTTAGGGGTTGGAAGAACGAACGTTAAGCTTTTGTCGAGGTAAGTACGAGGTAGTAGAACTTGTATATATATAATTCAAATGCATATTAAGTTGAAGTATCGACTCGATCTTAATCTGTTGAACGGCTTACGAGTCGTTACGGAATTTAGCTCTAAAATATTATGGTTTTTACTCTCATTACGTTAATGGATTGTCTATCTTATGCATCGCTTTAGCAAATGATTTATTACTTGTGTTATGTGAGTGGGTGGATTATTCGGTGTGCTTAGAACTTATGTGTTTGGATGATGGAGTCACCGTGTGTGAGCGCGTGATTCTGTGGTGTTGACTTAGGGGTCAATGTGGGTCGTTGACTGTGATAGTGTGTGTCTTGGGGCCAATGTGGGCCGAACGATTAGGTACAGCAGATCTGGGTCGGATGTGTGTGTGGCCGATGGGTCCTGTTGCTTAAGAGTTGTGTTCGATTTATGTGGTTATCGTTGATTGGCACTCAATTTTTCTTGTTTGCACAATTACGTATTCGGGCTGTATATATGCACGTCTATTGTACTTACTGAGTCTGTTGACTCACTCCGTTATTATATTATTTTTCAGATCCTCCTTCGGTAGGAAATACTTAGCGGATGGGACGATTACGACAGGGCTAAGGTGGCGCATGTGAGGGATGCCTGTGGCCGGCTCATGGATACTTTATGACTTTTGTTTCTGAAAAGTTCGAGTTTATGCATAGCATATGTATATAGTAATCATCGAACGCATTTTTGGCTAGCCCCTTGCTTATCAACTTTTGGCTTGTACATAAACAGGCCAAACTTTGAAAGGGTGGAGGGTGGCTTTGTCGTGTATCTATTTTTCATAGATAATATAAGTTAAAAAGTTGAACATTTTTGAAGTAGTCTTGGGGGCGTGTTACATTTATATGGTATAAATTAAAAAAATTGATGACGTGCCACTGACACGTGGACTAATGCGGACTGGCGTGACGCGATCTGGCACTGATTGGGCATAGTGATGTGGCTGGCTAAAGGGTAATGGGTATCAGTCCAAGAGTTATGATTATTCTCAGGTTTAACCCATGGACAAGGGTTACGTCTATTTACAATTTCGGCTCTAAAAAGTTATGATATTTCACGAATTCCCCCTGCAGCTTTCAAAAGCTATAAATAGGGCCCATAGCAGAATGAAAAATCATCCAATTCACTCCCAGCACTTTAGAAAATGTTGACAGCATCTCCCTTAGGCATAATAAGTAAGAAAGGCTCGAGTCTTTAGTAGATTCGCCCGATAATTTCGTTACGAGTGCGATGTTTCAAAATTCATGAAGTCGTTGTATCTTCGGGACATATTGCGACAACCCAGGGCACTAAAATACGGAGCATTAACGTCTTGCGGAAAGCGTACGATATATGTGCCTCGACTTCATCTAAATAAGTCAAAACTCTGTTCGAGTTTTACGAGCGCCACCGCCCAACACCGGAACCGACACGCAGAGGTGCAGCGTAAGAGTCTCGGTGGACGTTTTCGGAGATCCTTGTCCGAGGATTATCGGTAAGAGCTTAGCTGTAGAAGTTGCATGCACCCGCGAAAGAGGTGATGATTAGTGCCAGCTAGTAAATTATGGGCTGGTTCAAATGTAACTAACGATGTGATATTGACCGAGAAGAAAATTTAATATGAACTATTTATAAAAAAAATTAAATTTCGGCCGTTTTGTTAACAAAATATGGTATTTAACCTCATCTGTTAATTCATATACATCCTAAACACAAAAATACATTTTGATCTAATCTTTATCCACCATTTTTTAAAAATATAATGGAGGATCCCGCTCCATTTTTATGCTTATTCCTTTTGCTTTCTTCGTTCTCATCCGCTTACAGTGCTTTTGATTTAGGAGCTTTATTATCGAATTTTTATAATAATTTTATTATTTATTTTTTAGTTTAATTATCAAAAGAGCATTTGTATTTTCTTTAACAAAAAAGACATTACGACCGTATTTACGTGGGAAGAGATAATATTGATTAATTAAAAATAGACAATAAAAGAATGGTATAGTGTTAGTTATACTATTAAATTAAAATTGACATATCATGGCTTGGCAGTTTCCATGAGGTGTTGTGCCTTAATAAAATAGAAAGGTTCTTGTGCAGACGTTTTTTTCCCTTGTTAGTATCAAAACTTTAGATCGATCTTGTAGATAATAATACCAAGTATTAACGTGGTTCAGATTCAGGTTGAATCCTACATCCACGACCTCAAATCACCTCGTTTATTGTCAACTGAAGAAGATGAAATTACAGAGTGAAGAACGCAGAAAATCTATGTAAACTAGCGTTATGTTTTTAAAGTATATATACATCGAAAAATGGAGGGAAAATCTGTTGAACATCTCCTGTCTCTTTTGTTCATAAAATCGTCGATCCCAGCGACGCTTCAGTAAGTAAGTATATCAGTGTTTCTTTACTTGATATTGCGCTTACACTTAGCTTCACTTTAGTAAAAACGCGCCAAGTCTTTTAAACTTGAGTCTTCAACTCTGAAGTATGAAATCTGCTTCATCATTGTCAGCTCTCATCTGCTCTCTGCCAATTTGAGCTTCATTTTTCAACACCCCCAGCAAGATGGACTATATAGATTTATGATGCCCATCTTGACTAGAAACTGTTGCAATATCGGCCCTGTAAGAGCTTTCGTGAATATATCTGTAAGCTGCAATTCTGTCCTAACTGGTAGTAGCTTGATTGCCCATTAGATGCATGATGCCGAATGAAATGGCAGTCCACTTCGATGTGCTTTGATCTCTCATGGAACTTCGAGTTGGAGGCCAGTTTGAGGGCTGACAAATTGTCATAGAACATTACAGGTGCATGACTCAGTGATATTCCCAATTCATTGAGCAGCTGTTTTAACCACAGTACTTCTGCCACAGCTGATCCTAGAGCCCTCTGCTTCTGTGGATGATCTAGACACCGTAGGTTGTTTCTTTGCCTTCCATGTGAGTCTCCGAGGAAGGTGCAATAACCTGTCACTGACTTTCGTGTGTTCTTACAAGATGCCCAATATCTGAAAATCCTTTCAATTCTAACTCTTAACCGAGCTCATGAGAATACCTTGTCCTGGTGCATTCTTGAGGTACCTTAGAAGGTGATGTGCTGCCATGAGATGACCTGTTGTGGGAGCTGCTATATATTGACTCAGTCTATGAATCGTGTAGGCAATATCTTGTAAAGGTTAAGTACAAGAGTCTACCAACTAGCCTTCTATACTTGAAAGGATCCTTTAACAGATCACCATCACCTTCTGTTAGTGTGTTGCTAGGACTCATGGGTGTGGTCAAAGTTTTTGCATTGATGTAACCAGTGTCCTCTAGGAGTTGCAATGTATATTGTCTTTGTGAGAGATATATTCCAGCTACACCTCTTGCCACTTCCACTCCAAGAAAATACCTTAGTTCACCTAAATCTTTGATTCTGAAGTAAGATCTAAGGAAGTCTTTCCCTACTTGTATTGCCTCAGTTGAGGGACTTGCTAAGATAATATCATCCACATACACTAAAAGAATAAGTATATGGTCTCCCTTCCTTTTTAGGAACAATGTATGATCTGATTCTGTTTGAGCAAAGCCATAACTGTTGACAGCATGAGTGAATTTCTTATTCCACTGTTTTGACGCCTGCTTTAGTCCATAGATTGATTTGTGGAGTTTGCATACCATCTTACCTGATCCTATTCTGTCAAGTCCTCTGTAAAAGCCCTGTGGCAGATCCATAAAAACCTCTTCTGTTAGGTCCCCGTTCAAGAAGGCATTACTAACATCTAGCTGGGCCAAATTCCACTTGAGCTGTGCCGACAGGGAATCACCTTGATGGTGTTTGGCTTTGCGATTGGTGCAATGGTCTCGATGTAATCCACACCCTCTTTTTGGTCATATCCTTCTGCCACCAAGCGTACCTTGTATTTCTCAACCTGACCTTCTTCATTGTATTTGAATTTGTAGACCCAGCGGAACCCTATGGCTTTCTTGCCTTCTGGGAGTGGTACAACTGACCATGTCTCATTATTATCTTCAAGGGCCTTAAACTCCTCATTCATGGCAGTCCACCGGTGTTATGTCCCTGAGGCTTGCATGAAGTTCTTTGGTTCCTTTTCTACTGACATGTTGTTGATGAAAGCCTTGAACTGCTCTGAGAAGTTTTCTAAGGATAGGGAATGTGATATTGGGTACAGTATTCTCTTGAGTATACTGCACTAATAACCCTGTAAATAAGTTGGCTTTCTTAACACCCTGCCTGACCTTCTATGAGTGGCTGGTTGAGTTGCCTCAAGATTTTCTTCAGCCCCACCTTCTTGATCCTGATATTCTGTGTCTGACTGCCAGGCTGAATCCTCCTCAATTGCTACTGCATCCAATCCTTCTGGCAGCCAACTATTCTTCTGTGATGTTGTCAGGAAGAAATCTGGGCAATACCAGTGAGGAGAAAGGGTCTTCAGGTTTATCTCCTGATCCTAGATTCTTGAATGGCAGCTCAATTTCCCTGAACACTATATCCCTGGATACAAAGACCTCTCTGGTTTCCAGATCCATGACCTTGTAGCCCTTTATTCCAATTGGATGGCCGAGCATGACACATTGCCTAGCTCTAGGGTCAAATTTCTTTCTCCCTGCAACTAATGTGGAACAGAAACACAAACACCCAAAAACTCGAAGCACATTGTAATTAACAGGTTTATTATGCAATATTTCAGAAGGAGCTTTATCACCTAGCACATGTTAAGGTGTCCTAGTGATGAGGAATGTTGCAGTTGACACACATTCTGACCAGAGGTTAATAGGAACATCGGATTGAAACAACAGGGGAACGAGCTATATTTAATAAATGTTGGTGTTTTCTCTCCACTATTGCATTATGTTAGGGTGTTTGGACACAAGATAGTTGGTGCATGATCCCTCTGTTCCTAAACATGTCTGCTAAGTTTAGTTCCTTTGCATTATCTATCCAAATGGTCTTTACCTTATGACCAAACTGTGTCTCAACCATAGCAAGGAAATAAGGAATTACTTTCTGTGTTTCTGACTTATGTTTGATCATAAAGACCCTAGTGAACCTCGAGCGATCATCAACAATAGTAACAAAGAACTGGTGTCCTAAGTGGGATGGTACACTAATAGGTCCCCACACATCACAGTGTATGAGATCAAAGATTGAGCAAGCTGTTTCATTATTTTTAGGTAAAGACATTCTTCTCTGTTTTGCCATTGGGCAGATTTTACAGAATGATTCTACAGGTTTATCTATATGCAAAAAAGGCCTAATTATATCTAACACTCTACTTGAGGGATGCCCCAGCTCTTATGCCAAATATCTGCAGACACCTTATTAAGAAAAACAACATCATTTCTGGGGGGAAAGGGGATAGATTCTGCTCTTATCATATAAAGTCCAACTGCTTGTTTGCCCTTGCCAATCACTTTTAGTAAATGAACCTGTATAAGGAAACCATCAGCTTGAAATGAGAACTTGCAGTTTTCCTGATTTGCTAACGCACTCACAGATAATAGGTTGAAATGGAATTCAGGAACATAAAGAATGTCAGTCAGGATTAAGTGCTGATTTAACCTAAAAGATCCAGCCCTATCTACCTTTATCACTGAATTACCTGGCAAGATGACTTTTGACTCCTCAATCCACAGACATACCTTGTAGCACCAGAATCTACCAACCAAATTTCTGCATTATCAAAAATAGGCATATTAAAATACAGCAGAATACCTTGTTCCTTGTCTACTTGTGGGGCAGTTCTTTCCCCTTCTAATGCATTAGATGTAGCCGATTGGTTCGGTAGAGTCCTCAGGTTCTCTAATTGTGAAGATGTCAGTTTCAGCTGGACCATAGTATTTCCCAAGGATGAACTTGAGCTCAGCTGCTTCTCTGATCCCTGCTTATTGACCACCTCCACTGATGCCTGATTGGTTCTTGCTCCCTTCATTCTGAGGTTTGATCTATAACCTGGTGGAAACCATGTCTATGGTAACAAGTGTCCACGGTGTGACCTCTTTTACTGCAATGGGTGCAGACTGCCTTCCCCCCATCCTTTCTTTG
Source organism: Craterostigma plantagineum (assembly GCA_027422505.1). NCBI lineage: Eukaryota > Viridiplantae > Streptophyta > Magnoliopsida > Lamiales > Linderniaceae > Craterostigma > Craterostigma plantagineum. The sequence goes on from JAPQWV010000118.1 coordinate 400,638, forward strand.
AGCCATGAAACCTTTCCTCATTGGATCCTGTGAATTCCTGGCTGCAAACATGGCCATATTCTAAGTCTGACTTCCATGAGTGAAAACTGATGACATGGACCTCTGTTTCTCCTCTTGTGCCAACAGAGAGAACACCTTATTAATTGCAGGTAGTGGATCCATGAGAAGGACTTGACCTTGAACCCGTGAGAAGCTGTCATTTAATCCCATCACAAAGGTTAAAACATACTCCTCATTGTGATGATCCTTCAGGGCCTTGATTCCTCCACAAGTGCAGTTACAGTTTGGCCTATAATCATTCAACTCATCCCATAAAGTCTTAAGTCTTGTAAAGTACACTGATATGTTGTTTGATCCCTGTGAAAGGTTGATCAATTCTTTCTTTAGTTGGAAGATTCTTGGTCTGTTGGATTGCCCAAATCTTTCTTATAGGACAATCCATACTTCCCTCGCAGAAGAGCTGTACAATATGCTAGCCGAGATCTCCTGTGAAACAGCATTAAGAATCCGAGAAATAACTACACTATTATTTCTTTTCCACGAGTTCATCAGTGCAACATTGTTCTGATTTGACACGGGTTGCTTGAGATCACCACTGACAAAGCCTTCTTTGTTTCTTCCAATGAGGGCTATCATCATAGTTCTGCTCCACGTCACATAGTTGTCACCGTTCAGCTGTTCATGAACAAGAACCTACCCCGATGTATCATTGGAATTCAGAAAGTAAGGGTCGTTGTCTGTCACCGTAGCTGCTGAATTTGGAGGCGCCGAATCCGAAGATGGAGGAGCTTGATTTTGTGTTGATTGATCTTGCGTATCCATAGCGTTTGACAGAATGATCGAAAGAGAATGAATTAATCTTGTAATCGCAGTGAAATCCAAGCCGCTCTGATACCATATCAAAACTTTAGATCGATCTTGTAGATAATAATACCAAGAATTAACGTGGTTCATATTCAGGTTGAATCCTACATCCACGACCCTCAAATCACCTCTTTTATTATCAACTGAAGAAGATGAAATTACAGAGGGTGAAGAACGCTGAAAATCTATGTAAACTAGCGTTCTATTTTTAAAGTATATATACATCGAAAATGGAGGGAAAATCTGTTGAACATCTCCCGTCTCTTTTCTTCATAAAATCGTCGATCCCAGCGACGCTTCGGTAAGTAAGTATATCAGCATTTCTTTGATATTGCGCTTACACGTAGCTTCACTTTAGTAAAAATGCGCCTATGTCTTTTAAACTTGAGTCTTCAACTCTGAAGTATGAAATCTGCTTCATCACTTTCAGCTCGCATCTGCTCTCTACCAATTTGAGCTTCATTTTTCAACAGTTAGAGTACTATTTTGGAATATGACAATTATTTGTTAAGCTAGTGTTGGCGTGGCCAGCGAATCCGGTCATATAAACACCGAAGCTGAACTTTGAGAATCAAAGATAAAAGTGGACACCGGGATTTTTACGTGAAAAATTTCCAAATTAATCGGGATAAAAAACAACGAGCAAGGAAGAATATTGCATTATAGAAGAAAATATAGGAGTTATAACATCTCAATCTATAAGGGAGAAAGTCATCAATATCTCTCTTTATAGTCAGAAAAGATATTGATAAACTCTCTTTTATCTCTCTACCTCTCGGTTCTTTTTCTTTCTTCGTGTGAGATGATCCTCTTCCAATGCTTTGTTAGCCTATTTATAGGCAATGCCAAGGCCTTGTTCACAATAAAATAATGCACCATGCGATGCATGCCTAATTTCAAATTATTTTTATTTACTTAATTTTGGATGCATGTCATGTCTTCTCATCCGTTGGCACATGATTTTGCTAAAACCACGTTATGACGGACAGAAGGTGAAGAGCATTATATCTCAACTTAATAACCATCTACCAAGATTTAAGCTGATTTGCTCTAGTTTTAAGGTTTTTATTAATCCAACATCAATTTTATTTTCTTTTTCACTCTCTGTCTTATTTGTCTTTTTTGGTTGGTAATTGTTTTTCCTTCAACGAGAGGTTTTTCTCTTTGGATGCCCCAATTAGGGGTGAAAGATAAGTCGAGTCGGCTCGTGAGCTCGACGAGCCGGCTCGGCAAAAGCTCGGCTCGAGCTCGATATAAATGAGCTCGAGCTCATTTAAGCTGAGCTCGAGCTCGAGCTTGAGCCCGGATATAGTGGCTTGAAAGCTCGCGAACAGGCTCGCGGGCTTTTTTTTTATTATTTTTATATTAATTTATATTAATGTTTTATTATTTTTTAAATATTTTTATTAAAATTACGAATTTTTTTAAAATTTTTTTCTGTTTTATATTATTTATATTATTTTATTAGTTTATTAATTTTTTTATTAAAAAGCTCGAGTTCGATGATCTGACTGTAAACGAGCCGAGCTCGAGTGAGCTGAAAAGCTCGACGAGCTCGAGCGAGCTCGAGCTCAGCTGTAAGGGCTCGAGCTCGAGCCCAGAAAATGAGCCGAGCTCGGCAGTTTACACCCTAGCTCCAACTCCAAGTTTACCAAATAAGTTTATAGGCCCTTGAAAATATGAAACGGAAATAATGAAGTATTTAAACCATATGATATCTGCGCTGGCCCAAATATTAATATTACCAACTTAATATAAATTTGGACCAATTTACCGAAGTAAAAGAGGGGGAGAGGAAAAAGGAGAGAAAAAAATTACTATTCGCGCTTGTCTCGTCCTAAATTTCCCCTCCGTACACCCTTTTTCTTTTCGAGTCCAATTAGGTTGAATTCTCGTTGAACAGCCGTTTGAAAGTGAAACGATTGGGCGGGGATTTGGGATTTGTAATTGAAACGTCCTTTCTCGTTAAGATCGTCGTTGAATCGGTGGGATCGGATCTTTTATTTTGTTTTTTTTTTTCTGATAGGATTCGTTGTTTGCGTTGTGGAACTTGCCCATCGAAACCAGGTAGCGAGAATTTCATAGCTTATGGTCGTTGTTCTAAGGTTTTATGTTGTTATTTGCTTGTTTTCGTCTTCTTTTTATTTTGTTGCGTATATGCGGTGCTATATAATTCATTATGATCTTCTGCCCATTCTACTGATTTGACATTATATTTGTTCTTTCTATTGTCATCTTTGTCATCCTAGCTGTCCATGTTTATTCTCTTATTCGCCATGTTGGCTATGGTGTTTGTATTTGCTTTTTTTTTTTGCCCATTTGGTTATTTTGCGTTTTAATAAGAATAGGTTGAAGATTGAAGGCGCTTGTGGGCAAGTTTGAGAGCGTGGCCTCAATCATGCTGTTAATCTATTGGCGACTTACGACACAAAAGTTTGCATAGATAGCACAAGAAACAAAGACATGCTGGCTTTGGATCACGCAATTCTGGTCAATTGTTTCTTTCATTTTGCTGAGTGGCATCCTTCGGAGTAGAATTAGCTGGTGTTGCTCTACAAGGCCTTTTTGGTGTTTCAAAAAGGTTGATGCTAATGTAATATTGATTTCCAGTCGATCATTCTTTTCCTGTCTGATTTTCGTGTCGATGAGAAAGATAATTCTGTGCTTTGGGATCAGTTTTTGACTATTATTATTGAATGATAAGGTTGGTTCTGATTTGTGTTCTTTTATTCGTCGTTCTCCAAGGTTTTGTGGCCCGTCGTGATTGTGACTGTAAAAGTGGAAAATTTTAAAAGTCGCCGTTCTTTTGACTTCCTTTTAGAAGGAGTCTGTTGGAGGAAATGGCGGCAATGGGCTGCTGCGGGTGTTTTGGCTTTTCATTTGCTGTGAAGTCGAAGAAGGTGATGAGGCCTAATAGAGTAATTAGGCACATGTCTCAGGATCCTTTGTTGGAAGATGACGTGGATGAAGAAGATGACGGCTTTTCCCGTGGGGATATGACAGATACTGGAATTGGAGATGACTCTGATTTTCGGAGCCCAACAAAACGATCGGATGAGATACTCATGTATAGACTCCAGCATGGGTTGATATGCAGAGAAACCCCTGTGAAGGAAACCTGCTGTGTTATTCGCTCTGAGGTGAATTGTAGTATAAGATGGTTTAGCTTTTGACTTTAGTTACACCTGAGAAGAATTTTATCCAAATTATTGGGCTTTTCGTATAATTGCTTGTCTAGAAAAATAATCTATCGGCCTGTTGCTTGAGGATTAGTTGCTCCATCATTGATATTTGCTCCATGCAAACATTTGTAACCCAGTCCGTCCGTCATGCCCTAAAAATTTTGGTTGAAGCATCATTTGGATAATCAATTTATATTTCAGAAAAGCCAAATGGATTTGAATTTTGAAGCGTAAGAGCTCTCCTTTTTTCCAACGGTGTAAGAGCGCTCCTGATTATACCTATATTCTCACAGTTTAAAGTATGACTACTAGAATGGAAAAAGTAGGATACTGTGGGCCTCACATTACATGCTAGAAGGTCAATGCGCTAGAAAGCAAAAGTTATGAACTTGATTTAATGTTGATTAAAGATACTTTTCTCAACGGAAGTATTAATATTGCACAAAGTGTTGATTACTACATTACAGGATGAAAATGGACATAAGACCGTTGACGAGTATGTTCGTGAACGCAAGATTGGCTCTGGAAGTTATGGAAAAGTGGTAACAATATAGCTTTTGCTTTTAATTAGTATTCATGATCTTTTCTAGTTATAATGATCTGTTAGTTATCAATTCTTGTTTTCTTGGGTTGCAGGTGCTGTATCGAAGCCTTTCGGATGGAAAAAATTATGCGATAAAAGTAATGTCTTCTTTTTCGCTAGTCAAGATTTTCGTTCCTTTTGTACTGGAATTTACATGTATGATGTATGTTATCGCCGAATGTTTGTCAGTATCAGCAGTGCAATACATCTTCTATGTGAAAAATGGGAAACAATAGTGTACCTTGACTGTCATTAACTAATTACATATGCTAATCTCTTGAATTTCAAATATTGAATTTACTATCAATACCTTCCTAGATGGTCGATGTCCCCATCGTAACCTAGCTGAAACTTTTGGGAACAGGCCTTTCACAAATCTCATTTATCAAAGCTACGAGTCGCATCTTCGGAAACTGCTATGACTGATGTTCTCCGGGAGGTAATCATTTGTTGCTTTTGTAATTTATAGAGGAGATTGCAAGTCTCCAGTTTGATACTTGGTTCCTTGAAGATTTCATTCATGCGTTCTTTTCCATTTTATAATGCATGATAAGCTCAGGTTATAGAAATATACTACAATGGTTACTTTGGTTAATGTTGTTACTGGCAATCACCAATTTTTCAATGGGTTTTTGTTTCATCTACGCCTTTATCAGTTGTATATGCTGTTTCATTTTCATGAACCAAGATGAATGTTGCATTTTCAGGTTCTGATCATGGAAGTGTTGAGCCATCCTAATATAGTGAATCTTGTTGAGGTTATGGATGACCCAACCACGGACGAGTTCTATATGGGTAAGTTATATCATATTGTACCCTTTTTTGCATCGCCGTGCTATGTCAGCTGCCTATATGACTTCAAGCCTCTGCATTTCTAGTTCTTGAATATGTTGAGAGCAAATGGGTTTGTGATGGTGGTCGTGGTCTGGGAGAAGATACTGCACGGAGCTACCTGCGTGATATCGTCTCCGGTTTGATGTATCTTCATTCTCATGTATGAGCTCCATTATTTTTGGTGCTCTATTTCCATGTATGCTCTGTAATTATGCTGGATCCACGATTTCCTCTTTTATATTATCTATGATTGAAGCATGAACAAGAATTTTCTTGTTCCTTGCGATGATATACCTTATTGTGATGGATTATTTTGTGTTTAAGCTGGCAATCAACCTCTCCGTTTTGTTTCCTTGTTATTAGGGTACACCCATCTTTATGTTTGTATATGGTTGTTGAATCTATAAGTTATCAAGCAACTCTAGTGCTTGACTGGTCATAATATCACCACTGCTAATGTGAAATTGTGAGAGTATCATGCAATTCTTCTTGAAATTCACATAAAAATCTGACATGTGTGGTCTACTTGCATGGCTTTTCAAGCTAATATCACGTTCATCGTTCTTTTTGAATGCCAATCGATGTTCAGTCTTATGTGCAAATACAGAACATTGTGCATGGAGATATTAAACCTGACAATCTGTTGATTACTGCTTCGGGGACAGTGAAGATTGGTGATTTCAGCGTCAGCCAGGTTTTTGAGGTTAGTGTTTATATCCTTTGGTCTTACCATCGCATGAATTGAATTTGATAGGATCAAATATTTCTTTCTAATTAGGAACTTCTGCTAATAAGTTATAGGGTGAGTCAGTTACCTAACCATACTACTTTGCGTGGTGCTTTACATGGTCTTCCGAAACATGAAATTCTCCATGTTACATTTCATATTCAGTCCTGATATAATTCCCCACTGGAAATAGCTCAATCCATGTACGCTTGTAGGATGATAATGATGAGCTACGTCGATCCCCTGGAACACCAGTCTTTACTGCGCCTGAATGCTGTGTGGGTCAGTTTTCCACTACGCGCCTAATTTTTTCAATCTCGGCGTTTATAAAAACAAATGATCGATTCATCGTTAAAATAGGTGTGACGTATCGAGGAAAAGCTGCTGACACATGGGCAGTAGGAGTTACATTGTATTGTATGGCAATGGGGAAGTATCCATTTCTAGCTGAGACCCTTCAGGACACTTACGATAAGGTCATCATTACTCCCTGAAACTATAATATTGTCTTTTTTTTTATCAATCTTTCATTTCAACTATTTATTTTTCCCCGGGTCCTGATTATAAGTCTTGCCCGTCCCAGATAGTAAATGATCCTTTGTTACTCCCCGATGACATGAACCCTCAGTTGAAAGACTTAATCGAAGGTCTTCTTTGCAAAGGTTTGTCAGTCACCTGTCAAGAGCACACACACACACCACACATGTTCCTTATATAATAGTGTGTGCTTTGTTCATGACTGTAGATCCAAGCTATAGATTGACCCTAGAGAACGTTTCAAAGCACGCTTGGTTCATAGGAGAAGACGGGCCCATCCCAGATTACTTGTGCTGGGTGTAAGGCTAACAAATTGCGAAGAGAAGCTCGTGATCAGATTGGAAACGACGGTTTGTCTTGGAAGAAACAGTACTAGATTATGGGTTTGTGTGAGAAACTGAAACAAACAATGATTGGTTCAGATGCTTTTTCGTCTTCTTTTTGTTGTGTGTTTAAGGACGATTAGGGTGGGAAACCATTGGGATTGTTTCTTCTTATAATGCCGAGAAATGGAATGATCTTTTGCTTTGTGGGAAACGATGTTTAATCTGTATAAGCTCTTGATGGCTGTTGTTTATGCCTTTTTCTGCTGTAATGAAACGTTTGTAAATCAAACGAGGTGTGGTAAGAAAACAAGATCGCCATGTACTATGAACAATAAGCTCACGATGTCGTCTAGGGTTATCTTAACAGAAGGGAGCGTCCCGTGTTTTTATTAAACAAAAGGGAGTGGACCGAAAGTTACCAAAATATCCCAACTTAAACATCATATATTCGAATAAAAAAAATTTCGAATAAATTATTTTTAATTCGAGTAACCTATTCGAATAAAAATAAATTTGAATAAAAAATATTAATTCGAATTTTCAATTCGAGTTTTTTTTTACTCGAATATATGCGATTTTTCTATCCGAATGTTATCCGAGTAACTCAATTCGAACTCGAATAGTTCGAATAAAAACTCGAATAATCAGAAACACCAAAATTCACTAAGATTTTGGGTTAATATGTTTAATAATCACGCCCATCGATTAACACCTCATTTTGACATGAAATTTCAGTCGAGCGGATCAAAATGATAATCAAACACTTCGATTTTTTTTGTAAACACCCAATCCCTTTTTTTAAATTAAAAACGCTTCACTCCCTTTTTTTAATTCCACACAAAAGTAATCCTATTTAACAAAAAACTCCGTAATAATTGTATAGGAATTATCTTATATTCAAATTTTAGGGATGAAAATTCTTTGACCATTATATTCCACTGAGTAATTGGTTTCAAGAAGTTCAAGTTTGAGATATAAGTCCATCCGCTTATAGTGGAGAAGTGTGTGATCATAAAAGTGCGATTATCAAATGGTTGGTTAGTTAGTTGTTATGTCCCCTCCACTATTGTATTGCCTGCCTATTCCCATGTCAAAATAGGGAATCAAATCATTCAAGGCCGTATATTATTTTGTCACAATATATATTTAATATAATATCTCTCTCTCTCTCTCTCTCTCTCTCTCTCTCTCTCTCTCTCTCTCTCTCTCTCTCTCTCTCTCTCTCTCTCTCTCTCTCTCTCTCTCTCTCTCTCTCTCTCTCTCTCTCTCTCTCTCTCTCTCTCTCTCTCTCTCTCTCTCTTTGTGTATTTTTTTTGCTTGTCAAGGCTACACATGCAATCCTACCTTAATTTTCACACACCGACTACATTAAGTCTAAAATGTTATTATATATCAAACATTTAAAGGAATGACGAGAACCTTAGCAAAAACTTTAGACAAAATACTCCAACGTGTATATACATGTTGGGGCGTCCGTTACGATTAACCGGCGGTTAACGGTTAGTCCCATAGACTAACCGTAACCTAACCGGCCGGGGGCGGTTGACGGTTAGCGGTCCCCGATTTGTCAATCTAACCGCAGGTTACGATTATAACTGGCGATTAAACCGCCGATTTTTTTTAATTTATTTTTTTAGTTTTTAATTTTGTTAAATTCGTTGTAAAGTTAAATAAATTTTCGGCGTGTTTTTGTTCGTATGTTATTACTTTGATACAACACTTTAGATATAATAAAATTTTACGAATCATTAAATATATTACAAAGTTTAATACAATGCAAACTGCATAGTTTCAGAAATAATTAATTAATTGTTATTATAATATGAGTAATGTTAAATATTATTTATAATGAATTATTATTAATATAAGTAAAGTTAAATAGTACTTTATTTTGTTATTTAACGGTTATAACCGGCGGTTATAACCATAACAACCGCCGGTTTGGGAAAACCCCTAACCACCCTATAACCGCCATTACAGTTGCCGGTTACTGTTTTATGGATATCGAAAAATTAAATCAAAATATGAAACGTAAACCAAAGAAATCTAGAAGTATCATAAAACTTAAATAAGTAGTCAAAATAATTTAGATGACAAATTGTCAAGAATTAAATAAATAAAATTACAATAAAGTATTAAAAACCTTGCAATCGTGGCTTTTTCTTCTTTGTACTGTACTTGCTGCCTATGCCTTGCTGTGATTTGTGCTTTCGTTCTTTTTGTCAGCTCTGATGGAGTTTTCAATTTTTTTATTTTTTATTTATCTTTTGTTGTATTTAAGCTAATGGGCTTATAGAGTATTAATTATATTTCTTTAGAAGTGACCCAAAACGCGAGAAAAAAAAAATTAATGACCCAAAAGGTAAAAATAAGCCCAAGAAATATAACTCTAATTAGTATCTTCTTCCTCAAGCTAAGAAGTAAGAGCGCCAATTGATCGACGGACAAGCTATAGTACTGGTTTTTTCTCCGACGGCCGGGGGGTCATGGACCCCCCAAGCCCCTGTGTGGGACAGCTCCTGTTAACATGTATATATAACCATATATTGAATTTTTGTAATTGCAAAATATTGATTTCCTCGAGGAGCGCCCATTAACCTACGGCACGCTTTCCAAGCCAATAAAGAAAAGCTAGCAACCTTTTTCAACACAGGTTGTGCATTCTACTAAAATTGAAGTTAATTATGTATTTATATATATATATATATATATTACATATATATATATATATATATGCAATTTCTTTAACGATACTTTCCTATAAGGAAAATTTCCTTTCAGTCCCGTTTTGGAATACCTGTTAAATACTCGTCGAATTATTTTTTTCTGTTCAGTCCAATTTGATAAATTTATTCGTGTTCAGTACCTAAAATGATCTTTTAACATTGAAAAGACGAAAATAACATTGTCTCACACTTCAAAAAGCTGAACAATTATTTTCACATGAATTATACCAAAAACTCGTTGTTATAATATAACCAAAATTAAAATTATACCAGAAATTGCAAAAAATATACCATCTGTTCCACCAATAAATAATATTATTCTCATTTTATACCGCAATATTGGCATTAGACAAAGTGATTTTGCTCTTATACCAAAAATTATAGGAATTATACCATTTGTTTCTAATAAATAACATTATTATAATTATAGTGGACATTATACCAACTGCTTTATTACTATAGTAATTCTTATCGCCGATTATATAAATAAAATAACGTTATTTTAATTTTAAATAAATAAAACTGGAAATTATACCAACTGTTGTCGCAATTATATCAGAATTTAATAGTATACCAATTGTTATCGTAATTATACCAATAGTGGTATAATGTTCAATACCTTGGTATAATAACATCAACAGTTGGTATAATTACGCCAACAATTGGTATACCGTTCAGTTTTATTTAGATAAAATTATAATAACATTTTTTGTTAGTATATTTAACGGTAACAATTGGTATAATTATCCAAACAGTTGGCACAATGTCCAATTTTGATTTGAAAAATGGTACTTTTGTCCGATCGCAATTTGTGGGTGTTAAACGCACAAATCTCTCGCAGATGTGAATAAACGTGAATAAATCTTTGAGGGGAATGTACATAAAGTTAAAACTTCAAGGGTGAGTTTGGTATGCGGAATTCGGTGCGGAAAGGAAAAGAAAATGTATGATAGTACGACACGTGAGGCGTAATGTATAACTATCCGATGCGTATCATTTCATTTTCCTTTTTCTTTTTCGTGTTGGATTCCGCATACCAAACGGACCGCAAAGCTATTTAAAGAGAATTTCCCCTTCAATATAAAAAGATGATCATGATGATGATTCAAGCTAAGTTGGGAACAGCTCATCAGTTGCAATATATGGATTGGGGATTAAATCAATCTTAATCTTTTTGATAATATATTGCTTTTTCTGCGCCAACTTTTGTTTATAGTGGAAGAGTGCGTGTATATTATACATTTACAGTCATATAAGAATGAGCTTTGATTATCGTTATTTTTTAAAATAAATAAAATGAAGATCACTTCATTGTTCCCATGGTGTGAGGTTGTTAAGCAATGATACAGCGCTACTAGTGCAGAAGACACAGTGTGAAATCATCGATTATTAAGAAACGCCATAGCCATGACCAAGCCGAGCTTCAAGCAGCAGCAGATTTCTAGTTCGACTGTGGAGAACGATGACGAAGAAGCTCAATGCAGTAACATCGATTCGATCTACGCTTCTGTGACTGCAGCACAGAATAGTAGTAATAATAGTAAGTTGATTTCGAAATCGTCTTGGTCGTTATCGAAGATGATGAAGTTCACGCCGCCTATGATCGGAAGGACTTCGTCGTTGCCCGTCACTTCGAACGGGGGCTCGGACAGCTCCAAAGGCAAACATCACTCTGCTGTGCAGGTTTATAACTTTTGAGTTTGCGTTTAATTTTTTGTAGGAAATTTTATAAATTAGGGTTGGCGAGTGAGGGATTTATGGAGTGGGAATCCCAGGAATTTGAAGTGTTTCGGAGTTGAGAATCTTAATGTTGATGTGGTTTTTAGTTTTCGGGTCCGATCAATCCGCCCTATTGCTTCGGGTTACTTTTTATATCAAGTTTTTCTGGCGTATTTGCATTGGCTTCAAATTTTCCAGTTAACTCCTGATAAGAATTCTAGTAGAACGCTATCAAGAATTCTATAATTGGAGACTGGTTGGAAGTATAATAGAAATTCTAATAGAATTCGAAGCGAGTGAACTTGAATTCAAATTAGATTCAGGAATCAGGACAGTCGTTTGCTTCAAGACGTTTTTCAAGTAGTTGTTTCTCTTATTCCAAAAGGTTTTCCAGTTCCTATAAATAGAGGAATACTCTAAGTACAGAACTTCAAAAAACATCAAACACTGAAAGCTCAACAGTAGTATTATGTATGTTCTTACAACTTACTTGTTCCGAGTATGTCGATGGGATCGTTATGTTTTATGGAAATTGTGCTTCACACAATCTTCAAAAATTTCCCTACGATAAATCCTCTTCTATATTCGTCATCTATATACCTCGACGTACAATTTCTGTAGTAAACATTTCTTTTTGCAGGCGAAAGAAGTCGAGTCATGCGTGTCCCGATCTCTATCCATGCCTGTAGTTTACAAAGAGAAGAACATCGATCTAAAGACGAACTCTTCTTCTTTCCTTCGCGTAATAACCTCGACTCCGAAAAAAGACAACGACTCGTCAACAGTGCCCGAAACTACCCAAGGAAACGACGATGGTACGCAAAAACATAACTAAGTTGTAAAAAGATACGATTTTTTTTTAAATCGAAATTCGTTCAGCATGTTGTATGCTGTATCAGTTACAGAAGATATAGCCGAAGAAGAGGCGGTTTGCCGAATATGCTTAGTCGAACTAAGCGAAGGGGGCGAAGAAACCTTAAAGATGGAATGTAGCTGCAAAGGAGATCTGAGCTTAGCTCATAAAGAATGCGCCTTAAAATGGTTTAGCATCAAAGGGAACAAAAATTGCGATGTCTGCAAACAAGAAGTTCGAAATCTGCCCGTCACGCTTCTTCGTATTCAGACCGATCATCATACCAACATTATATCGAATAATTTTAGAGATATGGAAATTAACGGGCACAGGCGAGTACCTTGATACATTTTATCCAATAATCCTTTTAAATACCAGTGCTGAATGACCACTTCATCTTGCACTTAGGCTCGTATCGTAGGTAGTGTATTATATGTTAATATTTTATATATTTTAACGCGCTTCCTCACGTGTAGACTGATTTTCTTGTTACGTAGCTCTAGACGTGGATTTTTTTTAAGGGTGGTAGCGGGGTATATTTTATATATAATTTCATGTCCCAAGACATTCATATTAATCTTTCTGTATAAGCCAGGGTTTGGCAGGAGCTGTCCATTCTACTGGTTGTTAGTGTGCTTACATACTTCTGTTTTCTGGAGCAACTGCTGGTAATAAGTGATAAAGTTAAACAAACTCTTACATATAATCTCTGTTCTGTAAACAACAAATACTACATGCATACATATATATATATAATGCAGGTTAGAGACATGGATAAAAGGGCAATTGCAATATCACTTCCATTTTCTTTCCTGCTTGGCCTATTTTCATCTCTAGCAGCTTCTACTATGGGTAAGTAAGCCTTCGATACATAGCCTCAGATGATATATTAAACCAAACCTATCATAAATATTTAAATGACCACTTTACCTGAAAGCTTTAACTTGAAAGAAGTTAATTATATTTTTAAATTTTACATCGTAAGGATTCATGTCATGACCTCTTGGTTTGGCCTCTGATACAAATGTTAAATGGTGACTTCACTTAAAAGCTTAACTTTTGGAGGGAGCGCATTATATATTTTTTAATACATCAAGAGATTCAACTTATTATAACACATTTTTTGTGATCCAATAATACTCTTTAGTACACAGAAGATTTGTATGGCTGTACACGGCAACTCAATTTATGGTCGTGGTTGCTTTCGCGCACGTCTTCTACAACTTGGTACGATATATCACACATACACACACAGAGATACACAGTTATAGTACTATATATCCGCACACAACACACACACACACACACACACATATACCTATGAATTCGTTCGTATTTAATACAGGTTCATGTGCATCCAATCGTGGCTATACTTTTATCAGCATTTGCGGGATTTGGTTTGGCGATGGGCGGGAGTTCTGCAGTGTTAGAGATTCTAAAATGGAGTCGGAGAAGAAGACAAGGGCTTAATAATAATAATAATGGTGATATTCCTTCGTGATTTTCTTTGGTAATAATAAGAATTTAGCAAATCACAGCACTTGAAGAATGAGAAGAGGCGTCGCTGGCTTGTTTATATCATAGAACTGCTGATTGGTCCATACCATATGAAAAGATCTGTGTTTGTGTCCGAGTTGTGAGTTTTCATTTTATGTATATTGTTGCTCGACGCCAATGATCAAGAATTCGACTTTACGAACAATTATCACTGAGCCGTTCTTTTCTACTGGTTGTTTCTCTATTCGAGTGAGAATTCGGGAAATATGTTTCGTTTCCATCGTGTGGAAGAACGTTATTCGACCTTTAAGAGATAAGCGCGCAGATGAGAGAAAATAAAACATCCCAATTGCCCGGTCACAAACTGAGTCCAAATTCTTGAATTCACTAAATTATGATTGAATATGGGCTGGTAGTAAACTACTTAAAAAGCGATAAATCAGAAAGAAAAAATCATATTTCACTTCTCACGTTCTTAACATATGTGCTGCCTATAAATCGCACCTCGCTTTCACAGTCTCATATCTCCGACTAAAGAGAGAAAACGTAAAACTGGAAACTGCGTAATAAGTTAAGGCGACTGGAATTACTTGAGAGGTGTTCACAGCTCATCCTTGACATTATCCTTTGGGCTCTTAATGCTTTGCTCGGAGACAGAGTCTTGAGTAGGTGATGAATCTGGTTTCTGAAGCTTAAAGGGTATAGTAGCATGTTTCTTGAGGAACTTGTAGAAACCCTTCACCGTACGGTCCACGTCGACGGGGATCTACAAGAAAAAATTTGCAGCAAGAATTTGATCACTATCGTAATTATTAAATATTCTTATGATGATGACATGAAAAATATGGGTAGCTGTTGGAAATATAATATATAAAATTGCAAGTTTAAGCTGTTAGGTGAAGTGGTCATTCAGATGATACCAAAACACAAGGACCAGGAGGTCTCAAGTACGAATACTCACGACCACCCATTTAAGAAAATTGAGGCTTGATAATAAAGAAATAAGCCTAAACGTGAAGACGTGTTGCAAATATAATATATATAGTACTACCTCCGTCCCACTAATTTTATCACATTTTGCCATTTCGGGCGTCCCACTAATGTTATCACCTTTCCTTATTTAGCAAAAAAACTATCACAAACAATCAATATAATAATATTAAATATTCTTAAAAGACGTGTCAAAATATACACTTTATTACCTTTTCATTGTATTATATTATTATAATAATACCACCTTAATATCCGTGCCCACCAAGATATGTGATAAAAATAACGGGACGGAGGTAGTATTAAAAAATAATACACTTCCTTCGAGGTTAAGCTCTTAGGTGGGGTGGTCATTCAATACTAATCACAGCCTTACATAAACCTAAATAAAGCATAAGCTTACAGGATCAGAACTCTTATGTCCTGCTGGGAAGAAGAGGATTGTGGGGAATCCATCAGCCTGCATCTTCCAAGAATATGAGTCGGGATATATTTTCCGAGAAACGTATAGATGGAACTTAAAGCAAAGCACTGTGGAAACCGTACAGTTCAAAATGTAATAACTGATAATCAAGTATCACTACAGTACACTATAATGTAATAATCCAAAGTACGTAGTACCTTCGCCCTGGGGTGTTCATTTGTGGTTCCGTCCATTTTGGCCACAATAATGGAATCGACCCCTCGTAAGTGTTTGGCCAGTTTGTTGTACGTTGGCTCGAGAGCTTGGCAGTGACCACACCATGGGGCGTATAGCTGAAGCATGTTCAAGCGTATGTTGACCATGCAATGTTAGAGAAGTCAGAACATGAGATGCTATGGATTCTTTGGATTACCTCAAGAAGAACGTCTTTGGATTCATCTAGAACAATATCATCAAAATTATCCCCAACAACTATTTTCACATCGCTGTCGTTCTGCAAACATAAAAATATTGACTTGAAGACAACACGTGAAGGAATAGACTCAGCAGTCTGCATGGATTGGGCTTACGTTTTCAGGAATTGGATCGGACTTATAAAATGGCTTGAGCTTATCCTCCAAGAAATCCTCGCCAAATGCCTGCGGAATAATTTGCATCAAAAACACGTTAAAAGAAAATGATGGCCACAACATTTTTTATCAATACATAAGTAGAGAGGTATCAATCAAACCTTTAGCTTCTCCACTGTGATTTCTCCATCAAGAAAATATTTCTTATTGTCATCGTTGCCTGCGTAGCCCAACACCTGAAAGGAAGGAATCGATTGCTTAGATTTGACATTGTTATCCTCTAACGAATTAATTCGAACTGTAGTTCGAAAAGCATTACTTTTGGAGCATCTTCAGTGACCCCAAAATAATCTGCAACAGGCTTTCCAACTTCTTCATTGTCAACTTCCACATGTACAAATATAAGCTACATCAAATGGATCAAAAAGCATTACATGCCGGTTTAGAAAATTAACTCAAAGGTGATAAAAATGATCCGGTATTTAGTAATCAACGAGAAAAACAGTCAATTAAAAATCAAAGAGAAGAAAGTTTCTCGGAAGATATAGGAGTTTCAAAAAGCCAAGTGAAATACCTTCCCCTTGAAAAGCTTTGCCGCTTCTTGAAATGCCTGGATGACCTTTCCCGAGTCATTGGATTTGGCAAAGAGCAAAAGCTGAAAACAACCCAGTAAGAGAAAATCAGTTTTTAGGACTAATATCCCAAAAAGAAAGCTCTATAAAATGGCAATGAAGCCAACATAGTTACTCAATGTTGTGGCTAAACGAAGTGGCTAAAGGAAAAGAAAAACAAAAAACATCATACCTGCTTTTTAATCGAGCTCTCAAATATTAGCGGTGCACTTTCTCTGCTAAAAGTGGTCACTAAGGGAAGCTTATTCGCAGAAACAAACTCAGATATCGCAGATCTTTTGAACTGTCCATCTGCAGAACGAATCAAGTGCTAGAGTTTCAATAAGGAAGTCATGCTTTAATTTCATTACTGTAGTTGATACCCACCAAAAACTGATACTTTTTCAGCTTCCTTCTTTAGCAAAACCAAAGCAGGGCGTTTCTTGTCGGCTTCAAAGTGAAACATCTTTGCTACATTTGGATTTACAGTCTGGTAGAAGTTAACATCATCCTGAAGCTTTGAAGCGGCAGCAAGCTCTTCACTATCAGAACCCTGTAGCAGTTAGAAAGGAAAATCAGTAGATACGGATTTTCTATGGTTCAGATATCAACTTGACAGGTATCTCCAATTTTACAGCCATTTCATCTAATCACTAAGTACTTTCAGGGGCTGTTCGTAAATGTTATATGGGACAACCACAAAATATCTCTGACAAAGGATCGCCTTAGTCAAGGATTAGGATCTTACAGATGAAGTACAAGCTAACTACATATATCGAAAAACGTGTTCCCCCAAAAATAAAATTTGTGGGTTCACTAAATTGTGCATTCACAAGCATGGAGAATCATACCACAAGCATGGAGAAAAATAGTAGCTTACCACAAGAGAGTCGAGGAAGGCCAAGACAACCTTGTCCTCAGAAGTTAAAATACTCTCTGCCTCCTCTGTTGTTGTTATGTTGGATACACCTGGTCCAATTTTCTTCTTAATCCAGGTCACAATGGCATCCCTGTACACACACAAAAAATTGAACTTAACGAAAATTCTTCAATGGTTTACTCAATGTAATCCTTCTTTCAAGAATTACTCCATTGCCTGCCATCAAATGGGTGCATCGTGAAAGGAAAGGACGAAAGAGATAAGAAAAAAACTAACTTGGTGCGTGCACCAGAGTAAGGCTTGTGCTCTCCATCGACGAAGAAAAGCACCGTCGGAAAACCCTGAACCTCGTACTGCTCCGCCACGTCATTCTCCGTCGTGCCGTCCACCTTCGCGAGCTTCACCCCTTCCGAAGCCATCTCGGTCGCCGCCGCCGCGTACTCCGGCGCCAGAGCCTGGCAGTGGCCGCACCACGGGGCATAAAACTCCACCATCACGTACTTATTCTCCTCGACGAAGTCCGTAAAATTGCCGTCCGTCAGAACGACAACGTCCTTCTCGTCGATCTTCGCCGCCGCGTCGTCGCTTCCGCCGTCCTCGTGTCCGTCCAAGTCCGGCGGATCCTCGAAATCGCCGTCGTAGTTCTCGTACTCGTCGTCGTTGTCCGAGTCGGCGTCGGAATGTTGATCGTGTTTATGCGGAACGGCGTCCTCCTGGTCATCGTCGTCTTCAAGGAAGCTGAGGTCCTCGTCGTCGTCGCTGTCGGCGTTGACTGCGGCGGAGAGAGAACGTGTGAGGAGGAGAGAAATTAGAGCTAGTAAGAGGATGAATCGGTGAGGAGACGCCATCGCTGGTAGTGAGTGTTGACTTTTTCGCCGGACTTTGACTCAGATCTGTAATTGAAATTACAAAGCAGCTCTTTTTAGGGGTTTTTATAGCTGAGAACTAGAGTAGAGATCTAAAATAAAATCGTGAACGCACGAACAATTATAATATTCATTTATTTTATTTAGTGTGACCTTGAAAATGATCAAGATTGAAAGTCAATTTATTGGTTATTATAATTGGAAGTTCTCTAATTCCCTGATTGCCACTCAAAACGGCGTCGTCGTTGACGGCTGAAGCTTTCTCAATCATCTTCGATCTTCCCACATTGTTAGAGAGTTCTGAGCTTTGATTTCGATCGTTTTCCAATTTCTCCACACTCTATAATGCCGTCTGACACGAATTCCCAGTCCTCGAGCTCAGAATCAGATGATGCTCAAAACCCTAACCCTATTCTGATCGACCAATCTCTCGACGCGATAGAGAACCAGCTCGCCTCAATCTCAATCTCATCTCGTTCTCCGATTGAAGATGACGACGACGAAGAAGAAGAAGGGGAAGTAGGAGAAGAGGAAGACAAGGCGTCGAGTTCAAGCGGAGGATCACTTGGGAAGGAGACTGTCGCTGTTGATTCATTCGATAATGTTTCCACAGCTGTGGTTACGGAGAGTCCGTCGAGTTCGACGTGGGATGTTGGAGTTACTAATAATAACAACGCGGAGGAGCGTGACGGTGGTGAAGCTGAGGCAGCGATGACGATGAGCCCAAGCAGCAGTGGTTATGCTGGTGAGAGGGGAAGCAGCTCGAGTGGAAGGGATGAGGAAATTAATAACGATGACGATGGCGATGAGATTCGTGAGGTTGCTGAAGACGGTGGTGGGGTTTTGGAGGAAAATGAAGATCGGGGTTTGGTTAGAGGGCATCGTGATGAGGTTGACTTTTATTACTAATTCTGATTTTCTCGACTAATTTGATGTGTTTTTTTGTGCTGGACACGTAGTTGGGTTCACTTTTTATTTTCTGGTAGTCGGATAGATTGGTATCCATGGGTTATGTGAGTTAGTTGTGGTTTGTCGTGCATAATTAATCGACCTTAACTGTAGGATGATGCTTCATTGACTTGGAGGAAAAGGAAGAAACATTTCTTCATTTTGAGCAACTCTGGAAAACCAATATACTCGAGGTTCGTGTTACATTATGTGCGAACTAGCTATGTATATCCTGGGAAACTTGTAACTGTTTGGTATCAAACAAGATGAACTGATGACAACTTTTATGTTTTTACTCTTGTAGATATGGGGACGAGCACAAGTTAGCAGGATTCTCTGCAACTTTGCAAGCCATAATTTCCTTTGTTGAAAATGGGTTAGTGCAATTTGAAGATTCATACAATATGTGGAGTTTTGTTTGCTCCAAAATTTTGTATTGGATATTCTATATTGATTTGTTGTATTGCAGGGGAGATCAGGTCAAATCGGTCAAAGCTGGGAGACACCAGGTTAGTTTATAGCCTTTTTGTTTTTATTGAGCTTTATAACTATTTAGAATTTAAACGGTATGGTTAAATTAATCTCTTTTATGCTAATTCATCTCCCTGTCATGGAAACTATGGAAGTTGCGCAAATGTATAATACCATAAGTGAAATATTAGGGATGCATTAGTCCTGCATAGCAAGATTAGATTATATCTTCAAATAAACAAGAAAAATTTAGCTCAGTAAATATATGAAATTTTACATGGATTTTGCCTTTACCCGTAATATGTAACTTTGGCTTACATTTTCTATCTAAGAGGAGTAATTTTGGTGTGCTTCAGGTTGTTTTCCTCGTGAAAGGGCCAATATATTTGGTCTGCATTACTTGCACTGAAGAGCCTTATGAATCACTAAGGGGACAGCTGGAGCTCCTTTACGGTCAGGTACTTATGATACACTCCTGCTATCTATGTCATGCTCTGTTGTTTTACGAGCTAATTGCTGCCAGTTGTGAAAGTTTTTCCCACTATTTTGGTTTGATTTGAATGCAGATGATACTTATCCTCACAAAGTCAGTAAATAAATGTTTTGAGAAGAACCCGAAGTTTGACATGACATCACTGCTGGGAGGAACTGACGTTGTCTTCTCCTCTTTGATCCATTCTTTCAATTGGTATTTCCAGATACTCTTTACTTCTGTAATTCCTATAAGTTGCCATGTCTTTCCTTGCTACTGGTAGTTCACATTGCTGTTGCTGGAGTTTACCTGAAAGTGAAATAAAACCACTGGGACATCCTTAAAGCTTGAATGAATATTTCTTTCTCGTTTTCTTGTCTTTTCTCGTTGAGTTCTAGTTTTAAATTTCTGATAGTGTCTTTTCTCTTCAAATCTGACATTGCTCAAACTCCTGATTATGGTTTGATTTACCAAACATTTGCTCCATAACCCTATGTATTATATATGCATGTTTAATGTTAATTTGTTCACGTCTGTGATTGCAGTAATCCCGCCACTTTTCTCCATGCGTACGCATGTCTTCCCCTTCCTTATTCAGCGCGTCAAGCAGCCGGTGCCATCTTGCAAGATATAGCCGGCTCAGGAGTGTTGTTTGCACTCTTGATGTGCAGACACAAGGTATTATAATTTGTTTATTTTATTCTTCGATTGTATATAACAAAGTTATTTTGTTTGGTCCACAAATTGTATATCTGCATTTCAGTGTTTAGTTTTCTTTTAGAATTTGAACATCATAAGGGTTATACCGTTGTTTACTCTCTCTCAGCCTAAGTTATGTTCTTGCTGCCATAGGCATGTGATATGGAATAAACTATCAGTTGGCTCAATACCTTATTCCTGTTTTCAATATATTCAGTATTCGTCCATTAAGGTCATGTATCTACAGAGTGTTTTCATTATATAGGTTCAATTGAACCCACCTGATAATAAGTTTCATTTAGCTATATTAGAAGTAAAACCTTCATTGAAACCCAATGCAGGTAATCAGTCTTGTTGGAGCACAAAAAGCATCCCTTCATCCCGATGACATTCTGTTACTCTCACATTTTATTATGGCATCTGAATCGTTTAGGTAATTTCCTGACATTACAGAATCTCTGAATGTAAATTGGGTTGTTGTTGTTAGGTGTTGTTTTAGGATTTAGTAAGCTGTTTAGACCCATTTTTATTGCCATGGCAATCCATGTATGGAAGTAGTGGGGAACAGGAACCACAAAATTGGAAGTTAGAAGATTGTGGAGCACTTGATAATATTTCTAATAGGCTACTTCATAATCGTTAATTGTTTGTATTGAAAATCGGGATTCTACGGGAGTTGAGGAGATATGGAAGGATAATGCTCTGCTACCGCTAAAGTTACTAGTTTGCATATGTTTGTCTTTCTTACATTATGTATAAACATTAATGCAGGACATCGGAATCATTTTCTCCAATATGCCTGCCAAGATACAATCCTATGGCATTTCTTCATGCTTATGTTCATTTTTTTGATGTAAGTCTCTTACAATGTGGATAAGTTTCCATAAACAAACGCATGTATAGGTTTCCGTAGTTTAGTTGATGTAAGCCAAAATAATTTACTGAATCATTCGCAGATGGATACTTATGTGGTATTGCTGACCGCACGTTCAGATGCCTTTTACAGTTTGAAAGATAGTAGGTACAGTTTGTCATGATCAAATGATGCACTAAGGATCATATTCAACTGGCTCTGCAACTTTTTATTTCATTCGAAGTTTTAATTATATTCTGTATGTTAGGCCACACGATCGTTTAAATGTATGATATCAAGACTTTGCTGATAGATTTTTTTTTTTTGTACCAAAGGATTCGGATTGAAGCTGTACTTTCAAAGTCAAATGTGCTAAGCGAGGTGCAACGATCTTTAGCCCATGGTGGCTTGTACATTGATGATTTGCCTGTTGATGCCACTTCTCGTGCTGGAACTGCATCGCATGTGGGTCAAACAAGACCTTCTGTGGATTCCCCACGGAGAGCTAGCGTAGTTGGGGGACCTGGTGGTCTATGGCATTTTATGTACAGGAGTTTATATCTTGACCAATTTGTGTCATCTGAATTTTCTTTACCGCTCACCAGCTTGAGGCAGCAGAAGAGGTGATGTTTAGACAAAGCACTTTGGTTTACGTCTGCTGACTTGATCATGCTCATGTCTTTTTAATTTATTGCAGGCTATACAGAGCGTACCAAAGACTTTATACGTCTATGCATGACAAAGAAATTGGCCCGCATAAAACCCAATTCAGAAGAGATGAAAATTATGGTATGACTTTTATGGACTTGTCCCAGATGAAAGCATTTTAGTTACTTTCGCAATATTTTAGATCATATATGTGTGTGGTGTGTGTTGCTGTGTTGATTATATTTATCCCTCTTCAGTGGTGGAAGTAAAGACTCGATTTAAGAGGTTACTCCACCTCCTATTGTTCTGGAACGAGTCGAACTATTGACTTCTTTGGCTTAAAATTACCATTTAATTCTCTCCATGAAGATATTTTTATGTTGGTCTCTTGTTCTGCTTTTCATTGTTCAATGTACCATTTTTAACTTGAGTTGTTCCTTCTCCTTTTAACAATTTCCTAAACATTTCCTCCCATGTTTCAGTCCTGCTATGTTGGGTCACTCAAGATTTTGAGATCTATGCAGCTTTTGATCCCCTCGCAGACAAGGTTCGTTCGTGCACGTGTTTTTTTTTTCCCTTTTTATTTAGTCAACATTTGGCGTAAGACTCCCGAGAGGGATTATTTCCGCCTAACAAATTAAATGCAATTCAACTTGTACTCTCGTCGGTATTTGCTAAGAGTTGGTAGTTTAACATTTTATGCAGGCACTAGCTATAAAATTATGTAATCGGATATGTCAATGGGTGAAAGATGTAGAGAATGAGATCTTCCTATTGGGAGCAATCCCTTTCGCCTGGTAATAACAGTCATCTTATGTTATCCCTCCTTGCTATAATTCAGTGTCCTCCTCCTACTAAAAAATAGTGTATCTTTGGCATGTACAAGACTTGCTTTATTTTCATATATGGGCTCTCTTATATGTCTGTGTCACCATTTCATACGTAGCGTTATGATCTGTATGAGAATTTGTTTGACTTTCAGGGATTATCCCATGTTTTTTGTTTGTCGCTGATTAGCAGCAGAGGAAGTTGTATTGTATTTGCGGTTGGCAATTGATCCATTACATGTTGACTTGGATAATTAGTGTGTGAGAATATACGTCCATTTTGTAGGCTTTGTGTCTTGTTTTATGCCTCTCAATCTAAATGGACCTCTCATAACTTGATTTATTCTTTCTTTGATTGGGCTCTTTAGTTCGTCCACTTGGACTTCTTAGACTATTATTATCAATACCCAACTAATAATTAATTTTATTTTATTGCACAGTATATAATCATTTTGCTAGTAGCAGGCTATGAAATCTCGAGAGTTGGTGACACTAAGGCCTCAAGATCAGTATTGTTGGGCCGCACTTCATAATAGTTGGGCCTAATGAGAATTACATGGTGGACCAAAGCAGCCCATTTAAATTAACAGTCTAATTAAATTCAACATTGAACTTTGCTACAGCGGAATTACTGTATTCCATTTCCAATTAATAAATATATACATTAGCGTAATTGGTAATTTGACATAGTGTTTGCTATTTATCGACTATGAAATATTAATATTCAAATTACGTCTAGCAAATAAAGACCATATGAGCCACTTTGTTACGCAAATGAAATTACGCCTCAAGTGTAATGGGCTTTGGGCCCAACTTAATTTGAGCAGATATTGGGTTAATTGATGAAGCCCATTTGTCTGCGTACTTGAGCAAGGCAACTAATGCAAGCTTTGTTAATTCGGGCTTAACTTGAGACTATGATTATCAACACCTCCACAACCGCTCATGAGAATAAAATACTAATTTCTCTCTCCTTCACATACACAACCTACACCTCAACCCAACCTAAACAAATTTCATACTTTATCAACAACCCAACACAATCCATATTATTTATATATTATAATTATTAGTAGTAGTATTTGAATGTGTGAAAAATATATTATATTCTATGATATAAAATTTAGATATTTTGGTCATTGGAGAAGAAAAATAATATGAATTATGATAGATTATAGAATATAATAGGGAAATAGACGATTTGGAATATTCAAAATATATCAATATTAATCTCTATTTGTAGAGAAAAAATCATATATTTTGGTAAAAAGAAATAAAAACAAGATCTTATTGAATATATCATAAAAATTCATAAAAATCATATAAAACCAATCTAATTTTGACACTTGGCATCATTTGATTATGTTAGTATCTATAACATAACTTTATATTAAGTTCTAGCACTAGATATAAAATGCTATTTGGTATGCCACTATTAATCAATCCTAACATTGTAAGTGTTATTCTTTTTATTCATGAAAAATGTTTAATTCTCCACCACTTTTGCCTTCAATTACATTGGTTTTTATTGACGTGTAGGAGCTGCTTTTATTTTTATTTCATGGAATTGCTTGAAATATAATTCAAATTAATCCTTTTTTCATGATTCTATATTTAGCTAAATTCAATTTTTCGATGCACACACGTCAGAGTGTGCTCCGATTACTAGTTAATATAATCACAGTGGCGTTATGTCATCGTAATGTAAATACCGAGTGCGAATATCACTGTGATGGATCAATGTACATGTCATATGTGTTTGTTTTGAAGAGATATTTTATTTGCATACCAATGTGATATTACAATATTGTGGTCGTTAATCACGGTGATGTGTGGAATAATATTGCGTAAATGTCATAAATATATAATTAACCCTATCATATTAATATGAATTCATATATTTTAAGAAAATACTTTATGTAACGATGCTTTATATTTAAACATGATATATAAGGAAAAATGTAAAAGTTAAGGCTAATATTGTCCAAATAAAAATTAGAAAGATCATTCATCACCGTAATGTAGAATCGCCTACCTATTTGGGGTGAGTGCTGATCAGCTAGTCTAAACAAAAGAGTTGATGAATAAGTGAAAGGAATACGAAGGTGAAGTATTTTAAATCAACTCATGTGCCTATGGCCAATGACTATTTTGTCGGATGGGGTTGGAACGTATCCATCTAGTCCCGCCCCGAGGATTAGTACACCTTTGAAGTGTGTGGCGGTTAGCCATAGCCGGGTTGTGTGGGGATACCTCGGAACCGTAAACGAAAGTGTGAGTGTGATGGGCCTAGGCCAGACTCCATAATGACACGTGGGCCCCAAATTACGTTTTGATTAACGAAGCAAAAACTTGCAGATTAGATTCCCAAAAAAAAGTATTGGTTAAGGCAAAAGGTATGAGGGAGATGTGTGGTGCCCCCTCGACCCATTATACTAACAAATCAAATATATATCTATATAGATATAAAAGACAGATATGGGACAAAGTGGAGGAATGTCTATCTCATCAATCAACAAGGGAAACTATATATTTTATTTATTATTATTATTATTATTTATTTATTTATTTAGTTATTTTGAGAAAAAGGGGATGCATGATATGAAGCAAATTGACTTTCATACTTAGCTCATGATGAATCACTGATTACATGTAATTGAGATATGGATGGTAATTGTCTGTTAAATTGGCAGAGTCAATCTTTATTCCTTGATTGTTGGTTTTCTTGGGGTTTGTGTATATTGTTTGCCTTTTGTTCTTGGTATAAATTACAATGATTGATGTTTTTTTCCTGCACTTTTTTACAAATCCATCGGACTTGAGATTATTCTTGTTTTTATTTCTTTTGGTCGGGACGTTAGTATGAAGCTTGTAATGATGGTGTGATGCTAGGAGAATATATCAATTCAAGATGTATTCGTTGCATATTATTAATTAATATTCAAATTATGCAAATCGAAGACGGTGAAGATACATTTAATGGAATTATATAATTAATTTCATCTAAGAATAACTTGTCGTTTACAGAAACAATCAACTTATTATTTTCAATCCCATCATCTATACTATTATATAATTGGTTTGTTTGGGATGGATATAAATTGACACAATTTGGTGTGTAATTTATTTGCAATTTAGTACCTCATTTATAATTTAATTAACTATTTTTATATTAGTGTACTTATGTTCTTTTTATATATCTAAGAATGTTTCATCATAAACACTAAAGTTATAATTTTAAAATTTAAAATCTATTTTTAAGCACACACATGGGGTGCGCAAAAAAGGATTAGTTATATATAAGCTCAGAGATGCATCATTCAAAAGCTCGTCAGCCTAAAATTTAAAAAATTCTTTTATGTCAACTTATTTCAGTTTGGGGCTTTATATGATTTATATTTGTTGTTGGCTTATCTAAAACAAATTGGGGGAGGTAGCCAATCTTTTCTGTTCTTTTTTTTTTTTTATATATATATAAATTTTTACAACGTCATTTCATTTCCAAACAAAAGGGGCCCTTTAATATACATTTTTTTTTTCAAAATTTAATGATGGGAAATATAGCTTTTCCCTTGTAATGATGTAAAATTACTGCATCCAGCAAAACCATTCATATGTAAATATATATATATATATATATATATATATATAATCAAATAATTGGCAGTAAATAAAGTTTTAATTGTGTGAGTTAGACATTTCACCAAGGTTCTGAAATATGGTTTTCGAACCGGACCGGATATTTTAGTGGTTTAAGATTTAGTGGTTTAATCGGTATAGAACCAGAATCAAACAGAAGTTAAACCGGTATCTTTAGATTATAAAAGTATATATTTTATGAATAAATCAATCAAATTAAATAGAAAATATACATATGTACTTTTTCGAAATTCTAATTTTTTAACATTAAGGGGGAAAATTAATAAAAGTAAATTGTATTGGGGATTAAAAATTAATTGTACATGGGATGTGATGTATTAAACCTATCAATTGGGGGTCAAAATTAAATGGAAGGAAAATATTGGGCTAATTCGGGGTCAAAATTAAATAGAAGAAAAATATTGGGCTGATAATTAATTATAAATTTAAACTTTTGTGGGAAATGAAACTCGAAACCAGGCCCACCTGTTAAACAATTGAGTGCCTCACCACTACACCAACCCAATTATTATGTTTTTTTCTTTTTTTTTTAATTAAAGAAGACCGGATCAGGATCAGACCGAATTTTTGACCGGTCCGGTCCTGTCTTCAAAACCATGCATTTCACCTTAGATTAGGATTCCGACTGAAATATATTACTATAGTATTCAGTTAATGATAAGTGACGTCATGTTAACGTTTATCCAACTCAAGCCAAAGATACTTTTAAGATATACATTATATTTAAGTATGATTAAACCAAATAAAAAAAACAATTATTGCATCCAAAAAGATGTATTTTAACGAGATGCTGCTGAAATGATCCTTTTTGTAAAAAAATAAGTTAATTAAGGCATAAAGTTATCTTTTTTTCAGCATTGTAAATTACATTATTCTATACTTTCTTTCAGATTCAGCTTTTCGTTAGTCGCTGGCGTTTCAATGCCTAACTAAAAAGATTAACAATGTCGTGGCTCTGTTAATATAATCTATCGCTTTAAAAAGAAGGATACGATTATAGTTTATAAAGTATAGCATTATTTTAATCCTAAGCTGGCTACTGAATCATATATTCTAAGATGATTCGTTTATTTTATTTTATTTTTCCTATATATAAATATAATAAGCAGAGCAGAATCACTGTCATGACGAGCACATGATACATCTTTTTGCGCATGCATCCAAAAGTATATAAGGTATGTAATTTATAGACGAAGACATTTACATTCTTTTACTTGACTATATAACGTAAGATCATAAAATAACTTTCTCTTATTTAGTACAAAGATATCAAGATTTATTAGTTATCGTTCAAAGGTAGGCGCCGGGCATATGAATGAGTTAACTAATCCTTTTTCTTTTATCCTAATATTTTCTATTGGATATATGAATTGTGATTACATGTTATGTTTTCGGAAAATGTATAAATTTCATCTTTTCACACACACACACACACACACACACATATATATATATATATAATATATCATATCATGCGCCTTTAACTCTTCTTTCTGAAGGATTGGAAATTAAGGAACCACAGGCAGGTTTGTTTTTAAATGTGATGGTCCCTCCCTCACTTTTGTTTAATTCCTTGTTAATAATAATATTTTGATAGTAACAACAATCAATAATAACATTTAGCAGGATGTTGATCTACCTTGAATATAAAACACAAACACAAAATTATAAATTTGACTAAAATAGCGCCAAATGGAAAGGTATTTCAAAAATAGGTGCAAACACCACTTGGAGTGGCGGGTTCTGAACGACGCTCAGTGTGCCGCGTTTTGAATGCGTCATACAAAGTGGCGCGTTTAAGAATTATTTCTTTTTTGTTCTAACTTTCTCAATATTTCTTTTGTTTTGTGTTTGAAGAAAATTTCGTAAGTAATTTAATCAATCGACAAATCTGAAATATTTTGAAGCAAATCAACTATTACATTGCAAATAAAATTACTCAAACTTTTGTCGCCCTCCTCCTTTGATAAGTATTGCAATTTTCTTTTATCTAGAAATGCTAATAATAATTAAAATCCCTAGTTAGCAAAAACCAAAACCCAAATAAACCCCACCACCATAAATAAGTTCAAATGATCAAATATAAGATGATGATGATTTAAGTCTCAAGCCTAATAGATACACATGCAACGAAACATTCTGCCAGCATTAAATAAGACTTTTTACATCGAAAAGGAAATACAAACTTCATAATAGTTGACATATAAAAAACAACGAATATGAAAGGTGATAATAACACATCGAACATTTAACAAGGGAAACGCCAGAGAAGAGCAATCATGTGTACATACACATAGTACATGTAATAAATTTCAGTGAAAGAAATTAAATTTTTTCACGAGAAGGCTTCAGACAATGGCCAAGGCGAAGGGCAAAACAAAACATGGGGGCAGTATTGCGACTTTCACGTAATTGTCTTTAGCGACTTCTTTTGAAAGGTAAATAACAACGAACATTCTTAAATATGATTTGGACTTAACATACGTGCAAAAAAAAAAACAAAATAACAAATAAAGGTTTCCAAGGGGTCTTTACACATAGGTATTTATTTAGATAAAAACTTGAAATTTAGTATCCTGTCAGGATTTTTTCATATGTAGGTACCTAACAGAATAAATTTTTTGCACATAGGTACCCGATTCCCACAGGTACACCATACAACACATTTGGGTACCTTATATCAACACATTTGAGTATCGTATATAACAGAAAATGGTGCGACGTATGCTACATTTAGGTACGCCCTATGTAACACACAAGTATGCCTTAGGTACGACGTATGCTACATTTAGGTACCCTATATCAACGTGTTGTGGTACGCAATATACACACAGGAATGTACAACATGACTAAGAAACTGATAAAAATTAAATCGGGTACCTATCTGTAAAATTTTCTGACATGTTTACCTATGTGTAAAAATTTATTCAATGGAGTATTTATGTGTAGATTACCTGTTTCCAAAGTTAGAGTTACATGTTATTCAAAGAATATATCGATATATCACTATCCAAAGAACAAATTATTCACAATCTGTACTATCCATAATATCGATGTATAAAAAAAAGCATTTTCTGTGTGAAAAAATAACCACAAATAAAATTAAATTCCGAAGTTAGGTAAAGAAGGCTATGTTGATTAGTCATATCAGTGTGGTAGTAAAAGCAGAGGATTTTGGACAGCTAAGAGAGATTTGATCAAACCCTCACATTAACTAAATGGACATGAGCCCACCGTCTCTCCATTATTAATTGCATGATATTATATTATTAATCTTTTATGAGGTCTTTATACATAAATATTCATTTGAAAAAACTTATAATTTAGTAATATTTTTTATATATAGGTACCTAGTAGAATAAATTTTTTTAAGATAGGCACCCGATCCGCCGCAGGTACGCCATACAACACATTTAGGTATCCTATATCAACGTATTGTGGTACTCATACGTTGAGAAAATGATACGCCGTATTAACACATTTATGTACGCCATCTTTAACACATAAGGTACGGCATACAAACACATTTATGTACCCTATATCAACGTCTTATGGTACGCCATATTCACGTGATTGAAGAAAATGATAAACATTAAATCGGATAGTAAAAATTTCTATCATATGTAACTTTCTGTAAAGATTTTAGTCTAAGTTAGATGTTTTATTTATCATTCAACGAAAACGAAAAATTTTATTTATTTGTTAATTATTGTAGGCAGAAAATAAATGTAGGGGTTAGGACAAAGGTCTTCTGTGGAGAGGTTAGCCGATGTCAGACACAGAAGATTTTGTATGGCGTGTGATTTGACCAAAAGCATTTAAAACTGTGTCAATAAATGTCTTTTTCACTCGGCATTAACGAAATTAATTCCTTCTTTTATTATATTTCTCTACAAAATTTATATTTATTGCAGGGGAAAAAGGTAAAAGGTTGAAAAAGTGAAAGAATTTTGAGAAGGTGTGCAGCAGACAAGTGCTTGCACACAGTTCAGACAAGTGCTGTACTGCGGCAAAAAAAAGAAAAACTAAAAGAAAACAAATAAATTAAAAAAAAAAGGGGAGGAAAGAGCAACACACACAGTTCACACACTTGTGGTGCTCTGCTCTGCTCTGCTCCACATTTTCGATTTTCGATCCTTACAGTCCCAGCCCAACCTCAGTGTTTATTATTTCTTTATTGAAAATCCCAAATTCCTTTTTTTTTTAATCTTAATTCCTACTCCATCGCCGCTCAAACCCATTACATGGATCCCCAAGTTTTTGTATTTTAATGACTGTTCTTTATTTGCCTGCTTTGTATTCTACTCCAAGCGTCTCTGTTCCTTTTGTCGTATTTTTCTCAATATCTTTTGCATTTCCTATAAGTAACAAAGCCGAAAAGATCGTTCTTTGACCTGTGTCGAGTCTCATTCACTGAACTCTCTTTAAAAACTCTTCTCAGATCTCCCAAAGCTGTGAACTTGGAGCGAATTTTCTTTCATTTCATCACGCCAGCTGCTGTGAATCGTTTTCTTGAACATTTTTGTAAGTATTCGGACCGAAGTCTTGAAAGTAAAATCATCGGGCGAGCAGAGGAAAGCAAGAAACATGTGTATTCGGAGCGAGAAAATGCTCAACTTTTGTTGCTTAGTGTGGTAAAGCAAGCATGGTTTCGCCTCACTTACATCAAAGGTGTGATTTTTGGATCTTTCTTCAGTGTGAACTGATATAAATATAACGTTCTTTGCGTGGGAAAAAGGTTCAAGGAGAAGAGAAAAAAACCATCAGGTCCTATTTTTTGTCCCTTTGCATATGATGCTACTATAAACACACGAACACAACACAGTTCCCTCTTCTTAGCTATACCTTGACCGTTTTAAGCTTCTCATACGAGTTGAGGGGCAAGAAATCCTAAGAACCATAAACTCTTTCTCCGAAGGATCTCCTTTTTTCTTAAGGGGTTTTGACAAAAATCTGTAATTTGAGAGGTTTTCTTGGGAACAATGGCTATGGTAGCACAGCAGCGCAGAGAGAATAACAATAGCAGTAGTGAGAGTATAGATAAGCATAGCTTAGACTCTGGGAAATACGCTCGTTACTCCGCCGAGCAAATCGAGGCATTGGAAAGGGTATACGCCGAGTGCCCTAAGCCGAGCTCTTTGCGCCGCCAGCAGCTGATTAGGGAATGCCCTATTCTGTCCAACATCGAGCCGAAGCAGATCAAAGTGTGGTTTCAAAACCGAAGGTACGCTTTTTCTAAGTTCTAGCTTGTTTCAGTGCTTGAGAGAGTTCATTCATATGTGTCATTACAGTTCCCTGTCTCTGTATTCCGTATCTTATGATGTTGTGGAAGCTCGAATTGACTCCTTGCTTCGTTTCATTGTATTTATTGCATTGTTCTGCTCCTAGATAAGCCTATAAGCGTCTTGCAATGAGTTCAAGAGAAATTCTCTTGCAGCTTGGTCTAAGGTTGTTTCCTCTACTTATTACAACGTTGGTTAATTGCAACTTAGGTGTCGGGAAAAGCAGCGAAAGGAATCGACCCGACTACAGAGCGTAAACCGTAAGTTGAGCGCCATGAACAAACTACTAATGGAAGAAAACGATCGATTACAGAAGCAAGTTTCCCAACTCGTCTGCGAGAATGGTTACATGAGGCAGCAAATTCACACCGTATGCTTCTCTCTAATATAAGATCTTCCTCAATATGGTTTGCCTTCGTCGAAATTCACACCATTTATCTTGAGAGATTTAACATTTTCTTGTCCAAATTACTGAAAGGCACCTGGTCCTATCACTGCCCCGAGTTTGGAGTCGGCGGTCACAACCTCACGACCTTCGCCTAAAGAAGCTGATAACCCCGCTGGGTATCTAAGTCATTCGTTAATTCGATCAATCCTCTGTTTAATATTTATTGCTTATCTTTTTATATAATGTGTATTTTTGTTGTTAGACTGCTATCGATCGCCGAGGAAGCCTTGGCTGAGTTCCTTTCGAAGGCTACAGGGACTGCTGTTGATTGGGTCCAAATGCCTGGGATGAAGGTCTTTTATTGGGCGAAAAATAACCAAATGAATTAATATCCTCAATGTTTTTTTTGATGATTTTTAGCTATCGATCGTTTAAACTATTGAGTATTTTTTTTTTGTGAAGCCTGGTCCGGGGTTGGTTGGTATTTTCGCCATTTCTCAAACGTGTAATACAGTGGCAGCTCGAGCTTGTGGGCTCGTCAGTTTGGAACCTAAGAAGGTACGTCTTAAGACGCTAAAAAGGTTCCTTGCAATAACCGAAATTTCTGAATTTTCTCTTTGTTTCTTGTTTTTAAGATTGTGGAGATCCTTAAAGATCGTATGTTTTGGTTTCGAGACTGTCGAAACGTGGAAGTCTTCACTATGTTTCCTGCTGGTAATGGAGGAACCATCGAACTACTCTATACGCAGGTTTACTGATTTTTCTTGACAGCCTTTATCTTCATTACATTATTTTTTTTGCTTTATAATGCGAAACTGTATTTTTTTTCAGACATATGCTCCGACCACTTTGGCTCCTGCCCGAGATTTTTGGACACTGAGATACACGACGACCTTGGATGGTGACAGTATTGTGGTATTCTGCGTACACATTTACTTGATTCTATGTAAAATGTTTTCTTTCTTTTTTTTTTGGTTCTATTTCCAAGCTATTTTCTTCCCATTTTCTTAGGTTTGCGAGAGATCTCTTTCTGGTACTGGCGCGGGCCCCAACGCTGCTTCTTCCTCACAGTTTGTGAGGGGCGAAATGCTTCCCTCGGGATATTTAATTAGGCCATGCGAAGGCGGTGGGTCGATCGTCCATATTGTTGACCACCTTAATCTACAGGTTTATGCTCAAAATCATTTCTTTTACACATATATATATAGATATATATTTTGAAACTTAATTTTCAATTATAGGCATGGAGTGTGCCCGAGGTGCTGAGGCCACTTTATGAATCTCCCAACGCCGTGGCCCAGAAATGGACCATTGCTGTGAGTGCCTAACTTCGAAGCTTCCATTGCAATAAATTTCAGCAAAAATTATTGCGTAATGTCGAAAACTGCAATATTTGAGTAAAGCTAATTATTACAACATGGGCAGGCGCTGAAACACGTCAGACAAATATTGCAGTTTTCGACATTACACATATTTGAGTAAAGCTAATTATTACAACATGGGCAGGCGCTGAAACACGTCAGACAAATAGCTCAAGAAACAAGCGGCGAAGTGTCGTATGGCCTCGGAAGGCAGCCAGCCGTTCTACGCACTTTCAGCCAGAAACTAAGC
This sequence comes from Craterostigma plantagineum, assembly GCA_027422505.1. Taxonomy (NCBI): domain Eukaryota; kingdom Viridiplantae; phylum Streptophyta; class Magnoliopsida; order Lamiales; family Linderniaceae; genus Craterostigma; species Craterostigma plantagineum. Next base: position 434,685 of record JAPQWV010000118.1, read on the forward strand.
AGGTGATATTAAAGCTATTTCGCAATTAATTTTGCATCTTTTTTTTTTCACGTGACAACGTACTTAAAAATCCAAGATTTGATTTGATATTCGGCCTTGCTTTTCTTTTTTTGAATAAAAAAAATTAATATCATTGCAGAGGATTCAACGATGCAATAAATGGTTTCAACGACGACGGATGGTCTCTGCTGAGCTGCGACGGCGCCGAAGATGTGATACTTTCCGCCAACTGCTCGAAGAATTTGCACAGTATTTCAAATGCTCTCTCTGTTTTTGGAGGCGTTCTATGTGCAAAGGCTTCTATGCTGCTTCAGGTAATCGTAAGGCGTTTTCCTACCCTTAACCCTACGTCTCGATTTGGTATTGATGTAATAATTTGAGCGATGTAATAATTTTTTTCAGGATATATCGCCGGCGGTATTAGTTCGCTTCTTGAGAGAGCATCGATCGGAGTGGGCCGACTTAAGCGTCGAAGCCTATACAGCTTCGTGTCTGAAACCGAACAGTTACGCATATCCCGGGCTGGGACCCGCGAGGTTATCGGGCAGCCAAGTTATAATGCCGTTGGGACACACAATAGAGAACGAAGAGGTGTTTAATTTCTTCCTTTCGTCATTTATCTTCTTTACGGTCGAAAAAGAATGATTTTAAACGAACATTTTCCTTCAGATGCTCGAAGTTATTCGGTTAGAAGGGCATTCGTTCGGCAACGAAGACGCGCTCGTGTCGAGGGACGTTCATCTCCTTCAGGTGCTCTTCTTGTTTAATCGTTAATTAAATAACGAAAACCTGTGAGAAAAAAATTAGTTTAAAAAAATTTAGTTTCAAGGCTCACTGTTCTGCAATAAAGTATGCTAGGACACCTCGCACACCCAAATGTGTGTGCTATAATATATAACTAAAAAATATTAAATTTATTTTAATTATTTATATTTAATCGGGAATTATAATTTAAGTATATATATAAGATTAAATATATAATAATTAACTGAAAATAATAAATAACTAAATATACTAAATAGAGTTACTGGGTGCGTTTCTTAATTTTATTATTAATTTTTTTGGCAAATCTAATCCCTCACGTTTAATAAAATAGAATAGATGTTGTAAGCTTAGTTCGTAAGTTTTATGGAAATTGGCGCCTGAACCCTATTTTGAAACTATAGAAGTGTCCAAAAAAATAAGATTAACCCAAATATTACCCTTTTTTTTGTCCCGAGTTAAAATTTTGTTTTCTGTCTAACAGATGTGCGGCGGCCTTGATGAGTACGCATTCGGCGCGTGCTCCGAGCTCATCTTCGCGCCGATCGACGAGATGTTCCCCGACGACGCGACCCTTTTGCCCTCGGGATTTCGCGTAATCCCCCTCGATTCAAAATCAGTGAGTCTTTCTACTTTCTTTTTCGACGCTGTAATAAAAATTTGAACCAATCACCTTCGTATGCCTTCGTCTTACAGGCCGAGTTCAAAGACTCTCTTCCTCCGCAGAAGACACTCGACCTAACCTCGAGCCTCGAAGTGGGCCCCACGATAACTGCCCCCGTCAGAAACCCTACACCATCTCACACCCCCCGGGCGATCCTAACCATCGCTTTTCAGTTCCCATTCGAGACCCATCTCCAAGAAAACATCGTGGCAATGGCCCGCAATTATGTTAGGAGTGTAGTGTCGTCCGTCCAAAGAGTCGCAATGGCGATTTCTCCCTCGGGATTTTGCGCCGCGGCCGACGTGGGGCCCATCTTTTCCCCTTCAGGAGCCTCGCCCGAGGCTCTAACACTCGCACATTGGATTTGCCACAGTTACAGGTAATAAAAGTTAGTTATAACCGTGTAATTAGTTTGTGGCTTAGTTAAATTTTTTTAGTCTCGTATGATTGACTAGGTGGTTTTTTTAGGATACGTAAGTTAAAGCTGGCAATCTTAGTCTTATAATGTTGCAATTTAAGGACACCTGATTTAATGGTGGCAATCTTAGTCATATAAGTATCAAAATAGAGCAATTTTGGGACACTCAAACCCAATAATTTAATTTCAGTACGGAATTTATACATGCGGCGCCAAAGATGTTGACTTATACTAAATTTATTCTCTTTCCTACAAGTCAGTATATTTGGCTCTCCGTGTATGAATTTCAGACTGAAATTAAACTTCCGGTTAACTGTCCTAAAATTGCTTTAATTTTTACAGAACTAAGATTGCCACTATTAACTCAGGTGTCCTTAAATTGCAACAATTTTGTTACTTATAGGACGAAAATTGCCACCATTAAATTAAGTATCCTAAGTCAAGCGTACGACTAAAAATTTAATTAAGCCTAAGTTCATTGAATTTCTGTTCGACTATCGAAAAAAAACTCGCCTTTCTTTTTCTTCCTCGGCAGCTTACACTTGGGAGTTGAACTGCTGACGGCGGCCGATTCTGTTCTGAAGGGGCTATGGCAACACCAAGACGCCATCTTGTGCTGCTCTTTGAAGGTGAAGAAAGTAAAGCAGAACGAACTGTAACGTACGAAAATACCCAAACTGAATTATATTTTCTTTTTGGGCTTTTCCTTTTTCTGGACAGGCTTGTCCCGTGTTTACGTTTGCGAACCAAGCTGGGCTCGACATGCTAGAGACGACTTTGGTCTCTCTTCAAGACGTTGCTTTGGACAAAGTGTTTGACGATTTGGGATGTAAGGCTTTGTCTTCGGAGTTTCCCAAGATTATGCAGCAGGCGAGTTTTTCTTTCCTTTCCTTAAATGATGTCTCAGACGATGTTGTTTGCCGATGGCTTGTAATAACTTTCCCCCCCTTTTTAGGGATTTTCTCGCCTGCCCGGCGGAATGTGCTTGTCGACTATGGGCCGACATGTTTCTTACGAAGAAGTCGTCGTGTGGAAAGTCGTCGCGGGGAGTGAGAGCTCATCTGTTCATTGTTTGGCTTTCTCCTTTGTTAATTGGTCCTTTGTGTAGTAGTAGTAGAATAGGTGTATTTGATTCTGTGTTGGAAAGGTAAAATATTTGTGTGCATTCTACTTTTTGAGGCGTGTTTTGGTTTTTGATGGAGGTACGAGTTTTTGTGATGGTTAAGTTAATTTGATTATTTTTTGTTCGTTGTAGTTTCCTTTTTTTTTTAGGGTGTGCTTGATTTAATTTGAAATAGACAACAAATACGAGTAAAATAAGGCTTGTAAACGGGCCGGTGGGCGGGCCGGTCCGTAGCCCGCCACTGACGGGGCGGGGGCGGGCAAGCCAGCCTAATTGCGGGCCTGAAAAATGAAGGTCCGCCGTGCCTAGCCCGTCAGTTTCTTTTAAGGCAACGTTTGGTTTTTAGCCCAGTTAGTAAGAGAGTTCAAGCCCGCTTAAAATCAAACATTGATTATCCTATGAATGTCAGATACAAGAGATATTGGGCAGTTTTACAAACACAATATAGATAAAAATAAAATCATGTTGGGCTAAGTCGTAAATGGGCCAGGCAAAAGTTTAAAAGACTTATTTGCCCCTTTAAGTTTTACAAACCCCAATATCATTTTGGTCACTTCTGAAGCTGCACTTTGAAGACACGAACAGAGCAACCAAAACCAACGTGAAAGGCTTGAGCCTGAGGTAGAATTACGTGGACAATAGCTGATCAAAAAAATAAAAATATTAGTTCAAAGAAACCCAATGTTGGCGAATCAAAGAAACATTATTTTGTTGGTTCGCTTGAAATTTCATACTAATCACTGCCCTTCATCGAGGTAGCAATAAATGGCCAAGAAAGTCATAAGATCAATGTATACAAGCATGATTATAACATCAACTCACCCTAGATCTATACAGAAACTCGATCGAATAAACATCTCTCCAAGTCAAATAAAGTATTTTGCATACAGTGACAAATAAGAGATGAACACTTTTCAAAATATGCTCTTGAGATAAAATCTACACTCACTTGGAAGTCTTTCCGCCTGAAGAAGAAGAAATCGATCAATTGGAACGGAGGCTCTCCCTTAGTGTGCGAACAGAGGAGTTATATGGAGAAAATTAGAGAACCTACAAATGAATTTAGGGTTCTTACGGTTGCTAAATATATCCAAGGGCAAAATGGTAATAGCCATTAAACTTGGATATTTGGAAAATGTAAGATAATTTTGTAATGGACGGACATTTAAGATAAATAAACGAACGACCCGTTTAATAAATGCGGGCTTTGTAGTTTTTCATGGGCTTCAACTTATGAAACCAAACATGAGAAGATGGGTTATTAATAATTTTATAACCCATTTTCTAGGTATATCTAGTAAACCAAACGCTGCCTAAAAAGATAAATCTAGAAAAAATAAGAATAAAAGAAAAATACATCTAAAAAAATAAGAAGAAAAGGGAAATGTAAGAAAAAATAATATAAAAAGGAAAAAATAAAGAATTCAAATTGAAAAATATATTTAATTTAATAAAATTTTTTCATATTAATTTATATATGTTATTAAGTATCAATTATATATTTAAAAATATAATACTTATTATATTATTATTTAAAGAATATATAATATTTTATCTTTAATCCTAAGAAGCCCTCCTAGTTCACGAGGCTATCAGTTCTTTGAAATTGTTATTAGTTCTGTTTAGGTATTTTTAATTAAATAAACCAAAAAAAATAAGTATTAAGAAAATAAACACAATCTCAGAAGCATTAATAAAATAGGCTTTTTCGTACTCCCAGGATACGAGTTAGTAACTCGTATTCTGAGAATACGATTTACTCTGGCCCGCTGACTTGTTGACCTGACGTGGCTCCCGTAAATCGTATTCCCAGTATACGAGATAGTAATTCGTATTCCTGAGATACGAATTACTCGAAGACTCTTTGACCATGACATGGCAGCTTACTTGGCAAAGTAACACGTAGCTTTCGAATACGATTTAGTAACTCGTAATCCGAAGTTACGAGTTACGTGGGGCCCGACCAACTTGCATGGCCATGCAGGTGTCGGGCAATAATTGACCTAATTCGTAATCTGGTATTACGAGTTACGTGAATTATTGAAAATAATTGACGTAACTCGTAACACTAGATTACGAATTACATTAACTCGTACTTCTATCATACGATATAGTTTTCTATATAAACTCACCACTTCTCGCTTATAATTCAAACCATAAATCCTAAGTTTTTTCTTTTTATAACTCAAACAATGGTGTCAAGTCGGGTACAAGTGGTCGTATATTTCGGCGGGGAAATAATTCAATCATCCGATTCTACCATTAAATATAGTATCTGTCCTGTTGGGTATAGGCGAATTCGCCGTAACACCAGTTTTTCCGACTTTATATCGTTGTTGTTCGAAATTACTGGTGCTGATAGCAGTCATTGTTCCTTGATTATCCATGGCAAAAATGAATACTTTCAACATTCCCGCCACCTTCAACGGCTTTTTCAAATCTCCAACGAAAATGATCTACAATTTTTCATACATCCCGATTCAGAGAACAATTGTGTTGAGGTTTTTGTTGAAATAGTTGAAAATTCAAACTTTGATTGAACGAAGAGACTCATCGGAATTTTGAAGTTGGTTCTTCGAGTTATACATGTCCGGATATTCCCGACATTGTCTCAGTTACGGCAAGCTTCAACAATGTTTCTCTGGAGACGCCGACGCTTGGTGTTCCATTCAATAGGCCAGAATCCCTGTCAGAGCCAGAACTCGTGCTTGAACCCGAAGAAGACGTCGATGTTAGTGATTCAGAAGCGGACGATGATGATCCACTGTCCGAGTTACTTGATCCCAACGACGACGACGACGAGGAGAACGACGATGACGATGCCCCAGATGATACCACTCCGCTAGACTCTGCTGCTCCTATGTTGTTTCAGCCCGCTCCATTTTTCCAGACGTACCAAATGCCACCTTCCGGTGGTGACGACTACGGTGGTTACGGGGAGTTTTACGACAGAGAAAACACTATGTTTTGTCGAGGTATGATTTTTCAAACTAAGAAACACTTACAACGTGCCGTCGATGATTTTTCGATCAGGGTTGCTAGACGCGAGTACAACGTCAGCGAGAGTAGCAGTACACGTTGGAGTGTTCAATGTGATCACACGACTGATTTAATAATGTTTTCAATAGAATTACCTGCAACAGCCGTAGGGGTCCGCCTATATTTAGCTTTTTCGGCTCGCATGCCGAACAAAGCTATGCCAGCACCGCACTGCCCCAACTAAATGTGCTCACCTCCTCAATATCCTCCAACAGCTGAAGGTAAGTCAATGATACGGTGCTGGCACTGCAATCGGGGAACATAACGGCACCGAATAGCAGCATCGCATATCCCCGTGGCGATTGTTCGGCCTCTTCCTCATCGCTATCATCCGTTATCGGGTTCTGCAACAACCAACTCGATAACGACTTCATCGAAAGCGATGACCCCCTAATTTTATCCGCAGGCGGTCTAAAACCTAGCAACTCCTCGCAATCGTCCATCCACTGTGTGACCGTCCTAGTATGGATCACACCAGAGACACAACTACCATCTACAGGCAACCCCCACAAAATACCTACGTCCTGTAAGGTGACGGTCGCCTCCCCAACAAAAGAATGAAACGTATGGGTCTCCTTTCTCCAACGCTCTACCAACGCTGTAATCAAATGAGGGTCAACCCTCTGCGACATACAACTGTAGACGCTGTACAGACCCATTTCGTTCAACTTTCCTAGTAAGCGACCATGTAAGTTATTCGGTGCTTCTCTCGTACCCCACACTACATTCTCTAACGACCTAATCTTAATAGTTCTATCTATCGCTGCCGCATCTAACAACAAATCGTTACTACGGTGATTTGACTGCATCGTCAACACCGAACTATCTAAAGGCCCGTAAGAAGAATCGAAATCCATTCTACATTTAAAAAAAAACCCCAAACAAATAATCAATAAAAACATTTGATAATGATGAAATTAACTCAAAAAAGCGTATTTCGAATAAACACACGGTACCCGAACAAATCGCGGAACAGCGAGCAGCGGGGTAGCGGGCAACTCCCAGCTTACGGGCAGCGGGCAGCGGGCAACGGGCAGCAGGCTCGCTCAGCGGGCAGCGCCTGGGCAGGGCGGGCGGTGGGGCACGGCAGGCCGGCGAGGCACGTCGGGGCAGTGTGGCAGCGGGCGGAGGGCGGTGGCAGGCGGGGTGGGGCGGCGGAGCACCGGGCAGCGGGTCGCGGCAAGGGCAGCAACGCACGGCGGAGCAGCGGGGCAGCAAGGAACGGCGGAGCAGTGGCCTTCGGCGGGGTAGCAAGGAACGGCGGGGCGGCGGGGCGGCGCTGTTAGCTCGGCGGCTTCGTCGTCGCCCTCTTCGTCGTCGACCTCGTCTTCGTCGTCGACCTCGTCTTCGTCGTCGCCCTATTCGTCGTCGACCTCGTCTTCGTCGCCGTCGTCGTCGTCTTCGTCGTCTTCGTCGTGTTCGTCGTCTGTTTCGTCGGTTCGTCTTCTTCGTCGCGGAGGTTATTCAAAAACAGATCTAATTCGTAATCTGGGGGTACGAATTAGTAACTCGTACTCTCTCCACGTAAGGCGCACGCGCCACCTCGGACAGTAACTCGTACTCTGGGAGTACGATTTACTAATTCGTACCCCCAGATTACGAAAAAGTCTATTTTATTAATAATTTGAATTTTCTGTTTATTTTATTAATGCTTATTTGTTTTTGGTTTATTTAATTAAAAATACCGTTCTGTTTATGTATTTGAATTGCAAATAGATTTTTATGAAAAGCCTAATTGAGTTCCAAAAACTTAGGTGGGATGAGAGGGCAAATGTTTTGAAGAAAAATTTCACACTTGGACCCTTTATTGATTTGAAATTTTTTTTGTCTACTGCTCGTCATATAAAAGGTTTAGGGTGGATAAAAACTGCTAATGTAGTCTGTCATTTTATTTTCAATTTAGTCCATCTATTTATAATTTAATTAATTTAATACGTTATCATTTCACCTCTAAATTTTTTAAGTTATTGTAACTATATCCTAATGCATTAGTTCTCATTGTATATGTTTAGAAACTATATTTCATCCATCAAATATTAAAATTTATAAATATCAGTAACATAAATCTAATTATATAAATTACTAGTGGATAATATCACAATACATTAGTTCTCATTAAATATGTTTAAAAACTATATTTCATCCATCAAATATTAAAATTTATAAATAACAGTAACATAAATCTAATTATATAAATTACTAGTGGATAATAATAATCTATTCACATAAGCAAAGAATATCCAAAATCCTGGAAATAGACAAACTAATCTCATAAGTAGATTTAAAGAGAAAAGTATATAAATAATACAGAAATCTCGAAAACAGACAAAAGATCCCCTGAGGACTTGCATCTCGGCACTTTCGAGTTTCGCTTTTTCTAAATTAGGGATTTCCCTCTCGACCCAAAATCCTGATCTGGATTCTCACCTACCATCGCCTATCGCGCATTTAGATTCGGAATTTAGGGTTTATTGTTGGATCTATCTGTTGCAGCTTTCCGAGCTTCATTCTCTCGGTGAATATTTTCAAGAATTAGATTGCTAGTCGACTCGACCACGTCGACAATATGTTCTGGAAGCTCCCATCTCTCTCGGCGTCGTCTCCGGTGGGTCAAAGTTACCGGTTATTGCGTTATTCAAATGTTTTACTACTTCATTTTGCTGTTGGTGTTGGTGTTTCAAGTAATTAAGTCTTGAGCTGAAAACGTGTTCGGCAAGTTAGTTTCTGAGAGCGTGTGCTTTTCGATCACCAAAATTTGGTGTGCGTAGGTTGTTTGTTGGACAATGTTCCTGAATTGGTTCTGGGAAGTGTTGGGTTATGCGGTGTAGTTATTTCTATTGGCCGCTTTAGATTGCATAAAAGCGATATCCGCCTAACTTTCGCATTCTCTGCAGGTTGAGTCTGTTCTTGATAAGGACAACTTTACCCTGGAAGAACTTTTGGATGAAGAAGAGATAATCCAAGAATGCAAAGCGTTAAACAGCCGCCTCATTAACTTGTATGCTTGTCCCTTTTTCATATTGATTCTGTTAGTTTGCCTCTTTAGGGAACAAATATAGAGAGTGGTTCAGTTCCTTGAATTTGAAGTAAAAATTACAGTTTTTGGTGTTCTGATTGAATTTTCCATGGTTTCAGTTTGCGAGACAGAGCTCAAGTTGAACAGCTCCTCCACTATATTGTTGACGAGGCTCCAGAAGATGCTGATAGCAAACGAATCTTCAAGTGGGTAGACATAGCCTGTTGGATTAATGTTTCTTAAGATTAAGTTTTTGTCTTACTTATTCAAGCAATATTGTATGGATTGGGTGACAATAATAGTTAGGAATTATATGGGTTTTCTAATTTTTTTTTTTTATTTTCAAAATTCTTTGTGAATATAGGTTTCCGTTCGTTGCGTGTGAAGTCTTCACATGTGAGATTGATGTGATCTTGAAGACTTTGGTCGAGGACGAGGAGGTGCAACTGAAATGCAATCCCTAAATTAAATGTATTAATTGTCACATGGGTGTTCAATTGGTATAACTGACTGAATTCCGTTATTGAGTCGCAGCTTATGGATTTGCTGTTTTCTTTTTTGGAGCCAGACCGTCCTCACAGCGCACTATTAGCGGGCTATTTCAGTAAGGTTCGGATGCAAGTCTCTGATAAATGTACACCATCGTTTGAAAGCTAGTTTCATTATGTTTTTTATGCATCACAGGTTCTGATATGCTTAATGTTGCGGAAGACTATGCCCCTATTAAATTATGTTAAGGTGATTAAATTTGATTGCTGACTTAAGTTTCGAGCTAAATATAGCAGAGCTTGATCTCTGTCTATTTTGTCGTGCTGATTCTTGTTGCTACAATTTTGTCGGCAAGTTTGTTTGCAATGTTGATGATAAATGATCGATGCTACTTTTACACAGGCCCATGAAGATATTTTCAGGCAGCTAGTTGATTTGATTGGCATCACATCTATCATGGAGGTTGAGTGGCCTATAGCAATTTGCTCCATCATATATTGCTATTGTTTCTGGGGCACCGTTGGTTTATACTAGTTTTCTTTATTTCAGGTCTTAGTGCGGCTTGTGGGTTCGGACGACCATCTTTACTCCAATTCATTTGATGTTATGCAGTGGTTGGCTGATAGCAACTTGTTGGAAATGATTGTTGACAAGTTGAACTCCTTGGTAAACCGGAATTGTTTGTTTGTTGTCATTCATGCCTATCAATTACTTGATAATTTTCAATTCCTAAGTGTACCTATTCACATATAATATCATTACTCGTGCTATTTTTCTCTAGAGCGTTGTCTATGTTATGTATTTATGTGTTGTTGTTTTATTCCTTGAAATGTTTGTGCTCCCTCAGTGACACAATAACTCTGTTCCTGAACTTATACATTTGGGCCATTTGGATGTAATTTCTGTCAATTGAATATTTAAAACATATATGTATTTGTATTTTAGAATTTTATCCTATTCGCCATCTAGTTGGGATGTGAAAAGCCAAATTTGTTTTTGGATACAGTTTTTTTCGTGTTCGAATTTTTTTATTATTCATGGTCCAAGTTGAATCGTGTAATTAGGTGCTACATATCTGATACTTTTTTGCATATAGTAGCTTACTGTTTAGATATTTCAAACTTTTGACCCGGTGACCTTTTTTTCATCTGAAATGTTGCATGGTATTGTGTTGTGTTCTAGAATCCTCCTGAAGTGCATACTAATGCAGCGGAAACACTATCTGCTATAACTAGGAATGCACCTTCTCCTTTGGCCACGAAGCTATGTAGTCCAAGGTATCTATGGTTTCGCTGAATATTCATTTTATTCAAATAACCTTCCCTAGATTGCATTAGTTAAAGTTGTTTTTCTTATTCTTTATGACCAGTTTTGTGGAAAGGATATTTGGCCATGCACTTGAAGAGTCTCCATCAAAATCTACTCTTCTTAACTCACTGACAGTTTGCATATCATTGCTGGATCCAAGAAGGTCAATTCCGCAACCAATAATGCATCCATTCAGAAGTCAACATGTGTATGAAACTCCATTACACGTTAACCCGGAAACCGTTGGTGCCATTCTTCCAAAACTCAGTGAGTGTCGTGCTATGTTATTTAATATTTGTTTTGATATATTTCACACTATATGGAATTGATGTTTCGCCTGCTTAAGCTTAAAACATCTAATCCTGTTCTGCAGGAGAGCTGCTGATTCTTTTAGATGTGTCAAATGATGAGATGAGTTTGCCAACAACATTTGGTGAATTGAGGCCACCCCTTGGGAAACATCGTTTGAAGGTGACCAAACTTCTATGTTAGTTCATTTTTTGAGTGACACATAGCGCTCACGTAGCACCGAGATTTGATATGATTGGTAAAACTTGTAGTCGACGGTACATTTGGCAATGGAATGGATATTAGTTTGGTCACAGAATATTGGTTCGGTTACAGATCTTTTGCTCTACCCATTGCACTTGCTTAATTAAGCTTGTCTATATGACATGATGGTTAATATATTATTGCCTTTGGAAAATGTTGAAATCATGCCTTCTCGAGAAATATCAGAACTGTAGGTTAATATTTTGTGGCACACGCAACAAATTCAGATTATATTGCAGAACATTAGTGATGCATGGTCTTTTTAAAATTCTCCCGAACTTAGGGATAATGCTCCTTTTAACCTCTCCTCTTTAGGCATACATGAACACAGACTATATTCTTATTTAGTCATTTCTCGATTATGATTGTTTTAACTAACCACAGATAGTCGAATTCTTCTCCGTGCTGCTTAAATCTGGAAATGAGATGGCAGAAAAGGAACTGGTTGAGTCAGGAACTGTTCGAAGAGTAATTGACCTATTTTTCGAGTACGGATTTGATTTTGTTTGGATGAATAGTATATAACAAGTTATAGTTCCACAGTTTAAAGCTTGATTTTTTGCCAACTTAACTTGGTGAACTTAGAGAGACGTCGCCTCGCTAGTGCTATTTCAAATAATTTTGTAACCTGGTGCAGGTATCCATACAATAACGCTTTGCATCATCATGTGGAGTGCATCATATACTCATGCTTGGAAAGCAAAAGTAATTTTATTGTTGATCATCTTCTGGGTGATTGTAATTTGGTTGGCAAAATTGTACAATCTGAGAAAATGCCTGTGCTTTCTGGTGAAGCCAGTCAGGTAGACACCTTAATAATTTCCAACATTTATGGTTATTTTGAAAATTTTAACATTTACGAGCTACCTTGTTTTTCCTCTTCCGAGGAGAAATGCACTTGACTTGTAGTTGAGAGGAGTATTTCTATGCATTGTTTGTATCAACCTGTTTACTCCTCCCACCTGTGTCAGAGAGCAATGTGTATGCCACTGACATGCATGTTGCTATATGCAATGTTTATACCATCCATGTTTATCATAGCTGTGACTTGATAATGTAAGAATCATTGTCCGGGTTAAGGTCGAACTAAGTTTGTTTGTTAGAGACACTATTCATAGTTCATGTCTCCTCTCCATGGACAGTTTGTTTAAGACTTGCACTTTATGATGACTTGTCGTGCTATATTTGACTGCAATGTCCCAATTTAATGCAGCAAGTTGTGCCTACACCTGGAAGAAAAGCGCCTCGAGCTGGCTACTTTGGACACTTGACACGGATAGCAAATAAATTAATTCAGTTGGGTAACATTGATGACTGCATTCAAGCACATCTTAAGGTAAGTGAGATAATGTATTTTCACTATGGTAATGCTTATGTGACATGTAATTCAGAATAAGGAAGGTTTGCTGCCAGAACATATTCTTATCCCTCATCTGTTATGGTGATGCGACGTGCCTCAGGAAAATTTTGAATGGAATGAGTGGCAAACCACTGTCTTACAGGAGCGTAACACGATAGAGAATGTACATCGGTGGGCTTGTGGGTACGTCTTTGTTTCTCACATCCCCTCCTCTCCCTCCTGTTCCACAGTAGGGTTAAAGGCTGGGTTTCTCTAGTGAGGCTAAAGCATACCATAAATCTGTTTCTTGTAATGGAGAATAAACCTGAGATTTTGTTTCTTTGAAATAATTGGTGTGTGGTTGGCTGTGTTTTATTTTTATATGGTGCATTTCTTCATTGTGGGAACTGGTACATCTATGACTTATGTTAAAATGATACGCTCTCCTTTTCAGCCGACCAATGGCACTGCAAGACAGAAACAGAGACAGTGATGATGAAGATGCTCATGATAGGGATTATGATGTTGCGGCCTTGGCAAATAATTTGAGTCAAGCATTTAAATATACAATATATGAAAATGATGAAGCAGAGGTATATGCTTGTTCATTTCGAGGAAATCATGTTCCGAAAGTTCCCTAAAGCCTCTCCTGTTTGTAATATGTTCTTCACATACTTATGTACTTCGTTCTCTGTTGCAGGCTCAAGAATCCCTGGATCATGATGACGAGGTAACATGCGTAGTTCTATTTCTTAGATCTTTTACGTTTGAACTTTTGAGAATCACTGGCTCAGTCAGTGATTGAGATTTGAGAATGACTTATTTTAATGAATTATTCAATTGATGATGTGCCAAGCTGACAACACCGTATTGTTGATAGGATGCCTACTTTGACGATGAATCTGCTGAAGTTGTGATTTCGTCTCTGAGATTGAGTGACGACCAAGGGAGGTTAGTGTTATTCTATTAGCTCTATAACATTGTGTCTATTTTTACCTTGCTGGTAGAATGCTTAGGTAGGGACATGCACACATTGGCAGTTGGGTCATATTTTAGTTGTTTTATGAATCATGTTTCATTTTATGAACCGTCTCTAATATCGTCCTGTGTAGCAGTTTATTCACAAACTCGAACTGGTTTGCATTCCAAGAAGATAGAATCAGAGATGACGTGCCTATGAGCACTTCACCCACCGAAGGAATGGAAGATATCAACTTTAACAACGGAAGAACAAACAGTGTTAATAACGTAAGTAGCGATGATGATGACGACGATGATGAGGTAATGGTTGGCGAAGATCACGGGATCACCGAGGACGCTAAAATATCACTGATCGCCACATCATCATCTCCTACAGAGGAGGCAAAACCAATCTTCAAAGAACTCATTTCGGACAACTCCGCTAATAACGTTGAAGACTCTATCCTAAAAACCCATAATGGCAGCAATCCCTTTGAGGAAGGAACGGCGCCCGAGTGGGTAGCATGGGGCGAAGAGGCATCTGATTTTAAAGTCGGTGCATCAAATGTGAACCCTTTTGAAGACAGCAACATTATTAATTCTCTCAGTCTAGCGAACTCTGTTGAGCCCAGTTCGAGCGAAGAGTGTACATCATTGACAAATGGTTCTTCTCCACCTAATACTTGTGGTTCTTCGCGTCAGAAAAGTGTTTCTGTGCCCTCTTTGTTCGAGGAGGACGTTGAGTTTGTGGGCGTTGAGTTAGGGGGGACGGAGAAAGCCATGGAACATGCGATTAAGGAAGGGATTGTTGGTGAGGCTGGGCCACTGAAGAGGAACGTTAACAACTCGCCGAAGAAGGTAGAGAAAGAAGACGATTCAGATGATAGCGGTGATGCTGGGATGAGTGAGTTCAACGATGCTAACTATTGGAGAGTTGATCATGAGGTTGCTGTTTTGGAATGAGGATGAATTAATCATGGTTGAGATTTTTAACCACATATGGTATGAATTAGGCATGGTGTAAGCCAACCATGGTTAGATGTGAAAGCCCCTGACCCCCTTTCATTATGCTGAAGATGATGTGGTCTACCTATGTTTGATCTCTGCATTTTTTGTAATGGTTTTCTTTGTGGTTGTTTGGATGGATGATAGTAGGAGACGCTTTGTCGATGTATTCGTGCGAGACTTGCAAAGTTGATCTATATATATTATTATATTTTATATCGCTTTATACTGAAATTTGGAATATAATGAAAGAGTTAGTGGTCCATACAACAAAGAGGTTTCTGTTATGAATAATATTATGTAGATGTCAATATATTTATTAGTGTATAAATTAGGTGAAATAGTACATTGAAATTGCTTATAAATTGTATCCTTTTTGTAATGTTGATGTATTGAATATTAGTTGTAAAAGAATGTTATATTATAAAGTATATTATTCATTATTTCTATGTGTTGATATTACGCGTATTATGTTTTATACATGTAAAATAAATGTACAACACGTTATCAGCACGAGACAATAAACAACCGAGGTTCGCCGATGTTACACTCCGAGCATGAGTTCCGACCATTTGAATATCGTCGACGTCATCACGCCAAGGTATAATATATACATTTTATTTCATATCTTACAACACAAAAAGCCCGCTCTCGCGGTAACCCCCATAATCTTGTGGAGTGAGCACCAGATTTCGAATCCTAGCTGGGCCGTTGACTTTTAATATTATATTCAAATTTGACTTTTTACTTTTACTGCAATAACGTTAATGTTATTTACGCTTCGAATTATTTTTTCTTAATCAATTGTTATATTTTATGATAGTAAAATGTCGAATCTTCAAAAGCTTGATATTGTTGCTCTGTATATTACGGGCAAGAACTATTTGTCATGGAATTTGGATGCCGAAATCCACCTTGAGTCGAAAGGCCTGGGAACTACTACACAAGCTGATAATACGACATCGAGCCAAGACAAGGCCAAGGCCATGATATTTCTCCGTCACCACCTTCATGAAAGTTTAAAGGTGGAATGTCTCACTGTGAAAGATCCACTTATTTTGTGGACTAATCTAAAAGAAAGATACGACCATCAGAGGACTGTGATCATACCAAATGTCCAATATGAATGGACAAACTTACGGTTTCAAGATTATAAATCTGTAAGTGATTATGATTCTGCTATATTCAGTATTACTTCTCAATTAAGATTGTGTGGATAGGAAGTTACAGAAGCAAGTATGATGGAGAAAACATCACCACATTCCATGCAGCGAATTTGTTGTTACGACAACAATATCGCGAAAAGGGTTTTAAGAAATATTCAAAATTAATTTCTTGTCTCCTCGTTGCTGAACAAAATAATGAGTTACTATTGAAGAACCACCAATCACGACCAACCGGCACTGCTCCCATTCCTGAAGTCAATATGAGACAAACTTTGTCCAAGAGATGAAGGAGGTTCTAATCTCAACCTCGACGATATTCCCCACATGGATCTTGAAGAATTTCTTGTCGATCCTAATGAATAAAAGACTTATTATTGTGTATCGTATCGATATTTTATGTACGTGTGATGTTTATGCATTATCATGAATTTTATGTACGTATGTGTGCTGTATTATCATGAATTTTATCTACGTATGTCTGCTATATTATCAAGAATTTTATGTATAATAATGAGTTTTTATTTTCTTGAGGAATGAACACACGTGGAGACATATGTCTTGTGGACAGCGAACGACTCATACAATACTCACGGATAAGAAATATTTCATCCGATTGATTACTCAAGAAGCAAATATTAATACAATTTCGGGATACAAAATTGATTGAAGGCTCTGGAAGAGCTAATATCTTATTATCCGGAGGAACAAAATTGCATATTGAAAATGCATTATATTGTTCGAAGTCTCATAGAAACTTATTGAGTTTTAAAGACATCCGTAAAAACGGATATCATATTGAGACTACAAAAGAAGGTGATAATGAATACCTTCAAATCACAAATGTGATTTTAAATAAAAAATGCGTTATAGAAAAATTATCCGCATTATCTTCCGGTTTATACTATGCGTATATTAATACAATTGAGTCGAATTTTATAAACAATGATTTATTTATGGTGTGGCATGACCGGTTAGGCCATCCCGGTTCAACTATGATGCGAAGAATAATTGAGAACTCATGTGGACACACATTGGAAAATAAGAATATTATTCAATCGAATGAGTTATCATGTGATGCTTGCTCGAAAGGAAAATTAATCGTTAGACCATCACCGGTAAAATTTAAGAATGAATCTATTACGTTTTTAGAACGTATTCAAGGTGATATTTGTGGACCAATTCATCCTTCCGTGGTCCATTTAGATACTTCATGGTTTTGATGCATCATCTAAATGGTCACATGTATCATTATTAACACGCAATGTTGCATTTGCTAGACTACTTGCTCAATTAATTCGATTATGAGCACATTTGACTGATTATCCAATTAAGAAAATACGTTTTGACAATGCTGGTGAATTCACTTTTAAAGCATTTAATGAATATTGTATGTCTATTGGGATTGATGTTGAACATCTCGTAGCACATGTGCATACTCAAAATGGACTTGCGGAATCGCTAATAAAAAGATTACGTTAATAGCAAGACAATTAGTGATGAAGTCGAAGCTTTCCTTATCATGTTGGGGATATGCTATTTTGCATGCATCATCACTTATTCGCATTCGACCACAAGTTATCATAATGTTTTCCCATTACATATGGTTTTCAGTCAGGAACCAGATATTTCTCATCTGAGAATTTTGGATGTGCAGTATATGTTCCAATTGCTCCACTACAACGCAATAAAATGGGACCCCAAAGAAGATTGAGAAGATATGTTGGATTTGAATCTAAGTCAATACTAAAATATTTAGAACCATTGACAGGAGATTTATTCATGGCTCGATTTGCCGACTGTTATTTTGATGAATCAAAATTTCCAACATTAGGGGGAGATAAAGAAAATAAACAACTCATTAAAGAGATTAGTTGGAATGAATTATCATTGGTTCATTTTGATCCTCGTACAAAAGAATGCGAACTTGAAGTCAAAAGATAATTCATTTACAAAATTGAGCAAATCAATTGCCAATTGCTAGACAGTTTTACTGACCAGAAAAAGGTGATTAAATCGCATATACCAGCTGTTAATGCTCCTGTTAGAATTAATACTTCTATTGATAATACTATAATAAAATTGAGCCGAAACCACAGTTGAAACATGGTAGGCCCTCGAGATCCAAAGATAAGAATCCTCGTGAAAGAAAAGGAGCAAATAAAATAGGTAGTCAAATCGAAGACACGTCAACTCTAAGAGAGTCCATGGGCATATAATCTGAACAGGTACCTGAAAGTTGTGAAAATATTGAAAATGAAGAGATAAATTATGCCCATAATGGAATAAGATGGAATCGAGATGAAGTCAACGTTGACGATGCTTTCTCATTTAACATAACGCTACATGAGATTAATGAAAATGAGGATCATGAACCAAAATCTATAAATGAATGTCGACAAAGAAGTGATTGACCAAAATGGAAAGATGCAATAGAGACAGAAAATAACTTGAGCAACGAAAAGTATTCGAACCTGTGGTCAGTATACAAGAAAACGTAAAGCCGGAATGGGTTTTCGTTAGAAAGAAAAATGAAAACGGTGAAATTATGATATACAAAGCACGGCTTGTTGCACAAGGTTTTTCACAAAGACATGACATTGATTACGAAAAGACTTATTCTCCCGTGGTGGATGCAACAACTTTTCGTTATCTAATTAGTCTGGCAGTATATGAAGGGCTCGATATGCATCTTATGAACGTTCTGCGTACTTGTATGGATCACTCGATAGTGACATATACATGAAACTCCCTGAGGGATTTCGTTTGCCTGAAAATTTAGGATCTCGAAATGAGTACTCAATAAAGCTGAATAAACCGCTCTATGGATTGAAACAATCTGGGAGTATGTGGTAAAATCGTTTAAGTGATTATTTACTAAAAGAGGGGTATAAAAATGATCAAACATGCCCTTGTATCTTCATGAGAAGAAGTGGAAATGAGTTTGTCATCATTGACATTTATGTTGATGACTTAAATATTATAGGAACTCCTCAAGAGTTAACTAAAGCTATTACATGTTTGAAACCGAAATGAAGATCTCGAATGAATTTTTGTCTCGGACTACAAATGGAATATTTAAACAATGGAATATTTGTCCATCAAGAGACTTATACAAAGATCTTGAAAAGATTTTATATGGAAGCACATCCATTAACTACTCCAATGATCGTACGAACTCTTGATGTGAATAAAGATCCGTCAGATCATGCGACAATAATGACGAAATACTTGGTGCTGAAGTTCTATATTTTAGTGCTATTGAAGCATTAATGTATCTTACCAGTCATACTAGACCCGATATAGCATTTGCAGTTAATTTATTAGCAAGATATAGTTCTTCACCAACTGGACGACATTGGAATGGGATCAAACAAATATACTGTTATCTTCAAGGAACTACAGATGCAGGATTATTTTATTTGAATGATTCACATCACGTTTAGATGGCTATGCAGATGCAGGATTTCTATCTGACCCACATAACGGACGGTCACAAACAGGTTACTTATTTAAACATGGAGCTTCAACAATTTCATGGCAATCGGTTAAACAAACCTTAATTGCTACTTCTTCAAATCATGCTGAAATATTAGCGATTCATGAGGCTAGTCGAGAATGTGTTTGGTTAAAATCTATTATTCAGCACATTCAAGACACTTGTGGACTATCTATTGAGAAATTACCTTGTACAACATTGTTTGAAGATAATACAGCATGCATAGCTCAATTAAAAGAGGGTTACATCAAATGTGATAGAACAAAACACATATCACCAAAAATTTTTCTTTTAGCATGAACTTCAGAAAAATAGTGATATTGATGTACACCAAGTTCTATTAAGTGAAAACTTGCTGATCTATTCACTAAGCACTTCCTCCAAGAATTTTTGAAAATTCATGTATATTTAATTGGAGTCTGTGAACTTAGAGATCTTAAAGGACATTCTCATACGGGGAGTAAATACGCGTTACACTCTTTTTTTTTCTTCACTATGGTTTTTCCCACAGGAGTTTCCTAGTAAGGTTTTTAATGAGGCAACAAGTAAAAAGTGAATCTAAATAATGATGTACTCTTTTTCCTTCATTAGGTTTTTGTCCCACTGGGTTTTTCCTAATAAGGTTTTAATGAGGCAATTTCTTTAGTGACATCCAAGGGGGAGTGTTATGAATAGTAACATTTATTATGTGGATGTCCACATATTTATTAGTGTAAAAATTAGGTGAAATAGTACATTGAAATTGCTTATAAATTGTATCGTTTTTGTAATGTTGATGTATTGAATATTAGTTGTAAAAGAACGTTATATTATAAAGTATATTATTCATTATTTCTATGTGTTGCTATTATGCGTATTATGTTTTATACATATAAAACAAATATTTTGTAACAGTTTCTGAATGGTTGTCGAAGCATATTTGCTCAAGAGAAAAAGAATTTATATGCTCTCCCTCCATCCCGATAATTTTATCACATTTTTCTATTCTGGACGTTCCAATAATTTTATCACCGTTCCTTTTGGGTAAAAAATTAAACACCATTTCAAACGTAATTGGAGGAAAAAGTAAATGGTGGGAATAATTAGGAAAATGTTATAAATTTAAGCGAGTTTTTTATGTCTAACCCCATTGTACTATATTATGATAATAATGCCACCTTAATTTGCATGTCCAACAAATTATGTGATAAAGTTGCTGGGACATGAGTATAAAATGGACTGCCGAATAAGTTTCTTGGAATATTCAAACAATTTTCGCGTAAATCACACACAACAATGGGTTATTTTAAGAAAATGGATTACTTTTTATCCCTTTTAAATAATATAACAAAATTAATCACCCTTTTTAATATAAAATAAAACCAACGAACCATCGACAAAAAACAGAAAATCGAGCCAAAAAAGAGCAAATACCAAATCATCCAACGAATTTCCACTAGATCCGGAACACCCAAGATCCAAGACTCTCGATTATGTTCTTCAATGCATATACAATAAGTAATCTGGCATTTCGTTTTCTGCAATTTCGTTAAATTGTACTTTCGGGCATTGCAAATTTCGTTCATGTTAACCACATTTTACGTTTCGAGTATCGGGAACCATCATTGGGTAGTTGTGGTTAGCATTTTCACGGTCGATCTGTGTGAATTTGATGGAAAGTGCCATTTTTCGATTATTCGAATATATTATTCGAATTTTTTCCTGTTCGAAAATATTGTTCAAATAAGTATTTTTCTACATATCAAATTCGAATCTGTTATTCATAACAATACTTTATTCGAGTATGTTATTCGACTGTTTTTTGCTCCAAAAGATAGTTCGGATAAGTGTTCTTTCAACATCTTGGAATGGTTCGATGTACGTACTAGATTATTAATTCGAACAAGCTTTTCGGGTAATAGAATAATTCGAATACATTACTCGAATATTTTTTTCGAGTGTTTAATTTATCCGAATAGTACATTTGATTTAAAATTCGAGTTTATTTATATGTAGGTTATGCCGACCAGCGTCATGTTGATTACAATGGAGAATGGATTATTGGAGATGAAAACAAGTATAGATGGGTTACAAGGATGGGAACAAATATAAAGTCCATTGGGTTCGATGGTGATTGCTATTTGCTCGAGTATATGCGAAACGAAATATATGCGTCTATTAGTGTAAGCGAGAGGCCGGAGTTGAAGTTGAGTAATCAACTACGTATGAAAGGTATGGAAGGTTGTGCTTTATTTTATATAAGGAATGATAGAGACTTGAAGGGTTATATCTACTTAGGGGGTCCAATGGATATGCCGATTCTCTATGTAGAAATCGGACGTGCTACGACCCTTCTCCGTCAAACTCTTGCGGATGATGAGGTTAGTCCTCTTCCAGTTGAGGTTCGCAGCGGTGGAGGTGGTTACAACGATGATTATTTTGATCGTATCATCGACTTCGGCAGTGATGACGATTTGAATTATGGCGGTGAGGTCACCATGAAGCGAACATGCACACCAACTTTGATGAGAATGTTGTTATATGGCAGAACGTGCACATCAATTTTGATGGCGTAATCGAAGAAAATGCAGATAGGGATGAGGAGGAAAATGAGGAGGAAAATGCAATTATCTGATCGGTATTTCTTTTACGGATGGTTCCACCATGAGAGTCGGTGACGAATTTGAGGATAAGAAGGCTGCCAAGAAGAGGATCCAAAGAGTTGCCGTTGATGCATCCTTCGAGCTCCGTAGCGTAAAATCTTCTCAATCGGTCTACGCCGTGAAATGCAAAGAGGAGGGATGTAGTTGGAAGATATGGACGACAAGGATTAAGGATACATCCGCAGTTGATTCGACATATTGCAACACACATACGTGCGACCTTGCAAATCGGAATGCAAGACTTACTAAAGCATCATCATCCTCCGTGAGCGATATGCTGCTTGAATCTTTTCAAGTCTCTACAAGTACATCGGCCCCTAAACTGTTGGGAGTGGTGAGAGTGCAACTCGCCGGAGATCGCCGGGAATGGCCGGAGAAGGTCGCTGGTGGGACCTGCTCGAACTGGAGTTGAAGAAAGCTGAAGAATCAAGTGTTGATGGTCGCGATTAACAGCTACCGTCCGATCCATGCGCGCAATATCCAAGGGATCAGATTTAAAGCTGGACGTTTAAATACGGATCGTCGGATGGCGCGCGAAAGCTGTGGACAGTCCAGATTAGAAGATGCAAGATGATGCGGATGATGATTATCGATCGTTAGATCAAGATCGGGCGGCTGGAATTGAAGACGGGTTTTCACTTATAAACTCGTCATGCGAGTTATGCTTGATCACGCGATACTGTACGGGCGATGTGGAGTCTCCTTAAGCATTGGATCGGAATAATTGGACGGATAGGGTAAGTCGAGAATCACACTTTAAGCATGAGCTCAGTTCTATATAAATCAGACTTCTAAGTCCGACTAGGCATCTTTGAGAGCTCGTAGCATTTCGCAGAGTGAGAATCACGATGTGAGTTAAACACAAAAGTTGTACAGGGCACGGCATCGTACAATTTTGATGTTGTGATTAATACGAAAGGGAGCTCGGTTGATCCGTAGACGTAGGCCAAAGATTGAGCCGAACCACGTTAAACAATGTCTTGACAAAGTGTGTGTGTGTGTGTGTGTGTGTGTGTGTGTTGCTGTTTTTGAGTTCGATTGAGCTTGTTGTTGCTCAGATCGATCCAGAACTTAAATACATAGAAAATACATTGAAATCTCTATCTAAGGGTGGCCATTCCTCAACAAGTGGTGCGGTGAGCGTGGAACGAAGGAGCTCGATTCCCGAACAATGGCTACGATGACTAAGCTCGAGATGGAAGTTTTCAATGGGGTGAATGATTTTGGGCTGTGGAAGCTCAAAATGAAGGCCGTGCTCGTGGAGAAAGGCTTGGAGGAAGCCTTGAAGCCGAAGGCAGAGATGGAACCCAACACTTTAACCGCAGCTCAGAAGAAAAGATCAGAGAAAAGGCATTCTCAGCCATGATCTTAAGCTTATCAGATGGTGTGCTTCGTAAGGTGGCATATGAGACTTCGGCTGAGGAGTTGTGGAAGAAGCTAGACTCCCTTTACATGACCAAATCTTAGCTAGAAGGTTGTATCTCAAGCAAGCACTCTATAGGTTTCAAATGGAGGAGGGAACAGCCATTGAAGAGCAGCTCAATCAGTTCCAGAAGTTAATACTTGATTTGCAAAATATTGGAGAGGAAATCAAGGATGAGGATCAAGCACTTTTGCTGCTTTGTTCATTGCCCAAAACCCATGAATACTTCGAAGAGGCACTTCTCTATGGAAGGGAGAAGCCAAACATGGAAGATGTGTGTCTGTAGTGAGTACAAAGCAACTCAATACCAGAATTCTATCAAGGATAGCAACTTAACCAGTTTCTGCCGCAGAACTGCTAAATGTGAAAAATAGAACCAATCCAAGGTGGAAGAAGAGCAAGGGGAAGGAGGTTGCTGAGCCTAGGAGGTGCTTTCATTGCAATGAAGTGGAGCATTTCAAGAGGAACTGCCCAAAGCTGCAAAAACAAGGTAATGCAAACTCAATTAACCAATGTGATGATTGTTTTGATTTTGCAGAGGTGTTGGCTGTCTCGGAGCTTGAGAGGAGGGAAGAATGGATCCTAGACTTAGGGTCTAGTTTCCATATAACCTGCAAAAGGAGTGGTTGCATGACTTCAAGAAGTTAAAAGGAAAAACAGTGAATGTGGGAGATGGAAAATGCTTCGAGGTAAGTGGTTGTGGTTCTGTTAAAATGAAGCTTGCTAATGGGGTGTTGAGTGTCCTCAAGGATGTTAGGTATGTCCCTGAGCTGAGGAGGAACCTTATATCCGTCGGAGCTTTGGATAGGAGAGGATTCAACACAAGTATAGCAACTGGAAAATTCAAGTGAAAAGGCAGACTAGGCTGATTCTGTCAGGCCGTAGAAGGTAGTGCATACGTGCTCGAGGGTTTCTCTATGGTGTAGAGTGCACATCCTAAAACTAGGGAATATGGTGGTTCAAATGGTGGGCAATAGGTGCCACAAAAAACTTGGGAAGAAGTAGAAATAGATCGAGCAAAAGGCAAGCTCGCAGCAGTTTTTCAGAAACCTGCTACTGATACAACAGGGCTGGTCAAGATGGCGACTTTCGATGACCTTTCCGAGCCCGAGATGGAGTTGTTTGAGCCACGAGGTGAAGGAACCTCAAGTCCACATGGCAAGGGTGGATTTGAGGTGGAGAATAGCTCAAGCTATGCGGAAGAAAACGAAGGAAAATCGATCGAAAGTCCGGCTGTTAAATCAATGTGTTAAAAAACTGATGAATCTGATTTCGCAGATTATGTTGCAAATGCGGCTGTGGATGCGAGGAAGGGCAAGAAGAGAGTGATTCCTAGCTGGGGAAGAGTCCATGAGGTGGCTCAATTGGCTGGGATGGAGGGATCTTCGAGCCGAACGAAGGAAGTGAGCTCAAGTGTTCGAGTCGATTCCAAGTGGGAAATTTCAATCCTACTTGGCGGTGGCAAGTTCATTCTTGAGGCTCGCAGCTCCTAAGGGAGCTGGTTGATCAATCGAGCAAGGGCGTATTGATCGAGGTGGAACTTTGATGGAGTTTCGAAGCTGATGAAAGTGATTCTCAAAACAGAGGTAAGCTGATTTTTTTGGTGAACTTTGGGGCAAATTTTCTGGCGTGTTCGGGCAGCTATGGAGACTCTGGGAGTTGGGTTCGCGAGTTCACAGTCTCGAGGTGGAGATTGTTGGGAGTGGCGAGCCTGCAACTCGCCGGAGATCGCCAAGAATGACCGGAGAAGGTTGCCGGTTGGAGCTGCTCGAACTGGAGTTGAAGAAAGCTGAAAAATCAAGTGTTGGTGGTCGCGATTAACAGCTACCGTCCGATCCATGCGCGCAAAATCCAAGGGATTAGATTTAAAGATGGACGTTTAAATACGGATCGTCGGATGGCGCGCGAAAGTTGTGGACGGTCCTAGAAGATGCAAGATGATGCGGATGATGATTATCGACCGTTAGATCAAGATCGGGCGGCTAGAATTGAAGACGGGTTTTCACTTATAAACTCGTCATGCGAGTTATGCTTGAAAACGCGATACTGTACGGGCGACGTGGCATCTCCTTAAGTGTTGGATCAGAATAATCGGACGGATAGGATAAGTCGAGAATCACACTTTAAGCATGAGCTCAGCTCTATATAAACAAGACTTCTAAGTTCGACTAGGCATCTTTGAGAGCTCGTAACGTTTCGCAGAGTGAGAATCGTGGTATGAGTTAAACACAAAAGTTGTAGAGGGCACGACATTGTACAATTCTTGTGTTGTGATTAATACGAAAGGAAGCTCGGTTGATCCATGGACGTAGGCCAAAGATTGGGCTGAACCACGTTAAGCACTGTCTTGACAAAATGTGTGTGTTGCTGTTTTTGAGTTCGATTGAGCTTGTTGTTGCTCAGATCGATTTAGAACTTAAGCATAAATAAAAAATACATTGAAAACTCTATCTAAGGGTGGCCATTCCTCAACATAAACTAATTCAAACAATGATGAGAAATCGTGGGATCGAAGTTTCATACTTCAAAGCATGGAAAGGAGGCATTTTAGCACAAAATGCAATGAAGGGTAACCCCGACGAGAGTTACAAGCTATTACCGTCATACTTGTCGACATTGAAAAGGTTGAATCCGGGAACCTAATAAGTCTATATCTAGACAATGAGCGGAGATTTAAACATGTAGTCCTATCCCTTGGTGCTTGTATTGCGGGATACCGTCATATGGGGAAGGTTGTTTGCATCAATGACACTTGGTTTAAAGGAAAGTATAAAGGTACGTTAATAGTTGCATCGGCAGAGGATGGCGACAGCCATAAGTTTCCTTTGGCTGGGGCATAATTGACGATGTAGAGTCTATTGAAGCTTGGACGTGGTTTTTGAACGAGCTCTTGGCAGTCGTACCCAATGAGGAAGATCTTGTTATCGTCTCCGATAAAGCTGCTTCAATCAAAGCTGGCCTTTCAAACATCTACAATCGTGCACACCACAGTCATTGTATTTGGCATCTATCGCAAAATATGAAAGGCCATTGTAAGAAGCAGGGTGCGACTGAGATGTTCATGCGGATTGCTAAACTATACAAGCAATGCGACTTTGATACACAATATAAGGATTTTGAGAAATGGTTTCCCGCCGCACATGCGTATTTGGAAGTAATGCTACTAAGGAGCGATGGAGTAGATCTTATTCTCCAATAACTAGCTATAACATCATGACTACGAATGGAGTCGAATCGATCAATGCAAGACTCCGTGAAGAAAGAAAGCTCCCAATCATTGCGCTTCCAGATTCGATACAGAGGATGATGACGGATTGGTTTGCTAGATGCAGACATAAATCCATGCAAGCAACCACACAGTTTATCGCAACGGTGGAAACAATAATCCGTGAAAGGTATACGCTAAGTCAAGGGTATGAAGTTGGTGAACCACTCCGCAAAGATGTCCAATCTTCAGGGAGTCGTGCCGCTGTTAATTTGAAGTCGAAGACAATGTATGTGCCGCCAATTCGATATCGACAGGATTCCGTGCCCGCATGCAATCGCAGCGAGTCTACGAGCGACATGTCTTTCTATCCGTTGTGTTCGAATTATTATTCTGTGCTAACGTGGCAGTTCGCTTATCATAGACGAGTTTCTCCGGTTCCGGATCATGTCGAATGGGATACCGTGGAGGAATTGGTGTTGTCGCCTTGATTCGTAGCAAGGCGTGGTAGGAGAAAAGAGTAGGTTTCCGTCCATCGGTGAGTTTGGTCGTAGATGATAATTATATTGTAATTTGATCAGTGATACAATATTGCTATGGATATTTTAAGATTTTATCGTTGGTAAGATTTCATATTTGGATTCATATTGGATATTTAGTCTCTCTTTTCCGAATGTTGTATGGAGGTTCGAATAGCTCGAAAATGTTACTCGAATAAAATTGTGTTAAAGATAAAAAATGAACTTATTCGAGTATGTTTGGAAAATTGAATACATTCGGATAAGCTACTCGAATAAGGTATTTTTATTAGAATAAAAGAAAAGTTGGAATAACAGAATTAACCTGTTAAAGAACGAAAATGAACTTATTCGAGTATGTTTGAAAAATCGAAAATATTCAGATAAGTTACTCGGATAAAGTATTTTTTATTAGAATAAAAGAAAAGTTAGAATAACAGAATTAACCTGTTAAAGGTTGAAAACGAAATTATTCGAGTACAGTTGGAAAATCGAAAACGTTCGGATACACTACTCGAACAATGTATTTATTAGATTAGAACAAAAGAGAAGTTCTAATAACAGAATTAACCTATTAAAGACCGACAATGAAATTATCTGAGTATAGTTGGAAAATCGAGAACATTCGGATAGGATTTGAGTAATGTATTTTTATTCGACTTGTTTCTTATAAAATTCGAATTATGTTTGTCTCAATATCTAGGTGTAGAAATATCAATATTTCGATGTTTTAGAGCCTTTACAAAGTTAATAATTCGTTTGATAAACAAACACAATGTTTGATAATAATCGTGGAATGAGTTATGATGGAATGACAAATAGTTCGAATTTTGTAGAGATGATATTTGATAACAATCGAGTATAATTCAACTTTTGTATAGATGATATCATATCTTAATTTGATATAAATTACTTCATGAATCTGTAAAACACTAATAATCTAAGATAAACAACATATTTAACATTACATGATAATAGTAATAATAATATTTGGATTTTTAATAACTATTTTTCGAATGATGTGTGGAAGTTCGAATAGGTTCGACAACGATACTCGGATAATGTTTAATATCGAAGTTCAACAAATGCAGGTATTCGAGTGATTTTGGAAAATCGAAAACATTTGAATACATTACTCGAATAAGGTATTTTATCCGCATAACAAAAAGGTTCGAATAACAGTGAAACCTGTCAATGTTTCATCTCAAATACATTCATCCCTAAGTCAACAATTCATCCCGAAATCAACATTTCATCCCAAACACATTCATCCCAAAATCAACATTTCATACATTAAAAAAGAGATACATTGTCAAGCAGTCTAATTGTTAAACCATATATAAACAGTCAAAAACTTTCTAAACAAACCAATTTTTTCAGCGCTCAACACAGAGAGATCATCTCTATTGCCGAACATCGTCGACATAGCCGCCCGCAGCATATAAATACCGTACTCCCCGCTGTCCGACAAATAGAACAATTTCAGCTGCTTTAATACCAAACTCTAGACAATTAACTTCGATATGTAAAAGAACAAGATAAATGGATAACTACCTGAGACGTTGTTGAGGGAACTTGCCGCACCGCGTATATATAAATCTATCGAGGTTTTCATTTACCCCTACGTGTTGAAGCATCAACGATATCAATTCGGAGAGGGGTTCGACGTACGGCTTCATGAATCGCATGTCTGAACACTTGACCGGCCTGAGTCGAGAATATGAATGGTTCTCTCCTTGAACCGAGCGACTAGAAGCACCCAATGACTATTAAACGCCAATGGGATGACGGCAGCCTCCGCTTGGTTCCAGTTGAGGGATGGCTTATCAGCCGAATTGATTTCTCCCATAGCGAATAGTCGGAACGAGTCCATATCCCACGGGCGACCTTTGGCGGACTCATGACCGCTTGTGTGAAGTTGGTATTCATGAATGCTACTCGTTCCGCAGGAAGCGCGTAGCATTCTTCGCAATAAAACCCTATAATACCTCGTTGACGTGCTGCAAAAATAGCATAATATGTTACTAAAAGAAATGATTAACTAACTGGAACATATTGAGCAAAAAGAACATACCGCTTCGGAGATCAAAATTTTTGGATCAGATAGCTCTTTGAAGAATTGCTTCTCATAAGCCTGTATTGTGCTCGCCCGTTCCTCAGATCCACTCATTTTTTCCAACTCGACACTGACTGCATCCTAGTTTTTCAACCTCGACAAAATGTGATGCTCTAAGTTGCTGAGGAGAGGTTTTGTACTAGGAGGGGTCGATTCGGGTAACCACAAACGAGTTGCTCAGCACCTTTGATCGTTTCTTATCACGTCCAGACTGATCCCGTTTTCTTAACTGTTTGTATCATTTTTTCTCGGCCTCGGGCTCTGTCACCCCCTCTCGGCCTCGGCCTTCGTCACCTCCGTATCGACCATCTCAATCCCGTCCCAATCTCCCAATCTCGGCCTCCGTCATCCTCTCGGCTCCGTCGTCGTCTCGGCCGTCTCATTCTCCGTCTCGGCCTCCGTCACCGTCCTCTCAGAACCTAAAAATGGGAGTAATACGCAAAACCGAGGTTACCAAAAGAGAAACTAATTAAAGCAGGAATTACGTAAAATGTAAACATACCGATATTTGCCTCTGGCATATCATAACTCCTATGCCGTTCCCTTGTCGACCTCATCGTCTCAAAACCTAAAAATGAGAGTAATATATTGAACTTAAGTAATGTATACCTATATAATATTATATAAAGTAAACATAAAGTAATACATACCCTTGAGCACTATCGCGTGTAACTCCCTAATCTCTGTCCTCAACGATCCCATCTCGGCCTCCACTTTATTAGCGAGATATTTATTCTTTCCGCATATCCCTAACATTGGCCTTCAACTTGTCCATTCTTCTATCAATATGGGCGACTATCGAAGAAGAAGAAACAGGTAGAGGAGTGGATGCCTCACGTTGCGGAGGAGGGGATGCCTCACGTCGCGGAGGAGTGGATGCCTCACGTTGCGGAGGAGGAGACGCTGGAGGAGATGGACCAAGTCGATGGCTGCGCAGTAGACCGACATCCCATTCAGAAGATGCTCCACTATCCTCTGGGATATGGCATCATCCCTGCTGCCACAAAAGCAGCGATCGTGCGCCCTTGATCTGAATCAACTTCAGCATCGGATGGTGTAAGCCAACACCGCACATCCTGTGTATTTGTACAAGTTAAAAAACTTAATCCAATTAGGGATATGCAACTCTAAAAATCTATCTTATAAATAAATTTGTATACTTACAATTATCTCCACATCGTTGAAGACATGCTCCACCGCTTTCCATGATGGAGGAAACTTTTGCCGAAGAACTTGGTCTTCCAATGGCACATGCGGGGTATCGGGAGTCATTCATAGCTTTTCCTCCTTGCAAAATCGATCCCGACACTCGGCCAACATTCGTATGCAAGAACCTGATAAAAGAGAATATATATATAAGTTTAAAAAATATAATAACATAAAACAAATTTACTTACCTGAAGCGGTTGGACGAAGCCACTAATGTCGAAGGTTGTTTGGTATCTTCCCTTGGAGGTCATCATCCGACGCTTCTCCACTAGGCCTTTGTTCAGAC
Source organism: Craterostigma plantagineum (assembly GCA_027422505.1). Classification (NCBI taxonomy): domain Eukaryota; kingdom Viridiplantae; phylum Streptophyta; class Magnoliopsida; order Lamiales; family Linderniaceae; genus Craterostigma; species Craterostigma plantagineum. The sequence continues at coordinate 465,421 of JAPQWV010000118.1, forward strand.
CATATAGAACCTCGTCGAAGGCAATCCTTCCCCAAGGATATTTGTTGAAGCTATCGAAATCCCCACCAGACGGAGCCACCCGCTCTTAATCTTCAGGTCCCTTTCCACTCTCCGCGGCCCTAGTACTCCGACGAAAAATATAGGGCTGTGATCTTCAATTTCTCGATATTCACGTCCGCGTCGCCATCGGCGGTGGTATCGCACATTATATCATTAACCTTCTGCTCCTTATCATCTAAATATGTTACTCTCTTGCCTACGGGCCATAAAACAAACGTTAGTTTTTAAATTGAAGTAAAAAAGATTTAAAAGATAAAAAAACAAGAGAATCATACCAGGACAATGCCTCGTTGAAAACTCATTCTATGATGGTATCACTTGATCATCGGTAGAGTGACAATGCAGGTCGGTGAGCAAGCAATACTCGACCAACGAAAATCGTAACGGTCGCTCGCAAACGACCATCCACAGCTCCTGCGAGTCAGGCACATACTCGACCTTTCGACTCATCAGAAACCATACCAGCATGTTGGAGTTGTTGTAGACCTTTTTGGTCCAAATGACTATGAGAGTTTTGATTATTCCAAGTAATTATGTAAATTGGGGGGTACAAATTAGTAAACTCGATATGCATGTTAAGTGATGTTTAAGTATGTGAAAATATTCGATTAAGCGCTTGAATATGGTTTAAATGTTAAGAAAATCGAATTTGAGTGATCTTATGCTTAACTGGAATATTGATGTGATCACCTGGTTTTGAACGTTCTCGTTTGGATGGAATATCACTGTGTGCTATATATGGAAAATATATCCTGATAGTGATCGAGTTATATTAGGAAAGAATATCGTAGAGATTACCCGGATATGAACGACTATATATGGAAGATATATTGTATTAAGTGATATATGAGCTGTACACGAGATTGGGTTATTTTAGGAAAGAATATCACTGTGATCACCCGGATATGAATGACTGTGCTATATATGGAAAAGATATTCTGATTAAGTGCTTACATGTGATTGATCTATTTTAGGAAAGAATATCAATGATATATCCGTTGAGTGCGATATTAAGTGACTCTTAAATCAGTGAATCATGATCCTGCTTTCCTTGTGCGACTTAGGATTCATATTATGGAAAATGATTAATTGATTGGGCTTATATGTGGTAAGATGCTGATTGAGTCTATTTATGGAATGTGCTGAAATCGGATGAGATCACCATACATGGAAAATATACTTTGCATTATAATCAGTAGATCAAATCTTTCTCTGTGCGTATTAGGTATCATATTTTGGGAAAGAAATTAGTTGATTGAGCTTACCGTTGATAATATGCTGAGTGGAATTATATATGGAATATGCTGACTAACGGATGAGATTACAATGGAATGAAAGTTAATCTGTGGTATTTATGGTAAGTGATCATGCATGACCGTTGAGCTTAATTGGTTTATTTTTGGCATGATTGTTTGAGTTAATGCACGTGATTATTGAGCTTTATCTTGCATATTCTGTGCTTAACTTTCCTTGTGAAGTGTAGAAGCGAAAATTGGTTCTATATAGAGGAGAACACTTCACGATTGAAGGGTAGACAACGAACACACAAGCTAGCGAATCCCTAAGAGTTCTTGAGCGATATTTGCGATTCATTCATAGTTTGTGTTGAGCTTTCATTTGCGAATCTGTACCCTTTGAGCGATCCTTAGAAACTCCAAATCCTAAAAACCTTGTCTTCGGACGTGTTGTGTCTGCGGGCACGTTGAGCGCACAAAGGAGCACGAGTGGAGTCTCACGCACGTGGAGGGACGAATTTTGTGGATTCGGTGGCCCTTCGGTAGCAAGCTGCATCCAGTTGGGGAATAGGTTTCCTGGGTAAACGACGTGGATCGAAACTTGGCGTGCGTCAGCCTAGAACGAGGTCTAGTATCCATAGTGCTTCGGTTGTGTACGGGTCAATCATAGTGTAACCGGTAATACCTAGTGATTGATTGGAACTCTTGGGAGATCACATCCCAAGGACAGGATTAAACCCCAGTTGGGGATATAACCTGTATAAAAATCCCGTCTCACTTTACTTTCTGCTATTTACTTTTCCGTGAGACAAACCGGGGACAACAGCAAATAACTAGGTGATATCGTTGATACTAGTTTTGAAAATAACGTGATTTTTATTAAACAGGATTAGGGAGATAACTTGGATACTCGTACTGCTTTTTGGGGAAATAACACACTCTGCAGATATCTTCTTAAAGAAAAGTATTTTTCAAAGAAGAACAAGCCAAAATTTTTATAGCCTAATTCACCCCCCCTCTTAGGCATATTTTACACTTCATTTGGTATCAGAGCGGGTTACTCAACGAAAGGCCTAACACGCCTGAGTTAAGATCTAGTGGCTTTTTCGAGTGTTGATGTATTTGCAGAGGGTCAATCCCACTCTAGGCCGCCTCTCTTTGATGGAACGTACTACGCAGTGTGGAAGAACCGGATGATCGAATTTCTGATCGCTGTCGACTACGAGCTTTGGGAAACAATCATCAATGGACCATATACAGCCAACAAAACCGATGGAACACCAAAGGATGCTAAAGATTACAGTGCTGATGACAAGAAGGGAATCACGCGAAACGCAAAGGCAAAAAACATGCTCGCATGCGCACTTACACGGGAAGAATACATTCGGGTGAGTTCCTGCTCATCAGCGAAGGCCATGTGGGATATGCTCCAAGTCACTCATGAAGGAACCCAACGAGTCGTGCAAGAAAGACTGGCTCTACTCACTCACCAGTATGACCTGTTCTCAATGGAATCTGACGAAAATATAAGCCAGATGTACGCCAGATTCATGGGAATCATCAACCAAATGTTCTCTCTCGGCAAGAAAGTTCCCGACAGTGAACAAGTAAGATACTGAGATCACTGCCACGAGAATGGAATGCCAAGGTTACTGCCATCTACGAAGCAAAGGATCTAGAAGCACTTAGCATCTCAGAGCTGATTGGATCTCTTATATCCTATGAGATGATTCAAACATCAATGAATGAGAAGTCTCAGAATAAAAATCAGAAGTCCATTGCATTCAAATCCAACCAAGAAGAATCTGATTCTGACGACGAAGAAAAGGACCTGATGAACGATTTGGCCATGCTTACAAAAAGAATTGAAAGGTTCCAGCAGAAAAAGAAATTCAAAGGGAACTTCAACAAATTCCAGAACAAGAGCAAGGGAATATCCACGTCTGGGAAGAAAGTTCAGAAGTGTTTCCGATGCAACAAATCATGCCACTATGCACATGAATGCCCCGCAACTAGCAATGAGAAATCAAGGAAGCAGAAGGCTATGGTGACGGAATCAAATGACTCTGAACTGGAACAAAGTGAGGACGAGGATCACGCTTACATGGCTGACGAGGATCAGGTATCTCGTTCTTCCTCCTTGAGAAAATTCATATCCTAAACAATTTATATGGTTATGAAAGTGACTCATCTATTTCTGATATAGAAGGAAGTAAGGAAGATCTGTGTAGGTTACTTCAAAAAACGGAGAGAAAGATTAAGTCACTAAATTCCTTGAACAAGGAACTAATAAAACAACGAGATCACCTAGCTAAGGAAAAACATGAGGCTGATCTAGAGATCTTACGTTTGAAAGGAGAGTTAGTTACTGCTAAGAAAGAGGGAATTCCTTGTGACTGTGAGAAAACAGAAAAAAATACAGTGACTTATCCAGAGATATTGTAGAACTTAGGAACTCCTTAGAGAAAGAAAAACAGACAGTTGATAGACTCCTTGAGGGTGGCCAAGACCTAAATATGCTGCTGAATACTCCTAGACACATTGGTAGGTCAGGGTTAGGTTATTCCACTGATGAAAAGCATGTTAAACATTCCATGCCTAAGCTTAAATGTTTCTGTTGTGATAGAAATGGTCATTATGCATACAACTGTCCCTTAAAAAGGATTGATAAAGCTAAGTATGTCTGGAGACCTAAGAAGTCACCTGAAAATGCCATTGTTGTATCTGATTGTAACAGGAGATCACCATCTATACAGAATGATATCTCGTATGTTAACAGAAGTTATTTCTCCGCTAACATGTTAGGACCCAACAGAATTTGGGTACCTCAGAAGAGTACTTCTTTCTACAGGTACGAAGGAAGAATCCCAGTAAGAAAAGTAAGTGGTACCTCGACAGCGGGTGCTCCCGCCACATGACAGGTGATATAGGCAATTTTGTGTCGTTGAAGGCGGTAGATGGAGGATACGTTTCGTACGCCAACGACGCAAAAGCCAAAATCGTGGGAGTTGGTACTGTCGGTAACAATTTAAATATCACCATAGATAACGTACGGTTCGTTAGGAACTTAGAACATAATTTAATAAGTATTAGCCAATTATGTGATGATGGACATACCGTAGTTTTCGCCAAAGATAAATGCCTTGTTAAAAAGAATGATGAGATTGTGTTTAGTGCATCTAAGCATGGTAATATTTACTGCATCACTCTTGATGATATTGCTAACCAAAACGTCAAGTGTCTAGCAATTACGCAGGATATCACATGGTTATGGTATAGACGTCTGGGACATGCTAACATGGAACTAATGTCTCACATATCATGCAATGAGTTGGTGAGAGGTATTCCAGATATGAAAGCCACCAAGGACAGAATCTGTAAAGCATGCCAAATGGGGAAACAGACCAAGATGTCCTTTAAGCCCAAGAATGTGATCTCTACGTCCAGACCACTGGAAATGCTGCATCTTGACCTTTTTGGTCCGGTACAGGTTATGTCATTGAAAGGTAAACGATATGACTTTGTGATCGTAGACGACTATACTAGGTACACATGGGTCTTATTTCTTGCGCACAAAAGTGAGGCTTTAGATAATCTTGCGCCACTGATTAAGAAGCTAGAAAATGAGAAAGAAATGAAAGTCCGTAAGATTAGGAGTGATAACGGCCTAGAATTTGATAGCAAATCCTTTGCATCTTTTTGTGATGAAAATGGTTATAGTCATCATTTTTCAGCCCCTATTACGCCTCAATAGAACGGAGTCGTCGAGAGGAAAAATAGAGTATTACAAGAAATGGCTAGGACTATGATGAGCGAATATAATACTCCAAAACATTTTTGGGCCGAAGCTGTTAGTACGGCATGTTATGTCTCGAATAGGATTTTCCTTAGACGGAATATTAAGAGAACTCCCTATGAACTTTGGAACGACAAAACCCCTAACATAGGATATTTCCATGTATTTGGTTGCAAATGTTTCATTTTGAATGATAGGGATAAAAGAGGAAAATTCGATTCCAAGGTAGATGAAGGGATATTCCTAGGTTACAGCCTTCATTCCAAAGCTTTTAGAGTGTTTAATAATAGGAAGAAGACTGTTCAAGAATCTGTGCATGTTACGTTTGATGAATTTCCTAACGCAGATGCTACTGAGGAGGGTATAGTTGTGTCTCCTGCAGATACAGGTTACTGACAAAGAAGTGAACGCAATTCCATTGGAACTAGATGATATGTCAGAGGAACCTGAAGCTTCAGACGAGCAACAACGTAGAAAATTCAAACATGCTTCCAGCCATCCCACTGAACAGGTCATAGGGAATATCACTTCAGGGATCAAAACGAGAGCAACTGTACGAAACGATACTGCTGAGGAATCACATGACGTGCTGTTGTCGACCATGGAACCTAAGACAGTGAATGAGGCACTTGACGATGAATCGTGGGTGATTGCCATGGAAGAAGAGCTGGCACAATCGAAAAGAGCCAGGTGTGGACTCTTGTGGAAAGACCGAACGGTAAGTCCATAATAGGCACGAAGTGGGTGTTTCGCAACAAACTGGATGAGAACGGTAATGTAACACGAAATAAGGCCAGGTTAGTCGCCAAAGGTTATTCCCAAGAAGAAGGTATAGATTTTCAAGAAACCTTTGCACCCGTAGCTAGGCTTGAGTCAATCCGTATTTTACTTGCATATGCATCCTTTAAAAGATTTAAGCTTTTCCAAATGGACGTAAAAAGTGCATTTAAATGGTTTTATAAATGAGGAAGTTTTTGTCGAGCAACCTCCCGGTTTTGAAAAAGAGGAATTTTCAAATCACGCTTTTAAATTAAACAAAGTTTTATATGGTTTGAAACAGACCCCTAGGGCATGGTATGAAAGATTGAGTAAGTTTTTACTAGACATGGGTTTTACGACAGGAACAATAGATAACACTCTGTTCATAAAGTGCGAAGGGAATCACATATTACTTGTGCATATATATGTTGATGATATCATATTTGGCAGCACTGACATCACTCTTTGCGAGAATTTGTCTTTGCAACAGGAATTTGAGATGAGCTTAATGGGAGAACTCACGTCCTTCCTTGGATTGCAAATCAAGCAATTGGATACGGGAACATTCATATCTCAAACGAAGTACACGAAGGAACTACTCGAAAAATTCGGAATGGCTGATTCCAAGGTACTTCCCACTCCTATGCACCAGACCGCTAAAATTGACAGTGATGAACAAGGTACGCCTTTTGACCAAACTAAGTATAGAGGTATGATCGGAAGTTTGCTATACCTTACGGCAAGCAGACCCGATATTATGTTTGCTACTGGCCCTATCCACAACCGAAGCAGAATATGTGGCCTTAGGAAGTTGTTCTCAGCAAATCCTTTGGATGAAACAGACCTTGAATGATTATGGTTTAAGATACGATCAAATCCCCATTTTCTGTGATAGTACTAGTGCCATTAGTATCACTAAGAATCCCGTACACCACTCTCGAACTAAGCATATAGAGGTGAAACATCATTTTATTCGAGATCATGTTCAGAAAGGGAATATCAGTGTGAATTTCGTAGGAACTAATGATCAGTTGGCTGATATCTTTACGAAACCCCTTATTGAGAGTAGATTCTGTGATATACGCGACCGATTAGGAATTATTGAGCTCAAATAGGAAAGATGACTAGATAATCCTTAGTATCTCCTTGATATTATCCTTTAGGATTTCCTCCATTCTATTCCTTGATTCTATTCCGTAATTCTATCCTTTCTATTAAGATCCTTTCCATCCATGGGGAGATTATTCTTAGATTTTTCGACATTTATGTCAAAATCTATTTTCAGCCAATATTTTCCTTTTCAGCTAATATTTTCCTTGAGCTCTGATCTTTACTTATTTCCCTTCTTAATTCTCGCGAGATATCCTTTTATTCCATTTAACGGGCAGTTTCCTTAACCACTAAGTATTCCTTTTAAAATTCAAATTTTGAAATCCCTTCCTTATCTGACACACGTCTTGTCAAGATCACATCTCTCTTTAACTTTATTCCATCCTTATCCAAAAGGACTAAGCCTTTTTATAAACCGTCCCTTCCTTGTTTCTCCATTCAATTCAAACCCTAATCTCTTCACTTCATCCTTTCATCCTTCAACTCTTCGACATCAACCATGGTGAAAACCAAAGGTGCCGGATCTAAATCCGACAAAAAGCGAAAGGCTGCCCTAGTCGAAACTCCACCTTCTTCGAAAGTTACACGTTCCAAGTCAAAGAGCAGTCCCAAATCCACGAAATCCCCGACCAAACCTAAGAAGAAAAAAGGCTAAGATCGATAAAATTCCTACTCCAACCCCTACTCCTTCTCCTGCCTCCTCTGATAATCAGTCTGCCTCTTCCGAAAAATCTGCCCCACTTGAGAAATCTGCCTCTCCAGAAAAATCTGTCTCTGCTCAGATCGAGACTCCTCCTCGAGACAAAACTCCCTCCTTGGATCAGCCTGAGAAGGTCATGTTCAATCCTTAAAATCCCGAGGAGATCACCGACGAGATCAAATTTCTGACTGAGAGCGCCAAGGAACTACATGAGAAACTCCAGAAGGGGCGAGTTGCACGAGGAAGAAGTGTCAACTTTGACGAACTGGCTGAGAGCCAAGTGGCGACATGGCTGATGGAGTACGGCTGGGAAAACTTTCTGAGGATAGACAAGTCGGTGTATGTTGAGGCCGTGAAGCTGTTCTACGCCAATCTCACTTTCGTTGAAGACGAAACGGAGATTACAGTGAAATCTTATGTGCTTGGGACGCACCTAGAATGGAATAGCGCGAAGGTGAACGAGATCTTGGGTGTTGAGAACAAAGGGTTACGCTACTTCGATTTCGTCCACTGGTGTACGTCTGAGGTATCCCTGCGTGACTGTGTGAAAGCCCTATGGAATTCCCCATATAAGCCCAAATTCTCTGAAGGAGAAGCTCTGAACAAACTTCATGTCGATCTATTCTTCCTTTATAAAGTTCTTCACTTTACCCTCTGGAGCGCCCGAGTTGGCAGTGGCGGCCATTCCACCACTATGAACAACATGAGCATGTTGACTCTCTATCTAGTATCCCAAAATAAACCGCTCAATCTAGGGTACTTCGTTCTTAAGTTCATGGTCCATGCCATTAAGAGCTCTGATAAGGAACTTCCATATGGAATGCTGCTTACGCACATGCTTGAATTCGAGGGAATCACTCTGCCCAATGCTTGGGAAGATAGCGCAAAGCATGCAGTGGATATGGTCACACTTAAGCGTGTTGGTATACGCTTCGATGAGCGGAAAGGATGGTTCAAGACAAGGGATTTGAAGGCTCCGTCAAAGAGTCCGATCAGGAAGAAGGATCTAGAGAGCGACGACGAGCAGCGAACGATAGCTGATCTGAAAAGAAGCTTCAGGGGGCTTAAGGATGAAAACCGTCGGAATTTCAAAAAGATCTCACAGAACTTCAAAAAGGTTAACAAGTATCTGAAGGAGATCTCCGCGGCTCTTAATATCGCTGAATCCTCATCTGCCTCACCCGATAGCGATTCCAGCCCTTAGATCTTATTCCCTAGCAATTCCCTAGCTCTGATAGGATTAGTTCTAGTTTGTTTCTTTGCTGGTTCTTGGGTTTGAGGGTCGAGGTTGGTTGCAGGTTTAGGTACGCTGGTGGTGTTGGTCCCTCCTTTTTAATGATGAAGGGGGAGAAGTCAAGGCAATTAATGCCTTATTTTGTTATTTCGGAATGATATAATCTAATCGGCTTGCTTGCTTTTCTATGCTTATGTCTTAATCCTCTGTGCTTTAGTTTGATTAGGAATTCCGCACATAGGCAGGGGGAGCGAACTGATGTGATATAATAACTTGAGACATTCCGTGGTAAATTGTGACATTCCATGTGATATGACCTGGTAATTGCTAAACCTTTGCTATGTACTTTACATAGGAATATTAGCAATTAGACAGGGGGAGCATGCTATGAATTTGATAAATTTATTTGCTCTGATCATATGTCACATGCTTTGATACTTAAACATGCTACGTGCTTAAATGGTTTCATATCGAGTGACTCATATGCTTAAGATAGGCATTAATTACTTGTCATCATAAAAAAGGGGGAGATTGTAGACCTTTTTGGTCCAAATGACTATGAGAGTTTTGATTATTCCAAGTAATTATGTAAATTGAGGGGTATAAATTAGAAAACTCGATATGCATGTTAAGTGATGTTTAAGTATGTGAAAATATTCGATTAAGCACTTGAATATGGTTTAAATGTTAAGAAATCGAATTTGAGTGATCTTATGCTTAACTGGAATATTGATGTGATCACCTGGTTTTGAACGTTCTCGTTTGGATGGAATATCACTGTGTGCTATATATGGAAAATATATCCTGATAAGTGATCGAGTTATATTAGGAAAGAATATCGTAGAGATTACCCGGATATGAACGACTATATATGGAAGATATATTGTATTAAGTGATATATGAGCTGTACACGAGATTGGGTTATTTTAGGAAAGAATATCACTGTGATCACCCGGATATGAATGACTGTGCCTTATATGGAAGAGATATTCTGATTAAGTGCTTAATGTGATTGATCTATTTTAGGAAAGAATATCAATGATATATCCGTTGAGTGCGATATTAAGTGACTCTTAAATCAGTGAATCATGATCCTGCTTTCCTTGTGCGACTTAGGATTCATATTATGGAAAGTGATTAATTGATTGGGCTTATATGTGGTAAGATGCTGATTGAGTCTATTTATGGAATGTGCTGAAATCGGATGAGATCACCATACATGGAAAATATACTTTGCATTATACTCAGTAGATCAAATATTTCTCTGTGCGTATTGGGTATCATATTTTGGGAAAGAAATCAGTTGATTGAGCTTACCGTTGATAATATGCTGAGTGGAATTATATATGGAATATGCTGACTAACGGATGAGATTACAGTGGAATGAAAGTTAATCTGTGGTATTTATGGTAAGTGATCATGCATGACCGTTGAGCTTAATTGGTTTATTCTTGGCATGATTGTTTGAGTTAATGCACGTGATTATTGAGCTTTATCTTGCATATTATGTGCTTAACTTTTCTTGTGAAGTGTAGAAGCGAAAATTGGTTCTATATAGAGGAGAACACTTTACGATTGAAGGGTAGACAACGAACACACAAGCTAGCGAATCCCTAAGAGTTCTTGAGCGAAACTTGCGATTCATTCGTAGTTTGTGTTGAGCTTTCATTTGCGAATCTGTACCCTTTGAGCGATCCTTAGAAACTCCAAATCCTAAAAACCTTGTCTTCGGACGTGTTGTGTCTGCGGGCACGTTGAGCGCACAAAGGAGCACGAGTGGAGTCTCACGCACGTGGAGGGACGAATTTTGTGGATTCGGTGGCCCTTCGGTAGCAAGCTGCATCCAGTCGGGGAATAGGTTTCCTGGGTAAACGACGTGGATCGAAACTTGGCGTGCGTCAGCCTAGAACGAGGTCTAGTATCCATAGTGCTTCTGTTGTGTACGGGTCAATCATAGTGTAACCGGTAATACCTAGTGATTGATTGGAACTCTTGGGAGATCACATCCCAAGGACAGGATTAAACCCCAGTTGGGGATATAACCTGTATAAAATCCCGTCTCACTTTACTTTCTGCTATTTACTTTTCCGTGAGACAAGCCGGGGACAACAGCAAATAACTAGGTGATATCGTTGATACTAGTTTTGAAAATAACGTGATTTTTATTAAACAGGATTAGGGAGATAACTTGGATACTCGTACTGCTTTTTGGGGAAATAACACACTCTGCAGATATCTTCTTAAAGAAAAGTATTTTTCAAAGAAGAACAAGCCAAAATTTTTATAGCCTAATTCACCCCCCTCTTAGGCATATTTTACACTTCAGTTGTAGTGATCTCAGGCCACCTTTATCAGGTTCCCGAACTGGGTCATAGCGACCATCTCCGCCATTTTCCTTTTGTTCAAAAGCGTGCGAATGCATTCGCAAACTAGCATGTACTGTGATGTCAACGTAAGGGTGACATGGTAGAAATTATCCGCCAGCATCTTCGTAGGAAAATAGATCTGAAAATCGCAAAAAAAAAACCACTGTTATTTGAAAAACCACTGTTATTCGAACATATTATTCGAATATCATAAACTCGAATAAAGAATAAGTTACTCGAATAAGCGCAATTCAAATTTTTATACCAAAATTCACCTAAACCCGTTCGATTTCGACGTTTACCCATCATCGATTTCACATGAAAATAGGTCGATTAAACTAAATGAACACAAAATACCGAAAATCCATTAACGTTAACTCACCGTGACTCTGTCGCCGTCGACAATCTCATCGACACGGTCCCGTCGAAGCGCGCTGGCGTAGCTCTTTTCGTCTTCGTCATTGTAATCGTTGGCAGATTTGTGGAATGATTCGATTATTGATTCGAGTTTATGAAAAAGTCGAAGAGCAGAGAGAAAAGAAAAAGAGGGAATAAGGTTCGAATGTGGTGTTTTTAATCTGACCGTTCTCATTCTAATTTATTGATTTTTTTTTTCGACTACATACATTATTCGAGTGCCCTTTCGGGTTCCGTACTCGCATGCGTATTTATATCGGTGGAGATCTATTTATTCGGGTCTTGTAATATATTCGAGTCGTATACATTATTCGAGTATCTTATTCGAGTACTTATTCGGTTGTATATATTACTCGATAACTTATTAAATTGGTTAAACGGTAACCGTTTGAAATTTAACATTCTTAAACATTTTTTAGTATGGGTATTCTAGTCATTTTCTTCCTCGCTCCCTTTTGTTTAATTCTTTCGGATTTCAGTCGCTCTTCTCAAAATTCCCCCTCAATAATCCTATATAAAAGGGGAATTATGGATCGATTTAAAATTGAGTTCTATTCTAGGGTTTTATTTTCTCGGCGCGGAAAAGATGATCGAAGTGGTGTTAAACGATCGCCTCGGTAAGAAGGTGAGGGTGAAGTGCAACGAAGACGACACGATCGGCGATCTGAAGAAGCTCGTGGCGGCTCAGACCGGTACTCGAGCGGACAAGATAAGGATTCAAAAGTGGTACAACATCTACAAGGATCATATTACCCTTAAGGATTACGAGATCCATGATGGGATGGGTCTCGAGCTCTACTACAACTAAGTTAGGGTTCTTAATATTTCGCCCAATCCCCTCAACAACCACTTGGTATGTATGTCAATATTTGTCTCCGTGTTTTGCCTTGCTGTCTGTTCTTATGCCTTTGATGTGTCGCGTGGTGTGAATTGCGATTTTTCTGTTTCGATGTTATGATACCCAGCTGAAGTGATTATAGTCTGTGCTGATTTTCTTCTGCTGTCTTTAAATAGATACTTCTTTTGTTATGCTACTTCTGAAGCGTTTATTGCTTAATTAGTTGTTCCTGAATCAGTCCAATCCATGATTGCCTGCCCCTTTATGACCTAGCTACCACAATTCCATCTCATCATGTGCGCCTTGAGCGTCTTCAATCAAGCTCCCAAAATTCCAACTTTGTTTCCTTTCAGCTGATTATGTTCTTTCCTCTCTTTTCTTGGTCCAGTCCAGTGCATCTCATTTAATCATTGGAGTAATATATATTGGGAAATTGTTTGTATATGCTATACTCTTGAGAATGTTCGTGGTAATACTATTTGCTGCGTGTACTTTTCTTGTCTGAACACGGGCCTCCATTGTCTTGCAATTGAGAAGCTATGCTTTTGGAAAAACGGTTTATTTGACTATATATATGGTTTGATGTGTGGATGGATATTAGGTTTGTATATACGTTGCCCATTTTACCAACTTTTTGCTGGCGAAACCAAAATTCGGAATCGTCAATATGAATCTAAAACAGTATTTCTTAACTATATGATTTTCTAAACTATTGGAAAGTTCTTCTCACTCATGTACACATGTCATACGATTCACAGTTTCGGAACCTCAAACAGTAATGTATTAATAATCATATTTCTACCTCGATATGGAATAAAACCGTTACGTAAGTAACAACATCATGGCCTTTACTAAACAGTGTCTTCTTCTAATGTAATGTTATAATTTAACTTTAGATGATGATCTTCTTACTCTAGCATTAACCAAGAGAGAAACAAATAGCAGCAGCAACATACTTGAAACCGAAGCTATGGACATCAGTTTCCATGATTTTACAGAGAACGACTCCTCCTCCTCATCCTCATATATGTCCTCAGAAGAGGTCGTTACAATGGTTTTCTGCACGAAAATATAGTCGAATAAAGTCCCATATGAGCCAGCCATTTACTTCATATTATTTTTCAAGCATAATGTTGAATATGTAATAAGATTCCACTTACGGCGTTGGACATCATACGGTTCAGCGCATTCGCCTGTTGCGCTGCGAAAATGTTTTGGGCGTAGTTATAAAGTTCCATATCAAGGCTGTTTAGAGATGCTATCTGCTGTATTATATCTTCAGGAACCTTCTGACGAGACTGTAAGTAAAAAGTTTAGACGTAAGATTTCTATCATGTTAAATAAATGCGACTGAGATTAATCTGCCACACACACCTCTTTCGTGAAATTCGCAGGAGAAATGTGCCTCAGAGAACGCCCGCGTCGCTCTGCTTGCATTCTTCTCAAGTTTGTCACGCATGATTCGTATAGTCCCATTAACTTTTCAACGGTCAACTGTGGAACGAAAAGGGGGAGTATTATACTGAATGGAAATGGAGTTGAGTTTGAAGACACTGATGCAGGAGAAGATCTCGTGGGCATACATACATTTCCACGAGCTTTTTCCTCATTCTGATCGGTGGTGCTGCCCTGAGAGTTAAAGAGGAAAAAAGACGGGTAAGATTCGTCGTAAAGTCACATGAACATGACAGAAAAGAAAACGCAAGATTCTCACGTCCTTGGGATTCAAGGAACTCTGCTCTGCAGCAAAACAACATGGTGTCAATAAAAATCAAAACTTTCCATCCACAAGTTTTAGGTATTATTTGACTACGAAATTTGTGTCTCTCTCATGCTTGTAGTTTTAGTATGTACTTGAATATGATTAGTACCTGAAGCATTTTGGTAGAATCTGTAGGTTTTCTGTGCTTAGATATCACTTGTGAGCCAACAAGATTTGCAAACATAGAAGCTGATTCTTTATGTTTCTCGGTAAAGCCAATATAAAGCATATCGTCCAACCTCTTCTGCAAGCATCGACCATGGTCAACGACGAGTCAAAGTATACACTCAGCATGAGAAGGAAGTCCAATAAATAACATTGGACTTTCCCATTGTTTACCTTCGCTACTTGAAGCACATATTCACCAAGAGATTTATAATTAACGACGCAATGGCGAACTTCATGTGCTTCGTTAGAGAAAGAGTTGTTCGTCAGACCTGTAATCTGAGGATTTAACAAAAGGGGAACAGTCAAACGCTGTAGACTAAATGTTCCTTAATTGTCCATCAGCGATGCACAGACATTTAGTAAAATACTCTGATGACTTCATTCATCGACATAGAGCATTGCACCAGAAAGTGCTCGATTACAGAAGAGCAACCAACCATGTACCTGAAAGGTGGCTCCATTGTGAACAATGTCCATTACAGTGGGGACAGTGATGTAATCATGCAATGGTATTAATATGTCTTCCATGTCGTAAGCATTGTCGTTGACTAAATGTACTTGTCCCCTAACTTTTCTAGCATCCCTCTGTTGTATATAAAATGGGTATCTTGTAAGAGAATTGCCGAATGCGTTATGCACAAAAGCTCATCTCACAACGTCATACATACGCATTCAACAAAAGTGGAAACTTGGCGAACTTACTCGTGCAAATAAATCTTCTCTGATCCAAGGAACCAAATATTTCCAGGGCCATATAGCTAAAGTGCTCACAGCGGTATTGTTCTGACGAGCACGGGCGATTTTCGTTAGTTTGTCCACGGTTGTTAAGTTGGGATGAACCAAGAATCTCGCAGCTACTTCAACAGAGAATTCGTAAGTGCTAAAAACGCGCTCGATAGGGTTTCTGAGAATGGTCACGACAGATGTTCTCTCCTTTGGAAGTTTCGACATGACACTGTAGTCATCGTGAGTACTAACTAAACGACAGTTCGCTTTTCTGAGCCAAAAGAAAAAAACAATCCACATTAACACAAAATCGGCATGTACTGCAAATCTATAGAACATAAAGCACAGCAAGTGATTAAAGACAATACTGAAGTACCTTGGATTGAATCTCAACTTATCGTAAGATCGAGGGCATTCCATTGAGTTTGAGTACAGCTTTTTCAAGAAACTGTAAGGTAATCAGAGGTCGCAAAGCATCACTAACATTTTTTGCAGCTATCCCTTGCTTTATGATGATACGCATCCACTCGTTCTGTAATTTGGCAAAATTCAGTCGAACTTACCAGTAATAATAAGTGCGCCCTCCTGTCCGAGGCACGTGAAGGAAAAAAAGAAGGTCACGCAAAGCATGCTTATCATCTTTTGGTTCTGATTCCATAGCCGACAATGCCCATTTCTTCACCTTGTCCTCACAGTGTCTGAAGCCGTAATCATCAGTTGATCCATTTATTACAAAAGGAACTGCAACATAAAGACAAAAGCTTTGTCCCTCATGCTTATATCATCGAAAACACCAAGGTTTACTACTATTCACAATCTAATATCAAAAACTTGTACTAGTCATATTCTGGAAAGGCCAAAAAAAACTCACCGCACAAAAGAAGCACCATGATCGGTCCCACTTTTATTAAAATCATCGTTCTGGCCAAAACTACGTAAGATTGGGAAAAAAACACTAATGATAAGAGAAGAGCAAATGCACAAGCAGAAGCTATCGGCACAGAGAAAGATGAAACCTTGCAGCATTTAAATAGCATTAAGACTGTATTACTACAGTGTAAAACGCATGGATACAAAAGGGTAGCATACCTCATGAAACTGAGAGTGTTCTCAATGAATAACTATCCGATACATCACATCTCAGCTATTTTCCAAAATTAAGAGAAGACAAAAAAAAAATATGAACACTTTATAAAGGAAAACATAACGTCGACAGAAAACCCCACCAGCAGACAATAACGCGCGATCCAATTGAAAAGAAGAAGAAAAAAGAAGAATCGTCACACGAATTTATAAGCATACAACTCCAATACCTCGTGCTCGCAAACTCGTGTGTTTTGGGTTTCGAGGATAAACAAAAATGGGGGTCCCACACAACCCCCCTCGTCGTCTACGATCACGTTTTTTTCCCTCCGATTGGGACAGTACGACCACCGGCGACGAGCCTACAGCTTCTATCCCGCCCTTCTGAATTTCCCACCGAAATGTATTCACCGCGGTGGGCGTAGCAAAAATTAGCTGATTGAGTCGAAGAAGAAATCAATTGGGATTGCGAGCAATGAGAATACGTGGAGATTTCGTCTTCTTAATGTCAGTGTTCGATCAGTAGAGCGGGAAAATAAAATGGAATAATATTACGAAAATGTCCCCCAAATCATGGCCTGGACTACGGACGGAGAGAATCAACAAACAATCGATTGTTTCTTGAGTTGAGATTTCCACGCATGGATAATTTTCAATGTTTAGGAGTGTAATAGATTTAATGGGGCATTTTGATAAAGAGGAACGATTCATAACAGTTTTTAAAAAAAGGGAACGGGGTTCAAAATGACCAAAATACCCTTAGTAGAAAACTGGTTAAGAAGATTAATTATCACAAAATTACGGTTTAAGAGATTTATTAACTGGATAACCAACCGAGAAAGTTATTCGAGTGGAATATAAACTCGAAAAGGTTATTAGAATAAAAACTTCACAGCATACGACTACTCGAATACGATGCGTGACTCATTTAATAAATTAAACTTTTTACTGACTTATTCGAATAAACTTAACGAATTAGGCATTCGAGTGGCAGACTCGAATACGTTACTCGAATAACAAACTCGAATAAGATTAATTTTATAAAAGGCGAAAGTGAACTTAGAATAACATTCAAACCCATAACTCTTATAAACGACGGCGATTCGAAGTTCTTCTCCCACTCGAAAAATCGAAAACGCAAACCAGACTATCATCAATGGCGAAAACTAAAACGAAAGCGCCGTCCGTGCCTCAACGCAACCGTGTGGATGAGCAAATCGAAGACGGTCGAGTCACGGTGAGTTTTCGGTTTAATGGGTTTTGGGGGTTTTGTCTTCGTATAGTTAAATCATTCGTTTCTCATGTTAAATCGGTCGATTTTAATGTTAAATCGTTGGGTAAAAGTCGTAATCGATCGGATTTTCTGTGTAATTCGTCATTTGAAATTATTCTAGTTCGAATTCGAGTAAATTCTGTTAGAATAACATATACCTTTATTCGAGTGTCATTTTACTCGAATAGTTACTCGAATAACAGAAAATTTTGGTGGTTTTTTTGCATTTTCAGATCTATTTTCCGACGAAGCTGCCGACGGAAAATTTCTACCATGCCATCCTTACAGTGAACGCAAAGTACATGTTAGTATCAGAACGCATTCGTACCTTTTTGAACGAAGATGAATTGGCGGAGATGGTCAACAGGACTCAGTTCGGGAATCTCATAAAGGTGGCCCGTAACCACTACAACTCGAATATGATTTTGTGGTTTTCGATGAGCCGACAAGTGGAGTATATGCCTGAGTCGCAGGAGTTTTGGATGGTCGTTCGTGGGCGACCATTACGATTTTCGTTGGTCGAGTATTGCCTAATTACGGGGCTCGATTGTGGCGCTGCCGATCCGGTGATACCGTCATCGAACGGGTTTACAACGAGGCATTGGCCTGGTATGATTATCCTATTCTTTTTTTATCATTTTGAATCTTTTTTACAAATGATTTCAAAAACTAACGTTTGTTTTATGGCTCGTAGGCAAGCCCGTTATATATTTTCACGATTTGGATGCAAGAATGGATGAAATGTTGCGTAATGATGCCGCTGCCGGTGGAGGTTCGGGTGTGAATATCGAGAAATTGAAGATGGCGGCGCTTTATTTTGCAGTCGAGGTACTAGGGAAGTGCCGTGTGAAGAAGGACTTGGTCGTTACGAGCGAGTGGCTCTCTCTGGTGGAGGATTTTGATCGCTTCAACGAATATCCTTGGGGAAGGATAGCTTTCGAGGAGGTCATTTATGGTCTGAACAAAGACCTGTTGGAGAAGCGCATTGACATGACTTCGAAGGGAAAAATCAGTACATCCTTCGATATTAGCGGCTTCGTCCAACCGCTTCAGGTAAGTAATTTTGCTTTATTTAAGCCATATTATATTTTTTTTAACTTATATTTACTCTCTTTTATCAGGTTCTGGCGTACGAGTGTTGTCCGAGCGTCGGGGGCGAATTCACTGTGAGGAGAACCGGTGATCGACTCCCGATACCCCGAATATGCCATTGGAAGACCAGATTTTTCGCCAAGAGTTCTGCTCCGTCGTGGGAAGCGGTCGAGCGTGCATTCAATGCCGGGCAGATCGATGTAAGTATATATGTTTATTTATAATATGGAATTTTAGAGTTGTTCATCGCTAATTAGAATGAGATGTTTTAACTTGTACAAATACACAGGATGTGCGGTGTTGGCTTACACCAACCGATGTTGAAGTCAATTCAAGGCACTTTCGCACGGTCACCGGCTTTTATGGCAGCAGGGATGACGCCGTAGCCCAAAGGATAGTGGAGCATCTGCTAAATGGGATGGCGGTCTACTGCAGTGACCATCGGCTTGCTCCATCTCCTCCTCCGCGGTCTCCTCCTCCGCGGTCTTCTCCTCCTGCTTCTTCTAGCTCAGTCGTCGCCCGTATCGATAGAAGAATGGACAGGCTGGAGGCTGAGGTTAGGGATATCCGAACGGAGATTAGGGAGCTACGTTCGATCGTGCTCGAGGGTATGTCCTACTTGACGTTTATTTTACAAAATTATATTGATATTACGTAATACTTAATACTCCCGTTTTGTAGTCATCGAGACCCTGAGGCCGACAACGGTACGGGATATTGCGAGGTCCTATGATCGGGACACGCCTCCTTCGCCGCGGTTCGACACGCCAATATTCGGGAGGACGCCGAACGAACCCGACACGACGAATGTGCCGGAGACGGGGAGGGCCGAGGGCCACCAGGTGGACAAGACGACGGAGACGGGGGTCGTGGGCGGTGGGACGGGGACGGGGGTCGCGGCCGAGACGACGAGGACGGTGGTCGTGGCCGGTGGGACGGGGACGGGGGTCGTGGCCAAGACGACGGGGGTCGTGGCCGAGACGACGGGGACGGAGGTCGTGGCCGGTGGGACGGGGACGGGGGTCGTGGCCGAGACCGTGGCCGAGACGACGGGGGTCGTGGCCGAGACGACGGGGGTCGTGGCCGGTGGGACGGGGACGGGGGTCGTGGCCGAGACGACGGGGGTCGTGGCCGAGACCGTGGCCGAGACGACGGGGGTCGTGGCCGAGACGACGGGGGTCGGGGCCGAGACCGTGGCCGAGACGACGGGGGTCGTGGCCGAGACGACGGGGACGGGGGCCGGTGGGACGGGGATGGAGGACGACGCCGCTTCGACCACGACGGGGACGGGGGCCGTGCCGAAACGGTACAAACGGTTAAGAACCCGGACCGCCGTGCTCGCTACAAAACGGGATCAGCCTGATCGCGAGAAGAAGAAGGCGAAGGTCCTGACGAGTCCGTATATGCCGTTGCCGGACTCGACCCCTCCAGCTACAAAACCTCGCCTGAACAACTTAGAGCATTTCATTGAGTCGAGGATTAAAAATTGGGCGGCGGTAAGGGTGGAGTTGGAAAGAATGGGCCCAACTGATGAACGAGCAGGCATCCTACAGTCTTATGGGATGAAATTCGTCAAAGACCTGTCTACTCAAAGAGTTTGGCTCTCGGATGAGGTATGTTCTTTTAGCTCAATACGTTCTAACTAATTAATTATTTCGCTTGATAACATATTATGCTATTATTGCAGCACGTCAACGAGGTATTCCACGGTTTTATAGCGATGCAAGACCGCTTTGGGCTTCCCGTGGAGAAAGTGGCCTTCATGAGTACCAATTTTCCACAATTGGTACTGTATGAGTCCACCAAACCTCGCCCGTGGGATATGTCGTCGTTCGAACTACATGCTACGGGAATGTACAATCACCCGCACAAGCCGTCACTCCACTGGAGCGAAGCGGAGGCTGCCGTCATACCGTTGGGGTACAATGCTCATTGGGTGCTTCTAGTCGCACGGTTCAAGGAGAGAACCGTTCAGATTTTGGACTGACGAAAGCTGACAAGGACATGAGGTTTATAAAGCCATACGTCGAACCCCTCTGCGAGTTGATACCTCATATGCTTCAGCACGTCGGTGTAAATGACAATCTTGTCAACTTTACATATGCGCGGTGCGGCAAGTTCCCTCAGGGGAAGATCAGGTAAGTCTCATTTGTCTTACTTTTTTTCTTTGCAAAGTTCATTGTCTAGATTTTGAAATTGTTCTATTTTTTCGGACAGCGGGGAGTGTGGTGTATACATGCTCCGGGCGGCTATGTCGATGATGTTCGGTAAGAGAGATGATCTCTCCAAACTGAACGACGCAAAAATTCTCTTATTTAGATTCTTTTTGGTTGTATGTATTTGGCTTAACAACTGGACTGTTTGAACAGTTTTTGGAATGTTTTGGGTTGTTCAGGTTGGTTTCTGGTTAGTTCAGTTTCACATGTAAGTTATTTTTTTCAAAACTTTCTGTTATTTGAGTAAATCTAACACTCGAATTATATTCCCTTATACGAATAACCTATCCGATTTTATTCGAGCGAACTCTAAACTCGAATAAGTTGAAACAACGAAAACATCTAAGTTTCAAAACTCTCTGTTATTCGAGTAAATCTAACACTCGAATTATATTCTCTTATACGAATAACCTATTCGATTTTATTCGAGCGAAATCTTAATTCGAATAAGTTGATACTGTTGGGATGGACCCGATTAATTGACGCCGGCCCCCGAACAGCGTAACGTGGCTATAGCGGAAGCGCAATTTATACCGAGCGGTGTAGGGTGGCAAATTTTCGATTTTTAATATCTAAATTCAACCTTACACCATTCAGCTTCTCCCGAGAGTCTGAGATGCTTCTTTAAGCCTCGGGAGATCGCGGTTGATTCGAATTATCAAAATTCGAATTTATTTCCAATTTATTTAAATTAATAATTTCGATCCAAATTAATCGAATAAAGCGGCAACCAGACGTTTTTCGATTATTTGGAGACCGAAATAATTTTTGATCAATACCAAACTTTCTAGAATAATTCTACACTTCCTAACGTTCGCAACGATAGGTCTTTCAAATTATTCCGACATCGTTTGGTATTTTTCTCAAAATCAAATCTGTGGTTCGAAATTATTAATTCGAGTAAAACGGCAGTCTGCCGTCTTTTAACTATTTGACGACCGAAACGATTTCCGATCGACACCAAATTTTCCAGAATAATTCTACACTTCCCGACGTTTCCAACGAGGGGTCTTGAGAATTATTCTGAGTATTTTTCGTAAATCAAATCGTTAAGGTTCGAGGTATACCTTCGATGAACGAGATTTCTTCTGTCGTCGCTTCGGATGGACGTGGCTACACCTCGTCTGGATCCCGGGGCTTCCGGGCTAGATCGTCACGCCGGTATGACCTTGAACGAACCTCTGAGAATACTCCCGATGGCTAGACGCAACTCAGTTCGGGCGTCGGGACTCGTCAAACGAACCCGTCGGTTTAGCGTGGCTTGAGAAAATGTTTTTACCTCTTTTTCTTTTTGTTAAGCTTTCTCTCTAAGAAAAAAAAAAAAAACAAGTCTATCTAAACCTAAGCAACTCAACGTTGCTTTATGCATGATCAATTTAATTTTTTTTTTTTTTTTAATTGAGACACTTGTAACAAGTGTCATAATAAATAAAAAAAAAAAACATGACTCATGCTTTCTACACATCCCAACGTGGATGTGTAGAATTTTCATTTTTTTTTATTTTATTTTGATAATTTCCTTTTGGCCCTTGAGGTTTCTAAATTCTCAATTTAGTCCCTCAATTTTAAATAATAAAATAATTAAATCCAATCTAATTACTTTTATTATAATTGAGCCCACTTAGTTAATTAATTAAGCACTTAAGACAATCTTAAGTCCTAATTATTTTCGTGACCGTCACTGGAATTTAACTAAGTAGTCGACACCTCGTATCAACTTTGCCACTACCTCAACGAATCTCATTCATTAGGTTCCACAGAAAAGCCCGCCATTTTCGTTCAAGTTCATTACCATTTTTAAGCGCGACTCTCTAGGTCCGTCTCAACTGGCATGGGAGGAATCCACGAGTCCCGGCATTCGCCTAGCCTATCCCGCGGTACCGGACAGATCCCAGTTGAGAACGAATTTTGATCTAATCGAAATTCGGGCGAACCGACTATAGTGTATACATTTAAATACTTCTTACGCCTTTCACTTGCGTCCCGGTTAGGTGAGAGCCATGCAAATGTCAAACTCACTAACCTAACACTATGTTATAATCGAGACCGAACCGATTATTTAAACTCCGCTCCGTATCTAATACAAGCAAGTTTTCCAAGCTTCGGCCGAAGGCTTTATAATCGTCGCTCTCCGATTACCTCATAGGACATTAACCTATACGAATATAGGCAGTGAATCCCGATAGCAGTCAAAGCCCGGCAATCACCTCCGTAAAGTCGGTTGCGTTTCGTCGCTGACCCGTGTCTCATTTATGAACACTTGCGAGCCTAGCCAACTAGCGACAAACCGAAATCGCGAAAGCAAATCCGTCAATGACCCTATCGGTCTGAGGCTGCTATAGTCATTCGTTCAATCATTGACAACATTCTAGCCATGTGATTGAGACGAATACGAGCCGAATGTCCGGATATGCGATCTCTTCGATCACCGATATCTCCATCACGACCCACAACCTCTCAGGTAATTGGTGACACTACCGATACTATGTGGTCGTCGATGGATAAGTCATATTCGGATATCTAGTCACCCACCTAGAATCCTTAGACTTACGGACTTTTTATTTAATGTTGAGATTAAGGACTGTCCGGTGTCTCCTCTCTCGTCCCACGAGAATCAGACGTCCAACTCATACATTTGGGTGTTATTTATTTATCGCACTACCGGATGCCAAGTAGACTTTAAATTCGATAAATAAATAATAATGCCTTTATTATAATGAAAATAAATATTCATTAATTTATTTGACGGTATATACAATAAACCTGTCTATCAACCTATACATCATCGTGCGCCCTATACTATTCCTAGTCCTCGTATGGCATTCCGAGGGCACACTCCCTAACAGATACAACGAATCATTTAAGTTTCAAAACTCTCTGTTATTCGAGTAAATCTAACTCTCGAATAATTGTTCATTAAACGAATAATTTATTCGATTTTATTCGAGCGAACACTTAAGTCGAATAAATTAGAACAACGAAAATTTTCGTATTATTGTAATCGTGAAAAAGCTAAATGTGTTTCTTAAGTAATATAGTTTTTGCAGATTCATGATAGTAAGTAATATTAAAATTAGAAAAAAAAAATCATCTTTACCAAATGTTTATATGAAGAACACATTGATAACAATTCTATATTAAAGTATAATGTACCAACGTATTCCATTATATGTCAGGGAAGATTTTTGTCAAAAATTGTTTATCTTCATCAAGCGACTTATTAACATCATCAAGGCCCTAAAACATCAAAATATTGATATTTCTACATCTACGGATTGAGATAATTAAAATTCGTATAAACAAAAAAAATTATTCGAATGAGTTCGAATAATTGTACTTAAATCGGGTAATGTTTTCGAATAAAGTTGTCAGCTCGAATAAGTTCTAGTTGAACTTAGAATATAATCTACTTATCCGATTAATTCCTCCAATCGAAAAATAAGTTTCTATACGAGTTCCTTATTCGAGTTTATTCGAGGTTTATGGAAACTCGAATATTGACAACTTAGCTTCCGTTATTCAACTTTCTTATCCGAGTTTCGTATTCGACTTTATTCGAGTTCAAACTTTACTCGAAAAACAGTGAAAAATTTTGCAATTATTTAGCCAAACATGAATATTTCCCAACGACACAATCTCAGAGTATCCATAACAACATACTAAAACGTCATACATCAAAATATAATTAGCGTCTACCACCAAACTCACCGACGGATGGAAACCTTCTTTCTTTTCTCCGACCACGCCTTGCTACGAACCGAGGTGGCAGCACCAATTGATGCACGGTATCCCATTCGGCTTGATCCGGAACCGGCGAAACTCGTCCATGATAAGCAAACTGCCACGTTAGGACAGAATAATAAGCCGAACACAACGGGTAGAAAGACGTGTTCGATCGTAGACTCGCTGCGATTGCATGCGAACAAGGAATCCTATCGATGTCGAATTGGCGGCACGTACATGTCTTCGACTGCAAGTTAACGACGGCACGACTCCCTGAAGATCGGACATCATACTCTTGCGGAGCGATTTCGCTAACTTCATACCCTTGACTTAGCGTATACCTTTCACGGATTATTGTCTCCACCGTCGGGGTAAACTGTGTGGTTGCCTGAATAGACTGCTGCTTGTATCTAGCAAACCAATCAGTCGTCATCCTCTGTATTGATTCCAGAAGCGCAATGATCGGGAACTTTCTTTCTTCACGGAGTCTTGCATTGATCGATTCCACTCCGTTCGTAGTCATGATGTTATAGCGAGTTGTCGGAGAATAAGCTCGACTCCATCGTTCCTTAGTAGCATTTGCTTCCAAATATGCATGGGCTGCAGGAAACATTTTCTCAAAATCCCTATATTGCGAATCAAAGTCGCTTTGCTTGTATAACTTAGCAATCCGTATGAATGTCTCAGTCGCACCCTGCTTCTTACACCGGTCTTTCATATTTTGCGATAGATGCCAAATACAATGACCGTGGTGTGCATGACTGTAGACATTTGCAACGGCGGCTTTGATTGAAGGAGCTCTATCGGATACGATAACAAGTTCAGCCTCATTGGGTACGACCGCCAAGAGCTCGTTCAGAAACCACGTCCAAGCGTCTATCGACTCCACATCGTCAATTATACCCCAAGCTAAAGGAAACTGATGTTTGTCGCCATCCTCTGCTGATGCAATGAGTAATGTACCGTTATACTTTCCTTTCAACCAAGTACCGTCGATGCAAACAACCTTCCTCATATGACGGTATCCCGCAATACAAGCACCGAGGGATAGGAATACGTGTTTAAATCTCCGCTCATCGTCTAGATATAGACTCGCTATGGTTCCCGGATTCAACCTTCTCAACGTCGACAGGTATGACGGAACCAACTTGTAACTCTCATCGGGGTCACCTTTCATTGCATTTTGTGCTAAAATGCCTCCTTTCCATGCTTTGAAGTATGAAACTTCGATCCCACGATTTCTCATCATTGTTTGAATTAGTTTAGGGGCCGGTGTACTTGTAGAACCCTGAAAAGATTCAAGAAGCATATCACACACGGAGGTTGATGATGCTTGAGTGAGTCTTGCGTTCCGATTTGCAAGGTCGCGCGTATGTGTGTTGCAATATGTTCGAACCGAGAATACGGCTGTATCCTTATTCCTTGCCGTCCATATCCTCCAAGTACATCCCACCTCTTTGCATCTCACGCCGTAGTACGATCGAGAAGATTTTATAATCTTGACCTCGAAGCATGCATCTATAGCAAGTCTTTGGATCCTCTTCTTGACAGCCCTTTTATCCTCAAATTCATCACCGACTTTGATGGTAGAACCGTCGGTAAAAGAATAACGATCACTAGGAATAATTACATTTTCCTCCTCCTCCTCCTCATCATCCCTGTCTGCATCTTCTTCGTTTACGCCATCAAAATTGATGTGCATGTTCTGCCGTGTAACAATATTCTCGTCAGAGTTGACGTGCACGTTCGCCTCATTGTGACCTTCACCCCCATAATTCACATCTTCGTCTCCACCAAAGTCGATGATACGGTCAAAATAATCATCGTTGTAACCACCTCCACCGCTACGAACCTCAATTGGAACAGGACCAACTTCATCATCCGCAAGAGCTTGACGGGCAAGGGTCGCAGGGAGTCCAATTTCCACACGGAGAATTGGTCTATCCATTGGACCCCCTAAGTAAATATAACCCTTCAATTCTCGATCATTCTTTATATGCAATGGAGCACAACCTTCCATACCTCTCATATATAGTTGATAACTAAACTTTAACTCCGGCCTCCCGCTTAAGTTAATAGACTCATATATTTCGTTTCGCAGATCCTCCAGCAAACAACAATCAACATCGAACCCAATGGGCTTTATATTTGTTCCCATCCTTGGAACCCAACTATATTTATTATCTTCCCCAATTATCCATTCTCCATCGTAGTCAATCATAATGCTGGTCGGCATAACCTGCATATAAATAAATAAATCACATAAATAAACAATAGTTACAAATAAAATATACGAATAAATCTAAAACTCGAAAAATCAAAACTATTCGAGTAAGTCTTTCGAGTTGGGGAAAAATCGAATAGGGTACTCGAATACTTTAAATGTGATTCGAGGTGCTCGGAACATATGATAACTGTTATTCGAGTTCTGGATACCCTTCGAATAAAGTTCGAGAAGCCATGCATCTTTTACGAACTAAGATAAATCGGAAAAGTGAAGAATATTATTCGAGTAACCTTTCCGAGTTATTCGAGTAACGTGTCCGAATTAAGACTACCGGGAATCATTTATCCGAGTTACCTATTCGAGCGGATAAAATTCGAATAATTTATTCGAATAAACCGAAAACGAAATGTTTCTTCAAATTCGCACCAGATCTACCGTGAAAATGCTACCCATAACTACCCAATGATGCGAAAATCTAATTCCCGATGCTAGAAATGTAAAATGTTGTTAACATGAACAAAACTTGCAATGCCCGATAATGTAAAATGCGATACATGAATTTTGCCCCATTAGTCTTACTGTATATGCTTCTTGGAGCTTGGTGTTTCGATGGTTCAGACGTTGTTTCGGCTCTCTTTTGCTTCGGTTGGATGTCTCGATCAGTTCGTTGGTCGCGTTAATTGCCGTTGGTCCGTCGTCGTTGGTATTATAGATATAGGATATATATATATATATATATATTTACTTTGGTATTAATTAGGTTTAGTTAATTAATTAAAGAAGTTCCTCTTTTTTTAATTGACCAAGTCTCATTCCTATTTTTTTAAAATGACCCAAAAATGTTCCTATTTATCAAAATGTTCCTAGATTTAATAGAGTTGTCCCACAAGTCAAAGCCCTAGTCGTAGAGCCGTAGTATTTACCTGGACCGTAGCTGAAAAAGTCGGGGCCCGAAGCGAAACTCGAATTCGGGCCCAAACATTTATTAAATAATTTTTTCAATATGAGATATGAAATATAGCATAAATTTCTATCGTAAGTGTAATTAAAATAAAGAAATATAAAGAAATACTTCATCTATTTTAAAATACAAGTCATTTTAGACTTTCGTTTTGCTTTTTAATACAAGTCGTATCCCTTTTCCAAGAAAAATAGCTGGAAACTTTTACAACTTTACCCCTCATCTTAAATAAAACTAATTAGATTAATAGGCTAAAATACTTAACTAAAGGTACGATAGAGATTTTCTTTTATTTATTAATATGTATGCAATCACCTTAAACGATTTGTATTTCGACAAAGAGAGTATGTTTTATAGTTGAATGTTCAAGAAATACTTATATAAACACTATTTTTTTGAGAAATTTGGTTTGGATTGGCTAAATAGGAAGATTTGACGTCTAGTTTATTTTTTTAGAAATGATAGAAGTAGTATTTATTTTTTGAGCAAAAATTTTAATAAAAAGTAAAGTTTGTACTCGCTTTTGTTAACTTTGGCGCATGTATAACTAACAATTTGCATAATTTCTATTTTATTTATTAAATGAATTATAAACCAACTTACTATAAAATACTCACACACACACACATATATGTATACATGTGTATAAAAAATATTAACCCCCTTACCAAAGCTGGGTCCAAGGCGACCGCCTCGTTGGCCTCATAGAAGCTATGGACTTGAGTATTACAGTACTTTTTGAAATTTAGTATTAGTATTGATTGCACTGCATTTGCGGTACGTGTGAAAAGCTATCGTAACAATGACATCTATAGAAAAATACACAATTGAATAAAAAATTTACAAATCATTACCTATGTCAGAAATTTTTACAAATAAGTAGTCTTTTTACTGTTTGTACCAATTTCTCAGTCTTACCGTACCTTTTTATGTGTGTAGTGCGTACCATATCACGCGTGTATAGTGTATCCTATATATTTCTATATAGTACCTTAGTGTGTTATATATAACGTACCATTTTTCAACGTATTACGTACCAAAATACGTCGCTATATGATACCTAAATGTGTCATATAACGGCGGCAGATCAGGTACCTATGTGTATTCTACTACATATAAAAAAATACTGACAAGATACTGAATTACAAGTTTTTATGCAAATGTATTCATGTGTAAAGACCCATCGTAGCATAACAAGCATGATTCGTTCATCCCTCCCACTTTTTGCAGTCCTCCAATATAATTCAATGTAATTTGCACTATATATATACATACATCTAAATGAAAATTAAATTCGATCATGGCGAAGCACAAAAATTAAGCATTGAGAAGAGATTACGCAGAAAAGATTTGATTAAAAGGACAATTCGATTAGGTATACACGAGAAATAACAAGGCACACGTCACCTACAATCTACCCCTGCACAAAAGACAGCTCTCTCTCTCTCTCTCTCTCTCTCTCTCCCTCTATATATATATATATATATGATGTATAACTACAGCTGAAGAAAAGATGTAGCAGTAACTCACTTGAAAGAAGCGGGCAACGCCGAGCAGAACGTGGAGGAGGATGGTGGAAGTGAAAAAGAACAAAAGCAATGTACAAATGTAGACACAGTGTTTTACTTTTAGTTTTAATTCTGTAGCTGAGCAACATATGCTTTGTCCGCGTTAGCAAGTCGATCCTGGAAAAGCCCCCACTCGTGTTTACATCTATCTCTTACCTACGCGAAAAAGTTACTGCATTTATGAGTTTTCTGAAATTCAATTCAGCGTAGAATAATGTGCTTGGTGAAATATAAAATAAGCCAAATACAACAGAAACTGATATACTAACCCCTTGCCATGGAGCTTTGCCATTTTCGGGCATGCCCTGAAATGTAAGACATGAAATACCTACCACATTAGCTTACTAGGTTTGATTAAGTAAAGAATGGGATTGTAAAGTAGGTATTCGTAGGGTTTGAGGAAACACTAGTATTAATGGTAGAGATCCCTGACCTGGTTTCCAAGTGATGGAATAACTTGATGAATGATCCACTGAGAATCGACGACGCCAATCTTTTCATGTGCAGGCTGCATTTTTAAAAGAGAGAAGATTTTTTTCAATTTTTTTTATTTTCAGTAGCTTCTCTGCCATTCTTCCAAGAAACACTTGTTGCTGGTTTATTTTGTAGGACTACTATAATATTTGCCTTTAATTCATGTGAAAGCTGATAATACTTGCATACACAGATGCACACGCATTTGTTAGAGAGGGAGGGAGGGAGTGAGGGAGAGAGAGAGAGAGAGAGAGAGAGAGAGAGAGAGAGAGAGAGAGAGAGAGAGAGAGAGAGAGAGAGAGAGAGAGAGAGAGAGAGAGAGACTAACATCAACACATCTTCTGAGGGCGAAATCCAATCCCCATCCATGTACCAAATCATTCTGCACACAGCATTACAAAAGTTATGGATATGTATGGTTGAAACTTAAAACACGTGCGAGCATGAACAATTTTTTATCACTCAAACATTGAAATAGAATACTTGACTTTGCATGATCAACCACTATTGAGGGATTGCATTGATTTATCATGCATTTATCTCCTTAGAAAGCAAAGTTACTAGTTGCACAGGACTTGTCTCTCACAGGATGAGTTCAGATAAACCACAAAATTTACACTGTTCAATAGATGTGTTGATACTCATCTTCCCGAAAACAGGGAAGAAACAAGACAACATGATAAAGAAAAACCAGTCTATATAATCAGGTGTAATAAAATATGGCCATCCCGAATGTGTATCTATATTGTTTATATTTCTCTATTTTTTATTTAAGGATGTTCATTTTGATTATGCTGAACCCTAGTGTTTATCAATGATCAGATAGTCGGGCCCCCATACAATCATCATTTGACTAGACAAGACCAACTACAACATGTACGTACCTGAATCATATGCCAGACGCACCTCCAAGCTTCACGAGAAAAAACTGGAGCCATAATCTCCACAAAGCTGAAAAGAGCATTGAGTAGTAACGTTTATTACCACGTGCAAATATAATCTAGGTCTACAGACCAAGAAGACAAGTTCGCTTTTACTTGACAATTATGCTATTGTGCGGCAGCCTCAGACCGCATAAAAAATGTGTTTTCAGTGTAAAGTGACATTCTAATATCTCCAATATCCCGATCTAATGCGTGATTGTGGAAACTTATGACTGATATCTCACAGCAAACGTGCACTTCAATATTTTCCAATCCTAATCTTTTTACTTGGATGTCATTCACATCACTTCATCGAATTACGTATTGGTGTAAAGAGAAAGACAATACAACACACACAGGTATAATCATATAGAGGACGAGTACATACGCTGCACATGGAGGCAAATGTGGGTCACTGCACCAGCCTGGTCTTTCCTCTGTATCCCTGTTATCAGTACCGTTTAATATCTACAAAATATTTGGTCTCAAGGGGCAAATGCACACGCGGAATTGTATCAGCAAACCTACTTGTGGACTTCTCTGTCACCTCTCCTCTTTGTCATCTGCCATGTAAGCCCATTGTTGGGTTCAAGACCAGGTTGCGAAATCTCTAAGCCATGTTTCTTTACCAGTGGTATATATCTTACGAGAAGAATAGCTCAAGGCATCAGTTGATAGGTGTAAACATCACCAAGAAAACAAATCCCAAAACTCCAGTAAGTTGAGTGGAATTTTTAAAAAGTATTACTTATCAGCATTGAAGTGTTCAACACCAAGATCTTCATCCCATATGAAAATGTATTCGTAAGCAGCAACCACATCCGGATGCAGAAATCTCTTTGCATACCACCTATGACAGACAGAATCAAGCATGGGGATGAAATAATAAGAAAATGAACAATAAGATAAGGTTTCAAGTTGAATTAACGAGATAGATAACTATGGGATATAGCTCATCAAAGTCCAGTGTCATGAACTTATGCAAATCATACTAAAAGAAAATAATTTACACGCCCTGTATTATAGAGCTCAAATATAGGTCACTTAAAGTTATATCCACTCATTGCAATATAAGTTCTTGCTAACTGGAAAGTTATTACCATCTAACCAGATAATGACAGAAATTTACCATTTTGTTTGTTTCCTAACACTGATATGTATCGCTCTCTGCGACCACAAATACTGATTCCATTCAGTTGTTCGGCCATCGTAATGAAACAACAAGATCTGGAAATCCTCGGAGAACTATTAGGAAACCCAAAATACTGTCCGTCAATAAGAAAATAAGCAGAGGACGGAGTTTTAAGCACATAAAGTTTTGATAAAAGGTAAGGTAACCTTCTTAATGGCAGTGTTAATATTGTCCCTTTGATCCCAACCAACTGTAAAGGCCACCAGGTACTTGGGCTTCTTCTTCAGATCCTGAAAGATCAAGAAAGTAGCTGTAAATAGCCACATGGAAAATGAGAATTTGGTTTGCCGCATTTCCCCTAGGTCAAGCAAACTAACCGGTTCAAAGCGTATTATACATACAAGAAAGAATGTAATGATCATGATGTACAAAGAAATGTAGCCATCATGTTGCCAATAAAATCGCCAGACAATAGAAGAGGATTGAAATGAACATACAATAAACATGCAGTGACGTAAATGTGGTCAGTGAATTGCTTCATTTCCATAGTTATCACTAGACAAGGCATAACTTGTGTCAATTGAAAACGACGTCGCACAAAAGGTAACAGATGAGTACAAATATAAAAGAGCAATCACAATTCCTACATCCCTAAAGCCATACCTCGCTTGGTTCACCCCATAACCTTCGCAGGTAAAAATCTGACTCCGAGACAACAATTCCAGGTGGTAATGATTCTGCACCACGAGGATTTGTAGGAACATAGATCTGAGACACAGTGAATAAAATATCAGATCATCATTCAGCAAAGCAGCTGAAAGAGATACAGTGCATGGTTGTGATTAAGTCTAAAGCAACAAATGGAATTGGTTTGAGGAGCCAAGACTACGGAGTTACCTTGGGTGTAGTTGGAGTATTGCCTGAACCAAGATTTTCAGGAAAACTACGACGATGCTCATCGCTGAAGGCCATATCAAATGACGATTTTATACTTGAGGGAAGATTAATCTGAAAAAAACGATGAAAGCTAATCCTAAAATCGATAGCCCAAATGGATAATCAACACACTATCATACCAATCAGCAGATCATACCTTACTTAGGGAAACCGATGGAAAAGAGACACCTATAAAGTATCCTAAAACCATCCCCATGATGGTTGTTATGACAAGACGGGCGCTGTCATTTGACCTTTTGAAAACCCCACTGCACGAAATGGATAGGAAAAAGGATAATCAATATTTCAACCAATAGTAGAAAATTTCAGCCTAATGAATCAGACGTTTCCACAGACCTGCGGTGCGAGGTTCCCATGTTGATTAGAAATTGCTCAACTCAATGGGTCATTTACTATGCAGAAACCAATCACAAGAGCAACTCTCAGAAAAATCTATTGCCTCGACTATTTGTGCAAGTCCAAAGCAACACGCACTCCAGGAGTCGGTATTCCTATATATCAGACTTCTCGATCGTTAAACCTACAGCGCACAAAAGATTCGTCGATAAACATAAAGCTCCCATATCATTAAACTGATCCAATGGTCGCAATAGATCTGCCATTAAAAAATTCCATACTAGATATGCCAGAAACCAGTAAGAAACCAAGGCAACAAAAAATCTATCCCATTAAGATACTCATCAGACAAAGGAAGACAAAGGGAACAAAACAACATATAGAGGAAAACAAATCTAACTTCACCGTCATGATCCCATCAAGCAAGCGCCTAAAACACCACGCGGTACCAAACCATCAGCCAGGCAACTAAACAGAATAAGATCTACATCTAGCTCACAACCAAGCAACCTTAAAAATCTCGATGTACATAACATGCATAAAATCCCAAAACCCACGAAAAAACAATCCAAATTCAAAAAAGGAGGCGGGCAACTGCACCAGACGCGAACAAAAAGAGCACGCCATCTTACAGAAATTTAATCAACTTTCAAAACCTCATCCCATTGGAAGATCGATTAAATCAACATATTTAATCAAATCACGAGCATGTACACGGCATAATCGTTCAATAGCAATCCTTTCTAAAAGCAACAGAACGATCAAATGGGTTCCGAAATAAATGCTGGAGAAGGCTGGGTTGCAGTATTCTTACGAATTTGCCCTTGCGATGCACAGAGAGAGACAGAGAGAGAGAGAATTCTTTAATGAATATGCTCGACTAGTTAGTATTATTGCGAACCGAGGATGCGAATGGGAATTGTGGTATGCATCTTTACCATACTAACCCTCCTCGGAAAACATTTTATACCTCCTTAATTACGAACATAATATATATCAAATTAGGGATGGCAATGGGCGGGTTCGAGGCTGGTAATGAACATATCGTCCCCATATCAAATTCTCGTTCTTAATACAATCCCCACTAATTCACCGCTTATGATGAATTGGTTCGGGGATGGGTAATCACCGTGGGGATCGGGTTCCCCGTTGGGGATTCGGGTTCCACATATTCATGTATATCCAATAAATTAATTTTTTGCAAAAAAACTAAGTAATACAGACAAATTAATATGTAAAATATGATATTGGAGTATAAAAAATTGATATAGTATGTTTTTGAAATAGTGCATTGTGAAGAATATATATTGAGAGTAGCATTTTTTTCTTTTCAATACGATCCTTAATATAAAATGATGGTCTTCGAAATTTTTTGATTCAATTTAGTTTTTCATAGTATTTATTAAATCTAACCGGGGAATGGTGAATCACCATTTGATTCAAAAGGGGCCGGGTTCGGGGCCGGGGATGGCTGGGTGACAAGATTACCATTCCCATCCCGTCCCCGCTCATTCACTAACGGGGAATCACCATCAACTCTACATCCCCATTTTGACCGGGGATTCCCCGTCCCAATAGCATTGGGTCCCGACGGGGATGGTTCGCCGTGGGAATTTTGCCACCCTTATATCAAACTGTTTATTGTCAAACGATTATGACCGCACCAATACGAATTTTATTTGATCCAAAGGTTAGTATTTACCGAATTTATTTAGGTATGCTTGGAAATTTGGCATAGAATCTAACCGAAACCTATTAACTATGGCATAACCGTTCAAATTCAGTTTTATTTCTTTAAGTTAGGTGAAAGGTTTATTATTCCTACGGCAATTCCACCTTTATTAGGGCAAAAGAAACGTGTACCGTGCACGTGTCATCTCTACCAAAAAAAAAAATTCGATATTCGTGGTTAAATGTAACGCCGACTTGTGTTAATTTTTTTTATATCTTCCATTCCACTTTTCGATCTTTCAGGGGCATTAAGGTACTTACGTTCCACAGACGAATATTTATTTTTCACCTTTTTTTTTTCGCATACGCCTTTTCAATTTATTTATTTATTTTTCGCCATCTTTTTACATTTTCTTTTTCCAGTCGGTGACGAACAGCTTTATCGACCTTCTTTTTCCTCCAAATGTATGACTACTTTAATTTTTGGTAACCTAAATAAAATAAAAAGGGTAAATTTCCTTTGAGGACCTTTCAAAAATTAAAATACCTCTTAAATATTTCTGAAGTTATCTATTCCTGATCAGTACCCATCTGCGAAAAGTTTCCTGTTTAATACCCCAAACCTTGAAATGTCGAAAATAACCTGTTTTAAAATCGCAAAACAACTTTCATATTATTGTACCATCAGACGCAATTATTATACCAACAAAGGATGTTATCATACCACTGAAGAAATACATGATTCTAATAGTAGACATCATTATTATACCAAAAGCGGGAATTATTATATCTAGCTAAACTTTCATATTATTACCATCAGAAGCTATTATTATACCAACAAATGATGTTATAATACGATTAAAGATATACATGATTCTACTAGTACACATATTTATTATACCAAAAACTGATATTATTTCACCTACTTAAAATTTTATATTATTGTACCACCAGGCGCGATTATTATACCAACAAAAGATGTTATCGTACCACCAGAGAAATACATGATGCTACTAGTAGACATATTTATTATACCAAAAGCGGACATTATTTTACCTAGTTAAATTTTCATATTATTGTACCATCAGAGGCGGTTATTATACCAACAAAAGATGTTATCGTACCACTGGAGAAATACATCATTCTACTGGATATATTTATTATACCAAAGGCGGACATAATTAAACCAGTTAAATCAAAGAGTATTATACCACTAGCTCTTCAAATTATACTAAGAAATAATATATATATAAAAATTTATTATACGAACTGATCTTTCCACATTATTCCCGCAATGATGAAAATTATACCATCAAAACCCGAAATTTCGCCAACAAAAATTCCCAAACAATTATACTAAAACACTGTGCATTATGCCAACAAAGATCTAATTGCACCAACTATTTTGAGTACAGTACCAACGTTTCAGTGATGGAATTATACCAAATGACATGTTTATTGTACCACCAATTCAAATTTGCCCACAATTTTACCAGTAAACGATCCGATTATACTAACAGTTTCGCATATTATACCAAGTAATTTGAATGATTAGTTTATAATTTTATACCGACAAATAGGTTAATTGTACCAACTACTTCGAGTACTGTACCAATATTTCAGCAACACAGTTATACCAACCGACATGTTTATTATACCACCAGTTCTAATTTGCCCACAATTTTACCAGTAAACGATCCGATTATACTAACAGTTTCGGACATTATACCAAGAAATTTGGATGATTAGTTTATAATTTTATACCAACAAAGAGGTTAATTGTACCAACTACTTCGAGTATTGAACCAATATTTCAGCAACACAATTATACCAACCGACATGTTTATTATACCACGTTCTAATTTGCCCATAATTTTACCAGTAACGATCCAATTATACTAACAGTTTCGCACATTATACCAATAATTTTGAATGATTAGTTTATAATTTTATAGAGGTTAATTGTACCAACTATTTCGAGTATTATACCAATATTTCAGCAACACAATTAGATCGGCCTTTATAGGTATAATCAAGGCATTAAATTGTAATAAATAGACCTGTTATCTGATATAATATATCCATTTGGTGGTATACTATTTGTCCTTCCCTGTATAGTAAAGTTCGAGTAGAATAACCAAAACAAGTGGTATAATATCAGCCTTTATTGGTATAATCAATCAATTAATTGTATAATAATCAACTTAAATTTTAATTATAAATCCTTAATAACGTAGTTATAGTTCCTTAATGTTGGTATAATAGCAAAATTGGAAACATTTGTATAAGAATCAAGTTAAGCTTGCTAAATAATATAGCTATAATTCCTTAATGAGGTACAATACTGAAAACATGTAACATGAACTTAAACATGTGTAATCAACTAACACATACGCGTCGAGACACTAGAATAACATAAAAAAACACTCATCGTAGTTCAACATAATAAACACTATAAACCTATAATCATAAACTAGAAACCTAAACTAACACCTACTGGAATTTTACAGGTTAGTGAAAACGCTTAAGCTTAATATATGTGTAATGGAGTGTGGTATTGATCGATCGTGGAACTTAATATGTCGAAGAAACATAAAAAACCTCAGCATATTTACAACATAATAAAATTACCCTGCATCAGCAAATCCACAAAATATTGTCCAGCATTCAGCATATTAAATAAGTCCTTGTTGGTAACATCGATCGAGTATAAAATTAAAAGACCTGGTATAATTTTGGCCTTTATTAGTAAAATAATTCCTTTTATTGATATTGTCTTTCGTCATATAATGTAGTTCGGGGTATTTAACTAAAACAGTTGGTATAATGCGGCTTTTGTTGGTATGACATTTCCCTTTGTTGGTATAGTATACGTCTCTCCTAATATACTAAGTTCGACTAAATTAAAACAGCTGGTATAATTTCAGCCTTTACATGTATAAGATTTTCTTTTACTGGTACAAGATATGTCTTCCGTGGTATATGTAGTTCCAGTGTAGAACTAAAGCAGTTGGTTGTGGGCTTTTGTTGGTAAAATATTTCCTTGATTTGGTGTAATATATCTCTTCCGTGGTATACTTTAGTTCGAGTGTATAGCTTAAACGATTTGGTATAATTCCTACCTTTGTTGGTAGAATGTTTCCTTTTATTGGTATAAATTTGTCTTAAGCGGTATACTCTAATTCGAGTATAAGAACTATAACAGTTGGTATAATATCGGCCTTTATTGGTATAACAGTTAGAAATTGAACGGAAAAATAGAATTATAATAAATGAGTTTGTTGGTACAATATTTCCTTTTGTTGGTATAATAACTACCATTCGTTGTATAATGCTCTTCGAGTAGAATAACCAAAATAGTTGGTATAATGTCCGCGTTTATTGGTAGAACGGTTAGAATATAGATGGAAATATTAATTCAATAAATGACTTTGATGGTATAATAGACCATTTTATTGGTATAGTATTTGTCTTTTATGGTATAGTAATTCCAGTAAAATAACTGAAACTGTTGGTATAATGTCGGCCTTTATTGGTATAACGGTTAGAATATAGATAGAAATAATTATATAATAAATGATTTTGTTGGTATAATAGGTCCTTTTATTGGTATAACATTTGTCTTTTGTGGTATAGTTATTCCAGTACAATAACTGAAACTGTTGGTATAATATCGGCCTTTATTGGTATAACGGATAGAATTTGGATGGAAATAATAGTGTAATAAATGATTTTGTTAGTATAATAGTTCCTTTTGTTGGTATAATATTTGTCTTTCGTGGTATAGTAATTCGAGTGGAATAACTGAACTGTTGGTATAATGTGGGCCTTTATTGGTATAACATTTAGAATCTGGATGGAAATAATAATATAATAAATGACTTTGTTGGTATAATAGTTCCTTTTGTTGATATTATATTTGTCTTTCGTGGTATAGTAACTCCAGTGGAATAACTGAAACTGTTGGTATAATGTCGGCGTATATTGGTATGACTTTTAGAAATTGGAAGAAAATAATAATATAATAAATGTCTTCGTTGGTATAATATTTCCCTCGGTTGGTTTACTTTTGATCTTTCGTGGTATTTTTCTTAGAGAAGAATAACTTAGACAGTTGGTATAATGTCAAAGTTGACTGGAAAGTTATTACTCTAATAAATGACTGTTGGTATAATGTTTCTTTTTGTTGGCGTAATTTTTGTCTTTCGTGGTATATTGTGCATATCTTAATTCGTACATAAAATAATAATAACACTATTCGTTGGTAAAATGCTGATAACAATTGGTATAATAATCTTAAATTTGACTTTGTATAATAAAGAGAACAATTGATATAATCTCCTTTTTTATTGGTAGAATTACATCTTTAACATTGAGTATAATTACTTGTTGTGCTGGTACGATTTTGACGACGTATGATATAATAATCTGAAAGTTTTTTAAATCATTGAAGAAGGGTTATTATCGCCATTTTAGGCATTTGAGGTACTAAACATGAAACTTTTCGCAGATGGATTGATAAGGAATAAATAACTTCATGAGTATTTAAGAGGATAACGAAAGGGAATTTATCCAAATAAAAAAGCACTCTTTCCTGACACGTGTTATTCACGTTAGTGCCGATGCCAAAAGACAAATCCAATAAAACCGAGAAAGTAAAACAACAAAAACCAAAACAACAGTTTCCATCAAATCATTTAACCACCACTGTCATTTTCAATCCCACTTTCATATATCTTTTTAACGTTTCTGTTTTCAGACAAATCTTAATCACCCCTCAACATAAAAACACAAAAGAAGCTCAACTGCTATGACCATAGAAAACCAGTGCTTTTCTAACATCAGATTTTATAAATATAACAATGCAATCATATATATGAATTATTGTAAATGGAAACGTCTTCACCTTTACTCCAACACTTTGCTAGAAGAAGCAGCAGCTTCTCTTAGACACGAGCGCACGATTTTCGCGAGCTTCGAGCACGCACCGATACACAACTGCATTGCCTGCCCAAAAACGTCGAAACAGTTAGAGAACTCTGTCTTATTAAGGATCTGTTTGGTCGGGCGAATTCGTAAGGAAAAAACACAAAAGTTACCTCGTGAATCTTTGGCGCGACCATTCGCCCGCGATGGTCATCTGAGTAACTAACTTGGTTAAGAGATGGCATGAAGGTTGTCGTTAGATTTCCATCTTCGTTGCCTTCTTCGGCAGATATGGGGTCGACTAGGAGATTCTTGCCGATACATGACAATGGAAGTCGAAGCAAAAGAGGGGCATAAAAGTATGACACTGATTTGAACTTTGTTTTTTATTACATTCTCGAACGAATGAAAAGTATCTAGGAAGAGAGACATACCACAGAAACAGAGGTGACTACGTCGTATAACATTATCCAAGCATCTGCTAGAGCAAGGCTTGCACATGTTGTAGTAACTGGGAGATCGCCTGAAAGAGATACGAGGTGTGAAGAAAGGTTGTCCAAGTAAATAATTGGCAAATTTTTAGCACCCAAAAGATA
Source organism: Craterostigma plantagineum (assembly GCA_027422505.1). Lineage (NCBI taxonomy): Eukaryota > Viridiplantae > Streptophyta > Magnoliopsida > Lamiales > Linderniaceae > Craterostigma > Craterostigma plantagineum. Next base: position 505,750 of record JAPQWV010000118.1, read on the forward strand.
CATGCAAATTAACACGAAATAAAATCGAATTATTCATGGGATGCATGCTGATCAAGGCAGTGGACTTTGTTTGATAATAAGTGTATAATCTTTACCGACTGGTTTTTCAACTTTCAACCCTTACAGATGATAACTCGACTCTATAGAAATCATATCAACACTACTAGGCACTTTACTTTCAAAACCTGATTCACAAATTAACGAGAAAATTTGGTCCAAGAATTCAAATTTCAAGCTCGGAATCATCCTTACCTCCTCCAAGACTCCAACACCAAAGCAAACACATCTACAGTCCTCTTGGTTTCAGTATAATTACGCCCTCTAGAGCTTTGTAGAGCACTGCAGAAATATCTTTAGTTTCTATGGCTTAAAAAACATTACATAAAAAGGTCACAACAACAAAAGCACAAACGGATGGGATAGTTACAAATCAAGAATTAATCATCGAACCTGACCAAGTGCTGGAGTGGCAAAAGTTGTATATCCCAGTATCACTATACAGCATAGCTTTCTTGCTTTCCCTTGGACCAAATCTGCATAGAAAAATACCAATTCATAAGATTGAGCATACAAAAATGGTGAGATACAATTCGGAAGATGCATTAAGGGATGTCAAATCACCCTTATATCTTAAGGCATTGCAATGAAAAACACTCTTCACAGAGATGTTTCAATACCTTAGTTCTTTAGTCGAGTGCTTAAAACGCAGACTATTCAATCTTTTTCTATCATTACGTACACAGAAGCGATGACTTTGGTGTTCCCAGATTCAGCATAAGCAGGCCCTGAAGCTGAATTTACCGGCCCGGTTCTTAGAACTGAAGAGAAAACACAGCATTACATACAATAGCTCCATTTATAAGATTATTAACACGACCATAGTTATAAAATGTGGCTAACAAACAATTCAAAAAGGAGAAGATTGACGTGAAAATAAAGCCGAATGGTCATTGAAGTAATCTGCATAATGAACCAGCTGAAAAAATCAGGATTACTAATAAGGAATTAACTCAAACTGTCCACCAATTTCGCTGAACATTTCAAAGCAAGATTGGAATTTAGTACATCATTTGGTGACATCCACCACAACTAAGCCAACCCACTTCTTTACACAAAAAGCAACCACGAGCAGCAAACACAGGAATTTCATCGAACAGTTGAAACAAGTACGAACATAACATGTATAAAAACAGGTGAGCTGCAAGTACGCACAACTATTGCGACTCTGTTACAAACAAAATGCAACTTCCGGCGAAGAAACTCTTCGACCTCTCTCCCTCCGTCGACGTCGAATAAGTCGCCGGTGATGAGCTTGATTTTCCGGCCATTTGTTTGTGAATTTTTTACTATTAATTTTTGCTACCAAAGCTACGTCAAAGGAATCAGTCTTATGGGCTTTAATACTGAAGTTTTAATGGGCTGTGTTTTCAACCTTTGGACCTCAATTCATTATTTTGACTTTGACTTTGACCAATAAGAATATCTTTGCTTATTTAATATTATGATCATGAATCATGATATACAATGTGTAATATTATTAGCATCGTGTTAGTTTCTGTGACAACGAATCACACGCACACTGTGTGTGTTCTCGCCTATGAAGAGTCGACCCCTGACATTCCATGGAAGGGTTTGAGACATCTTACCCAACAATACTACTAGACTTGCCCAACCGCCGGTTACCGTAACCGGCGGTTGGTAACGGCGGTTGGTAACGGCGGTTGGCGATTAGTCCACTGGACTAACCGTGGACTAACCGCCGTCTAACCGGCCGGGGACGGTTGCCGGTTAGCCGCCCCCGGTTGACGGTTAGACCAACCGCCGGTTGACAAACCGCCGGTTACAACCGCCGATTATTTTTTATTTTTTTATTTTTTATTTTACTTCTTGGGATTTGAATAAAATTTGATATATTTATTTGGCCGAATCGAATTATGTATCGAAATCTACTATATAATTTGCAAGACAATTACAAAAAAATTACATTTTACATTTTACAAAAAACTTGTATAACAATATTTTTAGTAAGCAATTACAATACAATCCATACATATATGTAAATTAAATCAGTCGACGACTTTTCGGTCGGGCTTCCGCAAGTGTAGGCGAGAAAGCAGCATATGATCTCTGGAGCCTTGACGAATCATCCTTGATTATGATCCGTCAAAGCATCCAGAGATCACGCGTTGCTAACTCACTTGCACTTACCGAAACCCCTCTTCTTCGTAATCTTCTTCCCTATAAAAAAAATACATAAACATGATTTACATTATAAGTTTAATTAGAAGAAGAACAAGAAAGAAGCAATTATACTAATATTTACTTATCTTTTTTCGGGCTTCGTCGTAATAGGCTTGTTCAAATCAATTACTACCTGAAAAATAACAATTTATTAGTTAGCCAATAAACATAATAAATATTTGTACGCAAAAAAATATAAGAGTTGGATACTTATCTTTTTCGGGCTTCGACGTTACGTTAGGCTTGTTCAAATAAATTCGTACCTGAAAATAATAATTCATTAGTTAGCAATATAAATAAACATAATAATTATTTGAATGCAAAAAAAAATATGAGACTTGAATACTTATCTTTTTTCGGGCTTGTTTGTTGATGTGGAGTCCACACCTCGCCGAATGCCTCTAATAATCCTCGCCGTCGCCGCCGCCGTTGCCGCCGCTCGTCTCCGTGCCGGTGGTGTCCTCGTAAAGGTCGTCTGGCGAGTCGTTGGCACGCTCATCTTTGGTGCGATACTCGGCTCGAGTCCAGTCGTCGAGAAGACATTGGTACTCGAGGTTGTCGACACTCAAGTTCGAACGCTTCTCGCTCAAGACAGCCCATGCTAAAAGCATGCTCCACCGCGACGGTCGAGACCGGGACGGCAAGGATCTCCCGAGCGATCCTCGCCAACGTTGGATACGTTGGCGACACCCTCGACCACCATCTAAGGACGTTGAACTCATCTTCGTCCTCGAACTCGAAAGTCGTCGACATAAAGTTATCGACTTCTATGTAGGGGTTTTGGGCGGACCTTGGACGCTGTTTGCGTTGAGGATGTCGTAGTAGTCAGCTAATCGTGAAGATCGACCACTAGTAGAACTAGATTGACCCCGCCCCGATCCCGATCGAGACGAGTCGTGGCCAAAATCGGGCTTATACTCTTTAAAGAGTCCTTCAAAGAGCCATGCGCTCGTTCGAGTACGCTCTGCCAATAAATGCTATCGACTACCCTGCCCGACGATACCTTCGTATAGTAGCATTCTAGTAGTCTACCCGTACCATCTAAACGCCATTTCGGATCCAATATCTTCGCTATAATAAAGATATCTGATAACTCAAAAAAATATTGGAGCCACTTAGTAGTCATGTTGCCAACGGCCTCGCCGACTACTGGATCAAACCGAAGCCCGTCGAGTATAATTGCGACTTTAACGCAATGATCTAACTCAAGTATGGAAGTCGGGTAATATGAACCCGACATCGCCTCGGTGGCATCGTGAAATACTTGAAGTATCTCACATAAACTGTTGCACGGGTCCCACATCTCTGGAACTAAAATGTACGGCAACACTCTGTTTTCGGTAAAGAAGTCGCACAGCTGTCCGATATTCCATCGAACTGTACAACAACTTGTAGGTGGAATTCCATCTGATGGGTAACTAAACTTCTTGGCTGCTACATCTTCTCTAGCGCAGAAACGCTTCCACTTCTTCCACAAAGACGGGTGCCGCATCAGGTAGTTGATTGCGTAGCGTATAGGCTGGACCTGCTCCTTTAAACTAACTAATGCGTCTTGCACACAAAGGTTAAGTATGTGGCAAAAACAACGGACGTGGAAAAATCGTCCTCCGACTGACGGCTGACAATACTCCTTCAACCGTTCAATGCTCGCGTTGTTAGCGCTCGCATTGTCGAACGATACTGAAAAGACTTTGTTGACTATCCTATACTCTGATAAGATCGTCCTAAGTTTGATGGCAATGTTTTGCGCGGTGTGCGCTTCATCGAACTCCCTATATGCGATCAAACGCTTTTGTATCGTCCACGAGTCGTCGACCCAGTGACACGTCACGCCCATGTATGATGAACGTTGCCAATGATCGCTTCATATATCAGAGAAAATCGACACGTTAGTTCCTAAACTAGCTAATAAAGCTACTAAGTCGCGCTTAAGCGCGAGTACTGTCTTCCTAGTATCCCGTGTCAGTGCTCCTCGAAACCTTCTTCGCCTGAGGGTTGTACGCGGTCTTGATCCAATGCTCGTAGATCGGATCGTCGGCAAATCGAAATGGAAGGTGCTTCGCGGCTAGGAACTTGGCAAGCTCCCGTCGCGCAACGTCCTCGTTGTAATGAAACAACGACGTTGCACTTCCGCTCCCGACCGCCGGTCCCGACGCGGACGAGTCCGTTCCGCCAAACATTTGCTGTTGGTTTTGTGCTACCCCTAACTTAGTCGGGTGTTTCGAACGGAGATGGGAAGTCATTGACCCATATCCGCCCCCCTTTCTGAAATTATACTCCTTACCACAGTAATTACAAATAGCTTTAAATTGATTAACTATACTAGTAGGTACCTTCCTGTCGAAGATGTCCGACTGTAACCGTCGGGCGGCGCCGGTTTGCGTAGGCACTTCCTCCTCCGCCTCCGCCTCCGTATGTTGTGCGGCATGCGAGCTTGCTCCCGGCGACGGTTCGAACCCGGCCGCGTCCTCGTTTAAGTCGCCGCCGAGCACGTCGGCGATATCCAAGAACTCGTTCGGGTCATATTGTTGGTAGTCATCTTGCGATGAACTACCAACGACTTGCTTCCCTTTGCTGGCCCTCGATTCACGAGAACCACGTCGGCCACCACCACGATCCATCTAAAAAAATCTACACACGGATACGAAAAATACAGTTAGATAAAAAACTAAAAAGGGCCAGAAGAGGATACCGAGGGTCGGGGCCGAGGCGGTGGCTGCGGCGGCCGGCGGTGGTGCGGCGGCGCGTGGCTGAGGCGGCGGCGCGGTGGTGCGGCGGTACGGTGGTGGTGAGGTGCGGCGGTGGTGGTGGGGCGGCGCGGTGGTGGTGAGGTGGCGCGGTGGCGCGGTGGCGGCGCAGTGGTGGTGGGGCGGCGGCGCGTCGCGGCTGCCGGAGGTGGTCGGCGGCGGGAGGTGGTCGGCGGACGGCGGCGGGAGGTGGTCCGGCGAGAGAGAGAGAGCGAGAGAGAGTGATGATAATAAATAAATAAAAAAAAATTTCTAGCCGTTGTAACCGGCGGTTTGTTCGGTTAACCGCCGGTTAACCGGTCAAACCGCCGGTTACAACGGCTAAATTCAAATTTTTATTTTTTTTTTTATTTTTTTTTATTTATTTTTTTTATTTTTTTATGAAACCGTTAGGCGGCAATTTCAAATTTTGAAATTTGAATTTTTTTTTAAACTGGTCAACCGGCGGTTGACAACCGTCGGTTTGCGGTTGGTCAAATCGACCAACCGCCCCGTAACCGGCCGTTTGCGATCGCCGGTTACGGTTGTTGCCGGTTACGATTATAAGCCGTAACCGGCGGTTCCGTAACCGGCGGTTACAAGGTTCAACCGCCGGTTATGGTTTAAGTTGGGCATGTCTAAATACTACACTACATAATACATGAAACCTCTCTCAAAATTTTGGGGCTCTTTGCAACGGGTCAAGATGCACATGCCCATATCCGGCCCTGATTATGATCGATCAACATAAATAAAAATTTAGGGCGCGCAAATGATGCAACTATATACGTGTGTTTATATACATAATTATAGCACCGAAGACTTCGTATTGTAAAAATCAGCCTAGGCGGCTTTCGAGCTCGAACCCAAAGATCTCTGCAAGATTGTAAGAAGTTGATTTCCATTTCGGTCAGAAATAATTAAGCGTGTAATAATATTACTGCACGCATCAATATATATATATATATATATATATATATATATATATCCCGCGGCAACCCAATAATTATTCTCTTTTAAACTTCCAAATAAATAATTGTCTAGGTTTCGACGATATTCGTTATTAGCGCCGAGATTATTATTATCATTATCTTTCTTTACGGACTTATTGATGACACGAAAGGCTTTAGATCCAAATGGGACTTTTCCGATCGATTTCTTGATAAATGGCGCGCTAAAATTCGCCTTTTTCATTTCTCCCTCGAATCGAAGTTGGCTTATCAGAGACTCCAATCGAGCAATCTCTGTTTCGACCATCGATAGCTCATCCATAGCTTTTTTTTCGGATACCCGACCGGTTCCGGGTTTCCCCGACTAATCCGGTTCGCCCCACGTCGCGTACCTGGTAACGGCAGGTGAGGCTCCCAAAGGGGGTTGCTGCATACACAAGGATTCGAACCCGAGATCTTGCTTAAGCGATACCAAGCCGCTTACCACTTGGACCAACCCCCGTTGGTATCCAATAGCTCTTTAATCTGCGTAAAAAAAGAAAATCAACCATGATTATTAGATAGTGATTAACTTATATAAGTCGTAAGGTTAATCATAGAAATATCACACACTTTAGTAATCTTGGGAGGTAAGAAGAAGTTTGGAACGTGTTGAGAAGTAAAGCCACAACAATGCCTTGAATAAGCTCATTAGTTCTGATGATCGACTGATAGAGTCTAAGAACAAAAGAAAATTGTTTCGGCCTGCAGCTGATCTCTTTTCTTGCCAAGTTTAAATGTGGAGCGTTGATCTTGGCGAACAAGTGATCAGATGGCTCATATTAAGAGTTGTTCATTCACTTATAGAGTTGTTACTTTTATAAGTTGAATGGAGCAGAGCAGCTGAACGGTTAAAAACTGCTGCTAAGTTCTTTAAGTAGCAGCAGACCAGAGTTCAAGTAGCACAGTTTGAGCGATCATATCTTGTAAAGGAGAGAGAATTAGCGAGTGGTGTAAACTAGAGAGTTGGTGAGAAAGTTGTATTTGAGATGCATTCGATGTTAGTTACGTGCGTTGTTGTGATCATGATGAGTAGCTAAATACTTTGTATTTGAGATGAGATGAACCCTAGCGAGATCGACCATATGTTTAAGTGTATTCGATGTTTTGCTATTGTTATGACTTGTTTATGAAGCATATGGTTTTGATTATGTCTATATGATCGGAATTATCTAGTTAGCTCGATCATGTCCATGTGATTAAGTTAATGTAGTTGGAAAATCGTAAACTACGCTCGAGAGAGGGGCAAACGATTCGACCACTCGTAAACGAGCGGAATAAACTCATCGCTAGAGATTGGTTGAACTATCCCGTCGGATTAGAGTCAAATCTAATAGCGGGATTCATCGCGTTTTAATGCGATTTTCGGTTAAGTAGTTAGGGAAGCTCTTGCCCAGTTACTTAATCCGTTGATTAGTTGTTTACGATCATTATATGGTAAGGCGCAGTTTCGTCAGCTATATAACTACGTTTGTTTCCATAAGGGTTTCCTCTCCGTACTACTTTATTAAGCTGTATTTTTGAAGTATTGTTATTTATCATCTCAACAACCAAACATTCGTGCTAGAATATTTAAGCAAAGTTTTTTCTAAGGTACATAGTTCTCTTGAGATTCGATACTTGAAGACTTGCTACTTCTATGCTATTTCGATAGGTACGTTTGTCTGTTGAGCGTATGATAGTTTGTTAGTATTTGTTTTATTTTATTACTCGATCCGCTTGATCAAGTTTTTGGCGTCGTTGCCGGGGGAACTATCGGTATTAGAAAAGTCTTAGTTTATTATTCTAGCTATATATTATTAAGTATCAAAATCTTCGCTTAATCATATTTCTTTTGGTCTAGGTACGTGTACGCTAGTGCATGATCCGAAGGAACCCTACACTACCAATAGTGGAAGGAGACCCGGAGATCGAAAGGACTTTTCCGACGCAACGTGCGAAAAAATGCAAGGCAAGAATGGCGACTCAAAATGACGCTGAAATGCCATTAGCAGTGCAAGAACCATCAATGAGAGAACTCTGGAGAAACAATGCCATAGAACGATTAGCTCGGCGATAGTGCTTCCTCAGGTGTCGAACAATTTTGAGCTCAAACATCATTGGCTCCAAATGCTTCAGACGACAGCTCAATACGTTGGTCTCTCCGAGGAAGATGCCTATCGCCAGATCCGAGGCTTCTTATCCATTGCCGACACAAAACGGGTACAAGGCGCTAGCCCCGAAGCCATTCAACTCCAGTTTCCATTCTCTCTGCGAGGCAATGCCAAGGAGTGGTTCAACCTACTTCCTGAACGATCTATTACCATGTGGGACTAGATGCATGCCACATTCATTAATTATTTCTTTCCACCTTCGAAGGCTCTCAAATTAAAAATGGACCTCACCGCATTCAAGCAAAAGGACGGCAAAAATCTATATGTTTGGACCAGATTCAAGGCACTTTTGAACCGTTTTCCTCAACATGGGATGACGAAGAGCGAGCAAATTCAGCATTTCCATGCGTCGTTGAACGACCATACCGTACAATTATTGAACGGAGCGTACAACAGAGGACTTTGTAATCTCAGTGCTACGGGGGCTGGAATCTTATCGAGGACTATAGTAAATAGTTTCCGACGAGGGAGTTCAAGCACTAGGGGTAAACCACCTGGAATGTACGACGTCGTTGAAACTACCGCAATCAATGCCAAGTTTGACGCCCTACAACAACAAATGCAGACTTTGATGATGCGATCTTGCCTATGAAGCCGACCGTTAACGCTGTCCAAGTGCAACCCACACCGAGGACTTCAACAACTATTGTGCCTTCTCATTTGTATCCGACTTATACTCCACTATGCACTATCCGACTTATACTCCACTATGCACTATATGCGGAGGAAGCCACGACGCAGCTCACTGCCTAGCTACTATTCCAATAGAGCAAGTCGATTACATGGGAAACTACCAAGGTCAACGAAACTTCGTTCCAAACCGAGTTCATCCGAACCTGGCGTATGGGAATCAACAACAAGCTCCAACGGGATTTCAAAATCAAAGGTCGCATGGATACCACGGTGGAAGTTCCGAAGTTGCCCATGAAAGTCACGGTGATAAGCTAGAGGGAATGCTCGAGAAGCTAATGGGAAAGCTCGACTCTCGCTTGGACAATCAAGAGGCACGGTTGCGAAACACCGAGTCTTACCTACGGGCCTTGGAGAAACAAGTTGGGCAGATTGCCAAATCAATCAAACAACGTCCTCCTGGTTCATTGCCAAGCTACACTGAGACCAACACAAAGGACCATCATGTAAAGGCGGTAACGCTTTGTAACGGGAGAGAGCTCGAGGAAGTGCAGAAATTGAAGAAGAAGAAGAATGTTGAGCCCGCAAAAGCAAACATCGAGACCGACAAAGACGAGGAGACCGTATCTAAGCCGCCTGTCAAGGTGTATCAACCAAAAATTCCATACCCATTGAGACATAAAAGGGACATCGTTGATGACCAGTTTGGTAAATTCCTTGCAATTTTTAAACAATTGCATGTTAATGTACCACTTGTTAAAGCTCTTGCATAGATGCCCCGCTGGGCAAAGTTTTTAAAGGATCTTATCACCAGCAAACGCATGCTCGAAGAAGTGTCCACAGTCGAACTACTAGGGGAGTGCTCCACCATCTTACAAAGCAAAATCCCGAAAAAACTAAAAGACTCAGGGAGTTTCACTATACCTTGTTTAATAGGCGATCTTGTAGTAAATAAGGCATTGGCTGACTTAGGTGCAAGTATAAATTTAATGCCTTATTCGATGTTTAAGAAACTTGGCTTAGGAGAGCCCAAACCTACTAGGATGAGTATACAATTAGCGGATAGATCTGTTAAGTATCCTAGGGGTATTATTGAAGACGTTCTTGTTAAAGTCAATAAATTTATCATTCATGCAGACTATATAATTGTCGACATGGAGGAAGATGAAAATATTCATCTAATGTTAGGAAGGCCATTCCTCGTTACCGGAGGGACCATGGTCGATGTTCGTAATGGAACATTGATATTAACCATAGATAGTGAGAAAGTGACATTTGATATGGCCGAGTCCATGAACAATGCCGAGAAGTTAGACGATAAGTGCTTTTATATCGATGCATGGAATAAATTCTTATCGTTGCAGGGGCTTTCGCAGCCCGAATCCTTCATCTCAAAGCAAGAAATAAAGGAAAACCGAGGAACTCCATGAGGAAGAGCCAAACGATGACCGACCCCTCGTCGTTGCCCAAGCAGATGTAGATGAGAATGTCAATGAGGAACCAACTATCAATGTGCAAACGAGCAGCGAAGAAAATTGCGAGAAAAGCTCGATCGAGGAACCACCAATGCTCAAGCTCAAGGAATTGCCCGATCATTTGGAATACGCTTTCCTCGAGGACAACGCTTCCCGTAATCATTGCATCAAATCTGGAGAACGAGCAAAAAATTATACTCTTAAACACACTACGGGAGCCAAAGAAAGTGCTCTCATGGAAAATAGCCAACATTCGAGGAATAAGCCCGGCGTTTTGCATGCATAAAATTCTTATGGAAGACGAGTTCAAACCGGTAATACAACACCAAAGGCGTCTGAACCCAAACATGAAGGAGGTAGTTAAGGCCGAGGTAATTAAACTGCTCGACGCGGGAGTGATTTACCCAATCTCGGACAGTGCATGGATGAGCCCAGTTCAGGTAGTGCCGAAAAAGGAGGAATACAGTTGTACCCAACGAGAAGAACAACTCATTCCGACGAGGACTGTCACGGGATGGCGCGTTTGCATTGACTATAGCAAATTAAATAACGCAACCGAAAAGACCATTTCCTCTTCCTTTTATTGATCAAATGCATGAACGTTTGTCTGGTCATGAATTTTATTATTTTCTTGATGGACTTTCGGGTTATTTGCAGATTTCCATTGCACCTGAGGATCAAGAGAAGACGACGTGCCCGTTCGGGACATTCGCCTACCGGCGAATGCCTTTTGGACTTCCAACGTTGCATGAGGGCTATCTTCGATAAACTAATCGGTGACAAAATGGAAGAATTCATGGATGATTTTTCAATTTTTGGTGACTCGTTCGAAGTGTGCTTATTTAATTTAAAGAAAGTACTTCAGCGATGCGAGGAAACAAATCTTGTGCTAAATTGGGAGAAATGCCATTTTTCAGTAAGAGAGGGTATTGTTTTAGGTCATAAAATATCGTCGAGAGGTATCGAGGTAGATAGAGCTAAAATAGAAATCATAGAACGATTACCTCCACCTTCGTCGGTAAAGGCAATTCGAAGTTTCCTAGAACATGCAGGTTTTCATCGTAGATTTATCAAGAATTTTTCTAAAATTGTTAGACCTTTAACTCATTTGCTTGAGAAAGACGTGCCTTACGACTTCACACCCGAGTGCATGAATGCTTTTACCATACTTAAGGATAAGCTAATTAATGCCCCTGTTATGGTAGCCCCCGCTTGGAGCCTACCATTCGAACTAATGTGCGATGCAAGTGATTTTGCAGTAGGTGCAGTTTTAGGTCAACAACGGGAAAGGCATTTTCAGCCGATACACTATGCAAGCAAAACACTAAACAAGGCCCAGACGAATTACACTACCACAGAGAAGGAGTTGTTCGCAGTCGTGTTCGCCGTCGACAAATTCCGTCCATATCTCGTTCCCTCAAAAGACATCATCTACACGGATCATTCGGCCCTTAAATACCTCTTCGCGAAACCAGATGCAAAACCGAGGCTTCCGATGGATTCTGTTACTCCAAGAGTTCGGCATGGAATTTCTTGACCAAAAAGGTAGTGAGAATTGCGCAGCTGATCACTTGTCAAGACTTGAAGACGCAGTCCACGAGGCTACCAACGAGGGAATAATCCGAGACCATTTTCCCGACGAGCATTTATATGCTATACGTGAGGTACTCAAACATGGGATTTTGGCAACTCCTTGGAACTCTCGTTGAAGAAAATGCACAAGTTAAAGAAAATAAAACTCTATATAAAGAGCAACGTGACGAGAAGAAAAAGGAGGAAGGTACGTGAGAGATACACAATTTAAGCTCATATACATATATACACACGTTGCCTTTCTAGACCCAAGAACACTTAAGAAGTTCGCTCACCACGTGTTCGATAGAAGTTCTCAGTGAAAAACGGGATTAACTTCGAAGCCAAATTTAGGGATGTATTTACGATGCATTCGATGTTAATTACGTGCGTTGTTGTGATCATGATGAGTAGCTAAATATTTTGTATTTGAGATGAGATGAACCCTAGTGAGTCGATCGTATGTTTAAGTGTATTTGATGTTTTGCTATTGTTATGACTCGTTTGTGAAGCATATGGTTTTGATTATGTCTATATGATTGGAATTATCTAGTTAGCTCGATCATGTCCATGTGACTAAGTTAACGTAGTTGGGAAATCGTAAACTACGCTCGAGAGAAGGGGAAAACGATTAGACCACTCGTAAACGAGCGGAATAAAACATCGCTAGAGATACGTTGAACTATCCCGCCGGATTAGAGTCAAATCTAATAGCGGGATTCATCGTGTTTTAATGCAATTTTCGGTTAAGTAGTTAGGGAAGCTCTTGCCCAGTTACTTAATCCGTTGATTAGTTGTTTACGATCATTATATGGTAAGGTGCAGTTTCGTGAGCTCTATAACTCGTATGCATGTAATAGGAATCTCCACGGTCTAATGATAGCTTTATTTACGTACACTTGATATTTGTTTTGGTCGAGCTAGGGGAATTCGAAGTCTCAAATATGTTTGTTTCCATAAGGGTTTCCTCTCCGTACTACTTTATTAAGTTGTATTTTCTAAGTATTGTTATTTATCGTCTCAACAACCAAACATTCGTGCTAGGATATTTAAGCAAAGTTTTTCTAAGGTACATAGTTCTCTTGGGATTCGATACTCGAATACTTGCTACTTCTATGCTATTTCGATAGGTACACTTGTCTGTTGAGCGTATGATAGTTTGTTAGTATTTGTTTTATTTTATTACTCGATCCGCTCGATCACAGCTCTGCGTCCTTTTCTTCAAGACTACGTCGATGGTGGTGGATGGCACTAGATTGTCACGCCGACCTCACGGTGCACCACAGATCCAATTCTCTAAAGATAACTAGAGAGAATTGATCTGTCGCTTAGAAGAAGATGTGTGCGTTTCGGTGTGTGTTTGTGCCTTGTGTGATTTTCGAAAATCTCTCCTCTCTCATGGTCTGGAGCACAAAATTTTGAGCATATTTAAGGCTTGGATTTCGATTTCTAACTCCTAAAAGGGTGATAGATTTTTGCCTCATTTATCTGTCTTTTTTGAAGTCCAATTCGAATTAAGAAAACTTACTAAAAGTATAACTAATATATTTAAATGAAATAAAATATCTATAAATATGGAATCATATTTTGATTTTATACTATATGCAATTAAATACCCTCAAAGGCATATCAAAATAATTCAATTATTCCAATTAAATTATATTCCGAGTATTTTTATTCCATATTTATTTATATCAATATGCAAATTCCGAAAATACCCTCAAAGGCATATTTCGAAATTAGCTTAAGGTGAAATCCAAATTTAGCCTCAAGCCTATTAAGCACTTTTCCAAGCCCGATTCAAGTGTGAAATGCGACCAGTCTTTATTCCAGAACCTTCTATAGATTATAGTACTATGTATAAACCCTTCAGTTGTGTCCCAATCGAGTGAGAATCATGGTCTATGTCAAACTCACTGAACTGGATTCTATGATAAAACGGAGACGAGGCAAATTGTCAAACTATCCTCCATGTCTAACATGAGTTAGTTCAATACCTTGGCCAAGGATTTCGTAATTTCCCTTCGCCGTCCACATAGGGCACTTGTCTCGATTACTTACGAGAATGTAAATCCATACTTGGTGCTCTGAGCCTGACAATCACAAATCGTCATCAAGACCGCATTGGCCCGCTGACCCATGCAACAGCAAATCGGGTCGAGGAAAACCAGTGACAGCCGAGACATCGTAGTCAACTCCATCAAAGCCCCTTTCGATCTAAGGTTCACGTAGACTACTATAGTGTTGTCGTCGGTCATTGACACTCCTTGAGTAATAAGCCATGTTCGACCGTACGACCCATGAGTTAGTGTCCATGAAACGATTTAATCCCTTGATTCGATTCGTATCACAAGTTATGACCTCCGCTTCCAAGTAGGATATCGGCACACGATAGGTTATCGACAAATAAGCCGTAATTGGTTATCCAGCACCCAACCGGAGCCTTAGGCTTATGGACTTTTAATGTTCGAGATTAAGAGTCAACTGATGCCTTTCTCTATCGTGTCCATTGAGAACAGTGACTCAACTCGACACATTTGGATTTGTTCATTTATTGCTTTACCGGATGCTAAGTAAAGAACTCATATATCCAGTAAACGAACAATGCCTTTATTAAACACATGAAAATATCATACTACATAAGAAGTCGAATGATAAATAAGCTAATGCCTTATTCAATCTAATCTTCGTATAGTATTCGTGGGCATATTCCTAACACTAACATCAACATAAGAATCTCCAGACATCTTTAGCTATCGGTTGATTTTTTTAAAGCCACACAGGTAACTATTATATGTCGGCAAGTGTGATCGGTTCACAATAAGCGTTGAATATACAGTAAAACCTCTATAAATTAATAACATTGGGACCATGAAATTTTATTAATTTAGAGAGATATTAATATATCGATAAATTAATATTTTATTAATTAAAAGAGACGCTCTTTAAATTCAACTAATTTAGAAGGCATTGACGATAAATGAATTCAAATATGTTTCAATAATTATATTCATGTACTCAAAACGATTTAAAAGTGTGAACTAATGAAAAATATAGTTTGAAAATTAGTCAAAGTATAATATCAAATGCTCTCAGATATCATTGGCGTATTGTTCAGCTAACTTTCAGAAGGGGATATTAAGCGACGCAAAATGGCGACAACAACCCTTCATAATTTTGTTGCAGATAGAGAACTAGACATCGGAACTATTGACTGCAAATTAAAAATGTTAGGGATGAATTCAGAAAATCTATTAACAGATAGATTTTTATTTTAGCAATTACCATAACTTATGATTGTAATTTTTATGAACTATTAATTTAGAGTTTTAATGGGACCTAATATTTATAAAGGGATTGTACGAGAAATTATTATATTATTATCTTATCGAATTTGATGATATTACAAAAGCTTGCGTCGGGACCGGAAGATTTTATTATTTTAGAGAGCTTATTAATTTCTAGAGTATTAATTTATAGAGCTTTTACTGTAATATGGTTTACGTGTTAAACTATGGCACTTTTAATTAAATAACAATGACTAGTTATTACATATCTAAGAATAACATTTTTAATTACATTCTCAATTAATGGTTATTACATAATAAATTAGTAAGAATAATGTTGATGTCTACTCCCTTTGTTCCTAAAAACCAGTATTTTAATGAAAAGGTACACTTACTAAGAAATGAACGAAAATACATGTTATATACCCTTATTTATGATCCTATTTAGTAGTTTTTTAGCAAACATTTGTGCTTTATTTAAAGGAAGGGTGAATTTGGAAATATTTAATATTTTTATTGGAAAATGTAAAACGACTTTTTTTAAAAATAAAAAAAAATCTACAACAACTTTATTAAAGAACATATGAGTAATAAAGTTTGTATACACGTCAGACTGTATAGGTCGCTATTAAATGTACGCCATCTGTGATTAGATTTTCCATTTTTCAAACTTGACGATTATGAATGATGATTTTGCTTTTCCGCTTACCTAACATCTATAATAACTTATTAGACACTCTATGCGCATGCGCACTAAAATATAATTACATTTAGTATTGCTCTATATTTTGAGATTTATTATCGATAATGTTCAGATGAAATATAGTTTTAAAATATATAAAAGGAAAAATAATTTTCAGGGGTATAATTACAATAAATAAAAAAAGTTGAAGTGATATGGTGATATTCAAATTACTTTGGAGGAATTAACTTGAAAAAGTTGACAGACCAAATCTGGTAGTTTATAGCCATCATTCACCCTTATATAACTGTATAGACTAATATTTTTCGCACACTCAAATGCGTGTGCATATATAAACGTATGATATAATTTTATTTGAAATATTTTATAGAACTATAACTTAAACATAATTATCTATATTTATAAGTATGTATAAAAGGAAAAAATATGGTTTACAATATAAGTAAATGTAAAATAGTAATTCATAAGAAAGGGTAAAAGCGAGATATAAATTTACATACTAAATTAGGGATTTACAGCAAAAGACAGTGCATGGTTATTCAAGGGAGTTACTATTTACCGCCCCCTTTTTATTTGTTACCGCCCGCTAAAGGACTGAAAAAAGACTATTTTGCCCCTATGTTATTTAAAATAATTTAAAAAGCTAAAATATAATAAAAAGTAAGAATTCCTATTTAAAGTCCTTTACTACGCAACACTTTTCAAGTCACACATCCAAATCAAACAAAAAACAGAGAAATTTGCAAATCGCAATGGAACAAGGAAAAGGAAAGGGAAAGGGAAAGGGGGTGCTCTCACGATTGGTAAGAAAATTGTCGTAAAATTCATTCGTATTTAGATAGATTGTCGAAAACGGGTAGAAATAGGCCGGAAAACGGTTGATCGGACGCGAAATCGGGTGAAAAACGGCACGACCGAAATCATGTTTCGGTCGGGACTTGGCCGTTTGAAATTACTGTTCAGTCGCCGTGGTACCGACCGAAATCCGATTTCGGTCGGAGCCTCGCCGACCGAAATCCGATTTCGGTCGGCCATTATCCGACCGAAGTCGGATTTCGGTCGGTCTTGATTTCGGTCAATTTTTTTTTTCTTTTAAAAATTTTCTAATTGCAGGCGCTGGGTGGGAAGTCCCTGCTCGGAGGGAGAAGCAGATCCCCCCCCGTTGGAGGGATCTGGAGAGCGTCATACGAGGGCTCGCGGCCTTGATGCATCCGTTCGTAGGGAACGGGAGGAGGCGAGGCGGCAGCGAGCGGGTGATTCGCATTCCGTGTATGCGGAATACGATCCGAATGCGGAGGAGGAGGCGCATGCGGATGAGGAGGTGCCATACGATGCGACATCGTTTCAGTCACCCGACGACGATGCGATATCGGTCTCCTCAGGTACATCCCTTCTTCATTATAAACTGACTTGCGATGTCGTGTCTTAACTATCGTACCAAAAATTAAATTTATTTATGTGGTATTCGTAAAAAATAAAATAGGGAGCAAACGCTCCAGGGTCGTAGATGACGATTCCTGGAGGGTGCAGGGGCCACAGCCAGGTGGTCCGCAAGATGGCGAGGTGATCCCTAGTTAATTGGGGCACATCGCGCCCCGCATCTGGATGGGTGAGGAGGAGAGGCCCCTGCTGAAGTGCGAGGGGCGGGCGTTAGTGCTTCGGCAGCTTAAGCAGTGGTACTGCCAATTCCCGCCGGAGACACAGAGCGAGATCGATGGCACATGCCTCTTACACCTCACAGATGCCATGCTCGTACACTTGGACCAGCCTCTTCTGTGCGCTTTTGTGGAGCGCTGGCACCCCGACACGAACACCTTCCACATGCCGTGGGGGGAGATGACGATCATGCTCCACGACGTCGAGCAGATCCTCCGTATCCCGATCGACGGGACGATGGTTTCGGGCACCCCGGACACCGGCGACCAGGAGATCGCGGCGAGGGAGATTATGGGCGTCTCCGCAGACGCCCTGAGGGGATTTTGGAGAGGAGGGTCGGTTGCGTCGAAAGACGTGATGCAGAGAATGCGAGAGGGTCGGCCGGCGAGATTCCACGCCATCGCTTGGCTGTGGATTCTATTGGGGTCGACCCTGTTCGTCGACAAGAGCGGGAATCGGGTGAAGCCCGACTCATGCACGAGTTCTATCACTCCCTGCCATCTGCCAGTCATTATTCGTGGGGTTCGGCCGCTCTTGCTTACCTCTATCGCCAGCTTGGGCTCGCAAGCCGAGCGGATGCAAGGGGTTTAGCCGGGTGCCCGTCGTTACTACAGGCGTGGATCTACGAGTACTTCCCATGCTTCCGCCCACACCGTCTACCCCATCAGGTGGAGCCTGGCCATGCACGATCACGCATGTGGTCCGTATCTCAGGTCGAGCGGACGGGACACCGGTTAATTGAGATCCGCCGTCAGCTAGACATGATGACAGCGAGCGAGGTACTTTAACAATTAATATTCTATATTCACGACAATTATATAATAATAACGAACTGTTATCGAGGTATAAGGTGCACCATTCTGGCGATGCAGCAGAATTTGCTTGGCGGAGTTCAGCCATCCTTTCAGCTCGCTATGAGCACTCTCCACACGACATGTAGTGGTGTTCCCGAAATGAAGCACCTGGTTCGTCCAAGCTCTGGCGAACTTCTCCTTATGCACCAACCACGTCTGCTCAACATAACTAACGATTTCTGAGTCGGGTAGCCAACGCAGACGCATGTCATTCACTGCCTTCTCGTATTCGTCAACCGTCGGAGCTTCCATGACTGCTTTCCAGGACTTGTGCGTGAAGTGAGCTGCGGTCTTTTTGCTCCTCCCCACCAACCAATAAATTTTGTTCTCCACATCTTTATAAATATGCCATGTGCACAGCAGATGGTGAGAATGTGGAAATACCATATGTACCGGTCAAAGAAGGCCCAACTCACGATCAGTGACAATCGCGAACGGGTGGACACCTGGCCCTAGAATATCCCTGACTGACTGCAACATTCACCCGTAACTTCTCTCGGTCTCGTCCTCTATGACGGCAAACCCACACAGAAAGTTGTGATTACATGGAGTCATCCCTATAATCTCAACTATAGGCATCTTATATCTATTTGTCTTGTACGTCGAATCAATCCCAATAAAATAAGGATACGTCCTCAGCAGTGCGAGTGACTCCGGGTGTGCGAGAAAGACATGTGTCAGCACATTAGTCTCCTCATCTCTCAGCGCTTCAACAAAATATCCGGACTCTGTCGCCTGGTGCATCAACTGGCTCACGACGTCTCGACCCTCAGAATATTGCTTCTTCAAACGATCTCTGTAATTATATACATGTCGGATCGTCGCGTTATCTTCTGCGTGTCGAGCCCTCATCGCTGAAAGGATATGTGCTGGTTTCGCTTGGGCAGCAGTCATTTCCTCTACGACCTTCTTTGCCTGGCTGCTTAACCCACTCGTCTGGCGGTGTCCCTCTGGATACTGTATCAGATGGTGATTGTGTATGGAATTCTCGGGTGCACCCGTACGAATGTACCATTCCCTAGTAGCTGGATCCTGCTGGGCTATGACTACAAACGGACACCTGCACTTGTTAGACTTGGACATCCTCTCCAATTCATCCTCCTTGCCTCTATAACGTTCTCCGCGAGAACATCTAATCAATTTTTTTGTTCCACATTTCTTGTGCGACGAAATTATCACCTCGAAACCAAGACCAATAGCGACGCCTTTCGCCCAGTTAATGGCTTCCACGTCGGTCGGAAATCGTCCTCCTTCGCGGAAATGCTCACTATAGTTTATCCCGTCACCCGTGGAATCCTCCGGGACAATCTCCGAGTCTGGAAAAAAAATTAAAAAAAAATAAAAAATTTAGTGACCGAAATCGGATTTCGGCAGCCAGCCCTAAGAGGCGACCGAAACAAGATTTCGGCCGCCTCCAAGGTAGCCGAAATCTGATCTCGGCGGCGACAGGTCCGACCGAACAATATTTTTGGTCGGCAGAAGAGGTGACCGAACAACAATTTCGGTCACCACTCGGTCCGACCCGAAATGTAATTTCGGTCGGCCCAAGAGGTGACCGAAATTGTTGTTCGGTCACCTCTTCTGCCATTTCGGTCGGACCGAATTTTCCGATACAATCCAATGTAAGTTCGAGAATTCACTTCTATACGAACGGAATTTATGAGAATTTGCTTACCATCCGTGCCAGTAGACACTTTCTTTTGACCTTTCAATTTCGAAAATAGACGATTCATTGAAATGTTTTAATTTTTTGTTATGTTTGAATCTGATTTGGATGTCTGATTGCGATATCAGATGAGTTGTAAGGAAAATGACTTTAAATAGAAATTTAAATTAGAAAGGGCAAAATAGTCTTTTTTTTAGTCCTTTAGGGGGCGGTGACTAGGAAAAAAGGGGCGGTGAATAGCAATCCAGTTATTTCAATTGTATTAATAATGAAAAAACTAAATTGACATACCAAAGTGACAGTTAGTTTATATCCGCATGTCTCGTTCTTAATATAATAGAACAGATGATACGATCAATTATCCTTTTTTTAATCTGATATAATCGGACTAACGCGAGCTGCATAATCGAAAGTCAGAAAATCGATATGTCCCTACTCGTTATTTCACATTTAGGTTCGATATATTAATATATGGTAAGACCTAAACGTAATCTCTAGATAATATCTTCTCATTCCACAGCATATCAAACGCCTTAAATTTTATTTGAAGTTAGTTTATTTGGCCAACAATATATATATATATATATTTATATACCGGAAACAATTCCTACATCATCATTGTACTCTGCATCAGAAGTCAAATGGGTTAAAAATGAAGAGTTGTGGGTGAAGGTATTACAAGTCAGTCGCCATTTTGATTTCCAACTTATTTATTAGAATAATATCAAAGGCAAAAATATTGTGCCATTTTTCCAATTATCAAATAGTGATCCGGATCTAAATTTATAAGTTTGCATTTAGTTACTTCTAATTGATTTTACGATAAACTTTACTAAGCGCTCTCTTGGGATTAAGTTAAGAGAGTATTTTACACACTGGTATCGATGTACTGCTTATCACACGACATCGACAAGTTAATCGAATATATGAACCTACTTGTATTCATGCTGTCATGTTCATGTTCGTTTCGAATCAAAAATAGCCAGACATATACATCTGTTTTTCTATTGAAATAGTTAATTGACGTAACTGCAACATATGTATTTGTTAATTTAATCTGAAGTATGGATGAGGGTATATTATAATGCAAACTGTGTGTAAACATATCATATCGTGGGCACGTCAAAACTCATATTTGCGTATTGTTTCACACTGGCATATTGCAGAAGTATCTGGGTTGATATTTCCAGTGGCGGAACAGACCCAGAATCTGACATCCCGGGGGGTCGATGACTTATTGTACCTTCAGATATAAGTTCGTATATTTTTTTCATTCTAAATATTTTTTTGCTTACACAAAAACTTAATTTATTATATGGTATTGATATTGGAAGGAAAATATGTTACTGATATAGAAAAGAAAGAATAATGAAAAAATTATGTTAAATGATAAAGTTGAAATTGAAAAATCAGTGAGTAATAACTAAAAGATCTTTATTAAAAAGATATAAGTATCGAAAACATTCTTTATATGTTAAACTGGAAATATGTAAATTTTTTAATCATAAATATTTGGTTCATAGATACAATATAACTGTGTAATCATATCATACCAAAAAAAGTTAATTGGTATATATGCAAAGACATAATTATGTTGCTAATATATTAAAAAATTGATAGAAAGATGTGACTGTATATATAATTATAAATAATTTTCATAATAAATTGATAAAGAAAAGTTAAAAAGACAAAATTTGGGGTTAGAGTTGAGACTCAATCCCCAAACCTCTTGCCCACTAGATGAACACTGTACCACTACAATGGCATAAAAACCTTAAAATGCTGTTGTATTAATAGTATATATGTGAGTGGCTGGGGTCAATGGCCCTCCAAGCCCCTACGTGGGTCCGCCTGGATATTTTCATGTTCCACCTAGACCTAGGTAACGAATTGGGCCGGGCCGGTTCCGGCAGAGTTTTTGTTTCGGTTCTGGGACCATTTTTCAGGGACGGATCAGAACCGCGGAGCTGAACCACGGGCCACTAATGGCTCAGTTCCGGTTCCAGAACCAGTTCGGCCCATTAATTTTTATTTATTTATTTTTTTTTAACTTAGAAACAATTTTTTAAAAAAAAATCCGAAAAATTTAATTCCAACAAAACAAAAAAAAAAGATAAGAAAATTACACTAAAAAAAACTACTAAAAATACAAAAAAAAAACTACTTAGAGAATAAAGATTACAAAAAAGAAAAAAAAAATCGAAACCAAAAAAAATTAAAAAAAATACAGTTTATTCGACTTGACTATTAATTAAAACTATGTTCGAGGCCTCTTCGTCTTCGTCCGAACTAGAAGAACAGAACTCGTCGATGGCGTTCTCTCTTCGATTCTTCGATTCGTCCAAATACCAATCCTCCACTAATACGAGCATTGCGAGAGATGTCGGGCTAAGGCTCGCGCGTCGATCTCCGATAATTCGGCCGGATGTAGAGTAGGCGGACTCAAAGGCGACGCTAGATGCTTACAAGGCTAAAACGTCTCGAGCGACGGCGGATAGGGTCGGATAAAGCATTGGGTTCGACTTCCACCATCCTAAAACGTCGAAGTCTTCAGGAGTCTAAAAGTTGTGGCTCAGGTAGAGTTGGATCTCGTTTGAGTTCGAGCCCTACGCACGCGTTTTACTTTTCGTCTTTTGCGCCTTCAATTAGGGGTGTGCAATGATTTTAGAATACCGCCTGAACCGCCTGCACTGCACCACACCAAACCGTATAATACAATTAACTGTCAAAACCGCGGTTTAATTTTATTTATAAAACCGCAACGTAATAATGGTGCGGTGTGAATTTTTTGTACAAATCGCACCGCACCGAACTGCACTTTAGTTTTCTAATTTTTTTGACTAATTATATCTTATTTTTCTTTATGGTAATAGTACACTAGTCATTTTGGAAATGTATTTTTTAGATTATTTTTCCTTACTAATAAGTCTTATTATATGCTAATTTCGTTCATATATGAAAATTATCATTACTAACATACTTAATTTTATTTTTCATGTTAATGTAAGAACAAACGGCCGAACATGTATGGTTAAAATAGACACGACTCGAACATTTAATAACAAATTGACTTACTATTTACATTTTGAACTTCCAATCGGACAACAAAGCTTTAAAATAAAAAATTGGCCCCTAATATAAGTAAAGCTTAATATAAAATAAGATATCGATACTAATTTTTTTGGACAATGGTGACGCTTCGATATATGAGGCAAATACCTCGACTTGCGTCTTGTTTATGAAGCAAGGCGAACTCATCACCTTTTTTGTGAATATCGCTTTTAAAAACTATTTTTTCATTCGATAAAATATAGTTTCTTTGTTCAATTACAAACCGCAAAACCGCACCGCAACCGCACCAGATCGATCTAAACCATACGTGTGGTTTTATTTTTCAAAACCGCGGTTTGAGAATTTTTTTCAAAAAACTGCATATAGTGGTTTGGTGCGGAATTGGCCAAACCGCTGAAAACGACACCACGTACACCCCTACCTTCAATCTTCGTAGTAGTCCCATTGCGCCGCCAAGTCCTTCCGACGATTCGGCGTCGCTCGCTGGTATGGGCTCCTCAACACCGTGTCCCTGCTCAGCTGCATAAAAAGAAAAACTTTCTTGGAGAGAATCGTGAATTGACGCCTTTTGGTTAGGGATGGCAACGGGCCGAGTATGGGTCGGGTTTGGCCGGACCCGAGACCCGAACCGATTATTTTTTAGCGGACCCGGAACCCGCCCCACCCGCCCCGCCTCGGGTCTGGACCCCCCGACCCGGGCTGGACCCGAACGAACTGGGTCTGACCCGCCAGACCCGGATATATTGATTTTTTCTTTTTGTCTTTTTCTCTTTATTTTTTAAAAGATAAAATAGAGAATGCATTGCTCGAGACTCAAACCCACAACCTCACCTTTGTAATATCAAACCTCTACCAATATTAACAATAACAATATATAGCTTAATTACAAATGAATTATAATATATATATTAATTATATATATATATATATTTGGGGCGGGTTTCGGCCGGGTCTCGGGGCGGGTTGGGCCAGACCCGGGACTGAACCCGGCCGGGTAGATGAATTCAAATCCATTACCAGCTCCATACCCGATTATTTTAAAAATACCTGGCCCATTGCCATCCCTACTTTTGGTCGTCAACGTTCTTTCCAAGAAACTTAGCGTAATAATCGAAAAAAATATAAAACGTGTCTACACCGCAACTAGGGTCAAGTAAAGCAGACAAACCGTGGACTATTGGGATATTTTTCCAATACTTCCTGAACTTCTGCTCCATGCTTTGGATGAAATTCCCAAGTATGGACTACTCCGAAACTCGACGAACTTGTAACACATGGCGAAGAGGTTTAGTACGAACAATGGGGCGTCGGGTAATGAACCCGGAAAATTTTTTGGTTGCCTCGTACTTCAAGTATGGACACAACCCAACCTGCAATATCTCAATCGACGGCTCGTAACTCATACCTGGAGTTCGTGCAGACTGCGAACTGGTTCCAAAACGGCGTCAAACTTCTTGTATGTAAGTCTGGCGGCTTGCACGGTTTGCTTCCACGACTTTCCGTATCGGCATTCACGTAGTAACTTTCCTATAACCTTAAATTTTTTGATGATATCTCCCAAGATTTCATCGAAAGCGCATTGCACACACAAGTTAATTATGTGGCAAGAGCACCTAACATGAAGTAGTCGGCCGTCTAGGGGTAACCTTAGATGCCTACGAGGGATACCTATCGCTACGTTGTTCGAACTAGCATTATCTAAAGTGATAGACATAATCTTTCTTGAATATGATATTTGCTAATGACGTTCATGACATAGTTCGAAATCGCAGTTCCTGTATGCTGCGAATCTAGGGGATCTAGGGAAAGAATACGTTTTGCATAGTCCATGTCTCATCTATCCAATGGGCGGTGACCACTAAATAAGATTGCGACGTAACGTTCCAAATATCGGGAGTCAAACTAATCCTACATGAAATGTTGGCTAAATGACTAATTAAGCTAGACTGATATTTTTTAAAACATTCTAAGACATATTTCATAAGGGTTTTACGGGTTACATTATGGAATCCAGGTTGTATCGTACTCGTGAATTCGATAAACCCTTCACTTTCCGCAATGCAAAAGGGTTCTTCGCACATTACTACGAATTTAACTAATGCTTTCCTAGAAATTTCCTTATTAATAACAAAATTCCTACCCGTACCTACGTTTATTTGCTTTTGTCTAGGTTCGGTTCCTACTGGCTCTAGATCATCCAAATTATGTGCCCTCTGAAGGTGTTTTTTCATCGAGCTCGTCCCACCTTGATTCGGACCGGACTTAAATTGATAGGGATGACGACACAATTTGCAATAAGCGGTACCTACGGCGGGGTTAGTTTTATCCATTTCTAAATCGAAAAAACTCCATACCTTAGACCGCCAACCACGCGATTGTTGCTTCCTTCTTGTAGTCGCCGTAGAAGCTTGGCTCGGTCCTTCGTCCGTCGCCGCCGGTGCCGGTGCCTCGGTCTCCTCATCGGTGTCGTCGACTCCCCGGAACGTATCTTCGGGACGTAAACGCAAAAAGACTTCGTTGCTCGGGTTAGGATTTCTCGATGACGACGCCATTCGTATTTTTATATATAAAAAAATAATAATTATAATTTTCGTATTAATAAGTGAGTGTGTGAATGTAGTGTAAACAAAATAATTATATCGCTAATAATATTAATAATAATAATGCTGATGATTTTTGAGAGTGTTTTGAGAGAGAGAGAGAGAGAGGGAGAGATTTAGATGTACTTGTGAGTTAAAATGGTTAAAATGTGGTGGTATTTATAGATTTTTCGATTGAGGTAAAATGGTCGTTTTAAGAGTAATTTTTGGATTAAAAAATGAAATGGAACCGGAACCGTGGAATCGGAACCTGGAACCGGAGCCCGTAATCCACAGTTCCAGGTTCACGAAACCGGCCCAAACAATATTAATGGGCCGGTTAGTCCGGTTTCGGGCCGGTTTATTGGGCCGGTTTTGGGCCGGGTCACTTCACTCCACCTAACATATTTTCATGTTGGCGTAGGTATACAATAATTAATAAAGAGAGTTTACTTTTATTGGTAAACCGCTGTTGTGACATATGCAACTAAATATTATTGATTGTAGATTCCTCCTTTCGGATTAGGTATGCTTTTTTTATGACAGCGTTGATTAATTTGATCTTTGACTTCAATTGAGCGTTGACTTTAGTTGTAAAGAAATTCCATAAATTAGTAACACTTGTTTGATAATCGTCATACCAAAGCAATTGAGAACTAACACGAATTCATACGCTTGAGTCTTGATATCTTGAAAGAGATTTGAAATTTCATTTTTTTTTCTCTGAGTTACTTTCTTTTACATCTTTGATGTTGTGAAGAGACGACGATGTCATTCTTATCAGAAGGATTCTTCTTTTGAGAAGGGTTTACCTTTAGGAAGAGAGTAAAGTAGCTATTAAATTTTATACTCGTCTTTAATAACCAGAAGCAGAATCATCATATTAGATACAATCAAGTATTTTCAAGTGTTATATATTCATTTATTTATGTTACATAAACATTAAACCCATTACCACCCTTAAAAGAAAAACAAAAATCACGTCAAGGGCTAAATCGGGAAAAAAAAATCATCCTCGGTTCATTTTAGACTTTGTAGTTGTCATTTAACAATTTAGAGTAAGGTTATGTGTCAAGTGTTACAAAAATACTATTGTGTCTTGCTATTATTGTGTTAATATAAGTTAGTGAAATATCATAGAGATAATTTATGAGATTGTAAGTCAATACTTTGGTATAATATGTAATTCAACTAATATCAGATGTTTACTACAACTTTTGATTAAAACTATCAAGTCAATATCTAATGTAATAAGATCATCGATTAATTCAACCAACCTTATTTACATTTACTACAATAATTTCATCAATATATGTAATTTTATCAACATAAAAAATATCACACTTAATTATAATTTTCTGCAATACTTCCCATTGGATTTTTCAAAAAGAATGCATAGTTCGAATCTTAGTAGGGAAAAACTCAGTAATAAAATCTAGTGGATGAACAAGTATATGCGTTCCTTAGATCTATTTCAATGGCTGCTTCATTAAATAACCTTACTATTAAAAATCAATGAGGAAAACCCCAAATGAAGGCAAAAATCGGTGTATTTACTCTCTTGACGATGATATCATTTCAAATCTCACCGTTTGGAACTCCTTTTGAATATAATAACCTTATGAAAATTATTGAGGAGCGTGTGTTAAATATCGCAGGTTTTCACTTAATCTCACTTGTTATACATCGACATCACCATTTTTCTCGAAATCAACGGAAAAAAATGATCAAATATGTTTTGGTCTATCCCGTTTAATAAGTCATGATTTACAGAAAAAATGAACTGCCACGGAAAACTCTTATCCTAAAAAGATATAGCAAGGAGCTGTTCGTGACTTTACTTCATTAATTGTGGATTTATATTTTACCAAAGTGAAGTAGTTTACTGTTCCAAAATTAAGAAAGACATGAATTGACATAATACAATTTCATACAGGGAAATTTGTTTAAAGTTTATTTCCTGACAGGCGAGAAGTTATTTTCAGATTTCTGCCACATACTAAAGTTCAGTTTACTTTTTGTTTATCATGAAATTTTTTACACCGATTAATATAGTTTATCGTTTTAATGTGTTTAACTTACCATTTAGTTGGTGTCTAATGTAACTTGTATACACTGTTAGGTACCTTTCTAACACTGTTACCATTGCATATGCGTAGCAAAGATCATTTAACCATAACGGTACACCAACACCACTAAACTTACACGACATCTCTAATTTGCACGCATAGAATCATATGTAACTTTAAGTAAATCTCTACACTTAATCTTAGTCGTTAATAACCTACGCATCTTCGCCTTGAGCAAGAAATAATCCAAACAAACGGATGTGCAACAACAAATATTTATATTATCTATTGTTCAAACAAACTGGAAATACAAACAAAAACTTATCAAAAATGTTGTCCACGTTCGTTTATGAGCACACAATTCAAACAAGGTAACCCCGGGATTAAATGGTTCACAACCCTTATAAAGGTACTATATTAAATAAGGCTCTTTTAAAATATGGCATTGGACCAGAAAAACTTTTAAAAAGTAGCCTCTTTGACCTTTTTTCAAATCAATAGCCTCCATTTTAATTAACTGCTAATTAGCTTTTCTTAACAATGTCTAACTTAAAAAAAAAAAGAAAATAATGAAAATAAATAATTTAGTTGTAAAAGAAAATAGAAGAAAAAACTGAAATCGACTGAGCATGCATTATAATGCCATGGCAGCAACCCAACTTCAACTATCGTAGCCTCATTAACACCCAACTTCCATTCATTACTATCGTAGCCTCATTGAATACTAGTCGAAAACACCTACTTTTACAGTTAACAACATAATTCGGTCGATTCTCCATCGAGAGCTGTTGAAAGAAGACGTGCTTGTTGAAAGAAGATGTAGCCTCACGAACTGTAATTTTGTTATTTCATTTTGCACTTTATTTCAGTGTTTTTCAAGTCTATTAGCTATGAAACTGAGTGGGTACTGATCGATATACTTTATGACAGTGATTCTGACGAAATTTGAGTTCAATTTGATACGTTTTTGAATCTGCAAAGTATGGGTTACCTATGCAGGGGTCTGCACATGCGCGGGTCTCCTAATTATATGTACAGGTCCCCTAGTTCAAAGGACCAAATATTTAGGGGAGTGCAAATATTCAAGGGACCCACACATATATGCAAGGGACCCACACATATATTCACAGGAGCCGCACATATATTCAGGGGACCCACGCATATATTCAAGGGACTGGCGCACATATTCAGAGGACCTGCGAATATATGCAAGGGACCCGCGCATATATGTAAGAGACTCGCGCATATATTCAAGGGACCCACGCATATATCCAATGGACCCGCGCACAAATGTGCATGGGACCCGTACGCTATTTCGTTTGTTTTTCATTTGAAGAATTTTCCTAACGAATTTTTTACATATATTTTAGGTGATTGCCATGACTATCACCAATATTGTGTTCAAATTCGGTGGTAGCTGAATAATTCAGGATGATGATACGTCGAAATGGTGTCCGCAAGAAAGTTGTATATGGCAATCAATCATAGTCGGGATTCATGCACGATGAAAGATGTGAAGGATGCGATAGTCAAGATATTGTCGTTGCAAAAATGACAATGTGAAACTGAGCCCAAGCAACATGCCTAAGGTTGTGTATTGCATTCTATGACGTATCTACATCTTAAACAATTACAGCTTACGTGCATACCTTGGCTTTGGTGACCCACAATCAAGACCCGTACTTCATGTTGAGGTTGAGTATTGCGTCAATGATGCCCCTCCAGTTCGTAATATTCTACGGACAATCATATCGGTCTTATAGCGTATTGCGATGAGATGCCGTAATTGAGCCCGTTGAGAGCCATCGTAGCGACGCATCTACTCAATATTTCCGTGATTTTGTAGATGT
Source organism: Craterostigma plantagineum (assembly GCA_027422505.1). Classification (NCBI taxonomy): domain Eukaryota; kingdom Viridiplantae; phylum Streptophyta; class Magnoliopsida; order Lamiales; family Linderniaceae; genus Craterostigma; species Craterostigma plantagineum. The sequence goes on from JAPQWV010000118.1 coordinate 535,272, forward strand.
ACAGATCGAACTGTTTGGGGAAGAACATGGACGTGAAGAAGAGTAGTCGAGACAAAGTGAGGAAGAATATGGTTATTTCGAAAGGGATCATCACATTGATAATATTGAAGTGTATGACGAGGATCAAGATGCACCAGTGGCGCATAATGGTACATATTCAATTCCCAGATGGATCGAGTTTATATATTGGCCAGGATTTCAGACCAAGAGTGAGGCGCAGAACGAATTCTTGAAAGTTGCGATTAGAGCTTCTTTTGAATTCCAAGCCGTAAAGTCACACACAAAACTGTACGTTATTCGTTGTGCAAACAATCAATGTTCTTGGCGGTTACTAGCTGCGGAAAACAAAAACTCTCCAATTTTCTCCATTCGATGATACTTAATACTCACACGTGTGATGTATTTCATCGACGCCGAAAGCATCGACAAGGAAGTTCGTTTGTGGTATCGAGTATGTTACTTGAAAATTTCACATGTGCGAAAGACATTCCAAGACCAAAGCAGTTGTCTCAATGATGCAAAATAGGGGGTTGAAGTTTCGTATTACAAGGGTTGGAGAGGAAAACATCTTGCATGAGAAGAGGCAACATAGATAATTGTTTTGGTCTACTACCGACATACTTAGAAGCGGTGATAAAGCGAATATTGGTAGTATAATGGATTCGGAGATGGATGAAGAAAATAGATTCAAATATCTCTTCTTATCAATTGGCATCAAGGAACTTGCTTACATGAGGAGAGTTATTTCTATTGACGGTACGTTTTTAAAGGGAAAGTACAAAGAGGTGATGCTTGTAGCCACAACACAAGACAACAATCACCGCCAATATCGTCTAGCATGGGGCTTCGCTGATGGGGAGTCGACACCATGTTGGACATAGTTGTTGACATGATTGCGGGGATTAACACCGTGATCTGGTGATAATTTCAGATAGTCCCGGTAATTTTAAACGCTTTCCAGTTTTCCAAAACGTGTTTCATGATTTTGTTCATGGCATATTAAGCAACATATCAAGACTAAAATCAAGTAGGGGAAAGGTGATTGTGATTCTCTTTACAAGATTATGGAAGAAAAAATCCCATGACTCATAAGTATCTGGAAGACAATGTCTGTGAGGCCGGGGCCGATGAGGGCGGGGAGTGATTGCCGGTACCAAAGAGGAGCCCGGGGCCGATGAGGCAGGCTTCTAGGCGGAGGGTACGTGAATGAACCGGTCCCACGCCCGAATGACAGGGATTTCGAGACTGGGCATTTAATGGACGGTGTAAAGTCAATGAATGGTATAAGAGAATTTATTGTGCTACTCATATCACCAAAGGTGCACCTTCCTTTTCGGGAGTCCATCCATAAGAACTTCAAAGTCAAGTGTGCTTGACTTGGAGTAGCACTGGGATGGGTGACCCCTTGGGAAGTAACTCAGGGTGCTTGCAATGCAAAGCACGCTGGAAGGCTAGTGGTGATACAGTGGAGCCAGACAATCAACGAAGTGCAGTGGGCCCAACCCCACTGGTCCCGGTATGGGACGGGATGTTACAGATGCCGATGAGCTCGGGGAGTGATCGCCGGTGCGAGAGGTGTGCACGGACAAGGAGCGGCTCCTGGAAGGCTTCTAGACGGAGGGTACATGAATGACCGATCCCAAACGCAAGTGACCCTTACCCAAATTCAAGAGACCCGTGCCCAAATACAAGGGACCTGTACCCAAATTCAAGGGACCTATAGTTCTAGGCCGTGAATCACGGTTGGGGTGAATATCAGCCAACCCAGTACTGATTCACGATCATGACGCCTGTAGTATTGGGCCATGAACGTCAAGGGACCATGCATGGTATCAGGAACCCGTGAATAAATTCAGGGGACCCGTGCCCAAATGCAAGGGAAATAAGTTTTTTCTTTTCGAAATCTCAATTGTTACTTAAGTTGATTAAATTAATGTGTTCAAGTCAACTTAAAATATTCGCCATATGAGCAAAGAACAAATTTACTTGAACTTGAATAATGCTTTAGTTATAAAATCTTGACGTGAGTAAGTATAAATGTTACGAAACGTTAACCAAATAACATAACATATACGGATATTGACCTGATCATTGCAGATTAAAAATAAGTTAACATCATTATTTGTTTAAGAGATGAGAGATAAAAAGAAGATATGCTAATAGTGCACGAACCAGTTCAAACAAAATATAAGAAATCATTGTTCCAAAAACAAATCATCCAAAGTACACAACATCATACATACTAATGTTAAATGGACCGGTCGTTTCAATAGATTAATGTAGTTAATAGTGCCTAAAGCTGGTGATCCGCTTCTTATCGAACTCTAGCAAGTCACCAGTGTCGAAGATGGAAAAAACAGCCCGTAAAATGTAAATCCCGCACTCACCGCTGAAATAACGAAGATATAGTTAGTAAGTAAAGACACTCATAGCATACTTACGCATTGACTCAATAAATCTCTTATCTGCTTCCCCCAATTCCACGGCTTTAATATCGCATTGAATCACAAACGCATATTCTTTGAAACATGCGGGCACGACCTTTGTAGCTCAATGAATCCCAAAAAAGCTCCATCGACGTGCTGTGCAATATAGACGAACAATTGTTACTCAGGGGATCCGTGGACATATTCAGGGGACCCGTGCATGTGCTCAGGGGACCCGCTGAATATATCCAGGGGACCCATGCATGTGTTTTGGGGGACACGTGAATGTATCCAGTGGACCCGTTGAATATATTCACGCCGTGCATGTGTTCAGGGTACCCGTGCATAACATCAAGGGAAATAAAAAAAATGTATGCACCTCTCCATCAGTCCACTTTCCACTTATGCATAGCCGCTCGAACAGTCACAGCCTATGCATCGAGTAAGCATGGCTTGTGGTCACTTTGCGCATCAACGTGAGTTCGGTTGCGACTATCTGCTAAAGGATAAGTCTCTTCTGAATATGGGCCTCCCAAACATATTCTGGTTGTATCTGGACGATGTGGAGGGGGGATCTCCATGTACGGGGTTTGCACGTACTCGAACCGATTCTGCACGCGCCGAGTTGGAGTTTGTTAGACTGCATGTACCACGTTTGAACCTCCAACACCCAAACATGCTAACGCTTGAGTTGGTTATCCGCTTCTTATCGAAGTCTAGCAAGTCACCAGTGTCGAAGATGGAAAAAATAGCCCGTAAAATGTAAATCCCGCACTCGCCGCTGAAATAACGAGGATATAGTTAGTAACTAAAGAAACTCATAGCATACTTACGCATTGACTCAATAAATCTCTTATTTGTTTTCCCCAATTCCACGGCGTTAATATTGCATTGAATCGCAAACGCATATTTCTTTGAAACATGCGGGCACGACCTTTGTAGCTCAATGAATCCCAAAAAAGCTTCATCGACGTGATGTGCAATATAGACGAACAATTGTTACTCAGGGGATCCGTGCACATATTCAAGGGACCCGTGCATGTACTCAGGGGACCCGCTGAATATATCCAAGGGACACGTGCATGTGTTTAGGGGACACGTGAATGTATCTAGTGGACCCGCTGAATATACAGGCCATGCATGTTCAGGGGCCCGTGCATAACATCAAGAGAAATAAAAAAATGTACGCACCTCTCCATTTTCCACTTATGCATAGCCGCTCGAACCAATCACGGCCTATGCATCGAGTAAACATGGCTTGCGGTCACTTTTGTGCATCAACGTGAGTTCGGTTGCGACTGTCGGCCAAAGGATAAGTCTCTTATGAATATGGGCCTCCCACAACGAATTCTGGTTGTATATGGACGATGTGGAGGGGGGATCTCCGTGTATGGGGTTTCACTTATTCGGACCGATTCTGCATGTGCCGAGTTGGAGTTTGTTGGTCTGCACGTACCTCGTTTGAACCACCAACATCCGAACATGCTGACGCTTGAGCTGCTTCTTCTGCCTGATTCTCTGCCCCCTCCGCTTCTTCCGCCTTGGGCTCCGCCCCCACTGAGTCTTCATTTGGCTCATTCGCCGTCCCTGCTCCATTAGAATGATTGGCTGCCCCATACGCATATAATCATCTCCACAAGCTTCTGGAAGCCATACGTCATTCCATGCCACAAATGATCTTCCATCGAATCTATCTTTTTGCCGGTGAATTTGTAAAAAAAAAAAGCAAATTGATACTCATTGGATGAATAGTGGCGATCTAAATCACTTACCCATGTAAATTCATCACTAATTCGATTATTAATATGATCGAATTGTTGTTGCACACTTGCTCTCCATTCATCGAACACACCAACGTCGGGAATTGATAAGACCGTGGCGGTGATTGATGTGGTCGTGGCGGAGATTGATTTTGGTAGAACGTGGATGTATGCGAAAGGACTAGAGCTTGATGTTGGTAGGACGGCAATGGATGTGAATGCACCGGCGAGTGATATGGGTGCACCCGGGATTGGTAAGGATACGCCTCTTTGACAAAGTGAGAGACGCATACAACATCCATGCCTTGCAAAATCAACTATAGCATGTAGGCCAATACTTCATGCCGTGGAGAAATAGCAAAGTCGCCATTTCGATGATAAGCAGCATGCATCTCCTGCGGAGTCGGCATTAACACGGGATGCACCACAGATTTTCGTGCGAGTTGGGTTATTAACTCCAACTTCGGACATACTTTCCTGCTCCATTGTTTCATGCTCCATATAGCAATTCTTGGAAGCACCATGCCATTCTCCATTTCGAAGCGAGTGGCAAACTCGTTGCCATCTCATAAATGTACTCGTACACAAGGATCTAAAAACAAAGAAAACAAGTAATAAAGAAAAGAATTAGACACATATAACAACTATCTTATACATAATTAGATAAGCAATTACTGATATACTGGAAGTGGATGCACGAATCCACTGACGCAAAAAACTGTCGTAATCTACGACCTTCATCAGATCTCTTCGTCCGTTAAATCGCGCTTCAGTGAGCGTATCACTTCGTCGAAGGCAATGGTACCCCATGGGTAGTTGTGGAACGACTTCAAATCTTCAACTAACGACAAAGTCCAAGACTGCAATATAGGGTCTTTTTTCGTTCTACGGGCTAGCAAAATGGCCGTCGCAAAGCACACGTTAGCGAGCTTCAATTTTTCAACGTTGATTTGTCCATAGAAATCTCCCCGTGGGACAGAGGAATCGTGAATCTACCTCAAAAGTGCTTCGATGTGAAATCCATTGTGTGTAAACCTCGGGCATAATTGACGAGCAATTTAACCCGGTGATCAAGCAGTACTCCATTTTAGAAAATCGGAGTGCCCTATTCTTAAGGATCATCTACAGCTCATCTCGGTTGTGAAGGGTCGTCCGTCTCTTCACAAGAAACCATATAATTGGGCGGAGAAGTTAAAATCATTGGCTACCCTAGCGAGACATCCCAACGGACTGCTTTGAATGAATGCCGCAAACTCAACATCACTCAAGCAATTCAGAACTTTTGGCTTGCTACAACGTATTGTGACGTACAAATTAACCTGCGATCGATATCCCAATGCTTACTGGACAGTTGCTTCTTCAATAAAATGTAAATTAATATGATAAAGAGTTAAGACAACTATGCAAATTGTGTATCGTAGCCCATCTAGGCGCTAGGCCCCCCTCGGCCGCCCGACTAGCGCCTAGCGAGTTTTACAACATTGCTTGCAATTAATTTTATCCCAAAATATATATAGACAATTAGTTTTTAATTGTCTACAAATGCCCCCACTTCGACGGATTTGAGGGAAACATGATTTGAGGTATACGTCCTTGTGATGCTAACTGATCGACATCATCACTCATTACGTTTTCGCCATTGCCAATGTCCCATATTATTAAATCGGCGCATGGTAACTCGGTATGAAAGTTTTTGTACACAAGCACTCTAGAATCCCTTACCATGTATATTTGGATCTTCAAAGGGATCCGATGGTTTGTCTCGCTTCATCCGACCGCTCCATTTCAGGGAGATTGATGAGATTTGCTTGTACTAGCTCATCAAAGATTCCTGATTCTTCTGAATCTAGGAATGGGTATTCTTTTTCTTGAAGCTCTTTAAGCGTCAATTTCATGTCTTTTAGCTTCGATGGATCATATTCTACCACGACTTTCTTGCCCTTTCTCTTCCTTGAAGCTTGAGTGTTGTGACATTTACCGCCATAGACTCTTTATTTTGAGCTTTTGCAAAAGCTTTGCCCCTTTCTCGGAATTAATTCGCTCCCCAACTTTGGTAACATCATGTATAGGTGCTCCATCACCACTTGTGGCCAGGATAAATTCCATATCATGAGCACGAGTTTCCAGTTCTTCAAAGGTTACGGGCCTAATTCCATGCAGGATGTATCGTAATCCCCACACCATCCCTTGAATGCACATTTCAATGCATGAATCTTCAAAAAAACCTTTGCAGTTAATACATAGATTCCTCAATCGATTGATATAATCAATGACAGGTTCATCTTTACACTGAAGAGCATTAGTGAGTTCGACCATACTAATCGTGCGCCGAGTGATGTAGAAATGGTTTAGGAACTCATATTTCATTTGATCCCAACAATCGATTGAACCAGCTTCGAAATCGATGTACCAATTGAAAGCATTGCCCTTCAATGAACGGACAAATTGCTTGACGAGGCTATCTCCATAGGTTCCTGCATCGTTGCATGTCTCGACGAAGTGGATCACATGCTGCTTCGGGTTTCTTTTTCCATCAAACTGCTGAAACTTCGGAGGTTGGTATCCGTTTGGCATCTTTAAGTTGTCGATTAATGAAGTGTAAATGACGACTTGGAACCTCCATCTTTCATCGTCCCTACACTCATTTATCTGGCTAATCGGAATCACCAGTCATTAGAGACTTGGAAATTTCCCGAGGGCTTATCGACTTCTCTTTGATCGCGTGCGTGTATGTTTAAATAAAGGTTTGTGCGAATACGTCAAGTAATAATTAAAACGAATATATTATAACTAGAATCACGCACGATAGGCAGTGGACCTATCGTTTGTAATATAGCTATAGTGAATATCCGAGTATCGAACATGAGGAATAAATTGAGTACTAGTATTGACCTATCGTCTCGATATTTAGCCTAAATAAAATGATGAGATTTGTTTATACTACGAACTATTTTAATAGAGCAACCTAATGAAATAAGAGAATAAGGAAGCAAAACTAAGATAATACGAGTGACTTAAGATGACAAATATGTGTTCGGGATTCGAATTCCGCTGGGTGTTGTCGGCTAAAGCTACGGAATATCGTTCCTCCGTGATTATCGACTAAAGCGCAGTAATTTCCTACCCACTCACGGATTTGCTGTCGCCCTAAACGTTCGTGGGAATCTAAGTTTAGCGATTACTAGATGGCGAGGATCGAGTATTTGCTGTCGCCCTATACTCGAATCCTAACGTATATGAACGGCCTAATCGTTATTTAGCTGTCGCCCTAAACGATGTACCACCCATTCATATCAACACATAGACATATTGAGACAAAGAAGCAATATCATAGAATGATAAATAGTCGAATACACGTGTTCACGATTTTCCTACGCTTTAACTACGACATAACCCAACGTTCATCTACTCCCAAACACACAAGAGGATTAGCTACTCATATTGGACGTCACAACAATGAGATTTAAAGGAAACAAGGTAAGAGAACTCCTTAAATCTTCCCTGAGAAGTGAGTATGGCGTTTTTGAGGTGGAGCTCTCGTTCCTCGATCGAATAGGCGTGACTACGTTGTTGGATCGTCTCTTACGTATCTCTGAGTGAAAGAGCGTATTCTAGGGTTCTTCTTTCTCTTCTTTTCTCTTAGGTTTCGTCCCTATGGAGTTGTCCTTGAGTTCTAAGAGGAGCCCCCTTTTTATGCCTCGAAAATGGGCCTTAACACTGAATTTTGACGCGTTCACGGCCTCGTATCAGGCCTTCACGGCCGTGACGGCGACTTCAACCCTATTTCTTGACTTTCTGCCATGAGTCACAGCCTCTTACAATAGGCTTCACGGCCGTGAAGGCGGCTAAAACCCTAAATATTGACTTCTCTGGCACAGGTCACGGCCACGTGCATCTTGAATCACGGCCGTGACAACAAGATCTTGAGCTACTGCCGAGATTCACGGGTTCGTACAACAGAGCTAACGGCCGTGAATAGGTACTTGTTCCATATCTTCGTCTACTGCCCACGTTCACGTGTTCTTGCATGAGGTTCACGGCCGTGACTTCCATAAGTCGACCTACTGCCCGTTGTCACGGCTTCGTGCTATATGATTCACGGCCGTCACACTGGAGACTTTTGCTCCTTAAGCTTACTGCCAACATTCACGGCCTCTTTCAAGATTGTTCACGGCCGTGACTGATTTCTGGCAGCTTCAAACTTTGCCATTTTCGCGTCGTTTTCGCCTCGTTTTCGTTCCTCTTCGCTCGATAATCATTCGAAGGTCCTACAATATTTGAATGGGTGTAAATAGAGCCAATAAATGCATGGAATGATAAAAAATTTCCTATTATAACCCAAATAAACATAACAATACGCATATTAAAAATATGTTTATCAAACCTCCCCACACTTAAGGTTTTGCTTGTCCTCAAGCAAATTAAAAGCAAGAAAAGGTAACAAGATAGTGGCATGACCATTCACAATTCATCAACGCAGATGGAAAACACAAAATGAAATCAAGCAAGCAACTATGGACACTGCAACAATAATCAGCACTAATCGACACGAATTTCCTTAGCACTACTAATCGAGATCCACACCTCACATGGATTCACTCAAATCACTCAGTGTATAGGCTAATAAATTGGTGAATCGCTCAATTCCTGTAATAATCTAGTCTCTACCATATGCTTGCAAGTCAATCACACGTCTACAACTTAAAGCAGTTAGCATGAATCAGAAGGTCTTTTCGGGTTAAATGGGTTCAGATAGTAATGAGGTGGTAATGGAATCACATATGAGTAGCAGTCGTGTCGGTCTTCATGTCATTGTCTAAAGCACGCTACGAATTAGCCTTTCTGGTTACGCCGTCTTCATTTCCTCTAATTATGCTGCGTTCCACTATGCCTTTCTTCTTCCAAGTCTCGAAATGAGGGGATGATGTGGAATTCACGAGACTGGAAGATTATCGAAGGAAAGGTTCTTTTCTTGTCATCACAGCAGCGTATTCTCCTCATGCTTCACTTCCACATATTTTTTTTTCTTCTTTTTTTTCTACAAACTGTTCGCTTCCGGCGGGTCGTCATCTCTGCACTTTTCGACTTTGACATTTGACCTTCACTTCCGCTTAACTCGGGTTCAGATGATCTCTGGAGGCTTATTTAGGTCGGAGGGTTATGATATATGAGGTTTAAGAAATAAAAAGGATTAAGCACAAAGTGGTTAACTACGGTGATCAGTCGTGGTCGGGAACTTTGGCCGTGGACTTATTTCCTAATGCCTTCGTCACATTCATACAAAACATACTATAAGAAATTTCAATGCGTATCAAACAAACAAGTTCTAGAGAGACGTAAATTATGCACTACTCACACAACCAAGAAAAATGAGCAAAAGCTCTTCAGCTCAAACTCTCACAACGGAACATGGGTTATGTGTGTGAATCTCTCAAAGTAACACTATATCTATTCATGCTGAAAAGATTAAATCACTGATGCATGTCTTTATCGCTCATTAGACTCCCTAATGTGCAATCCACTTTGTGATGAACGCAAACAATCATGCCAGACTTCTTTAAATTCGAAAACCACAGTGCATCATAAAAATTGTCACGTAAATTTCCAACAAAATTCCCCCTCCCCACACTTAAGATGCACGTTGTCCTCAACGTGTAAAATAAATACAACGTGTAAAATAAATAAAAGGAAGGTAAAAGAATTTGAAAAGAACGTGACTCCCCTGAAAAAAAATATGGCGTGGTCCGGCCTAGAGCAGTTGATGTAGTTGAGCATGGTTGTGGCACCTGAGTTTGAAATATTTTGTGTCGTAGTTTGAATTCGTGTCACGTTTCCTGAAAACACTCAAAAGAAAATTAAACACACATAGGAAATAATAAAAGATAACAAACGAAGTCATAAGCATCACAAGTGACATGATTACTAAACCAACACAAAAGAGTATTAACAGAAAAACATAACAAAAACGAAACTAAGGAGGTGGTGGGGGCTGTGGTGGCCGCGGTCGAAGGTGAGCCAAAGAATCTTGAACCAGGCGAACTGACTCCGGTGTATGCTTCATCGCGGCGTCCATGGCTTGAAGAGCCAGCTCATATCGCTCTTGCTCCTCGCGGTAGCGTCTGTGGGCTTCCTCGTTTTGACGCTCGTACTCGTCCTGACGGCGTCGTGTCTCCTCGTCACGCCGTATGGCCTCCTAATGGTAGCGGAGCATGTCCTCGCGCAGTGTGTGAAGGTCTGCGGCTGACGCGTAAGGAGCGACCCCTAATGATTCCCCCTCGTGGTAGCCGGAGGAATGGGAAGTGCCGGCAGTGTCCGGGTGAACTGGGACTGGTCCCACACCCTCGATAGCAAGTGGCTCGGGGTTTTCGGCGTCCAGGTCCGTCTGCCCACGGTAAACCTCGTGCCAAACGTAGACCTTGTTCGAACGGGACCAATTCGGCGCTTTGATCAGCATCTTCATCTTGAGCATCATATCCTCGTTCACCAGGTTTCGCCCACCCACAATCGTCATCTCTGGTGGATTTGCTGGCCACAAGTTCAGCCCCTTGATAAGCTTCGTAACAAATGGTCCCACCGCGAGCTTCCCGTGACTCCTATCATCAGCTTGAGCCTCAAAGGCACATTTCAGTGCCATCCCCAAGTGTACCTCTTGACCGCGCTGCATCCTCATTAGTTAAAACAGGTCGCGAAGGCCAATCGCGCCGTGCGAGTCACCCCTTGGTGTGAGCGAGGTAGTCAGAAGACGGTGGATATATCGCAGGCCTGGGTTTCTGAGCGACGAGGCCTTCGATGTCTTGACACTGAATGGTGGCTCGCCAGGTCGCGTAATCTCAGCCCAGCAGGCCTGTCGTAATCTGATCCTTCAAGATAGTATTTGTAATACAAATCTTGTAAAGGCCCTCGGTTCCCAAAAGATGGCACCGGTACACGCCAATTGCCCGGCAGATATCGCCTATGTCCACGATGTGGTCTTTGTTAAATGCCCGAAATGTGGTCTTGTTGACGCCAAAATCCTCGTGGGCAAAAGTGGACAGGAATTCCAGGGTCTGCTTTTTATACGCTGGCTCGTCGATTTGGAAGAATTCGAGCCAGCCGCTGAGGGACATGTAACCCGCCACTTGCTAGTCGATGTGATACTTCGCCAGCGCCTCGTGATCAATTTGATCAGTCAGAATGAATTCCGTGTTCTTTAGCCTGTTGTAACGGGCCTGGTGCGTCTAGTCGTCAAACTGCCCCATAGACTCCAGCAGGGACGTCGTGCCTTGGCCTCGACGTGGACGACTCGTTGATCGCGAATCGTTAGCACGTCCTGCAGCGGTTCGGCTTTTACCCATGGTACCTAGAAGTCCAAATGTTAGTTGGCAAGAAAACGATAATTAACACAGCTCGACTCGACCAACGTTGCGACAAAAATGAGAATTCCAAAGCAAGAACATAAAGAAATGCAAAGCGACATTTTGTCGAACACAATATAGACGAGCTAGAACATGCATTCTAAGTTCAATAATCGATTAACCAAGCACATTTTTGAACTTCATTCAATGAATCAACAGCAGATAATCCATTAAATGCAACCAATTCCGTTACAAATTCCAGAATTCCCCAAATTGGAAAATTAGGGCTTATCATTCCCAAATCAAAATTAACGTACGAAATCATGAAATTAATCACACCCAAGGCGTTCAAAGCATATATCTAACCATAAAAAGCAATACAAACACCAAATTAGACCCAATTTTGAAAATCCCCAATTCCGAAATTAGGGTCATCGTGCCAACATGGAAATTAACGGACTAAATCAACAAATCTCGCAATCCCAACGTGTTTATAGCACAAATTTAGTAATGGGAGAGCAATGTAAACATAAAAAATCGGACCCAAAATTCGAAATTCGTCGAGAAAAAGGTTTTGGAGAAAATGACATACCTCTTAGATTTAATCACGTTGAAATAGACGTGGAATGGGTTATGTGGTGTCGCCGGAAATTCGAGCACCGGACGTGGCCGGTTTTGTGTTTTGCGTGGTGGATTTGGGGCGGGAAATTATCGATGTTTTTTTTTTTCGTTGTGAATGTAAGAAGAGAATGATGGAAAGCGTATGAAGGGTTTAAATCGCAAGATTCACGGCCGTGAATACTAATTCACAGGCCGTGAATAGGAGCAGAGGGTTGCATTCGTCCGAGTCACGGCCGTGACCCGTAGGTCATAAGCCGTGACTTCGGGCAGTGAGTTAAGCGAGCACATGTCACGGCCGTGACTACCTAGACACGAGCCGTGACTAACTTAATTTATTATTTTTATTTTTTTATATTTTATTTATATATATATATATATATTTTAATTATTATTTTTTAATTTAATTTAATTTTTTATTTATTATGTTTTTTTTATTTGCTTTTCTTTTATTTTATTTTATTTTAGTTTTTTATAATTTTTATTTATTTATTATTTATTTGTTTCGGATGCGTCACGGCACATGTATTGTGGCCTCAACATTCAGCGCCGTGAATTGCTAAGCATTTGGCCGTGGGCCTCGGCAGTGGCTGAACTAATGATATTCACGGCCGTGACTTCTTTGCGAAGGGCCGTGACTTTAAATATTCCATTTTTTTAAATTTTTTTATTTTTATTTTATTATATATATTTTTTATTTTTTTATTTTACTTAGATTAACACGTAATCGACGAGTTTTTCGAGAACGATTGGCGCGAGGAAAAATCTGATAATCGACAAGGGAATATCACTTTCTTGCGCGGCGTCAGATCTCCAAGTCAAAAATTCGTCTGTATTATTTATTTGATTTGTTGGGTTTGATAATGATGGTTTTGTGCCCTTCATGCCTATAAATAGACATTTGTGGAACAACACAATAGCATCATCTACCATAATTCGCACGTCTTCAGCAGTCTTATTGTCGATATTTCTTAGTTAGCTAGCCACTATGAATTGGGGACAGCAGCAAGGACGTGAGAATGAGAGTGAAGAATATGCAAGGATTCGTCATAATTTAGATATGATGTCACTCTACCTTGCTCTTCTTTTGGTTTTGTTTGGAGTTTTACTTGCTTTCGTGTGTTGGATTATCACAAGGTGCACTTGTGTGTAACCCGCCCTTATGAAGCAAAATAAACTATTGCTCTGTCTTCTGTGTTATTCGTAGTTTAAATTGCTTTTGTATTGGATCTTCACACGTTGTAATGGTATTGTAACCATCTTTTATGAAGTAAACTATGTTCCTATCCCGTCTCTAGATTCTGCGTTGTACCCATCCTCAATATTCGCAATAAATTTATTATTAATTAAATAGTACTGTTATTATTAGTATTATTATTGTTTTATTTAATTTAATTTATATAAGTTTTAGATTGTTAATTAATATATATATTTTTTTTATTTATAATGCTTAAAACATAAATAAAAATACATGGGTTGCCTCCCAAGAAGCGCTTCTTTAACGTCGTGAGCCGGACGTACCCTTTTTTCGTTCTACGGTAGCTTGAAATCGAGGTGCATGACCTCCTTTGTGCCCGTGTCTTCTCCTCCACCGTAATAATGCTTCAGTCGATGGCCATTAGCCTTGAAATTTCCCTGCTCAACATTTGAAATTTCGACAGTACCATAGGGAAAACGCGAGTAACTGTAAAAGGTCCAGACCAACGAGATCTTAGCTTTTCGGGAAAAAGTCTAAGACGAGAATTGAAAAGGAGGACTTGATCCCCCTCTTGAAATTCTCTATGTTGCTTGATCTTCTTATCGTGATACGCTTTTGAGCGTTCCTTATACATTTTTGCATTGTCGTATGCCGACAAACGCCATTCATCAACCTCATTGATCTGGAGCTTACGTTTTTTCACCGGCTTGCACCAAATCGAGGTTTAAAGACTTTATCGCCCAGTAGGCTTTATGTTCTACTTCAACAGGAAGGTGACATGCTCTTCCGTAAACTAGTCGATATGGGGTGGTGTCTATTGGTGTCTTATATGCAGTCCTATAGGCCCAAAGTGCATCGTTAAGCTTATTCGCCCATTCCCGACGATTCCCATCTATAGTTTTCTCTAGAATGCGCTTCAACTCACGGTTCACTACTTCTACTTGACCACTTGATTGTGGGTGATAAGGAGTAGAAATGCTATGCTTAACACCATATCTTTCTAATGTACGTGCGAATTGGGTGTTGCAAAAATGCCCCTATCACTAATAATGCATTTAGGTGAACCGAACAGTGAAAACAATGCTCGTAGAAATCTAACAACAACCCTAGCATCGTTCGTGGGTAAAGCTTGCGCTTCCGCCCACTTGGATACATAGTCAACAGCCACAATTATATATTTGTTGTTGTACGAACTAGGGAATGGACCCATAAAGTATGCCCCAAACATCGAACACTTCGCAAACTAAAATAAAGTTCTGAGGACAGGGAATAGTAAAACTCCCTGGATCCTTAAGCTTCTTCGGTATCTTGCTTTGTAGGATAGCTGAACAATCTCCTCTTAGGCATACAGTGGACACATCCTCAACTTCCTTCGGTTGGTGAGCAAATCCTTTAGAAACTTCGCGAAACGAGGCATCTGCGTAATGGCTTCAACAAACGGTAAGTTAACATGCATTTGTTTACACATACCCATGAATTTACCGAACTGCTCCTAATCGCGGTCCTTCCTCAGTCTAGCTGGATATGGAATCTTGGGTTGATATGGCTTTGGTTGGCTAATGACCTTCTCATTTTCTTTTTCAACTTCCACTCTTTCGGGCTTCTCTTCTTCATTTTTCTTTAAAACATGTTCTTCATGGCCCTCGACGTTAGTCTTCTCCAAAGGTTGCTTTCTTACAGTCTGCTCCCGTTCTTGTAGCTTCTTTCCGTTCCTTAAAGTGACGGCCTTGCAATGTTCCCTCGAATTCGTCTCGGTATAGCTGGGAAGTGAACCTTGGGGTCGCTCAGCCAATTGTTTTGCTATTTGGCCAACTTGCAACTCCAATTTGCGTACAGACGCATCTGTATTTTGAGTTCGGAGATCGATGGACTGGAATTGTTCTTCCATCTTTGTTAATCGACTCTCGTGGTCTTGAGTAGTCTTATCGAAGTTCGAGAGGAGTCTCTCCATCATACCCTTCATATCCCTCATGTCATTTGATCCTGAACCCTGGGCCGTATTCTGATAGTGATTGCTTGATCCTCCGGCTTGAAATCCCGGTGGTGGCCCTTGTTGGAAACCGGATTGCCTTTGCACTTGATGGCCTTGATTTCTGTAGGAAAGATTCGGATGTGCACGAGGTTGGAAGCTCCTCTGTCCTTGATTATTGCCCATGTAGTCGACATACTCCAGTGATTGTCCGACTTGGCATTCTACGATTTCGTGAGCTGCGCCACAAATCTCGCACTGTGGTGTGTACGGCTTTTGAGGTGGTGTGGTGGTCATCACGGCATGCACAGGCTGTGTCTGCCCAGCCTTTGGAAGTAGTGTGTTGATTACCGTCTGAAGCTGAGAATTGGTGGTTGCAATTTGTTGTTACAGCGCCTCAAACTTGGCATTTGTAGCGGTCTCCTCGCTCACCCCAAACACTCCTGGAGTCTTTATCCTCGTATTGCCTCTCATGAAGCTATTCCTTGAGTAATCTTCGATTAGATTCCAGGCGTCTGTGGCATTGAGCTTCACGAGGCCTCCTCCCGCAGCTCCGTCTAACATATGAACGGTTTGATCATTGAGGCCCTCGTGAAAGCGGTTGATCATGGCGGCCTTCGACATCCCGTGTTGTGGGCATTTATTCAATAGTGACTTGTACCTCTCCCACACCTCGTAAAGATTCTCCGAATCCTTCTGGTGAAAAAGAGATATTTCCGTCTTCAGTCGCAATACTTTCGACAATGGGAAATAATGGCCGATGAATGCTGCTCGTAGCTCTTCCCAAGTAGTGATTGATCTGGGCGGTAGCATCTCCAACCAGTCGTTCGCCTTGTACTTGAGTGAAAATGGAAACAACATCAGCTTGATAGCATCGCTCGGGACCCCGTTAATCTTGATGGTGTCTGTTACTGTAAGAAAGGCCTTCAGGTGGGAGTATGGATCATCATCAGGGTTCCCCTCAAACTGGGCCGTCTGAAAGATCATCTGAAGCCAAGCATGCTTCAGCTCGAAATTATTGTTTTCGATCGGTGGAATAACGATCGCCGATTCAGTCACGCCTAAAGAGGCGTTCTTAAGTAGATCTTGTAAAGATTGTTCCTCTTCTTGGTCTTGGTGGGCCGGTACTCTGCGGTCTGCCATCTCAACTTCTATCTCTCGATTGTCTTTGGACGTCTCTGTTCGAGAATTGTCTGCTGACTCCTGAGAGTTGTCCTCTGAGTAGCTAACCAGCGCTTCCTGATAATTACTAGCCGTGCCCTCAGAATTGTATCTGAGTTGTCTTCGTAACTTTCGCTCGAAATTTGGATCTCCTTCAACGATTGGACCCGATGGGTGGCTTCGGGTCATTCACCGCTGAACCGTACCTTCAATAAACGAAACTGAATTTTAGTGAAGAACTAAATAAATACGTCGAAAACGTAACGAGACTAATAATGATGTAGGAAACAAATAAAGCAGTTAACTAAAGACTAAGAAAACGTAAAATAAAATAGCTAAATTACCGAACTAGGGTGTTAATATCAATCTATTCCCCGGCAACGGCGCCAAAAACTTGATCGCGTGCGTATATGTTTAAATAAAGGTTTGTGCGAATACGTCAAGTAATAATTAAAACAAATATATTATAACTAGAATCACGCGCGATAGGCAGTGGACCTATCGTTTGTAATATAGCTATAGTGAATATCCGAGTATCGAACACGAGGAATAAATTGAGTACTAGTATTGACCTATCGTCTCGATATTTAGCCTAAATAAAATGATCAAATTTGTTTATACTACGAACTATTTTAATAGAGCAACCTAATGAAATAAGAGAATAAGGAAGCAAAACTAAGATAATACGAGTGACTTAAGATGACAAATATGTGTTCGGGATTCGAATCCCGCTGGTGTTGTCGGCTAAAGCTACGGAATATCGTTCCTACGTGATTATCGACTAAATCGCAGTAGTTTCCTATTCACTAAGGATTTGCTGTCGCCCTAAACGTTCGTGGGAATCTAAGTTTAGCGATTACTAGATGGCGAGGATCGAGTATTTGCTGTCGCCCTATACTCGAATCCTAACGTCTATGAACGGCCTAATCGTTATTTAGCTGTCGCCCTAAACGATGTACCACACATTCATATCAACACATAGACATATTGAGACAAAGAAGCAATATCATAGAAAGATAAATAGTCGAATACACGTGTTCACGATTATCCTACGCTTTAACTACGACATAACCCAACGTTCATCTACTCCCAAACACACAAGAGGATTAGCTACTCATATTAGACGTCACAACAATGAGATTTAAATGAAACAAGGTAAGAGAACTCATTAAATCTTCCCTGAGAAGTGAGTATGGCGTTTTTGAGGTGGAGCTCTCGTTCCTCGATCGAATAGGCGTGACTACGTTGTTGGATCGTCTCTTACGTATCTCTGAATGAAAGAGCGGCTTCTAGGGTTCTTCTTCCTCTTCTTTTCTCTTAGGTTTCGTCCCTATGGAGTTGTCCTTGAGTTCTGAGAGGAGCCCCCTTTTTATGCTTCGAAAATGGGCCTTAACACTGAATTTTGGCACGTTCACGGCCTCGTATCGGGCCTTCACGGCCGTGACGGCGGCTTAAACCCTATTTCTTGACTTTCTGCCATGAGTCACGGCCTCTTACAATAGGCTTCACGGCCGTGAAGGCAGCTAAAACCCTAAATATTGACTTCTCTGGCACAGGTCACGGCCACGTGCATCTTGAATCACGGCCGTGACAACAAGATCTTGAGCTACTGCCGAGACTCACGGCTTCGTACAACGGAGCTCATGGCCGTGAATAAGTACTTGTTCCATATCTTCGTCTACTGCCCACGTTCACGGGTTCTTGC
This sequence comes from Craterostigma plantagineum, assembly GCA_027422505.1. Taxonomy (NCBI): domain Eukaryota; kingdom Viridiplantae; phylum Streptophyta; class Magnoliopsida; order Lamiales; family Linderniaceae; genus Craterostigma; species Craterostigma plantagineum. The sequence continues at coordinate 553,443 of JAPQWV010000118.1, forward strand.
ATGAGGTTCACGGCCCTGACTTCCATAAGTCGACCTACTGCCCGTTGTCACGGCTTCGTGCTATATGATTCACAGCCGTGACACTTGAGACTTTTGCTCCTTAAGCTTACTGCCAACATTCACGGCCTCTTGCAAGATTGTTCACGGCCGTGACTGATTTCTGGCAGCTTCATTGCCATTTTCGCGTCGTTTTCGCCTCGTTTTCATTCCTCTTCGCTCGATAATCATTCGAATGTCCTACAATATTTAAATGGGTGTAAATAGAGCCAATAAATGCATGGAATGATAAAAAATTTCCTATTGTTACCCAAATAAACATAACAATAAACATATTAAAAATACGTTTATCACTCTTCGTTATTCTTTTTCAGAATCGGCAGAAACTTCTTCCCTTTCAGAAGCATGATTGTTATCAGCATTGTTGCTTTTGCTAGCTAACTTTGCAATCTGAGCCTCTCATTGTTGAACTTGTTTCGTTAGCCCTGCCATTGCTCTAGTTAGACTTGCAATTTGCTCTTCAAAAGTCATTACATTCGTCATGTGTACATAGGCGTTGCTTTGCAAAGAATTGCTTGAAGTTGAGCAAGGAGATGATGTCGAGTACTCGTTATTGGAATCTTCATTTTCACCATGATAAGTCATATCATTTTCGTCCAACTCAACTTGGTGACTTGTTCGTTGAGACTCGTTAGTCATCATTAACATACTTCGAGTCAACAATGCCGACGCGTTGACTTGAAGAACTTCAAGCGGTGAAGATCGATGAGTTAACTAATGTTCTCGATTTTTAAGAGATGAGAGGTAGAGATGGTCCCACTGGGCTTGCCAAAATTTGTAGTGTATTTTCTTTTATTTGAATATCAACTAATTAGTAGAACAAATTATATTTGATGAAATTTAATGGACACTATCTCTAATTATTCCTCCGATTCTTCAATCGTATGATTTTTGAAAGACTTCGAGAAATTCTTAGATATTAAAATCTCCTTGATATGGCCTTCTTTAACGCTCCTTCGTGGGCCTTTTGGTTTGATCACGAATCTTAGTAGATGCTTCTTTGTGGGCCTTCGGGCTTGATCACGAATCTTAATTGAACTTCTTCGGGATTTGACGAAGAGATCTTATCGAACGTTTCGTCGTGGACCTTTGGTCTTGATCACGAAACTAACTTGGACTTCATGTTTATCGAAGGCTCTTCGTTCGTGGGCCTCTAAGCTTGATCACGAACTTAGCCTTTTGGACTTGGGTCAGATACGAACAACTTCGAAAGAATAGAATGCTTTTAACAAAAGATTTATATCGTCTAACGAAGCTTCGCACTACCGCCTTTAATTTCGATCCGAATACGAACAACTTTGAAAGAATTGAATGCTTTTGACAAAAAGACTTATATCATCTGATGAAGCTTTGCAGTATTCCCGCCTTTAAATTCTGATGCGAACAACTTCGAAAGAATAGAATGCTTTTGATAAAAAAAACTTAATGTCTGACGAAGCCTCGCACTATCCTGCCTTTGATCCAAATACGAACGACTTCGAAAGAATTGAATGCTTTTAAAAAGACTATCTAACGAAGTTTCGTACTCGATCCCCGTCTTTGGACTACGATTTGAATACGATGAACTTCGTCTTATATTGTCTCTCGAAGTTTCGCTTCGCCGTTGTCCTCTGACTTGTGATTTATGAATTCTGAATCCCTGTATTTATAGGCGTAGAGAATTCTCGATAATGGAAAATATAATCCTTTCATGATGATTTCGTCCATATTTAAGTTGATTTTATCCATATATGGTTTGATCTTGATTTGATTTGATTTATTCCATATATTAATTGATACTTTCAATATTTACCAATTTTATAATATTTAATTTGATTCCTTTACTTATTGAACAATTCTCTACAGATATTACCATGTAGGATATTGCATAAAAGAATACATATTATTATATGTGATAGTAATTTATTAATTAAATTAACTATTTATTTACTTGAGATTAATTTCTAAATTGATCTTATTTCTTTTCTTGGAATTAATTTATTGAATTCCAATAATATAAATAGACAATTTTTAATTGTGTACAGGCGGATTTACTTCGATCGAGCAAATTGCACATTGCCGGATCGACTATTTTCTTCAATCATTCTTTTTTTCCCAGTCTTCTTCTTTTTCCCATTTTTTTTCGACTTCACTATTATGTTCCAGTTCCTCTTCGCTAGAGCCGTCAAAATGGCCTGCGGCCCGCGGCCGGCCCGCCCCGCCCTGCCTATGGGGTGGGCTGGGCTGGGATTTTAAGTCCCGCCTTCTGGCCCGTGCGGGCCGCGGGCTAGGCGGGGCGGGGCGGGGCCATTTAATTTATTTTATAAATTAAATATATATTTATTTAAATAGATAAATTAATTAATGATTTTATTTATAATTAATGATGCATTTATTAATTAATACATGATTAATGTATATTTAAATATTATAATTACATATTATGATGTATTTATTAATTAATACATAATTAATGTATATTTAAATAACATAATTAAATAAAAAAATTAAAGGCGGGCGGGCCTGGCCCGCCAGGCCCACGGCCCGCTGGCGGGGCGGGGCGGGCTGGGCTTCAGTTTTGGAGGCCCGCCAATTGGCGGACCAGCCCGCCCCGCCCCGCCCCGCCAAACAGCGGGCTTTGGCGGGCGGCGGGCCAGCGCGGCCCGGCCCGGCCCATTGACAGCTCTACTCTTCGCGTTTAATTTCGTTAGAAAGTAATGTTACTTAACTAACAAATAAGGGAAAAGTTGTTTGGTCCTTATTTGTATTAAAGGTTTTCAATCATAAAAAAAAATAATAAAAATCTAACATGAGGAGTTAACTGGTATTTTTATGCTAATCGGTTCTAATATATAATTGTCCCATATTATTATTGTTATATCATCATCATTATTATGTAATGTTTGGTTGGATGGTTTATTTAATAGTGGGATTTAACCAATACCTCCTTAATACCCTCAATAAAGTATTAACTAAATCAGCCCCCCACCCTACCGTTATTTAATCTCGTCTTTTAGACAAATATATCCTTTTATATTTTATTTTATTTTATTTTTTTAATCACCTCCTCTCTCTCTCTCTCTCTCTCTCTTGCTCCCGGGGCCGGCGAGGGCGGGGGTTGATCGCCGTGCCAGAGAGGTGCACGGACAAGGAGCGGCTCCTGGCAGGTTTCTAGATGGAGGGGTACATGAATGATCTGATCCCACACCCGAATGAGATGGATTCCTAGATTGGGCATTCTGTAAAGTCAAGGAATAATATAAAAGACTTGATAGAGCTACTCATATCATCAAAGGTGCACCTTCCGTTTCGGGAGTCCATCCATAAGAACTTCAAAGTTAAGCGTGCTTTACTTGGAGTAGCACTGTGATGGATGACCCCCTGGAAAGTAGCTCAGGGTGCGGGTAGTGCGAAGCACGCTGGAAGGCTAGTGGTGGTACAGTGAGAGTAGACTATCAGTCGGAGTATAATGGGCCCAACCCGACAGGTCCCAGTATGGGACGGGATGCTACACCCTCTCTCTCTCAGCCTATCTGTTGAAGCTGATTAGGAGCAATGCCTCAATTCGAATGCCTCAATTCGTGTCGCTCGCAAATTCATATCAATATGTGGTTATGATCGCGATTCCACACAAAATAAGGTTAAATTTGTTATTGAATTTCATTAACCCTTGTACTATTTAAACTCATCAACCAAACATATCAGACATTATTATTTAAACTCACCAACCAAACACCCTAAAAACTCATACCTTCCATTATATAAACCCAAGTGAAGTTAATACCATCTAAACTCATCTTCCCTGCCAAACGGATCCTAAAAGTATAAAAATTATCAGTTCAATCACATGTCAGCTAAAACTTCATATATGGAGTACCTAATAAAATAAAGTTTTTACACATAAGTATCCTTTCGAATGAGAGTATCATTAGAATTAGACCATCGTTGTCTCTTTTTATATGCATATTATATACCATCTCACGCGTTTGTTTGATATCTAAGTTATAACGATTTATACGACATGTAAGTTTTAACATCCCTTTTTCAGTGTATTTTACCCCAATACGTTTTTGTATTGTACATAAATTTCTTATATTATATACCTTCTTCAGCCAAGGGGGCAGCTAACATTTTATTCTATTCGATACTTACGTATGAAAAAAATGCCGATAAAGGATTTGATTTGATAATTTTATACTTGTTGCTAGTGTAAACTTCCTTTAATATTATTATTGTTATTATTTTTTTTTATTGTTATTGTTGTTTTAATTATTATAATGATTAATATTATAATTACATTTATTATTATTTCTATAAAAAATGAGATATATATTCCATTATCAGCAGTCAGCTCATCTCCCCCATGCGATGTATTATGGCTTCCAACTTAAATCGATTTCAACCTGAAAAAATAGTTTCTCAAATTATGGCTATAAAGTTATGACAAATAAAATAAAATAGGGTACACAAATGTCGCTTTGAAAGAGAGTTGACTCCAAGCCAAGACACACATATTAATCTGGTAATATTTCGGCATTTAAGCCATAATAAATCAAAATTCAGAACAATACAAAATCTTACAGTCCCCAATTTGCACAAAAATATAAAACCAAAAATAAAATATAAACAAATTAAAAGTGAAATACCTAACACCCATAAAAAAATTCACATATTACATCATCCTCCCCCAACATATATTCACCACCACAATTCTCCCCACACAGCGCACACACACACACACATCCAAATCCCACATACTGTAATACACTGTCAGAAACACAAAAAGATGACTGATTCATTGTCCTGCAACTCTTCAGATCTCATATTCCTCTTGGGTGGCGGACCCTCTTCTAATGCAACCGCCGCAGCAGATTTCTTATGCCAGCGCTTCGACGCCGTCGCTTCTCAGCTATCAGATGCTGGCTTTGCGATAAACAGCACATACCTTCTTTTCTCTGCATATTTGGTGTTCGCCATGCAGTTAGGGTTCGCCATGCTCTGCGCTGGCTCCGTGCGAGCCAAGAACACCATGAACATCATGCTTACAAACGTCCTCGATGCAGCCGCTGGTGGAATCAGTTATTACCTTTTTGGGTACGCCTTTGCTTTCGGCGGGCCTAGCAATGGATTCATTGGGAAGCATGATTTTGGATTGAAGGGCTTTCCCTCGCCTGATGCCGATTATAGCTTCTTTTTGTATCAGTGGGCTTTCGCTATTGCTGCTGCTGGTAAAGTTTCTTTTGTTTCTTCTCTCTCTCTCTCTCTCCCTCCCTCCCTCTCTCTCCCTCTATCTCTCTCCCTCCCTCTTCCTTCCCAAAAGCGTTGACTTAAAGTTCTGGTCATGTCGTTATGTGTATAGCACGATTAGAACAGGCAAAATTACCCGCGGCCCGCGGGCTCCGATTTTTCAGGCCCGCCAGGAGGCGGGCCTAAAAAGCCCGCCCGCGCGGGCCGCGGGCTTCGGCGGGCGGGGTGGGCGGGCTCGCGGGCTGGCCCGCCAATAATAATATTATATATTAATTGATAATTATATATTTATATATAAATTATATAATTTTTATATAAATTATATAATTGTTTATATTTTTTTTGGTAAGATTTTATGATTTATAAAATTAAAAGATAAATTAATTAATATTTTCTGAAGTTGAAATATATTAAATATATTTATTTATTTATTTTTTGTTTTTCAGGTTTTTTTATTTTTTTTAAAATTATGCGGGCTAAGCCCACCGGGCCCGCGGCCCGTCAGTGGGCGAGCGCGGGCCTAGCTTTCTTAAGCCCGCCCTGCCAGTGGGCGGGCTTTGGCGGGCTACGGGCCGGCCCGCCCCGCCGGCCGTTTTGACCGGTCTAAGCACGATAGGAAAGGAAAATCAACAACTCAGCAAATAACATGAAAAGTCAACTCTTCGTCTACGTTTGTTTAGGTGGTTTTTCTCTCAACTCAACTCTGTACCCAAAATCCTACCGTGTAGGTTGCGAAAAAATTCCAACTTTTTTTTTGATGTTATAAGTGCCATAAGTTATAATTCCAACTACTACATATAACTGCGCCCTACATCTTAAGAAGTAAACTAGCTCATTCGACTTTGTTCAACTTCAAAGCTTAAAATATGCTTAGTTTTACTTGGTCAAAAACTAACTTTTAACTTTTCTGACTTCATTTTCAAAGAGAGTGTTGTCTTGCTTGGCGTTCTATCACAATTGAGATCACATAACCGTCCTCTTAATACGTTCATGTGCTGCTGTTATAGGCATCACAAGTGGATCGATCGCAGAAAGGACACAGTTCGTAGCGTACCTAATCTACTCCTCCTTCCTCACGGGCTTCGTCTACCCAGTCGTCTCCCACTGGTTCTGGTCGGGCGACGGCTGGGCTGGAGCAGCCAAGACGAACAGCCAGAAACTCCTCTTCGGCTCGGGAGCCATCGACTTTGCCGGCTCGGGCGTCGTCCACATGGTGGGCGGCATTGCGGGCCTATGGGGAGCCCTCATCGAGGGCCCGCGCATAGGCCGTTTCGACCGTTCGGGCCGCTCCGTGGCCCTTCGCGGGCACAGTGCATCCCTCGTTGTCCTCGGAACATTCCTCCTATGGTTCGGGTGGTACGGCTTCAATCCCGGCTCTTTCCTGACCATCCTGAAGGCCTACGACTCGAACAGTAAGGGCCCGTTCTACGGCCAGTGGAGCGCCGTGGGCCGAACAGCCATCACCACGACCCTCTCGGGATGCACCGCGGCGCTGACCACCCTCTTCGGGAAGCGTATCCTCGCGGGGCACTGGAACGTGATCGATGTGTGCAACGGACTGCTCGGCGGGTTCGCGGCGATCACCTCAGGTTGTGTGAAATTTTTATTATTGGGCCAGAGTACGTACGAAAAGAGTTGACTCACGTAAGCTTGATGTATTTCCGTTCTAAAACCAACTGGTAATAGGTGGAGCAGTCCATCCATCAACTTATAAGCTAGTTAATCTCTTCTCAATTAACCGATGCGGGACGCATGCAACTTATCTATTTTAACAGGTTGCGCGGTGGTCGAGCCGTGGGCCGCGATCGTTTGCGGGTTCGTGGCTTCGTGGGTGCTGATGGGGTGCAATTGGTTGGCCGAGCGATTCGAGTACGACGACCCGCTGGAGGCGGCCCAGCTGCATGGCGGGTGCGGCGCGTGGGGGCTGATATTCACGGGCCTTTTCGCGGTGAAGGAGTACGTGAACGAGGCGTATCCGAACAAAACGGGCCGGCCCTACGGGCTTTTCATGGGCGGGGGCGGGAATTTGCTGGCGGCTCAGGTGATTCAGGTACTTGTGATCGTCGGCTGGGTGACGGCTACGATGGTGCCGTTGTTTTTGATATTGAAGAAGATGGGATTGCTGAGGGTTTCGAGGGAGGACGAGATGGCGGGTATGGACCTTACCCGACATGGAGGGATGGCTTACGTGTATCATGATGAGGGCGATGACCCGAATCTTCCAATGACGTTTAAGATGAGGAAGATCGAGCCGACGGATATGTCTACGCCCGAAATTGGTTCTTGATCGATCTATGTGTGCTTGCGTTGTAGTTATGAGATATATAGATAAGTGCATGTATCGTTGTCCTAAGCAAAAGTTTGTGCGTAGAAGCATTTTAGTTTGTGTGTGCCACTGTGGAATGACACTATAGGGAGTTCGATGATATTGTAATCAATGTAACTATAGATACATAAAGGGCCTTGATATGGGCCAACCCAATCAACAATATTTGTAAGTGTAGGGCTCTGGATACTTAGTTAGCGGTAGATTAATCGTCACGAGATGTTATAGGTACGCGAGGTGCTTTTAATGGGGGACGTAAACAGAAAGAACAAAAGGATGTACGTGGTTAGAATCCTGTTGGATTCTACGTCCACGGGGCGTTGGGAACTTCCTTCCACTAAGTAATAACACTTTACACACACAGCTAATCCTCACTTTCACTCCTTAAATGCAGAAAATACGTTTGAGATATCTAGAGAGAAACTACTATATGAATGCTCTGTGAAAAGGGTTCGATCCCCAGAAAATATGGTTAAGTCCTCCTTTTATAGTAGCTCCCCGCCGCCTGTTGGATGCTAGGCTCCAGGTTTTCCGGGGGACGTACGACCTAGGTCACTAGGAAAAGTGAAAACTGCTTGATTGAATGACAACAGCGGCGGCTGCAGTGAGATGCTCAGTGACATCTTCCTATAATGAAGTAACACGTGTCTTTGTAACTGCCTTCCTTCCTTTCCACTGTTCCTGCGCGTTTATACACAAAGGTTCTTCCTCTTTTACCCGGTCAATTCTTACGCCCGTTAGGTCCCTGCAGGTCCTTCTTCCCATGCTTGTACTTCACTGTGGGCCCTTTTTCTTCATGGGCTTTGATGGGCTTATCTTTGTTTTCTATTTTTCTTGGCCCAGCTCGATTGAGTCCACATCAGGCATATACGTAAAGATCCTTCTTGCTCCTGCAAGTTGACTCGATCATCTAAACCATTTTGCTGTGTAGCTTAACTTAAAGGCCGCGACGAAGCATGTCAGTTGGCATGGTGATTTCTAGATGAAAGAGGTTTTCGTAGTCATTTTAGAGATGGAAAATGGAAGCTTGCTCACAGGGACGGACGCAGGGGGCTCGGGGGGGCAGTTGACCCCCCGAGCTGCCGGATTTTTCCATAGTAGGTTTCGATCTAAATGAAGCCCACTAATATTTAATAAAGAATTAATAAAGAATTAAATCAATTAGAACTCCACTCATTGAGACTCACGCTACTTTTTTTTCCTTCGAAGACCCACTCACTGTCGATTGTTGTTCTTTTGAAATCAGGTAATCAAGCTTGTTAAGTTGGCATTGATTTTACCAGTTGCAACAGCAAGTGTCGAAAGATCGTTTTCAGCGATGAAAATTATCAAGACGGATTTGCGTAACAAGATGGGAGATGAGTTTCTTCAAGACTGTTTGATGTGCTACATTGAGAAAGAAATATTCGTGAAGCTTGATACTGCAGTTATATTGCAAGAATTTCAGCGGATGGCGAAACGTAGATAACAATTGCCACGTAATCGCCCGTTACCGCCGTGTTAGATTTGCCAAACTAAAATATTTTTTTATACACTATAATGTATTATGTCTTATTCTAACATTGGTTTTGGAATGCATTGCATATTATCTATATGATGTTTTAACTCTTCTCTAGCATGTATAGAAAAAAATAGTTTTTGAGCCCCCCGACCATAAGATCCTGCGTCCGTCACTGCTTGCTCATGGGTTGTTCATGGAAGGAAAAAAGAAATATTTCATCATGTGTGACGTGAGAAAAGATTATACTAGTCAGGCAATGAAGACATGACAGAGCTTACAATATACTCGTATGAGCAAAGGTGTAAACGACACTATTGTAATGAACAGTAGTTAGAGTTAAAATGAGTCTATCTCATGACGATCGTAATCCATAACTCATGAACTTTACGGAAATAGTCCCGCTGAAAATTGTCTTCCTTTCCTCTCATGACAGACAACCACTTTCAAATTCGATTGAATCTTAAAGAAGTAATCAACGTTATCATACCACAATAAATATCACGTAACTATAGAGAGCAAAATCCCGTTATAAATCATACAAATAAAATGCTAAGTCTCACTCATCAATTCCCCCAACTGTGAAGTCGCAACTGGCACCAACGACTTCTCCACAAGACCAAGCCTAGACAACACTAGTCCACAGCTCGGCGGCAAAGACTCGAAACTCAATCGGACAAACCTGCCCTGGCCTTCAAGTGCCTTTTGAAATCCATAATGTCACCCTCCCACCTCGACACCTTCCGATCCTCGCAAACCCATATCTCGTGAGCCACCTGGTTAATCAACCTAAAGTCGTGGCTCACCAAAACCAACCCGCCGTCCCACTCGTTCAGAGCCTCGGCCAACGAATCGATCGTCTCGATATCCAAGTGGTTCGTCGGCTCGTCCAAGAGCAGCATTTGAGGCTGCCTGAAAGCAAGCCAGGCGAAAATCACACGGCTCCTCTGCCCATCAGACAAGTTCTTCATAGGCATGACCTGCGCTTTCCCGCTAAGCCCAAACCTGCCAATCGCAGCCCTCATCTTCTCCTCTTCGTTCCCGGGATATTCCCTCATCATGTACAGAAGCGCAGGCATCTCGAGGTCGAGCTTCTCCGCCAAGTGCTGGTGGTACTGAGCGATCCTCAGATGGTTGTGTCGCCTCACCATTCCGTCGAGTGGGACCAGTTCGCCCGTCATCAGCTTTAGGAGGGTGCTCTTTCCCGCCCCGTTGGGACCCACGAGGGCGACCCTCGAGTCCAAGTCCACGCCGAAGTCTATGTTCTCGTAGATCAGGTTTTCGGGGGTGTAGCCGAAGGTTACCTCGACGAACTGTAGCACGGGAGGGGGGAGCTTGCCTACGTCCTGGAAGCGAAAGACGAGGACTTTGTCCCTCACGACCTTCTCTGTGAGCCCGCCTCGCTCCATCTTGGCTAGGGTTTTCTCCTTGCTCTGAGCCTGGCGGGCTAGCTTCGCTGAACCGTGGCCGAACCGGGCGATGTACTCCTTCATGGAGGAGATCTGCTCTTGCTCCCATTTGTATTGCTTCATTTGGTTCTCCTCGAGCTCTGAGCGGGTCTGAACGTACTGGTCGTAGTTCCCAGTGTAGATCTTTAGCTTCTTGCTTTGCATGTGTATGATGTTTGTGCAGACGCCGTTTAGGAAGTCTTGGGAGTGGGAGACCACGACGAGGATTCGGTCGAATTTCTTTAGGGTTTCCTCAAGCCAGACACATGCCTCAAGGTCTGCAATAAAATTATCAGAGGAAATGAGGACACGTTCAAGCAGATAATTCGTATAGAAACAAAATCTTCATTTTAATTATTTAGTTTATGAGGTGATCGTGTAGCAGAAAGATTCTTACCAAGATGATTGGTGGGTTCATCAAGCAACAGTATGGTAGGATTCATAAACAGGGCTCTTGCAAGAGCGATCCTCATTCTCCAGCCGCCAGAAAAATCACGTGTTTTCTTTTCTTGCATCTGCTTGTTAAAGCCAAGGCCAAATAAGATTTCAGCAGCACGCTTTTCGGCGGTCGAAGCATCCAATGCTTCGAGGCGTTCGTAAATGCGATCGAGTTGCTCTCCACCACCATCATCCTGGGAAAATTTAAATGCCAACATGTTTTATCATTAAAAAACTATGCGCCGGGCATTAATAAGCCGATTAGTTAATGATCAAATACCTGTGCTGCCAATGCTTCGACTTCTTTTTCCAGTCTCAGCCTCTCCTCATCACAGCTTATGACAGCCTCGAGTGAAGACATGTCAGATGCTTCAATCTCTCTGCTGAGGTGATAGATATCCATGTGTTCAGGTATAGGAAGCTCTCGACAGCCTATAGAAGCAAGAAGAGTAGATTTTCCACAGCCATTTAACCCGAGCAGACCGTAACGCCTGAAAATACAAAGCCAATGACAATGATGTCGTTTATGTGCACAAAAGAACAGCATAAAGCATTGGTTTAGTACCTCCCATAGTTGAGTTCCAGATCAGAGTCGACTATCAGATCATGGCCATGAAAAGTAAGGGAAAGGGACTCAATCTGAAAAAATTTACCAAACATAAGTTTCAGACTCAGATAATCAAGAAATATTAAATCTAATCTTAAACTGATTATATCTAACAGTAACAATTCCAGGTTTCAGACACAAACGTACATAGCAGACGAACCAATTGATGAATAAGGTAACAACAAAACATTCACGGAGTTGAATAAACTGCAAATGTGTAGGATATATTCCTTGTTTAACTACTCTCTCGAACCCCGCATTAAACCATTAAGATCTCGAAATTCCAACAAATTTTTCTAAGCATGGGTACATAGTGAAATCCTAACAAATCTAGGCAACACATGACTCATTGGCAGATCATCGTCAGCCTAATCGAGTTTACACACAAAAAAAAAAACGCATCCGAAGAGGTACACACTGAGCAATAACCTCCACGAACACATATCATTTAATCTTAGCATCGATTGTCACTTAGATCTGACTTTCCAGCTCGTCATTCTCTAGAAAAAAAAATGAACCAAACGTTACCCGAATATCTCTAGACAAAGGATGCGAACATAGAACGCCGGTACACGTCCGATCGGATATCTGCAGATCAGCAACACTGGTCGACAAACTATCCACCTTGCTGCTTCCGTTCTCCGCCGCCTTAGACGAGGGCGCCGCAGCCGACTTACCTCCTCTCTTCGCCGCGGCCGCTGCCTTCTTCTGCGCCGCCTTCTTCTTGCTCGCGTCCGAAACCATCTAGATCGGAGATCAGAAATTTCAAAAAAAAAAAAAAAAACCTAAGATCTTCAATGAATTACGGTAAAAGAAATATCAACATCAAAATCAAAATAAAAAAAACGTATACCTTGAACGCGCGAGGTTAGCGTTTTAGCTTTGCTGGTTTCAAGTGTGCTATATCTGACCTGGAGATTAGCTGCAAGTGAAGAACAAGAAGGAAGCTATAGTTTCAGGAGGTATGGCTTTATGCCTGCGGCGAGCGCCGTTGGAAGTTATATATAGAGAGAGGGAGGTTAAATTGGGGACACTTAAGTGGACTGCGTATGCTTACGTAATAGGTCTGGGCCAGAGTTTTAATGGGCCTAAATGAAAAACTTTTCCAAAATTAAGAGCCCATCATAAATTCAAAACCATAAGCTCGTATTATAAGTCATTTAGATTTATATCTTATTTTATATTGCGCTTTGAATCTGACCAAGTTCAATCTTTGAATGTCGCTACTTGCTGTACCCTCTCAAAGTCTAGGCCACAGTTGTAGTTAGGGGTTTCGGGAAGAAAATTCAAAATGGTCTCCGATGTTTACATATGTCAGTTTTTCATTCAAATTGACAGTAATCTAAGAGCTGACATGACCAATATGGTTCAAAATCGACAACATTCGTGACTAAATTGGACGCGAAACATCGGGGAATAAATTGGCGAATGTGGTAAACGTCGGTGACTAAATTCTTCCATTTATAGCAATAAAAATGTCGTTGTGAATGTGCATGATTTGAAAACACTTGAGAATCGATCGAACATTCGTTGGTAAATAGTTTCCATATTGTTCTTTATAATCAATGATAACACCAAATCGAACTATAATTTACAGTAGAAATAGAACACGTAATCAGATCATAACATACCCGTTCCCTAACGGTTTATTTGGTTTAAGGAATTTAGTAACGAAAAGGAAAATATGTGGAAAAGGAAAACTGAATTTTTTGTATGGTTGATTAGGGGTCCGTTTAGTATGCTGAATCCTACGAAAACGTAATGATACGCTTCGGACCTTTGTACTACGGTTTGTGTGTTGTACCATAACATATTTTCTTTTCTTTCCGTACCAAATTCCGCGCACTAAAACTAACTCAAGTTGATCTTAAAACAAAGACCTTGGAAAACCATTTAAGTGAACGAAAAACTAAATTCGTTTCTCTCTAATTTTCTTTTACACACCATCTTCCTCTATCCAAACGCATTTTTAACAAGGAATTAAAATCCCGAGGACAAAAGTAAAAATAGCTCCAATTTCCAAAGCTAAAAATCAAATGCACCAAAAACGACCAAACTTCATCCACCACGTCACATAACACTACAAGCATTAGGATTCTCATCGCTAAACAGCTGAGGAGCATGTACGTACCCGTTCAAATACGGGTTGTACGAATAGTAAAAGTGCTGCTGCTCGCTACAACCCGACCCGTTAACCATCGGGTTCGGGTTACCACCTCCTTGTTCACACTTCTTCTCGCCGCCGCCGCTTTCTTTGCCCTTCTTCCCGTTATTGTTTCCGCCACCGTTATTTTCCTTCTTTCCACCGTCGTTTTCCTTCTTCTCCCCAATTTTATCATCATCCTTTTTCTCGGAATTCTTATTATTTTCCTTTTTCTCACCTTCTTTATTATTACCCTTCTGAGGCACGATCTCAACGTTCCTTTTGAGGTGTTTCTTGAGAACCTCGGCCAATGCCTTCATGTCCGAAGCGCCCGTCACCGTCACGAGCTCCTTTTCCTTGTCGATCTTCATTTCTCGGTACCCTTTTAAGAATTTATCAGAGAAAATCGATTCACATATCGGTAGAAAAAAAAAAAAAGAAGAACATCTCTTGATTGTGTAATGAAGATGTTATTACCCTTCGCCTTGGTGATGATCTTTTTGATCTTCTGAGTGCAGCCTTCGCAGTGTAGCTGTAGCTTCAGCACGGCGGTGGTGACCGGCGGCTGTTGAAGATGTAATATAAAACGATGATGTCAGAAAAAAGCAAAAAAGAAAAATGGAAAATATGATGCTGCTAAGATGCGCACTGCCCACGTGGCAGAAAGAGATACAAAAAAGCGGGGAAAAGCCAAAGGACGCGCACCACACCGCATAATTAGTCCCACGACTACTGCGCTAAAAAAACTGTACCGACTAACTTGCGCCGCTTGTTTCAGATGATAGCGAAAATGGCAGAAAAAAGGACAAACACAGACTGATACACTACCACACAGTAGCAGAATCAGCCGATTTTTATGCAGATAAACACAAAACCACCCAGTTATCGTACGCATGAAGACGATGAAGCACGTAAATGAATGGACGAATGAATGGGGATGAAAGGAAGCATTGATTATTATGGGTTTTTGTTTTTCCGTTACCTCTTTTGCGTTGTTCTTGGGCTTTGTTTTCTCATCGGTTTCATTCTTATTCTTCTTATTCGTCTCTTTCGATTCGTTCTCCTTCTTCTCAGATTTGACGGCGTCGCCGCCGCCACCGCCTCCATTTCCTTTATTTTTGGGATTCTCTTTGGCTTTTCCGTTTTCCTTATCCGCATCTTTGCCGCTGGGCTTCGGCGAGATCAGTTCGACTTTCCGGCGAGTCTTCTTCTCCACTCTCTCCACTATTTTCGACGGATCGATTTTCCCAACGATGGTGATCTTCTGAGCATCGCCGACATTAGCAGCTTCAACGCCTAATACGATCAACAGAACAACATCGCAAACGTAAACACATACATATTCGTCCTCACATCGCGCGTTTTACACAGATAATGTTTCACAGAGCATCAAATCGACCTTCGTAAGAGCGAATAGACTTCAAAACCTTGTGCGTACATCCCTCGCAGTGCAAGTCCGCCTTCAAAACTACGGTGACGTTGCTCTTAATCTCGCCGCCATTACCCTTCTTCTTGCTTTTCTGATGAGAAAATCAAGCGTTAACGAAGGGGGGACGAAGCAAACAAAAAAAGCTGACTCAAAACGGTGAAATGAATGAAAACAGAGGGATTTTACCTGAGCCATTGTCGATTATACGGAGAAAGAATGAAATTGCTTGAGAAATGATGCCTGTCGAGTGTGTGTGTGTGTTGTGGGACGTAACGTGTGTGTAATGATGGTGGATTTTATCAAGTCTTTGTACGTGTTGAATAAATAAATAAAATATATAAAAAACATCAATAAGGTTTCCATTTATTTATTTTTAGATAATACTATGATAAAGAGTTATGTGAATTTCCTAAGAATTTGGAGTGAGATTGGACGTTGTTTGTGGTGGGGAGTTAAATAATCGCATCGAAAGGGAACATGTTTGTTAGCAACTTCGTATGGTATTTGTGTCTCGCCTTTTTTGTGAAATTTATAGCAACTTCGTATGATATTTATTATCGTCTTGTTTTGATATGATTTTCAACTAATTGTTGTCTTTTTCCTACAAGTTTGAAGTAAATACCGGGTGGTAATTGTTAAAATCGACTTTTTTTTGTGAAGTCAAATAATTACATTCAGCTTGCCGCGATTGTACTTTGAGTATTACCTGATATCGTAGCAAAAAAGACCTGCAAAGTTTCTGTCTAACACATCGAAGATGTAAACACAGTTTCCTTAAAACAAATTCGCTCTCTCACGTAAGAGGATTAATGAGCGTCTGCATCTTAGGATAATTCGATTAACTCGGCGTTCGATTTGCTCAATTTCGACACCGAGGCGAACTAAATGAGATTGTGTATGAGCTGAATTTCTCTCTCTCTCTCTCTCTCTCTCTCTCTCTCTCTCTCTCTCTCTCTCTGTTGTTGGGAAGAAATCTTATTATATAACAAAAGCACCCCCACAGGCTCCCGACAAGTTGGTGTTGAAGCAACGATTAATCATCATATTTAATCAATATTACTTCAAAGCCCATATAAGTTGAATGTTAGAATAAAATTATTAAATCCGGAGCAATACGCGGGTTGATCAGGGTCGTGTTGTTTTTGGTCCATTTCTGTCCGGCATTGGTGCTCGCACACTAATCCATTGGATTCTCGCCGGATTTGCACCCCCTGCGTGCGCACGAGAGCAGTCTAATTGTTGTATATATTGGCTATTTATTTTAAACCAATATTTTAACACCAATATATAAGGAGTGCTAAAACTAGCTACTTTTACAATGTGAGATTCTCACGTTAATTTTCCCCAAAAATTCACATTCACAGGGACAATAATATAGCCCAAACATTTAATTAATTTAAGCCCAATAATTAAAACCGAAACACTTAATTAATTTAACCCAACACATTCTTGCAATTGCAATTACAACATTTTAGTACTCTCAATATAATTTAGTGTATTGCATGAATGGTGGGCAACTTTACAAATTGGAATTAATCGTTGTTAATACATTTTTCATAGAAAATTTTTTATTTGATCTCGAAGCTTCACCAACTATACGAAAGCTGACGAGATTTTAATAGCGTTCTAATATATTTTTCTTTTCACGAGCCGAACTCCATGTCTGTTAATTTTTAACTGATTTGTTTATTTTCGAATCAAATTGAATATTTGCTTAAAAACGTTAGCTGCAAAATAACCCGCGAACTTAAGGGCGCGAGAGGAAAACGGTGGAATGGTTAACC
Organism: Craterostigma plantagineum; assembly: GCA_027422505.1. Classification (NCBI taxonomy): domain Eukaryota; kingdom Viridiplantae; phylum Streptophyta; class Magnoliopsida; order Lamiales; family Linderniaceae; genus Craterostigma; species Craterostigma plantagineum. The sequence goes on from JAPQWV010000118.1 coordinate 570,399, forward strand.
CTCAAGAAGGGCGCGAGAGAGGAAGGGTGGACGCCCGAGGTGGGGCAGCTCCAAGGCTGACGCCTGACGGGAGACAGTTGGGATGAGCTGCTCGGGCCCATAAAGTGGAGAACCAGTCGGGTAGCCCGAGCGGCTAAGAAGATGAGGGGGGAGAAGCTGAACCCCTCAAGAAGGGATGGTCGAGAAGGTCCCGCCTGAGAGGAAAAGGAAGACAGCCCGGGGAGCCATTCGAATAGCCCGAACGGTCGAGAAAGTAAGGGCAGATGAAACCGAAATCCCTGCGAGAGGAGCCGAGGCCCGAGTAAGGCAGTTCCGCGATGACGAGAAAGGGTCAATAGAGAAAACTGAAGCGATGAGAACGTGGGATCGTGGGAAAGATCACGTTTCCAATGCGAGGTTCGCGAGAAACGCGGGCTAGGGTGAAAGACCAAGTCAAGGCTGGGCGAAACGAGGTTAGTATAAATGGCAACGGTTAGATAATTTCCCAGACGCTTTCGAAATAACTAAAACTAATTTACGAGCCTATAACACCTATCTTCACCCATTTTTTTTACTTAAGCATCGGAGGGGCTACGCCGGCACCAACCCCGACCCCCTTCTGACGTATTTTTGTTGAGTTTTGAGTGATAGGCTCGACGTTGAAAATCGACGAGGCCTAAGAACTCGCGCTGGAAGGATAACGAGGGGAAGAGCAGTCGTGCCAACCGCCGTTTCCAGAAGTCGTTTTACGCGATCCACATCAGTGTACTAATATTATTATTTGCGACATCAATAGAAAAATACTCAATTGAATAAAAAATTTATAAATCAGTACCTATGTCAGAAATTTTTACAGATAAGTACTCGTTTTACTGTTTGTACCAATTTTTTCAGTCTTGACGTACCTTTTTATGTATTTTTTTATTTCCTTTATATAATATTTATAAAATTCAATTATTAATAAAATTCAATTTCATATGTAAAAGATAATATTTGTTGATGAATTTATGGGATATAAGATTGTGTATAACTATATATTTGTCATATTGGATATAATAATAATATAAGTATATTTGAAAAAAAATAAAAAGATTTTGAAATAAAAAAATAAGAAAAGATAGAAAAACAGGCCCGTTAGCCCGACGGGTTGGCCCGACCCATCACATAGTGGGATTGGGCCTAAGAATCTTAGGCCCGTTCAATTTCGGGCCAGCTCGACCCGACCCGCTAAAAATCGGGCAGCCCGCTCTGACCGGGCCGGCCCGCCCAATATTTCAGCTCTAGTGGCGGATTAGGTACCTATGTCCAAAAAATCTATTCTAATAGGTACCTAGTCATAGAAAATACTAAACGTATATTGAATTACAAGTTTTTATGCAAAATGGTACCTTAAAGTCCCGGAATTTTACATTTTAAGCTTTACATATTCTTACAAGTTACAGCATTGTTCTGTATCCAAAATTTCTTTGATTTGCCACGTAACTTTTATAGTATTATCCAGATTTTTCTTGCCTTTGATTTGCGACGTGGCTTTACATTAAATCTTCTCGTGGATGTAATTTAAGCATAAAAAGAGGACTTTGCATTGCATCAACTGATTGTTGCAGAATTGGAATCAGCTCAGAACATTTTGCATTCCCCAAAGATAGTTTTAATGGCTGCAGCGAAAGAGGCGAGAGAGAACAACCCTGGGCTCGCTACTTCGATTGATGAGGCTACCCAGGGCTATTTCTTGCAGCAAACTGTAAGTCTCTTCGTCTGATAAAATCTTCCCCCTTTCATCGCTTTTAGCGAGAATATGTTGATTACGGACTGGGTAATGAATTTGGGGGAATTATATCAGCACCAATTCTGTCTGTTTCTTTTTGCTGAATTTCGCTTGTTGAGCTGTGAACGCCGATTTTGATGCATGATTATGCGATTATTCATAGAACTGGGTTTCTATGTGCTTGGATTAGTCTTAACTTTTATGTATCTCTGTGGCGAATCTGTGATTTCGGATGATATTTGAGATTTGTTTTATGACTTGATCGTGTTATGTATGATGCTCTTTGCAAAGAAGCATTCTATATTTGTCTTCTGAGGCTGAAGCTCCTCATCTTCTGAGCAGCTTTGTTTAGCCTGAATGTCATACTCCAAATTTGCTGCGAAGTAATATTGGCCATTAAAGGACCTTTATCTGATATGTGTGTTTTTATTACCATGTACAGATGCTTCGAGTGAAGGACCCCAAAGTCAGTCTCGATTTCTACACTCGCATAATGGGCATGTCGTAAGTCTCGACATGTTGGAATTTTTGTATCTTTTTTATTTTCTTGTTGGAAAAAATTGTGTTTTATCTTGATCTGCTCGGGGGAAATTTTTTTCGCCTAATGATATTGTTAACCATTTTGTTGAATAGCTTATATGCAATCTTGATTGTTTTTCAATTACAGGTTGCTTAAACGATTGGATTTTCCAGAGATGAAGTTTACTCTCTACTTTCTCGGATATGTGGTTAGATTCTCATACAATCCTTATCAAAATAATCATATTTTCTCTTGCATTTGTTCCTCCTCCTATTAACATAAGCTCTCTGTCTTAAATCTGTTGTTATACGGTTTAGGACACATCATCAGCACCCGCCGACCCAGTCGAGCGCACTTCTTGGACTTTTGCTCAGAAAGCTACACTCGAGCTTACACAGTGAGCGCCTGCTTCGTTTTCTATTACATAAACCTTGTTAAATAAGCTTTATCGCATGATCGCACTCTAGCCAACTAATGTTCGTTTTTTCATTCGCAGCAACTGGGGTACTGAAACCGACCCTGAATTCAAGGGCTATCACAATGGAAACGCAGAACCTCGTGGCTATGGTATGTATAATAATGACTCTTCCCTTACACTGTGTTAAGGAAATAAATTTGGTAATTTAAGTTTCCTATCTTGGAGCTTCTGCAATTTTTGTATCAATAATAGCCCAGGTTGACTTTGTAAGCATCCTTCACCGTCAAGCATAATATCATTAGGTTTAACGTCTATACTGATTAATGCACTGTGGCGATCCATACACATGATTATCACTCTCTTTTCTGACACTTTGCTTCTCAGAAAGACAAAGAAATAAAAAAGTAACTCCGAAAAAAAATTGCTTCACCAGGGCACATTGGCGTCACTGTAGATGACTTATACAAGGCATGCCACAGATTCGAAACTCTAGGAGTTGAATTCGCGAAGAAGCCTGAGGATGGTAATAAAGCTTCCATCCCATCATCTTAAATTAGTCACAGATGCTTTGTTTTGTCTGAATTGGGACAGGATTATGCACAACGGATCGATACTTTCTTGATTTTTTGTTTCAGGGAAGATGAAGGGCGTAGCGTTCATCAAGGATCCCGATGGCTACTTAATTGAAATCTTCGACACGTCCAACATTGCCAAGATAGCTTCTCTTGCAGCTTAAGTCTGTACCTACTCATTGTCTTAAGGTATTTTGTTAAATTCTGAATTCTGTATCTTAAGTCAACGATGCCATGAAACTTGCTTGCCCAGAAGAAGCTATCGTCTTTTTATTTTGTTAGGATATGTGCACTCAGAATCTTGTCGTCGTTCATATACTGAGTTATATTATTTATGTAGCACGAGACTTATAGAGAAGATGGGATGCTTAGCATTTCGCAGTGTGGTGGTGAGTGTTTTATTACCATGAATAAGAGGAGGACAGATTTCTGTGACTCTTTTATGTGTGTCTGAGCAATTTATATATTTATTTATTATTATTATTATTATTATTATAAATGCATTATTATTATTATTATTATTATTATTATTATTATTATTATTATTATTATTATTATAAATGCATCAATAACAAATGCTCACCTTCACTGTTGGTAAGTAAAAGATTAGTAATTAATGAAGCGACAATTTTCGTATGCAGACAAAGTTCGTTATGAGTTGAATACAACCACACCAAAGTATTATCTGTGATTCTTTTGGCTAACGAAAAAAGAAAGCATAATCCCAACAGTTTTATGCATTTTCCATGCATGCCATTTATGATTTAAACATCCCATGCCCTTTTAGTCTGTCCTATGTTATAAAATGTTATTGATGGCTATGATTCCTATTAACCTAATAGAGACACGTTGCTGTGCTCTCGTCAATGGAATTACTATTATAATATATTCCGTCCATTGTTTATTATACAAAACCTAAAAGACTAAAACGTCAGTTCATTATTGTTTATTATACAAAACCTAAAAGACTAAAACGTTAGTTCAACGTATCAAACTTTGGAGAATAAAAGAACTCAAGGTATCAAACACAAGATCAACCATATGCCAGACTGCACTTATACATTACATATGTGTGCATGTGTTCGTCTACGGCAGGTGTGAACAAGATAAAATATGATAGATTCTTGGGCTGACAAAGAGTGACGCAATTGATTCAACTATACCTTTTTATTTTGGCTTTTTTATTAAAATAAAGCCGATTAAATCGAAAATCAATAAAATAGGGCTATTGGGATCGAAATTAATAAAATAGGGCAAAGCGTATCTATTAAACGCGTCGACGCGTTCAATAAGCGCGACGTCGCGGCTATTAGCGGCGACGCCGAAGTGCATCCAGAAAACTGGCCTTCTTCTTCTTTTTTTTTTTTTTTGCAGAAAACGTCTAATAGAAGTGACGTGACGCCGGGTTTAATAAACCCGTGACCCCTCTTCTTCTTCGCCATTTCTTCTTCCTCCACAAGTTTTTTGAGCCGCGATTTCCTCTTATGGCGACGGCAAACATCAGGCGACCCTTGAGCTCCTCTTCGTTGCGAATTTCTTCCTTTTCTTCGATTTTGGTATGAAATTTGCTAGAATTTGGTATATTCTTTGAAGTTGGTCAAATTCGTGAGTTTAAGTTTGTGTTTTTGGTATATATGATATAGATGTTGTGGGTTGAAGATTGGATTGATATAATACGTCAATTTTTGATATTTGATTCAATTTAGGAATTTACCCAATATTAAAACCCTAATTTTGAAATTAGGGTTTTTACTATGATTGCTTCGATTTCCGATACTATTCAAATTTATGTGTTGATGTTGTGTTTGTTTTAGTTGTGGCAATATTGACTTCTAAATGTTCAATTTAGGATGGATACGTACGAATACTATGGTCCGATTGATCGATCGCTGTTGATATTCCAGGATAGTCATATAGTTGTAACGATGTACTATCCAATTTGGATGTTGCCCTAGACACGCCTTTGGCCGTTAGTAGTTTAGAAAGTGTCGTGTGGGGTAAGCTTTCACGATCAGTGCATTTGCACGGTCGTATTCTGAAGAAGTTAGACACGATGTCGTTTTACGAGGTCTATAGTTGTGGATCTCAGAAGTTAAATCCACACTTGATCACTGCTCTCGTAGAGAGGTGGAGGAAGGAGACGCACACGTTCCACTTGCCTGTGGGTGAGGTGACAGTCACACTGGATACTAACAAATTGATCAAAATTGTTTTCGCGATGAATTCGACGATAATCGATGGGTTGAAGACTATATCGAATGGTGTTTTATTCTTATATTATTTCACCGCCATAATATACAACTATTTGAATTTTTTTGACACCATATTGAATATATACGAATTGTATGAAATTGCAACACTGAAATCGCGCGATATAAATAACGAAAATCGTCGAATGCAATAACCGCATCGTCGCGTCATTAGGCGCGATGACGAACCATTATTGCAGACAAGTTATATGGGCCTAGGGTTGTCAACGGGGCGGGTTCGGGGCTGGGATCTAATCCCCATCCCCGTCCCCGCAAGGCAAACGGGGACGAAATCGTCCCCGTCCCTGTCCCCGCGGGGATCCCCGCCCCGTCGTAATTTTTTTAAAAAAATTAATTTATATTATTTTAATATAACTATATCTTAATATTATTTATATTATTTAAACAATATGTTAATCATATTTATTTTATTCTAATATTATCCAAAGTATATTAATCTTATATATCTTATAATAATATTAATTGAATATAATATATATTATTTTGATAATCGGGGCGGGGCGGGGCGGGGAACGGGGTGGGGATATCCGCGTGAAAAAAATTTCCCCGTCCCCGCCCCGCGGGGATAGAATAGCGGGGATTCCCCGCCCCGTTCGGGACGGATCCCCGCGGAGACGGGGAATCCCCACCCCATTGACAACCCTATTGGGGCGTCACATCGATGTCGTTAGTGGGTTGCATCAGCGCGTCGCGCCCATTAATAGCGTCGTCGCGCTCAATGGCCGCAATGGCCTCTGTTATTGGGCTGAAAATGGGCCCAACACGATTTTCTGCAAAAAAAAAAGAAGGCCCGTTTTGGACGCACTTCCGCGTCGCGGCTAATTGCCGCGACGTCGCGCTTATTGAACGCGTCGACGCATTTAATAGATCGTTTTACTCTATTTTATTAATTTCGATCCCAAAAGCCCTATTTTATTGATTCTCGATTTAATCAGCTTTATTTTAATAAAAAAAGCCTTCTATTTTAGGGACGATTTGAATTCAGGCCCCCTTATATTTTGCAAATAGGGTCGAGGCCCATGTCAAAATTAATATAGTTTGAAGTACCCATTTAAGAATTTAACATAGAATAAAGGTTGACTGACAAAAATACCCTTATAAAAGAGTAGTTATGAAGTGGTATCCAGCGTGCATGTTCTGTTATCAAATTCCAGTATACTGTTATCAGTTATCACATAACAGGAATTGTTACTCAGCACAAATATTGTGTTATTACATGGCTAATAAGTGTTATTAACAGAATAAAATGAGTTTTGACAATCGAAATAAGCATCCGCTGCAAATATAAGAGTTTTTGATATTACGTCGTCATATATAAGATCTCGTCAAAATATTTACCCGATTTCTACAGAAACAGTTAAGGGTTCTGCTGTACCACTTCTATGTTCAACAGTACCACTTCATGGGTCTACAAATGTTGTACCACTTCTCTGTTCCATTGTACCACTTCATGTGTCTACAGACTTCTTCTATGTTCAACATTACCACTTTACGGGTCTACAAATGCTATACCACTTCTCATTTCAACAGTACCACTTCATGCGTCTACAGTACCATTTCATTGTTCACCAGTACCACTTCATGGGTCTACAGTATCACTTTACAGTTCACCAGTACCACTTCATGGGTCTACAGTACCACTTTATGGATCTACAGTACCACTTCATGTACAATGTATACCACTTCTTTATGGTTGCTTGTTCGTTTGAAGAAGGTGATGGCAGTTAGTCATAATTCTTTTTGTTTATTATGGGCAAATATGTCTTTTTTCATGGATTATGTCCTTATATCTAAATGAAACTTCAATTTAAGTACTCTATCTATTTATGTTGCGTTTGCTTTATAAACCATTTATAAGAAAGGTCCAAGCCCGATAAAAAAATAGGACTAGTTAATCGTAAGATGAAGTTATAATAGGGGTCCATTTAAGATAAATTATAGAAAGATCCGTTTGTTATTTTCGGGCTTTAATAATTTTCCTGGGCTTCATCCTATTAAACTAAACATGAGACTATGTATTACTCATTATTTGTAACCCATTTTCTAAGTTTATCATGTTAAAGCAATACAGCCTTAAAACATAAATAGGCCCTGAAACATAAAGAAAAGCTACTAAATGAGCATGAGCCTGACATATAATTACCTCTTTGTTTTACCAAAGAGAATCGTTATTTTTTCGTTTAAGTTAGACTATCTCGCGCAAGGTAATAATTTCAACCTCCGTTTAAGTTCAATCAATTATTAATCTTCCTAATTTGTGTTTCCTATTTAAAATCCATACGAATATTGAAAGACTGAGAAATCCAATTAGAAGTATATTTCTTTGACTTGTTATTCGACCACTTATATTATATATTCGCCGCATACATGCGATGATTAATCAATAGTATTTTATACACTGTGCTGAGGTTTTAGATTCGTTTACGGGTGATGTAATAATTATAAACACAAATAGACTTTGCCTGGTGTGAACAGAGATAAATTATGGTAGATGCTTATTCCCTTTAATCCACACACGTGTGTGTGTGTGTGTGTGTTTTGCTTGCTATATATAAAACATACAAGCTGATCAAAAAACAGCCAACGAACTTCGTAACATAACATTAATTTCCTCCTAAAACTCCACTTTCAAACGCAAAATCATGGAGGGATCTTATGAATATCAGCAGCACATAGTCGATTTTCGGTCCATATGTTCCGTCGATGAGGCTAACTTCAATGAGTTCAGCAACTTAATCGACGAAGAGATTAAGGTTGCTATGAACGTTAACTTCGCAAGCCAAGCTGTTGGCAATGGCGGGCCATTGTTGGATTTGTTCGACTTGGACGTTTCGGTAGATGATTTCCTTGTCGAAACGAGCCCTCAATTCCATGTGGATGATGAGATGTATGCGTACGATGAAGAAGATGGTAAAGAATCATCCCCAATCGCTGAAGCTGGTGACAAGGCAAGGCAGAAGAAGAAGACGAGTAAAACGAATGATAGATCAAGAACGTTGATTACGGAGCGCAAAAGGAGAAATGGAATGAGGGAAAAACTCTACGCACTGAGGTCTTTGGTTCCCAACATCACCAAGGTATGTGTAACTCATGAGAACCATTTTTTACTTTTCAGATTGAACTATCATGAAAAATTGAACTCACACTGTTTTGATGATGGGGGGGCGTAGATGGACAAAGCTTCCATTGTTGCAGACGCTGTGTCGTATGTGAGGGATTTGCAAGCCCAGGTGAAGAAGCTCAGAGCCGATTGCTGGTCTAGAATCTTCTTCGTATGGAGAGGAGAGGTACAAATCAAGATTGTTCTCCACTATAATGAGCGTGAGAAGCTCGATGCCTGTAATCAAGAAAATTTTCAAGGTTGGTGAATGATATTTTTACTCTCCCAAAGGAACTAAGTCATTGATAAAATGCAATCCTTTCAAATAACCCATCAGATGGATGTATTTGAAGTGGAGGAAAGAGGGTTTTACTCGAAAATTGTGTGTAACAAAGAGAGAGGTGTTGCTGCTTACCTTTATAGGGCCCTCGAATCCCTCGCGAGCTTCTACGTTCGGAGCACCAATTTAGGTGCTTCTGACGAGCATTATGTCTTGACTTTCACCTTTCATGTAAGAACACTTATTTTCCCGTTTTCAACGGGTCTTCTGATTCACTCTGCTGACAAATTAACTGTAAAAACAGATCCAGGAAACACTCGTGGATATTCACTTACCAGATGTGAAGCTGTGGGCTGCTAGTGCGTTTCTTCAACAAGGGTTCGAGTTTGAGCTATCTTGATCGGAGCCAAAGATGCATCTGCCTTCATTTGTATCAAATGTAGTGGCTAAGCTACTGATCAACCCTCTTTCACATAGGTCAAACACCTCTCAGCTGAGAGGGTTTATTTGCATAGCAAGTTTATATAAGTGTCCTGGCAGCAGTGAACTTCTTCGTTCACCAGAAGTACCACAAATATATGAATAAAGACATTGTTCATAGTAGGTACAGTTTCAAGGTCACAGTAAGCACGATATCACAGTAAGCACGATATATGGTATGAACTGATCATCAGAGTTCCATGAGCAGCCTGTCATCTTCTACAAATTATAAAATTGCTTCATATTCCACAGTTAGAAGGTATGCAGAAATCTATCGTAAAGCCAGAAGTTATACGGAGAAAGAAAATGTTATATTCCATTCCAAGGATAGCTGCAACATTAAGAAACGTCAACTCATACTGCATTTCCAAGATACAAATAAGCCACCAAACAATCTAAAGAGCACGGCGAAACTGCTGATATCAATCATATTAATCCCTCAAAGTAGCCACAACCTGCAGGTTCAATACAGCAACATGTCAGATAAAGGTAGATCACAAGCAACCATATTTCATTGAAGTGGAACAGCAGAAAGAATCAACAGCATACACTTTTTTTCCAAGACGAAGGCATAGAATATCATATGGACAGACTAAATAAAAGATGCAGTAAAATTTAACAAAATATCAGCTCAGCCATAATCACCTTGTAATTGATCAATTAGGTGTTCCAGACGAAGAAGGAGGAGGTTGTGGCGATTCAGAACGAAGCTCCTTAACTACGGCTGCAAGGGATTCTGGGTTCAAACCCATCTCACACAATGCTATGAGAATAGAAAGTGTGTGGCGGTCGAGCCCTGTTTCCAGAACGTTCGACATGTGGAAAACTAGGTCAAGTGATTCACGGGCAGTTCGGGCAGCCTCGGGATCCATCTTCCTCCTATGCGGAAGTTTATTATCACTATAAAAGACAGTGGTGTCCATTCACTAAACCATGCGGAAATGAACAGAAATTTTCATGTACCAAGCAACTAAATTAATAAACCCAAACTTAGTATGCAGTTTGACGCAATCACGTTGAAGAAGAGTAAACACATATCAAAGACCCAGCTTAAAGAAAAAAAAAAAGACAGATAAATTGATATAACCTACAATGATAATACCCTCCGCTGTCACATTCATACACAAACACAATCACACACGAAGCAACTTGAGGCGCTTCACAGGTGGGTAAGCCGAAAACCCCTAAATCGGGTCTTCTATGCGGTGTCCGATTAGTCCGCGCCGAGGGCGATTAATCGACGCCTACTCCCATTTTCCAGCAGTAAAGAAAAAAAAAACAAGCTAACACACCTCAAATCAATGCACGACCTCTATGGATTCGCCACCGCGAAGGAGATAAGGCGGTGCGTTTCGTGATCTTCCTTCACGGCCGAGATCTGGACGGCTTAAGGAGCTGGGGTTATTTTCGAAGATTTAAAAAAAGAGGAAACATTCTATTTGTTTTTTAAAAAAGAAGAACGGATTGTCAAATGACTAATAACTAGACATGTCCAATTTTAACCGTAACCGGCGGTTGAACCGTCTAACCGGCGGTTAGTTAACCGCCGGTTACGGTTATAACTATAACCAGCCGGTAACCGTAACCGGCAACCGTCACCGGCCGGTTACGGGGCGGTTAGTGTTTTTCCCCAATCGCCTAACCGGCGGTTATTAACCGCCGGTTAGGCGGTTAAGCGACGGTTATAACCTTAAATAAAAAAATAATAATAAATAAAATTATACTATTTTAATTTACTCATATTAATATGAATTAATTAGAAATACTATGTAACTTTACTAATATTAATACTAATTATTTAGAAATTTTTGAAACTATGTATTTTTTTTTTTGGTAAGAAAGTTATCATTACCACAAAACACCAGTTGGTCCACATATTACATTATTTGAGCAACACTACGTTAAACCAACATCTACTGGAGCAATCCTTGCACATAGTCCTGTTCTCCCTGCTTTGATGTTACAAACTTCAGGCTGATAATATGATCAGTGGCGCTTCTTTTAATCTCTCGCACTACATCCTCCCCAGATCTTGCTACCTCTCCGTGGAGCCTTCGATTTCGTTCATTCCAGATTACATAAACTAGGGCTGCGATCACCATTATTTTCACCTTACAAGCCTTGTGTTGGCGCTTCCCCAAGCGTATCAATAATCTCTTTATTCCCTCCAGCTCATCTGGGAGTCGTACTTTGATCCAACTCTGAATCCCCTCTTTAACAGCTTTGCTAAACTCACATCCCATGAACAAATGTTCTATGTTTTCCTCTTCATCTCGACATAAGGCATATTTTATCAGGTATGTTCATCCCCCATCGCTGCAACCGGTCTCTAGTTAGCAGTTTCCCATGAGCAACCAGCCACAAAACGAAATTGTGTTTAGGTACAGTCCATCTGCTCCAGACAGCATCAGCTAGCTCAAATCTGACTTCCTTTTGTTGCCCCAGCCAATTGTACGCTGATGTAACAGTGAACTGTCCATGTGGGGTAGCCAGCCACCTCCCCTGATCACAGCCTTGCCTGAACTTCTCCTTTATCTTGTTTATTTTCCTCCATGTCCAGCTACAATCCTGAGGTACATTATGAGCCCAGAAATCCCCATTCCTCAGATATACTCCAGCCAACCATCTAATCCATAAACAATCCTTTTTCCCGGCTATATCCCACATTAACCTCCCTATACTCGCATAGTTCCAATCTCCACAGTTTTTTATGTTTAGTCCCCCGCAACTCTTTCTCCTACACACCAAATCCCATGCAATCAATGCTTGCATTTTACCTCTCTCATTTCTTCCCCACAAGAATTCTCTACATTTTTGATCCACAAGCTTAACCACACTCCGAGGTAAAACAAAGATTGATCCCCAATAACTATGAAGTGATAACAGCACCGAATTAATGAGGCAACACCTCCCTGCGTATGATAGGTTCCTAGTACTCCAACAATTAATTCTCTTCACAATTCTCTCCACAAGCTCTTGACACTCTACCTTGCTCCATTTAGTAGGTGAAATGGGGACTCCCAGATACCGCATTGGGAACTGCCCTTCTGCAAAACCAGTTATGCTAATCAGTTCCTGCCTCGTAGCCACAGATACACCAGCCAGAAATATCTGTGATTTACTGATATTTGACTCCAGCCCAGTGGTAATATGATACGTGTGTAGACTCCTCATAATCAGTTCTACAGATCTCCTCTGAGGTTTGCACAGAACTATCAAGTCATCTGCAAAACATAAATTCACAATCTTCAACTGCTTACATAGAGGATGATACCTAAAGTCTGGTTCAGCCCCTACGAGTCTGAGTTGCCTTGTTAAATACTCCATAACCAAGACAAACAACAAAGGGGACATGGGATCTCCTTGCCTTATCCCCCGAGCCCCTCTAATATGTCCTTCCAAGGCCCCGTTTATAGATATCTGATATGAAACCTTAGTGATGCATTCCTCAATCCATGCCACAAATCTTACTGGAAAGTTCAGTTTTTGCAGCAGCCCGAGGATGAATTTCCATTCTATCATGTCATAAGCTTTCTTCAAGTCAATTTTTAGCAAGCATCTGGGTGATACTGCTCCTCTTCTATACAGCCTTAGTAGTTCCTGGGTGAGTAGGATGTTGTGCGCTATAGATCTCCCTGGAACAAACGCTCCCTGGTTATCCTGAACCAACTTAGGCAGAACTACTTTAATTCTTGAGCATATCAGTTTGGAGATACACTTATATATGGTGTTGCAGCATGATATGGGGTGATATTCCCTTGCATAGCTGGGATGGGCAACCTTTGGTATCAATGTGATAGTGGTTTTGTTGAATGTTTTCAAAAGTTGATGCTTCTGAAAAAAATTCTGAACCACCTGAATGATGTCCTCCCCTACCACCTTCCATGCCCTCTTATAGAATTCGCTATTATACCCATCCGGGCCCGGTGCTTTCTCACTTGGTATAGAGAACATTGCTGCTTTGATCTCCTCGCTGCTGAAAGGCCTAAGCATCTCCAGCTGCTCCTCTGGAGTTAATACATGCCCCTGTTTTATCACTTCATCCTCTATGTCACCTGTATGGTGCATTTTAGTTCCCAATATCCCCTCGTAATAGTCCACTAAATGTGCAGCAATACCCTCTGGTTGTTCAATAAATTCACCTGCTTCAGTGTATATTGAGGAGATTCTGTTTCTGAGAGATTTCTGTTTTACCATGTCATGGGAAAACCTTGTGTTTCTATCCCCCTGTGTCATCCATGCTGCTTTAGCTTTTTGAGCAAGGAATTTAGTTGCAGCCTTACTCATAGATTCAAATTCCACAGCACATTGCTTTTCTGCCTGTATCATCATTATATTAAAAGGATCCCCATGTAAATTCTCTTGCGCTTCTTGCAGTCTCTGTCTACTCCTTTCCATGGCATTCAGAATATCTGGAAACTGAGTTCTATTCAGGTTCCTCAAGGAGCCTTTCAGATCCCTCAATTTCTGGACCACTTTCCACTCACATCCACCTTCATAATTGACCTTCCAAATATCAGATACCAGTTCCAAAAACTGAGGCGAGTCTACCCACATATTTTGGAATTTAAAACTCTTTTTGGTACTCCACTGTGCTCCCACTGATCTGATCACAATAGGAGTATGATCAGATATACTCTCCATCAACACATGAGCCTCCATATCAGGATACTTCTCTATCCAAGGAATATTTACCAGCACCCAATCAATCTTACTCCACACTCTATGCTCCTTATTTTGTTTATTTGTCCATGTGAATTCAGCTCCTTTCCTTGTCATTTCCATCAGTTCACAAGCTCTTATACACTCCCTGAAGTCTTCATATTCAGATGCATTAACAGGTGCTCCCCCTATTCTATCTCCCATGTTCAACACATTATTAAAGTCCCCCCAGATTATCCACGGGCTGTTAACTTTCAATTCTCCAAGATCTGCCCATAGGTCCTTCCTTTTGGCTAATGTATTATGAGCATAGACACATGTCATCATAAATTCCTCTCTATTTCTGGTTGCCTTAACATGTATCATTTGATCAGTTTTCTTAATGACTGTTACTGACCATTCATTCTGCCACACCACCACTATTCTCCCATTTGCATGACAGTCAAGGTTATTTATATGGTTCCACCCTCGAAACACCCTCTCCATTATCATATCCATATTGCCTTTCTTTATTTTGGTCTCAACAAGACAAGCGAGATTAATCTGTAATTTCTTGCAGAAAAGATTAACCTCAGCTTGTTTGTGAGGGGTATTCATACCCCTCACATTCCATACTAGTGCTTTATCCATGAGGGAGGGTTCCAAGCCTCTGTGATATGGGCTTGGTTCCATTACCTTGGTCTCGTTTGGTTTTCTCATTCTCACTCCCCCCCTGATTGTGTGGTTTTTTCCTCCCTTGTATGATCCACTCATTTTGGTTCCCACTCTCCTCCTGATCTCCCTTCATTGGTCCCTCCAGTTCCTGATTCACTGCTATTCCTCCCCCCAGGTGAGATGGTTGGCTCTCCTGATTTTCATCAGCATGTGTTATATTCTTACCTGTCATTCCATCATTTTCTTTGCTTGTTCCCTGATCCATATTCAGCTTGTTCCTCCCTTCTTTGTGGCCCCCTACTCTCCTACATGCCTCCATTTCATGCCCAAACATCCCACAATTCCCACACTTAGTAGGTTTCCATTCATATACAACTTTTTGCTCAGTTACTTGACCATGCTCATTAATGAAAGAAATGTTATCCAGCAGCTTATTCTTCAGGTCCACTTCGACAAGCACCCTTGCGTATTGTATCCGCTCCCTTCTTTCTGTAACACCATCTGCCATAATGGGCTTCCCTACTAGACTTGCGAGTTTGCTCAAACTTCTTGCTCCCCAATATTTGAGCTCAAGATGCGGAAATTGAATCCAAATCGGAACTTCCTCCACGTCCCCCTTCTTAAACTGTGTGTTTGGTGTCCACGGAGCAAGAATTACCGGCTTCTTGTCAAACTGCAGGACCTCCTCCTGCAGCACCTTATCTCGAATCTCCATGGTGTCAAACTTGACCATAAACAGCCCCGCTCTCACTTGCAGCACCTTCTGCACCCCATACTTTTTCCACATTCGATTCAAAAACCCATTCATCACTGCATATGGAGGGTTCGCACCCAATACGTAGCACACAATAGTAGTGTTCCAATACTGAATCTCCTCAGAGATATCATCTACCTCAATCTGTCCCAGTTTCGCATCATTGGTCACCACTGGTTCTACATATTTCAGTTTTGTCCCAGCATTTCGTAATTTTGAGATGTCAAATTTTTCCCAGATTGACACACTGCTGTCTCTAGCATTTTCAGTACTGTTCGCAGTAACATCATCTTTCCCTTTGAGTTCTCTCAAGGTTCTCTCCAATGTTGCCACGATCGATTTGGTCCCAGTCCCTCCACCAGGGCTACCAGCAATCTGTCCAATCAACTTTGTGAGATTTTCAAGAGTAGGTTCATGTGTTGGCATTTTAGGTGTTTTGTCATTTTCCCTCGTCTTATCGCCAGTATTAGATTCCCCAAGTTCAGGCGTAGATGGACTCTGTTTTGTCGTCCTTTTCTTCTTGGCCATGGCCGCGGCAGCAGTATCCACCGGGGAAGATGGAGGAAAACCAATGAAACAGTGTCCTTCGATGAAACGCCACAGTGTGTGTAAATCGCACCTTCAGTGTGTGTATCTTATATTTTTCGATATCCACAAGAATCGAAACGAAAATTTATATTTCGTAATATATTTCATGATTCGTAAAATTTCGTAATATATTTCATGATTCGTAAAATTTATTATATTTAAAATTTTATATCAAAATAGTAAAATAGAAACGAAAATACACAGAAAATTCATTTAACTTTATAGTAAATTGCAAATAAAAAATTTAAAAAAAATTAAAATAATAAAAAAATAAAAAAATTAACCGGCGGTTTAACCGCCGGTTAACCGTCTAACCGGCAGTTGACTAACCGGCAGTTGACTAACCGGCGGTTAGTTAACCGGCAACCGGGGACGGCTAACCGTCAACCGCCCCCCGCCGGTTAGGTTACGGTTAGTCCCATGGACTAACCGTAAACCGCCGGTTACGGTTAACCGGCGGCTGGGCATGTCTACTAATACCCTTACTAAAAAACTGGTTTAGCAGGCTAATCCGACTCATTAACAGCGAAAAGTTATTCGAGTTTTATTCGAGTGAAGAGAAGACTCGAATACAAGACTCGAATAATTGCTTATCCGATTTATTAACAGCGAAAAATTATTCGACTTTTATTCGAGTTAACAGAGAAACTCGAATGTCAAACTCTAATAATATTTCGAAGAGATAAGGTTACTCGAATAACGTTCAGAAAATTTAAACGAATAAGCAGCCTTATTCGAGTAACTTACGAGTAATTTGTTCGAGTCACAACTCGAATAAATAACTCGTATTGATTACTCGAATAAGCCGTATTTTATAAAGCTCGGAAAGAAAATTAGACACAAATCACTCGAAAACCTAAAATCTCTCGCGCTCTCTCTTCGAACCAAAGCTCTTAAAAAATCGTATACAAACCAAAGCATAATCATCAATGGCGAAAAGAAAAACGAGATCATCGGAGCCTTCCGCGCCTAACGTAACCGGATGGATGAGCAAATCGACGCCGGTAGAGCCACGGTGAGTTTTTGGTCGCGTTTTGGGTTTTTGTTAAATCGATTTGTTCAGACGAATTTCTTGGTTAGATCTTTCGTTTCTAGCGTTAAATCGATCGATTTTGATGTTAAATCGTTGGGCAAACGTCGTAATCGGTCGGATTTTTTGTGAAAATCGTTTTCGTCGCTTTTTCGAGTAATTATTCGAGTAATTAGGGTTAGAATAATTGTTTAACCTATTCGAGTGACGTTTTACACTAATAATTAACTCGAATAACAGTCAATTTTCATTGTTTTTTCTTTTTTTTGTGCATTTTCAGATTTATCTTCCGACGAAGTTGCCGGCGGACAATTTCTACCATGCCACCCTCACTCTGAACTCGCACTACATGCCAGTATGCGAACACATCCGTACGCTTTTGAACGAGAAGGAAATGTAGGAGATGGTCAGACGGACTCAGTTCGGGAATTTGATAAAGGTGGCCGGAGACCACTACAACTCGAACATGATCTTGTGGTTTTTGATGAGCCGGCAGGTGGAGTATATGCCGGAGTCGAAGGAGTTCTGGATGGTCGTTCGTGGGCGATCATTAAGATTTTCATTGGTCGAGTATTGCCTACTCACGGGCCTCGACTGCGGCGCTAACGAGCCGGAGATACCGTCATCGAACGAGTTTGCGACGAGGCATTGAACTGGTATTAATCCTATTTTTTTTTATCATTTTGATTCTTTTTTTACTTCGATTTCAAAAACTAACGTTTGTTTTATGGCTCGTAGGCAAGCCCATTATATATTTTGACGATTTGGAGAAGAAAGTCACGGAAATGATTCGTGACGCCGGTGGAGACTCGGGCGTGAATCCCGAGAAATTGAAGATCGCGGCCCTTTATTTTGCCGCCGGGGTGCTAGGGGAGCGGAGGGTATTAGAGGGACTTGAAGCTCAAGGAGGAGTGGCTCCGTCTGGTGGAGGACTTGGACCGCTTCAACGAATATCCCTGGGGAAGGATACCATTCGAGGAGGTCGTTTATGGTCTGAACAAAGACCTCTTGGGGAAGCACATGGAGATGACATCGAAGGGAAAAACCCAAACAACCTTCGATATCAGCCGCTTCGTCATGCTTACTCTCTTTTATCAGGTTCTGGCGTACGAGTGATGGCCGACCGTCGGGCAGGAATTCGCCGTGAGAAAAGGCGGCGAAGGGCTCCCGATACCTCGGATGTGCCGTTGGAAGACCACATTTTACGGCAAGAGCTCTGCTCCGGGATGGCAAGCGGTCGAGCGTGCATTCGGTTCCGTGGGGATGGATCTAAGTATATATATTTATTTATTTATAATATGTATTTATTTAGATTGCGTTTTCTAAATTGTACAAATACACAGGACGTGCGGTGTTCCCTTACACCGACCGATGCTGAAGCCGATTTAAGGCACTTCCGCACGGTCGTCGGCTTTTGTGGCAGTAGGGATGATGCCGTAGCCCAGAGGATAGTGGAGCATCTTCTAAATGAGCGGTCGGTCTACTGCACCGAGCATCGGCTTGCTCCGTCTCCGGCCGTCTCCTCCTCCGAGGCCGTCTCCTCCGAGGTCGTCTCCTCCTCCTTCCGGCTCACTAATCGCCCATTTCGATAGAAGAATGGACAGGCTGGAAGGCAATGTACGGGATATGCGGGCGGAGATTAGGGAGCTACGCTCGATCGTGCTCCAAGGTATGTCTTACTTAATGTTTATTTTATAAGATTATATTGATGTTACGTAAATCCAACGTAATACTCTAATTTTGTAGCCCTTGAGATCCTGACGCCGACAATGGTGCGGGATATTGCGAGGAGCTATGATCGGGACATGCCGCCTCCTTCGCCTCCTCATTCGCCGCTGATGTTCGGGAGGACGCCGAACCAACCCGAGGCGACGGGGAGGACGACGAACGAGGGGGAGGCGGAGAACGTGACGGGGAGTCGGGAGCAGGGTGGAGAGAATGTGGAGATGGAGTACGAGATGAATATAGAGATGATGGAGGCCGCGGCCGTGGCGGCGGAGAAAGCGGCGGCGGAGAGGGCGACGGCGGAGAAGGCGGCGGCGAAGAAGCCGACGCGGCATGGGCGGAGGCGCAGAAGGCCGCCGCGACGGAGAAAGCGGCGGCCGAGGAGGCGGAGAAAGCGGCGGTCGAGGCCACTTCGACCACGACGGTGATTCCACGGGCACGGGCCAAACAGTCGGGTAGCAAAAAATGACCACGGACTGAACGTGCGAAGAAGAAGTCGAGGATGCTTTCGAGTCTGTATACGCCGATGCCCGATTCGACCCCTCGCGTTACAATACAACGCCGCGCGGACATAGAGCAGATCATTGGCGAGAGGGTGAAGAATTAGGATGCCGTCAAGGTGGAGGTGGCAAGAATGGGCGCAAAGGATGAACGGGCAGGAATGCTCCAAGCGTACGACAAGAAATTCTTTGTCGATCTGTCCACTCCGAAAGTGTGGATCTCGGACGAGGTATGCGTGTTTTTTGCTAAATATGTTCTAATTATTTCGTTTAATAACATTATATGCTATTATTGCAGCACGTCAACGAGGTATTCAACGGGTTTATGGCAATGCAAGAAAACTGCGTGCATGAGGAGCGAATCACGTACATGAACACGGATTTCGCACATGCAGTCAAGTTGGAGTCCGCCAGACCGCGACCGTGGGACATGTCCTCGTTCGAGCACTTCGCCACGGGAGAGATCAATGCGATGTACGGCAAGCCATCGCTTCACTGGAGCCAAGCGGATGTGGCCGTCATCCCATTGGCGTTTAATATGCATTGGGTGCTCCTCGTCGCTTGGTTCAAGGAGAGGAACATCCTCGTTTTGGATTCCGACCGCAACAGCGATTCGGACTTGAGGTTCATGAAGCCGTTCCTCGATCCGGCCAAAGTGATACCTCTGATGCTTCAACACGTAGGTGTGGAGCAAAATCCCGTGGAGAAGTTTGCTTGGGTGCGGTGCCCCAAGTTCCCTCAACAAGTCATCAGGTAATTTTCTTATTTTTTCACTTTCTTATTTTCTTATTTTCTTAAACCTGAAATTGTTTTCTTTTTCGAACAGCGGAGAGTGTGGTATATACATGCTTAGTGCGGCTATGTCTCTGTTGATCGGTAACAAAGATGATCTCTACGCTTTGGACGATTCTAAAATTGCGTCGTTTAGAAAGTTTTTGACGATATGTTTTTTTTTTAACAATTGGGATGTTGTATGAACCGTTTTAGATATTTGTATAGATTTTGCATTTGAAATTGTTCAGTTTTGGTTGGTTGAGTTGCTGTTCAGGTTGTTCAAGGTTCAGTTGTTGTTTTTTTCGGTTTTCACTGTTATTCGAGTCAAAGAGTTTGTTCGAATAATATTATTTATTCGAGTAACTTATTCGAGCTTATTCGAGTACCATATAATACTCGAATAAATGAACAGACAAAACGATATTCATTCGAGTAAACTATTCGAGCATATTCAAGTACTGTATATTACTCAAATAATTTAAAAATCCAAAATATTATTTTTATCATGAAATGTTAAATGCGTTTCCTACTAAATAATAAAATATTTTAGAATAGGCTCGACTCCATCGTTCCTTAGTATCAGCCTTTTGCAAATACGCGTATGCGGTGGGAAACCTATTCTCAAAATCACCATATTGTGAATCAAAGTCGCATTGCTTGTATATTTTAGCAATGTGTATGAACGTCTCGGTCGCACCCTGCTTCTTTACACTTGCCTTTCATATTTTGTGAAGGTGCCAAATACAATGATCGTGGTGCGCACGACTGTAGATGTCTGCAACGGCGGCTTTGATTGAAGCATATCTGTCGGATATGATGACAAGATCGTCCTCGTTGGGTACGACTTGCAAGAGCTCGTTCAAGAACCACGACCAAGCTTCTATGCACTCGTTGTCAATTATGCCCCAAGCTAAAGGAAACTGATGGCGGTCTCCATCCTCCGCATATGCAATGAGCAACGTACCCCCATACTTTCTTTTCAACCAAGTACCGTCTATGCAAACAACCTTCCTCATGTGACGGTATCCCGCAATACAAGCACCAAGGGATAGGAATGCGTGCTTAAATCTCCGCTCGTCGTCCAGATATACACTTGCTATGGTTCCCGAATTCACTCTTCTCAACGTCGACAGTACGACGGCAACAACTTGTAACTCTCATCGGGGTCACCCTTCATTGCGTTTTGTGCTAAAATGCCTCATTTCCATGCTTTGAAGTATGAAACTTCGATCCCACGATTTCTCATCATTGTTTGAATGAGTTTAGGGGCTGGTGTACTTGTTGAACCCTGAAAAAATTCAAGCAGCATATCGCTCACGGAGGTTGACGATGCTTGAGTGAGTCTTGCCTTCCGATTTGCAAGGTCGAACGTATGTGTGTTGCAATACATACGAATCGAGAATACGGATGTATCCTTAATCTTCGCGTCCATATCCTCCAAGTACATCCATCCTCTTTGCATCTCACGCCATAGTACGATCGGAAAGATTTTATAATTTTGACATCGAAGCATGCCTCTATAGCAACTCTTTAGTTCCTATTCTTGACGGCCTTCTTATCCTCGAATTCATCACCGACCTTCATGGTGGAACCGTCGGTGAAAGAATACCGATCGCTAGGAATAGTTGCATTTTCCTCTTCCTCCTCCTCCTCCTCCTCCCCGTCCGCATTTTCTCCGTTTACGCCATCAAAATTGACGTGCACGTTCTGCCGTGATGCAACATTCTCATCACGGTCGTTCGCCTCATTGTGACCTTCACCCCCATAATTCACATCTTCGTATCCGCCAAAGTCGATGATATGGTCAAAATAATCATCGACCTCCACCGCAACGAACCTCTATTGGAACGGGACCAACTTCATCATCCGCAAGAGTTTGACGGTGGAGGGTCGTAGGGAGTCCAATCTCCACACGGAGGCTCGATCTATCCATTGGACCCCTTAAGTAAATATAACCCTTCAACTCTCGATTATTCTTTATATACAACGGAGCACACCCTTCCATACCTCTCATAGATGGCTGATAACTAAGCTTTAACTCTGGCCTCCCGCTTACGCCAATAGTCTCGTATATTTCGTTCCGCAGATCGTCCAGCAAACAACAATCGACATCGAACCCAATGGGCTTCATATTTGTTCCCATCCTTGGAACCCATATCCATTTATTATCATTCTCAATTATCCATTCTCCATCGTAATCAATCATGATGCTGGTCGGCATAACCTGCATATGAAATAAATCATTGTTAATAAAATTTAATTGCAATATGCATTATTCGAATAAATAAAATATTCGAAAAATAAAAATTATTCGAGTAAGTGATTCGAGTAACATAAAAACTTGAATTAAATGTTCGAATAATAAGATGTTGAAGACACTCGATAAAGTGTTATCGAAGAAATAAATGGAATAAATAAACTTTAAATGCAAACGAATTATTTGAATAAATAAAATATTCGAAAACTAAAATTATACGAGTAAAATATTCGAGTTGAACCTTCATTCGAATAATGAACTCGAATAAACATATTCGAGTAAGATGTCCGAATTGAAAGTTGCAAAAATAACGTATTCGAGTAAAACAAAATCGAATAATGAACTCGAATAAACGGAAAATGAAGTTTTTCTGCAAATTCGCACAGATCTACGGTGAAAATGCTACCCATAACTACCCAAACATTCGAAAATCTAATACCCGATGCTCGAAATGTAAATGTCATTAACACGAACGGAAATGACAATGCCCGATAATGTATACTAGTAACCGGCGTTAACATGAACAAAACTTACTGTATATGCGTTCAAGAACGAAATTGGGATTCTTCGAGCTTGGGTGTTTCGATTTCGGCGGATGCTTTAGCTTGTTTTTCCGTCAAGATCTCGTTTGGTGCTTGGTGGGTGCGTTAATGAGGTGAGTGCATTCTTCCGTTATTATATATATATATTTCTTTTTTATTTATTTAGGTATTAATTAGGGGTTTAGTTAATTAATTGAACAGGTTCCTCTTTATTAAATTTACTAGATCAAGTTCCTATTTTTTTAAAAGAAATCAAAAGTGATCTCATTTTTTAAAATATCCCGTTTATTTTAACATAAGGGAGCGCCCCTATTTTTATTAAACAAAAGGGAACAAAAGGGAAAAGTGAGTGGATCGAAAGTTAACGAAATATCCCAACTTAAATTGAATTTATTCGAGTAAATAAAAAATTCGAATTAAAAATTCGAATAAATATTCTTTAATTCGAATTTATTCGAATTAAACAATTCAAGTAAAAAAAAAACTCGAATTAAAAAATATTTATTCGAGTTTTTAATTCGATTTTTTTTTACTCGAATAAGTGCTATTTTTCTATTCGAATGTTATACGAATCACTCGAATAGTTCGAATAAAATATTCGAATAAATCGTTTTCTGTCTCCAAAACACCAAAATTCACCCAGATTTGGGGTTAATACATGTAAGAATCACGAACTCATCGATTAACATCTCATTGACATGAAGTTTCAGTCGAGCGGATCAAAATGATAATCAAACACTTTGATTTTACACCCAATCCTTTTTTTTAACTAGAAAACCTAGAATTTTTTTTTTTTTTTTTAATTTCACACAAAACTAATCCTATTTAACAAAAAACTCCAAGGAGCTGCGCATGAGAGATGAGAGATAAGTAAAACCCTAAATTATATTTAATGTTAATGGACATATTTAACTTTGTTGGGCCTTATAAAGATGTGTAATTCAAATAAAATGTGACTAACAATGTTGGGGTTTTTAATTAAATAAAAAAAATCAATCATTAATAAAATAAACAACAAATGAAAATCATTAATAAAACAGACATTTTCGTCATCCCAAGTGACGAGTTACTAACTCGTATCTTGGGAATACGAGTTACTTGTCCACGGTGGGCTGACATGGCATTTCAAGTAACTCGTCATCCCACGTGACGAGTTACTCTTTTTTTTTTTCAAATTTTAACTTATTTTATATTTATTAATTATATAATCCACCAAATCATAATATCATCGATATCACATGTAGTTTTACATAATAAAAATCAATAAATGCATCTAATTTATTGTTTGTTTCGCGACGATTATGATATGCATATCTTATAATTTTCGGATATCGAAAATATTTAATTATTTTTATAGTGAAGTTGCTGCTAACAGTATTGTTTAATATTTGTATTTTAGGTATATGTGAGGGGTATTTTCGGTAGCTCATAGAAGTCGATTAGTCATATATATATATATATATTATATATATATATATATATATATATATATATATATGATGTGTATACGTGACGTATCTATATCAATCCTTCTGTTAATCAATAAAAGAATATATTTTTTTAAGAACTCGTTTCTTTCTCAATATCTTATAAAAATAACTAAATATTTTCGATATTCGAAAAATATAAGATATGCATATCATTTTAATCGTCGCGAAACAAACAATAAATTAGATGCATTTATTGATTTTTATTATGTAAATTATATGTGATAACGATGACATTATGATTTGGTGGATTATATAATTAATAAATACAAAATAAGTTAAAATTAAAAAAAAAAAAGAAAAGAAAAAGAGTAACTCGTCACTTGGGATGACGAGTTATTTGAAACGCCATGGCAGCCCACCGTGGACAAGTAACTCGTATTCCCAAGATACGAGTTAGTAACTCGTCACTTGATGAATGTCTGTTTTATTAATGATTTTCATTTGTTGTTTATTTTGTTTATGGTTGATTTTTTTTAATTATTAAATTAAAAACTCCAACAATGTTGGACCTTATTTAATTTTGTTTCTAGATTAATATTTGACGTATGTGATTAGTTGTCGTCGGGCGTCCGACTAGCTCCTTGCGAATTTTTACAACATTGTCTGAAACTGCAAACTCAATTTCTCTAATATAGAACAATCAATTTGAATTTCCAAGGAAACCATGATCTAGGGTAAGAGCCCTTCTTCTCTATTTCGTACATTACTGGGCTAGAAGCCCAAAATAAATATAGGCCCGGCCCAATAATATGGACCAAATCGTGGATATTTCTGAACACATATACAATTCACAAAAAGCTATTACACTTCGAGTTCGAGCTTTAAGCACTAAATGTTCTTAATGTTTACATTAAAAAAAATTGGGCTGGCTCGTTACCTTTCGATCGGTCAAATTATTCCTATGATCTACTAAATGATGACTAATCTATGAATATATTATTTTACTCCAAGAAGTCGACAAAAGGAATAGAACGAACAAAACCAAACAAACAATAAAACAAAGAGATAAGGAACAATGAGAAATGGCTTTTGAGCTGCAACGTTACATTCAATAGGGCTTCACTAACATGAAATGTTGGTTCATTACCTAATCCCTAACTCATGCACTTGTCTTCCCCGACATCGAACTTACAATAATAAATAATGGACACATGAAAGGATGCATTGATTCTTATCCTCCGAAGCATGGATTATTCTACTCTTTTCACGTGCTTTTATGTCATGTACATTGTCTTTTTCTCTTCTCCTTGGTAATTGCAGTATGATCTATGATTTATATGTAATTATTGGGTTATATAAAATAACTTTAGTATATTGTGTGTGTGTGTGTGTGTGTGTGTGTGTGTGTTAAGACATGATTAAGCCTTGGCTAATCATGATAAGCAAAGCACGTGCTAGTGGATATAAGGATTATTGGGGGTTTTAAGGTTTGCTTTGCTTACTAGATCACGGACAAGAAAGTAACTTGTGGATTTGTTTATTCATTAAATCATTGGAGTCCAATCGTATAATTAATTCGTACTTTGGAAGTAATTTAATTTGCTCTCGGAAAAAACTTTTTTGGGAAATTCCCACATGTACCCTCGAGGTTGCGAGTTTTCCGCTGGTACCCAAATATTGTCCGGAATATATTATAATCAATAAATTCAAAAATAAAATATTTTTTATTAAAAAATATTTTAATTATAAAAAATAGTATATAAACTAAAAAAGCTAAATATGCAAAAAATCTAAAATTAAATATGCGAAAAATCAAAAAATCTACAAAACCAACACGACCCAAAGAACTCATAAAACAAGAACGAAAAGAACAACGAAACTTCAGAAAGAAAAAGAGAAAAAAAGATACTAGAAACTTATAAAACTAAATATACGATGGTTCCTCCCCCATCCTCACCAAGCGTGAAGAGGGATGGAGGCGATGGGCTTGTTACTTGAATCTAAATCTCCTAGGTAAAGAAATTCTCAAATGGCCGGTTGGTTGTTTTTTGGGGAGAGTGGCGGCGCTTGGCTTGGCTAGTTAAAATTAAAAATTCAACTATTTCGATTATATTTTTAGATTTTTTGCATATAGTGTTATTTTTTATAATTAATTTATGATTTTTTGCATAATTAATTTAGATTTTTTGCATATTTTATTTTTTAGTTTATATACTCTTAAAGTTATTTTTTGATAAAACAATATTTTATTTTTGAATTTATGATTATTTATATATTTCAGACAATATTTTAAAAATATTTATATAATTTTTCCCAACTATATACTATTTTCTATAACTAAAATTATTTTTAAATAAAAAATATTTTATTTTTGAATTTCTGATTATTTTATGTATTTTAAATCCAGTTTTGGGTACCAACGGGAAAAAGTCGAAACCTCGAGGGTACCAGAGGGAATCGAAAAAAACTTTGGGTACCAACGGGAAAACTCGAAACCTCGAGGGTACCAGTGGGAACTTCCCAACTTTTTTTTTATTATTTTATGTTGAATAAAGCTCGCTCACTTCCATCACATATATATTATCTGAATCACAAAGTAAGTACATATTCATATATGGGGTTTCAAAAAATAAATATATGTTTGAAAACGAACATGTGCTTCTAGTATATAATGTAATCAAGGCCATAATATTTCGGAGAGGTGAATCTATAGAAAAATACTCAATTGTATAAAAAATTTGCAAGTCAGTACCCATGTCAGAATTTTTTTTAGGTAAGTACCCGTTCGACTGTGCGTACCATTTTTCCAGTCTTGACGTACCTTTTTATATGTGTATTGCGTACCCGTTACGCATCCATATGGTACCCATATAGGTACCTATATATGTTCCATATGGTACCTTGCGGCAAGCTATATGGTGGTACCATTTTCTATCTGTATTACGTACCACAATACGTTTCTCTAAGGTAGCTAAATGTGTGATATGATGTACCTTGCGGCGGACGGGTACCGATGTGCAAAAAATTTAACTGACAGGTACCTGCATATAAAAAAATACTGACAGGGTACTGATTTGCTATTTTGTTATATTAATGGGTATTTTTATGTAAAATCCCCT
This sequence comes from Craterostigma plantagineum, assembly GCA_027422505.1. NCBI lineage: Eukaryota > Viridiplantae > Streptophyta > Magnoliopsida > Lamiales > Linderniaceae > Craterostigma > Craterostigma plantagineum. The sequence goes on from JAPQWV010000118.1 coordinate 597,821, forward strand.
TTCGGAGAAGTGGAGTAGTTGCGATGTGTGAATTCTTGAAATAGACCTTTGACCTAAGGCTCTAGCCTTTGACCTAAGCGCGAATACAAAAATTATTCAGAGGTTAACTATTTTTCTAATTATTAGTAGAAAAATGTACAAAATGAAAAACAAGGGGTAACTTCAATTAAATCCTCATACCCCTATTTTCTTACACATAACTCCCCATTCCATATTATTTTTTAACAAACTCCCTCAATCAAAACAATCTTACACATAACTCCCCATGGACGATTTTGCTCCTATATTTTTGTAGTACCAATATACGTATGTTTGTAGTACCTCATGGACGATTTTGCCCCCTCTATTAATTTCCACACCCTCACCCAACTTGTAGTACCAATATACACATGTTTGTAGTACCAATGTATAGATGTTCGTGGTACCATTACATGAGCCCATGGACGAGTTTGCCCCTCTACTAATTCCCACACCCTTTTCTTTTCCTTACCCGAACTTGTAGTACCAATATACGTACGTTTGTAGTACGAATGTATGGATGTTCGTGGTACCATTCCGTGAGCTAGTGTAGTACCATACATAGGTTACTTGTAGTATCTTTTCCGTACCATGTGCTTAACTATCGCAACTCCTACCCTAAAATTGTAGCACCAATACACATATATCTGTAGTACCAATATATAGATGTTCATGGTACCGTATCATATGCTAGTGTGGTACCAAGATTAGGTTACTTGTAGTACCAATATCTATGGTAACCGTCACGACAAAAAAATTCGGATGGCGTCGAAAAATTCGTTACCAAAACTTGAAGTACCAATATACGTATGGTTGTAGTATCAATGTATAGATGTTCCTGGTACCATACCGTGAGATCGTGCGGTACCATATGCAGGTCACTTGTGGTATCTTTTTTTCGGTACCATGTGCGCAGCACAAGTAACTTACGTATGGTACCACACTAGCTCACATTATGGTACCACGAACATCGATACACTGGTACTACAAACATACGTATATTGGTACTTCAAGTTTGGGTAAGAAATTTTCGACGCCACTTGAATTATTTTTGGTCCGTGACCGTTGCCATAGATATTGGTACTACAAGTAACCTACTCATGGTACCACACTAGCATATGATACGGTACCAGGAACATCTATATGTTGGTACTACAAATATATGTGTATTGGTGCTATAATTTTAGTGTAGGAGTTGCGATAGTTAAGCACATGGTACGAAAAAGTTACTACAAGTAACCTATGTATGGTACTACACTAGCTCACGGAATGGTACCACGGTATGGTACAACGGATATCTATACATTGGTACTACAAGAATACGTATATTGGTACTACAAGTTTTGGGTAGGGGTCCATGGGTGTTGACATGTTTTTTGGTCATATTGCGATAGTTATGCAAATGGTACGGAAAAGGTACTACAAATAACTACGTATGGTACTACATTATCTCATGGAATGGTACCACGGTATGGTACCACGAATATCTATACATTGGTACTGCAGTGTGAGCTAGTGTGGTACTATAAGCCTGCTGTTCTACGTCCACGGGCGCTCTGAAATCTCCTTTCACTATACTTTGAACAATACACACTCAAACTACTTTTTCCTCTTTCTCTCAAGAATACATAAGAAAATAGCCAACGAGACGTCAAAGACGTTGATTTAAGTGTGATATTGTAATACCCCGAATTTTATGAACATGTTAATCTATGAACTTATGTGAAAATTATGTGTTTTTGTGATAGCATGATATAGGTTTTACAGTCCTAAATATGTGTTACGTGAGTTATGACTTAGGTGAAAAATATTACGACTTAGGAAAATTTAGATAGCATTGAGGCATAGGCGAAACTTTGGAAAATCTCGGCAAGAATAATGATATAGTGTAGAAATCAATTTTGGTCGAGTATGACATAAATAAATGTGCATCGTCGATTAAATAGAGATGAAACAGCACGATTGTGAGTGTAGAAACTGAAATGATTTTGAGAGGATGATTCGGCCGATCTAGTGTTAGAGAATTGGACAACATAGGAATTTATAGTATAATGTTTAGAAACTTAAGTGGAAGTCAAAATCAACTAATACTGGGACTTCGACTTTTGGGTGTGATAAGGAGAATATAATAATAATAATAATTGAATAAACCCATGAGAGGGAATCGAGCGATTGAGGGATTGCTTTCCAATAACATAGCTGTAGAATTTTGACTAATAAACAAGTTCAGTTTCGACCAAGACTAGATAATTATTAAATTCAACCAATCATCATTCATGGCGTTGCGAGCAACTAAAGGTTCCTTAATCTAGGAGGTAAATGTGTTGGCTTAGTCATCTACTAGCCACCTCAAATCACACAATTCTATACTTCAATCCTTATCAAGTCGATCAAAAAGGGCATTAGTGAAACGTGAGAGGAAAATCCATATAACAAAAAGGGAGAAAAAAATCCTCCTTAATGTAACGAGAAGAACAACCAAAAGAAAACTTATCAAACCGAGGATATTCGAAACGACTTTAAGTTCGTGCTTTGGTAAGTATATCATTTACCACTTCATAATCTTCATGACTCAGGTTATTTAATTATTATATCTTTGGAGATTAACGAAAATCATGGAGCTGTTGGGTATGATAGGTAGCAGAAACCCTAGTTTGGATTTAAATTCATGTTAACCTATTTATTCAGATTAGAGAGTGCCTAAGTTGAAGACTCGCAAAGTTGAATTTATTTTAGATATTCCTATATACCTAAATAACTTTCGGATAGTGTAATGTATATTTTCAGAAATTAGAACTTCAAGAATATACCTTTGAATAGAGTTAACGATTTTAAGGTAGAAACGGCTTTAGAATATGCAAGTTTTGGATGGATTAAATTCGGATAGCAAGTCTTAGGGTATTGAAAGGTAAGGTAAAAATATTTCAATTAAGGTAGAGACTTGTATGAACTTTCGGACGATGCATACATATAAAAGTTCAGATGACCTTAACTTAAGAAAAGTTCTCGGTGAATTGGGGTTTAAGCTATGGTCAATCGACTGATACCAAATCGGGCAAATGAACCCTAGTTAATAAACTTCAGCCGTAATATATTTATATATATATATAATTGAACCTACAAGGAATAGGCCGATTAGGATACTTGTGAATCTATAAACTGACTGAATGAAAAATATATGTAAGGATTAAATTTAATTTGGCAAATGAGCCATTGAATCGGGCGATTTAGGAGTTTTAACACACAACCAATCGCACGAGTCTAGGTTTATGAAAGAAACTTAGATGAACTTGACCCTAACTTAGACTTAGATGAGAAATGGAAACTTAGGGTCTTAACGGATTAATATAGTCGAAATTATAATCATTTAAGTTCGATACTATATTGATAATATTTATTTTATTCAGAGGATCGACAATTAGCGACTCCACCAAATTTCGTGATTGACTGTAGCAGGAGGAAAGGTAGGTGAAACTTTCATCTACGACACGTAACCCTTTTATGTGAATATATGTGGATACGTTTTGTAGGTGAAATCCACCTACGACACGTAACCCTTTTATTGTGAATTTTATGAATTATGTGATTATGTGAAGTCAGTGAATTTCATGACTTGGTGAATTATGTGCGTTACGTGTATCATGTTTCTTGCACGTCATATGTACGTTATTTATATCATACATGCATGTCATGTCATATGTATATTATTTGCACTGCACGTGCATATCACGTCAGGGGGAAGTCGAGCACCGTATAAAACGGTGATGTTTTATTTTGTCGATGAGCGGGGTGTCGATATGAGGTAAGTTGAGGTGTGAGATGAGTTGGGCGGGAGACGGGCGTGAGCGACTCGTCTACTCAATATCTGAGGTGCAAACCATTGAGGCGGGAGATGGGGGTGAGCCACTCATCTACTCAGATATTGAGGTGCAAACCGTCCTAGGTCATAGTTGAGTGAGATGGGAGACGGGCGTGAGCGACTCGTCTACTCAGGTGCATAGGCGACATCTGAGGTGCAAACCATCTTGGAGTGTAGACGGCGGGAGACGGGCGTGAGCGACTCGTCTACTCAGGACCGGAGGTGCAAAACCGTTTAGGCGGGAAACCGTCGAGGCGGCAGACGGGGGTGAGCCACTCGTCTACTCTGGTACTGAGGTGCAAACCGTCGGGGATTAGCGGGAGACGGGGGTGATCCACTCGTCTACTCGGGTGCGTGAGCGACACCTGAGGTGCAAACCGGAATCCTGTAGGATTAGGCGTGGGGTCTAGCGTGAGTTGAGACGTGTGGTGATAGAAATGGGAGAGTCGAGTGTGCATATTGTGAGGTGTATGGGATGGAGTCGAGGGCACGTTGCATTCACGCATATTTCACCTACTGAGCATGGCTCAGGGTTTACGTGTTGTAGGTACTGGTACTGAGCCCGGCGCTGATACGCGTCGCGGCTGAGGCGGGCTGACGGCGGTGCTCCACGGACTTTTGAGGGCGAGGCTGTACATGGATGCGACCTGTGGAGCGGCTTAGGGACTTTTGTTCTTTTGATATTTTGGGGCTTCGGCCCATGTATAGTGATGAAGTTGTAGACAGATTATTATGTTAGTGTATATTATTTTAGGAAAAAGTTTTTATGAGACGGGCCTTCCGCGGCTTACGTTGCGGAAATCCGCCACTAATCCTAGTTAGAAAAATAGGGTCGCCACAGGTGGTATCAGAGCTTAGGATATAGATTCTGTAGACTGTCCATGTACGGCCGCTCGAAAGCCTGGAGAATCAGCCTCGCCTATGAGTTTTAATGTACGATGTGATTGTTTGCTTACAATGATATACTTGCTTATGTGACTAATTATAGATCATAAGATGCCGAAAGGACGTAGAGAAGTGGGCGAGACTAGTCGTAGGACCGAACCCGGGTCCCCTACCACTGAACGGGACTCAGTGATTCTGCGACTTACCGAGCTGATCCAACGACAATCAGATCAGTTCAATGAGTTTATCCGTAACCAAAATCCTTCTGAGCCTCGTCAATCTCTCCAGCTGGAGCGTGTAGAAATCATAGGAGAACGATTTCGTAAGCTGAATCCCCCCACATTTGCGGACGCTACCGATCCTACAATGGCTGAGGATTGGTTACGTACCGTAGAGGATATGTTCTTGTACGGCCGAGTACCCGAAGATGAAAAGGTGCTATGTGCCGTTTCTATGCTTAGAGGAAACGCTAGGTTTTGGTGGGACACCGTCAAAATCCTAGAAGATTCAATCAATATGGCGTGGGAACGATTTAAAGAACTGTTCTATGAGAAGTACTTTACGACCCACGATCGAACTCAGAAGCTGAATGAGTTCACCAACCTCAAACAAGGCGAAAAAACTATTGCAGAATATATCCGCAAGTTTGAGGAGTTGTCCCGCTTCGCCCCACACATGGTGGCGACTAATTCTCTGAAGATAGGGAGATTCCAGGTAGGTCTCAAACCCGAGATTTACCGAGACGTAAGCATGGTAGGGACGCGAGATTTAACATTCGCTCAAGTAGCAGAGCGAGCACTTGTAGCAGAGCAGGCAGAGGCCCAAATTTTAGCAGCTCAGGAAGCGAAGAAGAAAACTGAAAATCACCAAGGGGGCGGAGGTGACCGAAAGCGACAACACTTCGAAGGAGGCCCAACAATGGTCAAGGTAGATATCCGGGACAACCAAATCACCAACCGAGACCGAAACTAGGACCAACCAATTTTCCTGTTCGACCTGTAATGTATTTCCAGTGCCAGCAATGTGGGCGGTACCATGGGGGCATTTGCTATGGCCCAGGACCCAGAAATGATCCTCAATGTTATCGATGTGGACAGCTGGGACATTTTGCCCGAGCTTGTCGAGTAAACCTACCTCAAAATCCAGCTCCACCAGTAGCACGACCGCCACTAGCTCCAGCCACGGCTCAAGTTTTTGCCCTGACTAATGAAGGGGAAGAAACGAACCCAGCGATGGTGACTGGTGAGTTAACTATCTAAAGTATACCCACATTTATTCCAATGATTTTAGGCCATATGTTTACACGATCGATTTCGAATTTCAACCTGATTCTAGTACCGAGTAATTAGGAATTCTGAAGCTTATCACCAACTTACAGTAAGTAAGTTCTGTAAGTTGATAAAATTCTATCAAGTGAGGAAATCGCCTGTGATGTGAAATAGGTCGTTACCCCGGGTTACACCAGTCGGCGAATTTCGGGGGCGAAATTCTTCTAAGGGGGGGAGGATGTAATACCCCGAATTTTATGAACATGTTAATCTATGAACTTATGTGAAAATTATGTGTTTTTGTGATAGCATGATATAGGTTTTACAGTCCTAAATATGTGTTACGTGAGTTATGACTTAGGTGAAAAATATTACGACTTAGGAAAATTTAGATAGCATTGAGGCATAGGCGAAACTTTGGAAAATCTCGGCAAGAATAATGATATAGTGTAGAAATCAATTTTGGTCGAGTATGACATAAATAAATGTGCATCGTCGATTAAATAGAGATGAAACAGCACGATTGTGAGTGTAGAAACTGAAATGATTTTGAGAGGATGATTCGGCCGATCTAGTGTTAGAGAATTGGACAACATAGGAATTTATAGTATAATGTTTAGAAACTTAAGTGGAAGTCAAAATCAACTAATACTGGGACTTCGACTTTTGGGTGTGATAAGGAGAATATAATAATAATAATAATTGAATAAACCCATGAGAGGGAATCGAGCGATTGAGGGATTGCTTTCCAATAACATAGCTGTAGAATTTTGACTAATAAACAAGTTCAGTTTCGACCAAGACTAGATAATTATTAAATTCAACCAATCATCATTCATGGCGTTGCGAGCAACTAAAGGTTCCTTAATCTAGGAGGTAAATGTGTTGGCTTAGTCATCTACTAGCCACCTCAAATCACACAATTCTATACTTCAATCCTTATCAAGTCGATCAAAAAGGGCATTAGTGAAACGTGAGAGGAAAATCCATATAACAAAAAGGGAGAAAAAAATCCTCCTTAATGTAACGAGAAGAACAACCAAAAGAAAACTTATCAAACCGAGGATATTCGAAACGACTTTAAGTTCGTGCTTTGGTAAGTATATCATTTACCACTTCATAATCTTCATGACTCAGGTTATTTAATTATTATATCTTTGGAGATTAACGAAAATCATGGAGCTGTTGGGTATGATAGGTAGCAGAAACCCTAGTTTGGATTTAAATTCATGTTAACCTATTTATTCAGATTAGAGAGTGCCTAAGTTGAAGACTCGCAAAGTTGAATTTATTTTAGATATTCCTATATACCTAAATAACTTTCGGATAGTGTAATGTATATTTTCAGAAATTAGAACTTCAAGAATATACCTTTGAATAGAGTTAACGATTTTAAGGTAGAAACGGCTTTAGAATATGCAAGTTTTGGATGGATTAAATTCGGATAGCAAGTCTTAGGGTATTGAAAGGTAAGGTAAAAATATTTCAATTAAGGTAGAGACTTGTATGAACTTTCGGACGATGCATACATATAAAAGTTCAGATGAACTTAACTTAAGAAAAGTTCTCGGTGAATTGGGGTTTAAGCTATGGTCAATCGACTGATACCAAATCGGGCAAATGAACCCTAGTTAATAAACTTCAGCCGTAATATATTTATATATATATATAATTGAACCTACAAGGAATAGGCCGATTAGGATACTTGTGAATCTATAAACTGACTGAATGAAAAATATATGTAAGGATTAAATTTAATTTGGCAAATGAGCCATTGAATCGGGCGATTTAGGAGTTTTAACACACAACCAATCGCACGAGTCTAGGTTTATGAAAGAAACTTAGATGAACTTGACCCTAACTTAGACTTAGATGAGAAATGGAAACTTAGGGTCTTAACGGATTAATATAGTCGAAATTATAATCATTTAAGTTCGATACTATATTGATAATATTTATTTTATTCAGAGGATCGACAATTAGCGACTCCACCAAATTTCGTGATTGACTGTAGCAGGAGGAAAGGTAGGTGAAACTTTCATCTACGACACGTAACCCTTTTATGTGAATATATGTGGATACGTTTTGTAGGTGAAATCCACCTACGACACGTAACCCTTTTATTGTGAATTTTATGAATTATGTGATTATGTGAAGTCAGTGAATTTCATGACTTGGTGAATTATGTGCGTTACGTGTATCATGTTTCTTGCACGTCATATGTACGTTATTTATATCATACATGCATGTCATGTCATATGTATATTATTTGCACTGCACGTGCATATCACGTCAGGGGGAAGTCGAGCACCGTATAAAACGGTGATGTTTTATTTTGTCGATGAGCGGGGTGTCGATATGAGGTAAGTTGAGGTGTGAGATGAGTTGGGCGGGAGACGGGCGTGAGCGACTCGTCTACTCAATATCTGAGGTGCAAACCGTTGAGGCGGGAGATGGGGGTGAGCCACTCATCTACTCAGATATTGAGGTGCAAACCGTCCTAGGTCATAGTTGAGTGAGATGGGAGACGGGCGTGAGCGACTCGTCTACTCAGGTGCATAGGCGACATCTGAGGTGCAAACCATCTTGGAGTGTAGACGGCGGGAGACGGGCGTGAGCGACTCGTCTACTCAGGACCGGAGGTGCAAAACCGTTTAGGCGGGAAACCGTCGAGGCGGCAGACGGGGGTGAGCCACTCGTCTACTCTGGTACTGAGGTGCAAACCGTCGGGGATTAGCGGGAGACGGGGGTGGTCCACTCGTCTACTCGGGTGCGTGAGCGACACCTGAGGTGCAAACCGGAATCCTGTAGGATTAGGCGTGGGGTCTAGCGTGAGTTGAGACGTGTGGTGATAGAAATGGGAGAGTCGAGTGTGCATATTGTGAGGTGTATGGGATGGAGTCGAGGGCACGTTGCATTCACGCATATTTCACCTACTGAGCATGGCTCAGGGTTTACGTGTTGTAGGTACTGGTACTGAGCCCGGCGCTGATACGCGTCGCGGTTGAGGCGGGCTGACGGCGGTGCTCCACGGACTTTTGAGGGCGAGGCTGTACATGGATGCGACCTGTGGAGCGGCTTAGGGACTTTTGTTCTTTTGATATTTTGGGGCTTCGGCCCATGTATAGTGATGAAGTTGTAGACAGATTATTATGTTAGTGTATATTATTTTAGGAAAAAGTTTTTATGAGACGGGCCTTCCGCGGCTTACGTTGCGGAAATCCGCCACTAATCCTAGTTAGAAAAGTAGGGTCGCCACAGGATATTTCGTTATATGATTGTTGTTGTATTGCAAATGAGTGAAGTCCTCATTTTATAGGTGCTTTCTGCCTAGGATTCAAGCTTTGCCTCTGATTTCCATGAGATGAAACGTCTCCTGCCTTGTCATGAACAGTAGGCTTTTCCTGCAGTGTCATGAACAGTGAATTGTCCTGTCCCATAAACTTCTGCGGGAAGCTTCAACTTTTTGGCATTGCTGTGGCCCTATCTTTGACAGCCACATGGTGATCAACATGTGTCTTTTTGGCTTCTGAACCTTCAGTGGAGCTTCCCTCTGACGCTTCCTCGGGACCTGCTTAGTATAGTAGGTCCCAAAACACTCCCCTAACATGGGTGTTAGTTCCATAAATCTGTTGGAGGTCCCTTAAATTCTTCTTTTTACTAAGTCTTTCTAATAATCACCTTAATCTAATGCTTAATTTTATTATTTAGCCTGCCTAATTTCCGTTCAACATCACCATCTATTCTATTTTATTAAGCGTGAGGTGGCTATAAACTTTCCCTTGTTCTGTTAATTTCACGAAACAATTAATAATAAATTTAGAAATCACCAACTATCTTTTTATTTACTTTTATTACTATTTTTAGTTAATCCTTATACCTTTAATGTTATAATTTATATATAAAAATTAAATTTAAATCATAATTTTTAATTAACTATTTAAATTTAATATTATATATTTTTATATTATCGCACACGATAATATTAACCGTCAAACGGTGAGGGGTTAGGATTAACCGTCAAACAGTCTGTCAATTGAGATTGAAAAAAACTAATTAATAAAAATAAAAACATCACTAACTACCTTTAATTACTATATTTAGTTTAGTACTATATTTAGTTAATTACAGTATCCAACTTTAATAAATAAATTTTTCCTATTTACATATTTAAAACATACAAAGTAAATTTAAATTATGATTTCCATAAAATATTTCAAACTGAAATAAATTGAGAAAAAATCTAAAATGGTCATCAGTGGTTATGGTTACCCTCAGGACCAGTTTAGTCTCCGATGTTTCGCAAGGACCAATTTAGTCCCCGATGTTATTGAACTTGAGCCAAATTGGTCCCTGTCGTTAAATAGCCGTAAATTTAGATGGAAAATTGACACGTTTCGACATGTGACTGGCCAGACTTAAAAATTCATAAGTAAACATTAAAAATCGGAAAAATCCAAAAAAGGAAAAAATAAAAAAAGAATAGAAAAAATAATAAATTAAAATAAAAACAAATAGAATTAAATTAAATTAAAAGTAAATTAAATTCAATCAAAAATAAATGATAATGAAAATGTATTAAAATAATAAAATCATAATAGAGAAAAAAATACAAAAATGAAAATAACTTATGTAAGAAATGAACAAAAAAAAAGAGAGAGAAAATGTTAAAACTAATAAATTAATAGAATAAAAATAAAGAAAGAATTAATTAAATTACAATATATTAAGTTCAACTAAAAATGAAATGATAGTAAAAATGTTTTAAAATAATAAAATTAAAATAGTGAAAAAATACATAATTAAAATAACTTAAGTAAAAAATAAACAACAGAGAGAAAATTTTAAAACTAAAAAAATAATAAATAATAAAATAGAAATTAACAAATATTTATTTACTAAATCAAAATATAAGTGAAAAAATTAAATAGGATAAAAACATCACTTTAAAGTTGACGAGAATTCCCGATCTCGTCTCTTTCCAGTTTATGGGGATGCAGTAGTCGCAGTATATTTGTTATAAAAGTTCGAGAACTGGGACGCTTATGTCCTCATTAAGTTGGCGGGGACGGTCTCGTAACTTTTAGATGCATTTTTTATCCTTAATTTTGTTTATCCTTTTTATTAAGTTGTTAATAAATTAAAATATTTTTATTTTTTACTTCCTTTTTTAAAATCTTTAATTTTATTTATCATTTTTCATTTTATTCTGCTCTCACTATTTATTTTTAATTTTTCTCTTATATTTTTTCATTTGTTTAATTTATTATTTTAATATATTTTCATTCTCTCTTTCTCTTTTATTTGATTTTAATTTATTATTTTTAAATTTCATTTTTTATTCTTTATTTACTTTTGTCTAATTTATTAGTAATTATATATTTTCTGAATTTTTTACTCTATATGTTTTTTTTCTTTTTTTCCGATTGTTCTCCATTTTTAATGTTTAATTATGAATTTTTAAGTCTGACCAATCGCATGTCGACACATGTCAGCTTCCATCCATCCAAATTAACGTTTTTTTACGGCGGGACCGATTTGGTTCAAATTCGACTACATCAGGGACTAAATTGGTCCTCGCGAAACATCGGTGGCTAAATTGGTCCAGAGGTAAACGTTGGGGACCATTTTAGGTTTTTACCCAAAATAAATTTAATAGAAATTAATTATACACAGCACACCCATTTGAGTGTGTATAAGTTACTAATATTATATATTCGTGAGGATAATGTTAGGCCAGCCGCACACGAGGGCAGCTGTAAAGAAGAAAAATATTAATAATAAAATAATATTATATATTATAATATTATTTTATTTATATAAAGGAAAAAAAACTTAAGATGAGCGGCCCATATCAACTGGCGACGCGACGGATTCCTAGCCACCGGTTTTGAGCGGTCCAGAAGAGCTGAAGACATCTATAAATAGGCCGGGGTTTCTTCAGTTATTATCATCCCAAATCAAGTGAGAAGTTCAGTGAGAGAGAAATCGTGAGAGGTAAACTTATCAGGATCGATAAGGGTGAGAGTGAGCTTAGTTTTACTAGGGTAGTTGGGAGTAGGTACAAATACATTATCCGGGTGGGTAAGGGGTCTCGAGTTTGGGATTAAACACAAGTGTTAATTTGTACGGTGTAATATTCTCAATATAATAAAACTGGTGCTCTCCGTGGAGGTAGGCGGTAGTAGCCGAACCACGTAAAAATCTCGTGTTCTCTATTGGTGTCATTTGGGCTTTACATTGTCCAGATAAAAGTGTCGCGGATCCTAAATCAATCTTCCGTTGGGCCCAAAAAATTATCGCTCAACAAGTGGTATCAGATCCAAACCTAATTGATATTCTGAGTATGCTCTGTGGTTGCAGCTTTGTCTAATCCTCCACATCAGAAAGATATCAAAAAGGTTTCCTTACGGGGGAGCCAGTGTCGGGCCACGCTGTTGAATTTCTGCAAGGATAATGGCGACGGAAAACAATTTCAAAGTGCGGCAATTTGATGGTACATGAAGTTTCACTCTGTGGCAAAAACGAGTGAAGGATATACCTGTTCATCAAGGCTTGGCTAAGGCTTTGAAAGGGGACACGGCAAGCCAGAGAAAATGACGAAAGAAGACTTCGGAGGATTTGGCATCAAGATGTATCAGCACAATAGTTTGTACATTGCAGATACCATTATTAATAATGTTGTTAATAAGGATTCTGCACCAGACCTGTGGATGAAGTTGGAGGAGATACATCTCGAGAAAAATCTAGCCATAAAGTTAGATCTGAAGCGGGAGTTGTACCGGCTGAAGATGGAGGAATGTGGAAATCTCATGAATCATATAAGCGTGTTCAACAGACTTGTGGATCAACTTATAAAAGTTGAAGTGAAGTTAGAGTAAGAAGATAAGGCCCTTTTACTTCGTACCTCACTTCCTGGTTCTTATGATAATTTGGTCACAAGCATCTTATATGGAAAGCCGACAGTGAAGATGATGGATGTACAGTCAACTCTTTTGGCGCATCAAAGAGGAGCCGATCAAATTATGGGGATTGTCAAAATTTGACATTGGCTATACACGGAGAGAATCGTAGAGGAAGGTTCCACGCCAGGGAATTTGAAGGTAGCAGCATGTCCAAATTCAATGATGGCGAGAAGGATGTAGTGTGCTACAAGTATGGTGAGTCGGGACATGTCAAAAGAAACTGTCCAACTTGGAAGAAGAAGGACAAGAACGGCGAAAAAAAATTCACAACCATGATAGCACATGATACGGATGATATTGTAGACGTTCTCATAGTCTACAATGATGGCGCTTTTTCTCAGGATGAATGGATATTTGATTCGGGGTCGAAGTACCATATTTGCTCCGAAAGATAATATTTTGATACGTTCCAAAAGATACAAAGAGGTTTGGTTTCCATGACTGATGGATACCGTCATGCGGTTCGTGCTGTAGGAAATGTGAAGATCAAAATGACTGACGGATCGATGCGGGCTTTGGGTGGTGTGATCTTTGTCCCAGAGTTACGGAAGAATTTAATATCTTTAAGCCAGTTAGATTCCAAGGGCTATGAGAGTTTCATAGCAGGGAATCTGTAAAATCACACGTGGCGGAAAGGTCCTACTGAAGAGAGAAGAGCGTGGAGCTTTGTATCGTCTTGAGGGGAGTATGGAACATAATACTCCAACTTCGATGGAATCACGAAAATCGTGCGCCCGTGGTGGAAAGTAGACAATGGTTAGATGGAAAGTCCTGCTGGAGAAGGGGTTGAATCGAAGTCCCTCTTCAGAATCGACCGGTAGAGTCGGTTCGGCAGCTGCACATAGGATTGCCGCTTGGTGGATCAAGTGGGTAGGACTTGAAGTCTTCATTCGGATATGTGTAGCCGGTACAAGGAAGGTAAATGGACGTTCGTGGTATTTACGAATGGGTTACTCTCAACAGACTCGCTGGGATGAGTGCTTGACGGTGCTGAAGATGACGCTCGGATAGGTGTCGAATGCGGCTGGCGGGGGCGAATTGTTAATCCAGCCACCCAAGAGGCCATGGCGATGCGGTGGATTCCTGGCCATCGGTTTTGAGCGGTCCAGAAGAGCTGAAGACATCTATAAATAGGCTGAGGATTCTTCAGTTATTATCATCCCAAATCAAGTGAGAAAGTTCAGTGAGAGAGAAATAGTGAGAGGAAAACTTATCAAGGTTGATAAGAGTGAGAGCGAGTTTAGTTATAATGGGGTAGTTGAGAGTAGGTACAAATACATTACCCGCTGGGTAAGGGATCTCGAGTTTGGGTTTAAAGACGAGTGTTAATTTGTACGGTGTAATATTCTCAATATAGTAAAGATGGTGCTCTCCGTGGAGGTAGGCGGTATTGGCCAAGCCACATAAAAATCTCGTGTTTTCTATTGGTGTCATTTCAGCTTTATATTGTCCATATAAAATGTCGCAGATCTAAAATCAACATTCCGCTAGGCCCAGAAAATTACCGCTCAATCCCAAGAGATAAGTCTGGGAGGAGATCGATGGTTAGATCCACTCGGCTTGCTTCATATCATCAAATATTTAGACGATGATTAATCAAATAATAATGTTAGTAAACACGTCTTTTGCCCATGGAATAGTCACTTAATCAATAAACACACATTTCCCTATTCTATCACGTAAATATTTATAGTGGAAGTTTCCTTGGTTAGCGTAGTTCGCCTTTCTGACACGACATGAAATGGTGTAACATCTCAACAACTTAATAACATGTGCAACCCAATTTTCAAATTAAATTAAATGATATAATTGCAGTGCTCATTAAATACGCGAATTGGTCAGTTTAGCTTATTAACTACATATTGATAAATATAAATGCAATAATATTCATTTGTCCTAAAAAAGAAAAATAAAGCTCTAGAATCTGTGTTGGAAATCAATGTATAAAATTAAAATATCATTCGGAAATTTCAAACTAAAGCTTTCAGGTAATGTTGATTTTAACATGATATCAGATCGCAGTACAAAATATATTTGCTAATGTGAGAGAAATGTTAGAAATAAAGTTATTCAAAACCCGATTAATGCTAACTAAGTCTTTAGGTTGAAGTGATGCAGATGACAATTGCTTCACAAGTTTCGCCTAAAGTAAATTATAAAAAAACCCGTATCGGCAAACTATCCAAAAAACCAATAAAGCAAAAATAAAAGTCACACACAAAATAGGCAAATAGAAAAAGATGAAGAAAATCACCTACCCTACTGCAATATCACAATCCTAGCCTAGTACTTCCGTTGAATACACGACAATCAAGGGCTAATAAAGTAATTTCTCACAAGAAAAATGGAGTTAATTACAAAGTAGACATATTTCGAACCTTGAATAACAAAAATAAGTTATATTGGCATCTTATATGGGATCTTTACACATAAATATCCATTTATATAAAAATTTGACAAATCGGACCTCTGCAGATAATATGCAGGTACCTGTCAGAATAAATTTTTGCACATTGCTACCCGTTCCGCCGCAAGTACGGCATGGAACACATTTAGGTACCATATGGAAACATATCGTGACGTAATACAGTGAGAAAATGGTACATCATATAACACACATTAAGGTACCATATAGACCATATATAGGTACCATATATACGCGCGACATGGTACTTAATACACATACAGAAAGGTACGTCAAGACTGAGAAAATGGTACACAATCGAACGGGTACTTATATGAATTTTTTTTTACAGAGGGTCTGACATTCAAATTTTTTATTTAACTAGATACTTTTTTGTAGATAACACCTTCTTATATTTTATTTTATTTTTTTAAAATTAATTTTATTATGTGCACAAGTTTTTTAAGTACATAAATAGGCATCTTTTTAATTTTTCGTATGAGGTAGTTTTATGATATACAAAAAGTAAAGATAAATCTCATAGAAGACGGCACACGATTCAATAAAAGAAAAATAATTCACATTCGAAAAATATAATAACCTTAGTAATCAGAATCACTAATAATATTTGCTCCATGTTTCTCAAAAAAAATTCGTTCCATGTTAAAATTTTTGTACAGTATTTTTCGTCGACATGAATGTGTCGATCGGATCAAGACACCAGCCTCGTTGTCGAGAATGGTTGAAGAACCGAAATTGACTCCACTAACCCAACAAAATAGACCATATTCGGGTGAAATAGGACCAAAATCGAAGTTTTTTGTCCTGAATAATTGAAACCAACACAAGATCAAAAAAAATTAAAAATTAAGAAAATTATCAACTAAAATAATGTATCGATGTGGTTCCAAATAGTTGCTTGCTATGAATAGTTTTAATATTATATAGTCATAAAATATTGTATACATTACAATATTCAAAAATAAAAATAAAAGTTGGTTTCCGGCTAACCGAAAACTTTCTTTTCTGAAACTTAGAAGCCAAAGGCCGAATTAAAAATACAATTCCATAGTCGGTATAAACGATTTTGACATCGGTTGGATTCCATTAATTGAACTATGGCGAACTTGTAATTTATAAAATAAATTTAAGTAATAAATAAATCAAAGTATCTTACCCATAAAAGAATTATGAAAATAAATTATAAAAAAATTGTGTTTTTTTTTTGGTAGCAATTAACATACAATGCCTATTTCCGTAAATCGCTATTAATAAGTAGGGGTGGTAAACAGGTCGGGTTCGGTCACCTTCGGGTTCAACCCGTTTATTAAACGGGTTGAAGAACTTCAACCCTGACCTGACCTGTTTACTTAAACAGGTTGAAATTAAATCCAAATCCAACCTGCTTTAACCCTAACCCAACCCGCCAACCTGTTTAAAATTAGAAAAGAAAAAAGAAAATAACAAAATTGACAGAATTATAACTCCAAATTAAACTAAAAAAAAGGAGAAATAATACAATTTTTTGCTAAAAACATCATTTGTGAGCGTGAGAGTGGATAGAGAATCATGGTTAATCCTTTTATTTTATTTATATTAATAATATTTTAACAATATATATTATTCAGGTTAAATGGATTGATTTCGGGTTGGTTTCGGGTTTAAAATTCGAACCCTAACCTGACCCACTTATTAATTGGGTTGGGTTTGGGTTACCCATTTACGTAAACAGGTCTAAATGTCAACCCGAACCTGCTATTTTCGGGTGCGGTTCGTGTCGGGTTGGCGGGTCGTGTCGATTTTTAACGGCCCTATTAATAAGTGCCTGCAAATGTAAAGCACCAAGGAAAATGATTTTGACCACGCGTCATATTATTACTACCTACCACTGTTTCAGCAATGTTCTAGAAGCAAACGTTAGAGTGAGGCGCAGAATTTCCGACCGTGTTGTAAACTTGTAATAAATGGAACGTAACACCTACAATACCCGGCGACCCTTCATATAGTTGCCGTGTATCAATTACCCATCTTGTTTCTCTATTTATTTTTTCTCTATTAACTGTTGCTATTTTCCTTTTTTTCTCTCTCCTTGTCGCTCTTGTTCGAGATATCGATCGTGGAGAATTGTGGGTATGTCCTATTTTGATGGTTCTGATTTCTTGTTGTTCGTTCTGATTTCTGATAGGCACACGATGATTTTGTGTGTTGACTGTTTGTTTTGGTTCATATCCGATGTTTTAGTGCAAAGATTGAAGAGTTGGGTAAATTGATTAAGGAATTAGGTTGAAACAATTCGATTCTACACACTTTTTCAAGTGAAGATGCAATTTTTGTTCCTAATTAATTTGGGGATTTTTCAAAAGTTGGGGAGAATTCGAATGTCTTAAAGGGCGTTGCTTTTCACTTTATGAAGCTTTAGCTTTTTTATAGAGTTGCCATTGGTCGGGCATAAGATGGATCTGCAAGTCACCACTTAGCTTTTCTCTTTTCTTGCCCCTTTTTAAATATCTGACATTTTCCTAAGGATCGCTAGAAATTCTTACCATTTTCTCTGTTTTCTTGTTGTGAAGGCTTTCTAATAAATGCAATTGGTGTAATAGTCGACTTCTGATATCTTGCTCTGTTCTATCTCCGCAGGCATTCTTGGACGTGTGTGTATTAATTTCCTAGTTTCACTAAGATCTGTCGATTCATTACATGGATACGCAGAACCAAAACGATCCAATTTGGTCGAATCTTAATAATTTCTTGATGATCTTTCATACACTGTGGCCATCCAAAGCTGCCTTATGAGATCTTTTTGCTAGTTAGCTGTTAATGTGGTAATAACTAGTCGAAACAGAGAAAAATGGCTGTCGCCGGTTTGCACAATGTGTCTCCCTTCGGTCCATTCCCTAACGAATCGCAACGTCGGGAATCTGAAAGAAACAGACCGAACACACGGGCATCTTCTCTCTTGAGAATGTGGAGAGAGATCGAGGGAGATGGGACGTCGAGCCCTTCTTACAGCTCTAGTCAAGCTTCAGATCCCGAGTGTGTCTCGGCTGGACAAGAAACTGATACCAACGGGCGTTGTAACATCTCTGAGGAGTCTAACAACACTGACGATGATAGCAACAGTGTCGTGTCAGAACGGTCCAGCGATTTGGGGGAAAACGAACGTGGAAGAGTTAGGCGAATCTTTCGAGAGTGGAAGAACAGTAGTAGTGCCTTAGCTGGGTCGTCTAATGGATCGAACGATTTCTCTGGGCTGAGGAGTGATGATGTCAGCGAAACTGATTCGCAGGCCGAGCGTGTACGTGAGGGATCAGTGATTAATGATCGCCATGAGAATGTTGTTAGGAGGCCCATTCGAAAGCTGTGTGGTAGGCAAACTCTCGTCGATCTTCTTACGAGGGCGCAATGTGAGAGGAAGGGAGAGCTTCAGCTCTTGTCTGCGCAGAAACCCGTGTCTGAATTTTCTCATCGCAATCGCATTCAGGTTATTGATTCGTAGTAATCGGTGCAATATATTCTTTTTTCATCTTGCTATGAGTATATTTCATTGACCCCTTTTCATACTTGTAAGATCTCTATCTGATGTAGGTTTTTATAATTTTCACAGGCTCTACTTCGAGGCAGATTTCTTAGAAGTGAAAGACCGATTGAAGAAGACAAACGACAATCTTCGGTGGCTGCGAATGAATTGGATGTTCTAAGGCAAAGACAGACAGTTTCAGACCTCAGGTAATGAACGTCGATTAAAGCTATCTCAGCATATATATCTCTGTTAAGTGTACGCAATTATATGTTTTTTGTTTCTTTCCTTCGTCCTATTTGACTCTACATTTTAGGCTTGATTGCTTGCGTTGATTAAAATTTCTGGCTTGCACTGATGCAATTCCTGGTACAGGGAAGAGTTTCTGTCCAAATTGGACAGAACTGCATCCTCTTCATCGACCAATGCCGAGTCTGATTCCTCTTCAAGTCAAGAAAATAACAGTGAATCCACATCCGCAAGCATAGAGAGACAGATAGATTCAGAAAATATTACAACTTCTGACTCAATTCAAGTGGAAAGATACAGAACTCAAGAAAATGAGCAAGAAGATACTTTTGCTGATAGTATGGATCGCCAAGTAGCTGAAATAGAGAATCAAAGTCATCAGAATGTGGACATAGAACCTTTGCCCGAAGAGCTAGCTGATCAAGTGCCTGCAACTGTCGAAAGTGTTCCTTCTAGCAGAGATGAGCAAGTTTCAGACAATGAGGCAAGTGGTCAAGAACGATTCGTCGATAATGTCGAATTAGCTGTTCATTCTGTTGATTCACAAGCGCGTCAGCAATACTATGAAGTGGAGGTTCAAGACAGTTCATGGCAGCTCCCTACTGAATGGGCCGCTGATTATAGAAGTGAAGCTGAAGAACGTGACTCTGGCAATCGATTGTTTGAAGAAACACCAGAGACCAATAATTCTGCTGCTCTAAATCATTACAACGATGATGATCGTGTCCAAGAACCGCAAGAAGAAGATTGGCCCAGCCGTGACTTTCAAGAGGCCATCGATAGTTGGCTCCTCGTTCCTTCCTCTAGCGTGTCTCTTGGAAGGTTTCGCTACGACTATTTTCCCGACGATGAAAACGCTCAGACCACGGAAATCAGTGAACTTTCGAGCCAGTAATATATAGCCCTCTTTCTCCCTCACTGCATTTGTTTAGAAACATTGATTTGTGATATAATTTCTCATAAACGAATGTTCATGTTCTTGGTATAGGAGAAGGGTTTCGAGCCTCCTCCGAAGCAGCTTTCGCGACAGCTTAGACCAAGTGCTGCAATCCCACGTGGAGAGGCAAGTTCAGTTCTCTTCCACTGATTCTGAAGGAGATTATCCTTCGCCTGTCCTAATCAGACAAGGCGAAGAAGAGCAACTCAACGCCGATCAAAGCCCAGCAAATCAATTCGACGATCCAACTCCAGCAAACCCCACAGATTCGAACGACCCTCTTTGGGAAGGCGAAAGCTTAGTTCCTCCCAGTTTCAACCATCTCCTGGGAATGGTAACATCTTCAGATCGTTGCTCGCGAATCACCATTATCATCTGTTGAAGAAGCTTCGATCATATTTGTTATCCTTACGTTATTTCTGGAAAGTAGGAGTTGGAGGAGGTAATAAGTGAGATGAGAATCGACATGGCTAGGCTTCAGCAGAGGATGAACACTATGCAGAGCATGCTAGAAGCTTGCGTAGACATGCAGATAGAGCTTCAACGTTGCGTCAGACAAGAACTCTCGGCTGCCCTAAACCGAACAGTTAGAACAAAAGGTAACACAACACACTCACACACTTGCTAGTTTTACGTTCACTGCTGTATGTCGGGCATCCCTTAAACATTTGATATATATTTGGCGAAGCAGAGGAGGAGATTGGTAATAACGAGTCTCAGTGCTGGGAAGATGTGAGGAGAGGAGTGTGCTGCATTTGTGGTGAGAGCAGTATCAACTCATTGCTATATAGGTAACTAATTACTCATCAAAACTGTTCCATTAAATGTCTTGTTTTTTCTGCTGTTATCAAACCTTCGCTGTGTGATTATATCATCATCTCAAACAATCATATATTGATGTTTGTCTCAACTCAATCTCAAGGTGTGGGCATATGTGCACGTGTGGCGAGTGTGCGCTGGGGTTAGTCCGAGGTGGCCGAAAGTGTCCGATGTGTCGGGCGCCAGTTGTCGAGGCTGTCCGAGCTTATTTTACCCAGTAATAAAATTAATAATAATATTATTAGTATGATTTAGATATATCTATATATATGGGGAAAGAATACCACGCCAAAATAATTTATAGAGGGAGGAGGATGCATTGAATAATGGAACCATGGAGTTCTTTTTTTTGTCATGTTAGTTTCGAAATGTTATAGTATCTTTTTTGCTTGTTTTGACTTTCTTCAGTTACTTCAACGGAAAATCTAAATCTAAGCAGTCGTTTCGGTTATTACATGGTCTCTATTTCCATATTCCCATTTAAATCCCAGCAGGAAAAGAGAAAAAAAGAATGAAAGAAAAACGAATGTGAAGGATGAAGGTGAGCTCAAGAACAATAAAGCATATCCTCCTTTATCGCTCGTCTATTAGATGATTTATATAATACACGTCCATCATTAGTTTCTTTTTTCTTTTTTTTTAATCCTATAAAATAGTGAATAGGTTCCATTCGAAAAATGTAATCAGTTTAAATAGTTGTATGAAGTTCGTCCTTCAACAAAGAAAGCTTACAAGCATAAAATAGAGACGGCTCAATACTTCCAAGGAAATTAATTTATTTCTTCATGATCAAATTGCACTTGAGTACACCTAAATTCTAACAAATTTGCGTAAAAATTATTATATTCTCTAATCTACGCTTAGTTACATCTGTATTATGAGTACGATTGGTCTGTTTATACTCCTACCTAAACTTGTTGAACTACTTTACATTATAGAATGTATGTATTTTTTTAAAAAGTATATCTTATATTATTAAGAAAATATATGTTCTTCCATATGCTGACACGTGTCCCATAATAATTAATTATAATAGATTAAAAATATAATAAAATTATGAAAAACTATCCACTATCACACTATCCAATATAAATAGTTATTTATCATAGAAAATAGTTATAGATAGTTAACCGGTGGAATGCATGGGTAATAAACTGGATTTCTCTAAATTCCCACAGTCGGAAACAAACGGAGCAAATAACGGTAAACGAACGTAACAGAATCAATTTCCGCAACACAGAGTGGGATAAAAAATACCTGAAAGCCTCAACGAATCGAAACCCTGCCAACGACCTCTCGCGACGGCTGAAGAAAGCGTAGAATAAGCTGAGACCGTCGCCGGCTGAGATCTGAGCGATCTATGGCGGACGATTTCGATCGAAATGGCGACGATCGAAGTGAGGCGAGCGAAGATTTTACTTCGGAAGACGAAGGGACCGAAGACTACAAGCGAGGTGGGTACCACGCGGTGCGTGTGGGTGACGCGTTCAAGCACGGCAGATACGTCGCTCAGAGCAAGCTTGGTTGGGGCCATTTCTCCACTGTTTGGCTAGCTTGGGACACTCAAAAATCTGTAATGAAATCTTCTTTCTTCCCTTCTGAACCTCAATTTTTAGAATATAGTTAAGGTGCTAATCAGGCAAGCATATGTGTATGTGCTTGTATAGAGTTAATGTTCCATGATTCGTGGATGAGTGATACCGTTGACTTCTGCCCGTGATTATGTTGGTCGTGGGAAGACTGCCTATTTCGTTGAGTTGGGGGGAAACTGTTTACGTTATTTTAATGGAGGGAAAGAAGATTTCATGAGATCCATGAATGCTTTATGAAATAATAATTTGGGTATAAAATGGTCGATTCGTAATTCAATTGGACCTATTCACAAGTCTGTGATGTATATATATGTAGTTACAAATTATCCTTGGCTGGAGAAATGATGTCATTTAGGATACTTGAGATGAATTTGATGGCAGTGGTTTCTTTCTTGTTTTCTTTTCCTTGTATGGAGATAGATTTATGTGGCTTTGAAAGTTAAAAAGAGTGCTCGGCACTACACAGAAGCAGCAATGGATGAAATCACTATCTTAAAGCACATAGCCGACGGAGACCCTGACGGCAAGAAATGCGTGGTGAAGCTTTTAGATCATTTTAAACACTCGGGGCCAAATGGGCAGCATGTTTGTATGGTTTTCGAGTACTTGGGAGACAATCTTTTGACACTGATCAAGTTCTCAGACTACAGAGGGCTACCAATTCACATGGTTAGAGAAATATGCTTCCATATCTTAGTTGGGTTGGATTATTTGCATCGCCAGCTATCAATCATACACACGGATCTAAAGCCAGAAAATGTTCTTCTCTTGTCGATGATTGATCCAGAGAAAGACCTGAGAAAGTCAGGTGCACCTCCAATCCTTGCAGCCAGTAAAAGCAAGGTTGTTTCTCAATCACAGGGTTCAAAAGATGCCAAGAAGACTTCAAATGGCAATCTTAGTAAAAACCAGAAGAAGAACGAAAAAAGCTAACAGAGCATCTCTGAAGCGTACAGGGAAAGAAGAAGAAGGCGAGGCTGAGAATGAGGCAAGCAGTCATGAATCTGCCGAGGACAAGCCCAATGGAGATTCAAGTCATGAGCGGAAAACTGCTTGAGCTGCTGATGCTAAGGGTCACAAGAGAGGCAGCAAAGCTTTGAGACAGAAGCTATTGTCTGAGGTCGGACTGAAGTGCAAGTTGGTCGATTTCGGCAATGCTTGTTGGACTCACAAGCAGTTCACCAGCGACATACAGACGAGGCAGTATAGATGCCCCGAGGTTATCTTGGGCTCTAAATACTCGACGCCAGCAAATATGTGGTCGTTCGCCTGCATCTGCTTCGAATTGGCCACTGGCGGTGTGCTCTTCGACCCACACAGCAGCGATAACTACGATCGCGATGAGGTATTACGAGGTCCCCAAAACCACCTCATCTTTGCTCATTATTACGTACTTTCCGATTCTCTCCTGTCTCCTCTGATGATTGTTCATTCTTTACTACTATTTGAAGGATCATTTGGCCCTAACGATGGAACTCCTTGGACAGATGCCACGTAAGGTGAGACGAATCCAATGCATGCGCTAATTAAGCGTAAACATGTTGATGAATGTCCATTTGTTCGCTTTCTTTTCTGCTTCTACAAATCTTTAGGTTGCACTGAGCGGTCGATGCTCGCGTGATTATTTCAATAGATTCGGCGACCTAAGGCATATAAGAAAGCTTCGATTTTGGCCCCTAAGCAACGTTCTTACGGAGAAGTACGGTTTTCATAATCAAGACGCTGATGAAATGTCCGAGTTTCTTATCCAAATACTAGATTTTTTTCCCGAGAATAGATTAACTGCTGCTCATTGCCTTAACCACCCGTGGATCTGCGGCGGGCCTAAGCAACGGCTTATGCCTTCTTCTTCTTCTTCGTCGACGAAAGCTAAAGAGGACGTTGTTTCCGAGATCGAAAGGGGGAGAGATAAACATGGAAGTTGAAGAAATCTGTAATTTGAGCTTTAGCTCGTTTCTTGTTGTAATCTTGAAGAAGAAAGAACTCTGTTTCTACAATTTCATTCTCAAAAAATCGTGTCATACAACGCGGGAGATTAACCCTTATATAATACATAACTGGGCTTTACCAAAACACTGGCCCACTAAAAAATAAAACGTATAACAGAGCTAGAAAACAGAGCAACTATTCTGTCCAGCTTCACGGTCACATGCAGTTTCCTTCACGGCCGTGAGAGACGGCAGAGAGTGTGTCACGGCTTCACTCAAACATTGTCACGGCCGTGAGAGACGGCAGAGAGTGTGGATCTGTTCCAGTCGATTGTCACGGCTTCACTCAAACATTGTCACGGCCGTGGCCCTTAGCTGACAGCCTTCAATTCTGCATCTATCCCAATACTCCCCCTCAAGTATGGCGTTCATATAAATCAAACACACCATACTTGTCAAGTAAATAGCAGAATTGTTCCTTTCTCAATGGCTTAGTTAGCAAGTCCCCTGGTTGATCTGAGGAAGGTATATAACTCGCTTGAATGGTGCCATCTTCAATCTTGTCTCTTATGAAATGGCAGTCTACTTCTATGTGTTTACTCCTCTCGTGGAAGACAGGATTTACTGCAAGTTGTAGAGCTGATTTACTGTCTGACCAGACCTGCACAGGACACAAACTATTAATGCTAAGGTCCCTGAATATCCCGAGCAACCATGTTACTTCTGAAGTAACCAAAGCCAATGATCTATATTCTGCCTCGGCCGAGCTTTTTGCCACAATGGTCTGCTTCTTTGATCTCCATGATAGAGGAGATTCTCCAAGTTTTATTAGATAGCCAGAAACTGATCTTCTTGTGTTGGGACAAGCAGCCCAATCTGCATCACAAAACACATTAAGAGTCAAGTCACTTTTGGCAGATAGTAGCAAACCGAGGCTTGGTCTCCCTTTTAGATATCTGAGCACCCTGTATGCTGCATCAAGATGTATCTGCCTTGGTTTGTGCATGAATTGACTAAGCACCTGCACCGCATATGTAATATCAGGCCTGGTAATACACAAATATAACAGCTTTCCTATTAACCTTTGGTAGCCAAAAACATCTGCCAGCACTGGGTCATTCTGACTGATTTTTTCCCTTACAGCTTTGCTGTTTTCTTCTATTGGAGTATGAGCAGGATTGCACCCTGTCATACCTGTTTCACTCAACAGATCAAGTACATATTTTCTCTGATTTAGATGAATTCCTTCCTTGGATCTTGCAACCTCGATACCAAGGAAAAATTTCATCTCTCCCAGATCTTTCATAAGAAAAACTTTCATAAGATAAGCCTTGCATTCATTTATTAGTAACAAATCATTTCCTGTTATAAGTATATCATCAACACATACTAACAATGCAATAAACTTATCCTTATTTTGCTTGGTAAACAGAGAATAATCATGCTTAGACTGAATAAAGCCAAACTTACAGATGACCTCAACAAACTTGTGATTCCATTGTCTTGAAGCTTGCTTCAATCCATACAATGGTTTTTCCAGTTTACAGACTTGCTGTTCTTCTTTCCCTGCAATGTTAAAACCTGGAGGAACTGCCATATAAACTTCCTCATTCAAGTCTCCTTGAAGGAAAGCATTAGTGACATCCATTTGAAACAAAAATCAATTGTTGATGGCAGCTAATGAAAGTACAGCCCGGATTGTGACATGCTTCAGTACTGGTGAGAATGTGTCATTATAGTCAATACCTTCTCTTTGTGAATATCCCTTAGCTACTAATCTAGCTTTATACCTTTCTACTTCACCATTTGATCTTACTTAATGGTGTAGACCCATTTACATCCTATAGCAGTTTTACCTAGGGGAAGTTTAACAAGCCTCCAAGTTTTATTCAGTTCTAATGCTTTTATCTCATAATTCATTGCTTCTATCCACTCTTATCTCCCTTAGCATCCTCATATGACTTGGGAATGTAATCCTTCGAAATAGTAGCTAGATATGCCTTGTAATCAGATGCAATCCTATCATATTGGATCATATCTGATAATGGATATCTAGCACTATTTGTCATATTGATGTCTGACACGTAAGGAGATATAAAATCATTATGCTAATAAGGTAGTTTGATAACTCTACCTGATCTTCTTACCTCAGTTGGAGCATTCTGATCTGTGTTCAATTCTGGGGCAGAATCTTCTCTCTCTGTGCTTTCCTGTATGGTTTCATCAGTTGCACTGTTCTGGAGCTGGTCTGTATTAGTATTACTTAGCTGTTGATAAGGCATGACTAATTCTTCATAGAATGTCTGCTTATCATATGATGGAAACTCCTCCCTTTCAAGGTTAGTAGCATTTATAGCAAAAGGAAATGTATCTTCAAAAAATATCACATCTCTAGATACTATAAAGTTCTCAGAATCCAAATCCAACAACCTATACCCCTTTTGTGTGGTGGAGTCCCATAAAAACACACGGCTTGGACTTGTGCTGAAACTTGTCTTTCTGCGGAAAAATCTTAGAAAAACAGAGGCAACCAAATATTCTAAAATGTGAGTAGGAAGGTTTTTTACCAAAGAGAACCTCAAATGGTGTTTTGCCATTCAATATGGGTGTAGGTGTCCTATTTATAAGATATACAACTGTTTTGACACATTCACCCCATAATTTGGTTGGAATATTTGCATGAAACTTCAGAGCTCTAGAGACATCAAGGATGTGCCTATGTTTTCTCTCCACAACACCATTTTGTTGTGGAGTGTAGGCACACGAGCTCTGATGAGTAATGCCTTTAGAAGCTAGCATGGTGTTGCACTCATGAGAGAAAAATTCAGAGGCATTATCACTTCTAATAACTTTAATTCTACTACCAAACTGATTTTCAGTATAAGCAATAAAATCAGTTAACATGTTGACAGCCTCAGATTTGCTTTTCATTAGGAAAATCCAACATGCTCGAGAACAATCATCAACTAAAGTTAGGAAATATCTTTCATTATTATAGGTCATCTCTTTATATGGACCCCATATGTCAATGTGTATAAGATCAAGTATATTCTGAGCAGTAGATTGTCTAAGAGGAAATGATGATCTTGCGTGCTTTGCTAGAGGACATATAGCACAATATTTAACAGAATCATTCAGCTTTAAATGCAGATCATTCATATATTTCAGTCTACTAAATGACATGTGCCCTAGTCTATAGTGCCAAAGAGATACATCATCATATTTATTCAAGAAGATAGTTTCTTTATTAGCAAGATAGCAATAACTGGTAGAAAGCTTCGCTGGCAGATTAGAGGGGGTTGGCTTGAGGATGTATAAACCATTCTCCAGCTTACCAATCCCCTTTATCTTGCCAGTCAAAACATCCTGTATGGCACAAGAATCATGAGAAAACTTAGATGCACAGTCTCATCTCTAGCTAACTTTGAAGCAGACAGCAAGTTGTGATTAAAGTCAGGCACATATAAGACATTTTTCAGACTTAGATTGTTTTCAACAACTATAGTACCAGATAGGAGCACTCTATTGCATGATCCATTAGGCAGATTCACATTACTAATACTACAGCTATGATCATCAAGACTGTTAAAAAGATTCATATTGCATGTAATATGATGACTAGCTCCTGTATCTACTATCCAGTCAGATATGGAGTTAGGACATAAACCTGTGGTATTTATAGTAGCTGAAGTCCCAGCAGTTTTCGCATCTTCAAGGCTGGAATTCTTCTCGAGCATCTTCAGAATCTGAGAGTACTGCTCACTTGTGAAACTTTGTTGAGCAATCTGATTCTCCCCCTTGATCCTGTCTTGATTCATTTCTGGAATCATGATACTATTAGCTCTGCCTCTAGAGCTTCCAAATCTGCCTTGACCTCTTCTTGCTGCAGCCCCTCTTCATCCTCCTCTCACAAAGTTGGGAGGATAGCCATGAATCTTGAAGCAGTTTTCTCGAGTGTGTCCAATTATGTTGCAATGGTCACAGAATAATCCAGCTCTTCCATTCTGGCTGTTGTTGCTGTTAAAGCTGCTGGATGGAAACTGTGTCATTAGGGCTATGGAAGAGTCAGTATTTCCTGTTTGCACATTGATTCCCCGTTGAGCCTCTTCATTGATCACCATCGAGAATACTTGATTATGGGAAGGCAGGGGTGACATCATGAGGATCTGAGACCTAATGTTTTGGTAGCAGTCATTTAAACCGATCAAGAACTGCATCATTTTCTGCCAGCTGCAAAATTCCTTGTATTCCTTGGTTACTTCAGCTGCCGGCGATGGTAAGTGAATCATACTCATCCCAAAGTGGTTTAAGCCGGTTGTAGTATTCGGATACAGATGACGCACCTTGCGTGCTTGAATAAATGTCTCTAAACAGTCCATACATCCGTGCGCCATTGATTTTATCGAACCCCTGCTTTAAATCATCCCAAATTTCCGCAGCAGTGTGATGATAGACTATACCAGATATTAACTCCTCAGCGATTGAACGGTGGATCCAAGTCTTTACCAATGCATCGCATCGCTTCCATTGCGCGAGAAGAGGAGAATCTTTCTCCGGACATTTGCAAGATCCGTCTATGAATCCAATCTTGTTTTTAGCCTCTAATGCAATCATCATCCTCATGCTCCAAATCTTGTAATTCTCCGACCCTTTAAGAACGCTCGTAGTCAGATCAAGATTGGGCGTGTCTGATGGAATGTACATAGGGTTGTTGAATTGGACGATTCCCACATTATCTCTTGTGATAGATGAATTCTACGAATTATCTTCAGTCGCCATTCGTTGTATGAGATTGCTTCAACGTGGCTCTGATACCATGAAGAAATCTGTAATTTGAGCTTTAGCTCGTTTCTTGTTGTAATCTTGAAGAAGAAAGAACTCTGTTTCTACAATTTCATTCTCAAAAAATCGTGTCATACAACGCGGGAGATTAACCCTTATATAATACATAACTGGGCTTTACCAAAACACTGGCCCACTAAAAAATAAAACGTATAACAGAGCTAGAAAACAGAGCAACTATTCTGTCCAGCTTCACGGTCACATGCAGTTTCCTTCACGGCCGTGAGAGACGGCAGAGAGTGTGTCACGGCTTCACTCAAACATTGTCACGGCCGTGAGAGACGGCAGAGAGTGTGGATCTGTTCCAGTCGATTGTCACGGCTTCACTCAAACATTGTCACGGCCGTGGCCCTTAGCTGACAGCCTTCAATTCTGCATCTATCCCAATAGAAGTGTTGGGAGGATGAACATAGTAGCCGTTGATGACAAAGGTTGTACGAATTCTGCAAATGGTGACCAAGTTTGAAAGAAAAATGGAAGAAGAAGCTGTTTTTTGTATAATTAATTCTTTGTGGAGAATTTTGAAAAACTACGCGCGCGTGTGGACGCTCGTTTCATGCGCGTGGCTAACATGTATTAATTTACAGTCATTCGATTTCCCAAGCTTTGACTATGGGGGGAGTGGAGAGTCCAGTCCAGAACAAATTTACTACGTGTTGTGACCGTCACATGCAAATGATCTTATTGTCTTTTTTGGTAAAATACACTTTCAGTCCTTTTTTATTTTTTAAGCTTAAAATTCTTCTTATTCTTTTATGTTAGTGCCTAGGCTTGTCTCGGGGAGGGGAATCCCCGAATTTTAATCCCGCGGGGCGGAGATGGGGAATTAATAGTCCCCACGCCGTTCCCCGTCGTTAATATTATTTCAATATATCTTAAATTAATATCTAAAAAAATACTTTTATACAGTTTATATTGTTATGGTTTAAAACAATATTTCTACCCATTTTTTGTTAGTATAATATAAATAATATTTATAATATAATTTAAATAATATATCCAATTTTGATTATAATATTAAATATAAATTTTTTAAAATAATCGCGGTGACGGGGATGGGGATGATTTTTTTCCTGTTTAGTTCTTGGGGACGGGGATGGAGATTCCACGTTGACGCGGGGACGGGGATGGGGACCTAATCCCCGCCCGCGCCCCGCCCCGTTGACATCCCTATTAGTGTCGGTCAGTAAATTTCTTCATTTTCATTACCTTTTCAACGTGGAAAAACGAAACAAATTTACTTCATGGGTTCAGAAAAGCTGACAGATTATTGCATGGATTTACCAAAAAAATTCGTTATTAGATCAACAAACATACATTATGTCACAAATTATAGTAATTATATTAATTGTTTTCATATTATACCTAGTCAAAACCAAGACTATTATTCAAATTGTTAACACTATTAATAACGACTTGGTATACTATCCAGTTTTATGTGAAGAAAGGTTATGTTACCCTAGATTTTCTGGGTCCTGATGAAATACTCAAAAGCAGTTAAAGCAACATAAACGGAATGAGGCGGGAAGCTTTGCGAGGGAAGAAGGAGCTCACGAAGAAATGCACCCCTCGGGAAAATCTGTTAGAGGGATGGAAGGTATGCCACCCCCTCGGGAAACATACCTGAGGGACAGGAGGTATGCCACCCCTCAGAGAAATACGCCCGGAGGGTGATAAAAAGAGTCCTTTGAGATGTGGAAAGAGGGAAGATGACGGACTAGAAAGAGGAAAGAGGACGAACCAGAAAGTAGGGGTGGGCGTTCGGGTTCGGGTATTCGGGTTTTACCCGAACCCGACCGGGTTCGGGTAGTTCGGGTCGGGTAGTTCGGGTTATTTGTCGGGTATCGGGTTACCCGATACCCGATAGTTGTTAAGCGAGTCGGGTATCGGGTAGTAATTTACTACCCGATCGGGTTATTAGGGTATCCGATATTTTTTTTAAAAAAAAATTATTAGGTTTGTACATACATTAAAAACATATATAATACATATTTAGATATCAATATATCTTGAGTGATGTTAAAGTTTTAAATAATATTTCGACTAGTTTCTTATTTTCATGTATAATGAACAACTGATATTTTATATCAATACATAAATCGTCATAAAAATTTAAAATATAATCTCAAAATTTATAAATAAACATATAAAAATATGTATATATTATATTTATTGAAAACAAAATATCCAAATATTGTAAGTTATATTAATATATAACATGGATATTATAATATTATTAAATTATAATATTTTTAGTCATATCCCAATTAAAAAATCGGGTACCTGACTACCCGACGTCGGGTACCCGAACCCGATATATACCCGACAAGCGGGTACCCGCCGTAAATCGGGTCGGGTTCGGGTATTGAAAATCTTAAACCGAACCCGAACTACCCGAACCCGAACTACCTGATACCCGACTACCCGACCCGATGCCCACCCCTACCAGAAAGAGGGACGATGACGAACCAGAAATAGGAAAGAGGACGACCAGAGGGAAGATGACGAACAAGGAAGAAGGAAGATGACAGACCAGAAAGAAGGACAAAAGAGGGAAGAGGAAGAGCCAGTAATATGGAAGAGGACATCCAGAAAGCTATCTGGCAAGAGCACCCGAGGAGCCCCAAGAAGCTGTCTGGCAAGAGTGCCCGGGGAGCCCTTAGGAGCTGTCTAGCAAGAACACCCGAGGAGCCCAAGAAGCTGTTAGGCAAGAGTGTCCGAGGAGCCCCTAGGAGTCATCTGGCAAGGACACCCGGGAGCCCAGGACGCTGTCTGGCAAATGCCCGAGGAGCCCAGAAAGCAGGATACCTGAGGAGCCTTAAGCTGTTTGGCAAGAGTGCCCGAGGAGCCCCCAGAAGCTGTCTGGCAAGAACACACGAGGAGCTGTCGGGGAAGAACACCCGAGGAGACTACTTATGAAGGGAAACTATATTGATGCATTCACGCGGATTTTTCGAAAAAAGGATGAACGTGGGAGAGCCACGAGCTTGGGAAGAACGTGGAACGTGGGGAAACCGCTAAAGACCAAGCTGAGAAGCGCCGGACGTGGGAAACCACCGAATACCAGGCCGAGAAGTGTCGAACGTGGGGAAACTGCTGAAGACCAGGTACGCTCCTAAGAAAACTATATGCATCATCCGTCGACACCGTCACTCCACCATTTTCTCTAAACACTTAACCACTCATTAACACTTTTACATCGCTTTCTTCACTATTTTACACCTGGAAAACGAAAACTACCGTCTTGACTAAGGAAAGAGGGAAAATGCCCCCCACCCCTAACCCTGTTTCAACAGCTTCCAGAAAGGCAAGAGGCCACGGAAAGAGGAAGAAGGCAGCTCGTAGCCTGACGGCTGTAGGACGTTCATTTTTCGACCGCATCAAATTGGCGCGGTCTGTGGGAATCGTATTGTTCCTAAATATTCATTTGATGGTTGTCGAAACCGATCAAACATCGTCAGAGGGTAGCATGCTGAACATGGAGGACTTGGCCAGAATGATGACTACGACGGTGGATGTTGCATTTGCAAGACACCTAGAGTTTCAAGAGATAAGGAAGATAAGAGCTAACGTGGAGGTCCTAATGGCTGAGAGGTCGGGGAGGAAAGAACCAGGGAGTCCTCGAGAAAAAAACGCCTCAGGCAAACAAATAGAAGAACATGAAGAATTAAGGTTCGAGGAAGAGGGAAAGACATCGGGAAGGAACCGAATTCCCCTAAGGCAAAGAAGCGAGGGCTGGCGGAAAGGCAAGATGTCGAACTAATATGGTGGACCAAGTTCCCCTAAGGCAAAAGGCAAGAAGCGAGGGAAGAAATCCAGAAGTTAAAAAGTCTAACCAACCCTCAGGAACCATCCCCTCTTCCTCGAGGATCACCCTTCTCGGTCGAGGTTATGGCGGTCCCTCTACCGCCTCATTTTCGTCTCTTTGAAATGGGTAAATACGATGGATCGGGACATCCCGAGGATCACTTAGCAAGTTTCGACGGACAAGCGACGCTATACCAACTGCCGTCTGTTTGTAACAACGTTGGTGAAAGGAGATCAACAGTGGTTCACGTTGCTACCTCCTGGGGAAATAAAGAGTTCTCAAGAGCTCACTACGACTTTCCTCAAACATTTTGCCAGTTGTCGCAGACGTCCCTCTTCCGCTGTGAAATTACTGAGGATGAGGCAAGGTGATCGAGAGAACCTGAGGGAATACCTCAAGCGCTTCAACCAAATCACCATGGAAATTCCTAATGTCACTCCGGAGTTGCTTATAGGAGCCTTTCATCATGGGCTAAAAGAGGGCGATCTATTTAGATCCTTAGTGAAGAAATACCCGAGCACCATTGAGGAATTGGTGGTACGAGTGGAGAAATATGCACGAGTGGAAGAGGCACAATGTCATCGAAAAGAAGAGAAAAAGTGAATCGGGGATCACCCCATCGAGATCATGAGCACTAAAGAGCCCCGCGGGATGAAACTCTCCAGAGCATAAAAGAGCCCCTCCGGATGAAAACTCTCCAGAGCACAAAAAAACCTCGGGATGGAAACTTTCCAGCAACTACCCAAGTGACTAGAGCAGTTAATACCCTCTGGAGAGTTGATAACGCCCGAGCTTTGGAGATATGGATTACAACTTCATCAGAAGGTCATTCAGAGCGAGTAAAGGATCGAGGAACCCTGTATATGATACCTATTGTGATTTTCATCATGAGTATGGTCACACTACGGAGGAATGCTATCAGTTGAACGACGAGTTGGAACGATTGATTGTAGAGAATCCTGATGCCCGAGCAAAGCTTGTAGAAATAGAAAGACGAGACGAAGGGAACAGGGAAGAATGGAGAAGAGACCGAGGTGCAAGAGCCTGACAAGGGGCGATCCCCCTGGAGACGCACCCTTCAGTGCTAGGGAGATATTGACCCTAGGAGAGTTATTTTCATTCATTTCTTAGTCTTCAATTTATGAATTTCCTCTGCATGTATATATTGCATTTCAATGAAAAGCATTTTATTTCTCCCTGTGAGGTTGTTTAAGAAACAAAAAAAATTGTAATCGCACAAAGCATGCTCGCGAACAGAGCAGGAATGAAGAGAAAGCCCTCGGATGAGGCATGCTCGCGGACAGAGCACGAATGAAGACAAAGCCCTCGAATGAGGCATGCTCGCGGACAGAGCAGGAATGAAGAAAAAGACCTCGGACGAGGCATGCTCGCGGACAAAGCAGGAATGAAGAAAAAACACTCGGATGAGGCATGCTCGCGGACAGAGCATGAATGAAAACAAAGCTCCTCGGGAATGAGGCACTAAATTCCTTGGGCAAGAGGCACTAAAGCCCTCACGGATGAGGCACTAAAGCCCTCGGGTATGAGGCACTAAAAGCCTTGGATGAGGCATGCTCGCGGACAGAGCATTAATGAAGTCTAAAGCCCCCGGGCGAGAGGCACTAAAGCCCTCACGAATAAGGCACTAAAGCCATCAGGCATGAGGAGCCTTGGATGAGGCATGCTCGCAGACGGAGCAGGAACGAAGACTAAAGCCCTTGAGCAAGAGGCACTAAAGCCCTCGCGGATGAGGCACTAAAGCCCTCTGAGGTACTAAAGCCGTCGGATGAGGCACAAAAACCCTCCGGTAAGCCCTAGATGAGGCACAAAGTCCTCACCCGAGGCACGAACACAAAGCCCTTACTCGAGGCACAAAAACAAGGCCCTAGGATGAAACGGGAAAGATGAAGTCCTCGACACAGGTACTCATTATATCCTTTATACATGTCCTGACCTTTTCTCGCAGGCTCGAGAGCGTGCGACCATGAATTGAATTCGGCTACAACGTTTACCCCCCTGCCCGAGCGACGCCTCAAGACCTACGCTCGACCAACACAGAAGCAGTTAAGGGGGAACTATTGTTACGTCTAAAATTCACTACACTCTTTTGCACTATTTAAGAGTGGGACTATTGTTACCCCCGGATTTTTTCGGGTCCTGACGAAATACTCAGAAGCAGTTAAAAAACATAAACGGAATGAGGCGAAAAGCTTTGCGAGGGAAGAAGGAGCTCACGAAGAAATGCACCCCTTGGGAAAATCTGTTAGAGGGCTGGAAGGTATGCCACCCCTCGAGGAAATAAGCCCGGCGGGTGATAAGAAGAGTCTTTTGAGAAGTGGAAAGAGGGAAGACAACGGACTAGAAAGAGGAAAGAGGACGAACCAGAAAGAGGAAAGATGTTGGGTACAAACTCCAAGTCCCACACCGGTTGATGAAAGGAAAATGAGTTGGTTTATAAGCTTGTGGGTTCACTCCCTCTATTGCCAATTGGTTTTAGAGAGGAACCCCACAAGCTTATACCGGGTTGGGTTTGGGTTGGAATTGGGTCTGAAAAAATCCCTACAAAAGAGGACAACCAGAAAGACGGAAGATGACGGACAAGGAAGAAAGAAGAGGCCGGACCAGAAAGAATGATCAAAGAGGGAAGAGGAAGAGCCAGTAATATGGAAAAGGACCAGCCAGGCTATCTAGCAAGAGCACCCGAGGAGCCTCAAGAAGCTGTCTGGCAAGAGTGCTCGAGGAGCCCAGAAAGCAAGAGCATCCGAGAAGCCCGGGAAGCTGTCTGGCAAGTGCCCGAGGAGCCCCTAGGAGTTGTCCGGCAAGAACACCGGAGGAGCCCAAGAACTTTTTTGCAATAGTGCCCAATGAGCCCATAGGAGTCATCTGGCAAGGACACCCGGGGAGCCCAGGATGGCAAATGCCCGAGGAGCCCAGAAAGCAGGATGCCCGAGGAGCCTTAGGAAGCTGTTTGGCAAAAGTGCCAGAGTAGCCCCCAGGAGTTGTCTGGCAAGAACATCCGACGAGACTACTTAGGAAGGAAAACTGTATTGACACATTCACACGGATTTTCCGGAAAGAGGATGAACGTGGGAGAGCCACGAGCTTGGGAAGAACGTGGAACATGGGGAAACCGTCGAATACCAGGCCGAGAAGTGCTGAACTTGGGGAAACCGCCGAATACCAGGCCGAGAAGTGCCGAACGTGGGGAAACTGCCAAAGACCAGGTACGCTCCTATGAAAACTATAAATATCGTTGGTCACCCCTAGGGTGCATCATCCGTCGACACCGTCACTCTACCATTTTCTCTAAACACTTAACCACTCATTATCACTTTTACATCGCTTTCTTCATTATTTTACACCTGAAAACGGAAACTACCCTCTTGACTAAGGCAAGAGGGAAAATGCCCCCACCCCTAACCCTGTTCAACAGCTTCCAGAATGGCAAGAGGCCACGGAAAGAGGAAGGAGGCAGCTCGCAGCCTGACGGCGGTAGATCGTTCATTTTTCGACCGCCTCAAGTTATTTGTTCATTTATGTTCGGGTATTAAACACACAACTTTGACAGATGGGTACTGATTAAAATAAATAATTCGAGGATACTGAAATGAAATTTAAACATCGAAGGGGAATGAAACGGAATTTGCCATTCTTTTTTATTGTTAAATAAGTAAAGACAGTACACGTGGCATGTGCTTGGAGTGGAACAAAACGGAAAATGGATTAAATAAGGGAAATGAAGTGGAAATAATTATAAGAAGGGTCCTACTATTCGTACCCCCTTACACCCCCTTTTTACACCCCTTTTACACTCTTTTAGTGAAAACACATGAAATTTGTAAAACGTATTTTATCTAACCACATGATTGCGACAGTTACTATTTAATTAATTTATTTTTCATACAATTCAAAATAAAATTAATTACATGTGTTATTCAACTAATTTATTTTATTTAATAAGTTTTATTAATCATTGAACTTTTTTAATCGTCTTAAAAAATATTTATATTTTTAATTATTAATATATATTTTAATAAAATATTTATGTGACACATATATTTTCATATACAAACTTAAATAACATATAAATAATAAATAATTAGCTAAAGACTAATATATTTTGTATCATTCCAATATAACACGATCAGGAGGACAATTAGAGCGCAACTGCTTTTCATAATTATTAATATGATTAATATACGGAGTACTCCAAGCAGCTGCACATTTATCTCCAAAATAAACCCATTGTGGCATGATAGTGTGCATCGGGTATCCTTCTGCTAATGAAACTTTCACGTAGTGATTATTATTAACATGACCAATCGCAATAGCAACATGTTGATACCATTGTGCCGGAGCAGACCGAAGCGGTAAGTATGTCATACTGCCTCTATTGCTTTTAACATGTAATATCATGCTTTACTTCGAAGCAATCAAGATACCCATATCAGGCATAGTCATCCAGTGTTCACAAGGTGCACACTTATCTGACTCGAAAAAATTTATCGAGTTACAGATATTGAGTCATCCTTCACCACCAAACATGTCTATATATTGTAACTTATACATCTCCAACTCTTCAAGTAAATTATCCCGGATGATAGTCCATGCATCTTCTTGAAGACCAAGACATTACGTTATTGCTCGAAAACCACAATTTCCATCAGATCTTACATCTTGCACCTGTCTGATATAAGGTTGAAGTATAGTCGAAAATTGATGAACATATGAATGAGAAGAATAATGCTGATCCGAAAAGTAATTGTGCCTGGATTTTTTGGAAATCGTTCATCATCTCGGTCACTAAATTTTGATGAAGGTGAACAACTACGTTGATGAGGTTCTTGAATTGGCACTGAAAATTTAGCTTTGTGAGGTGGACGTCCACGAGTAATATGAATTTTCGGTTCACGAAGCAATGTGGTTGATGGCGCAATTATCTATCTCAACTTCTTCAAAATACTAAGATTTCAAGTTCTTGATTGTTTGCTAAATTGAGTATTAATCATTTGCAGCTCAAAATCACAGCAGAAATCGTCTTCTTCAAGAGATTTGCATGGTAAAAGGTCAAACTTCTTCCAGAACTCGTCGGCTGAATCTAATGGGATAGAATGACCTTTATTGAAATACATTACTTGCTCATGTACACATGGCAATCCATGACTCGTACGAAGTTGGCATCCGCAATTTTCAGAAATAAATTCAGCTGTTTTCGATCGTTCAAATTCCTTGAATATTTATCAAGCGCATGAATTGAAACAAAACCACACAATTCTTGATAGTGATGTTCGTTGAATCGATGTTGAACGAGAATCTTGCTTTGTGCGATACTTGCTTTAATGCCGTGACTTGAGACTGAATTACTTGTTGAATAAAAGATAATGATGTCTCCAAATCTTATTGTGAGGACTCCAAATACCGCTTTAACTTGGCGTGTTGGCTCTCTACTCTATTAGTTGTGTGATTTCCGATGTTAAGAAACCTGTCAGTCCAAACAGATACAAACATGTCCTTGTAAGGTGTCAACCAATAGTTATTTAGATAATTAAGTACACCTGCAAAATAAAAAAACTTATTACTCTTATGAATAATAATTTATAAATAATTTAATTATATTTAAGCATATGGTCGAGCATACCTGGAAAATCAAATAATTTTGCTGCAAGATGTGCCAAGTTGGACAAATACGATTCATCTGTTTCAGATTCAACCAGTGTCCGTCCATGCTTTATATCAATATATAAACCACCAACTTACTCCACTATATTGTGGAGTTTGATCCTTTTGGAGTTATGAGATTTGATTTCCTAGTATAAATTATATTAAATATAATAATTAAATTCTATTTTAGGGAAAATTATGAAAATAATTAATAATGTGATAAATCTTAAAAAGAGAAGTATTTAATGACTTACTTTCATTATTAAGGGGATATAGAAAAAAAGAGAGTGCCAGTAAAATCATCCCAAGAATGAATCATAGGTAGCTGAAAGTTTTACTCATCTATAATTCGCTTGCATTTTTTCCGGGTCTTTTTAAAAAATGGCCTTTGACGCGGTCAAGTTTAAAAAAATAGCACACTTGTCTTTTTTTCGTCAATAGCACTCTTTTTAATTAACACTTAATCATCTTTTCGTAATCCCTTATTATTAATAAAAAGAAAAACAAAAATAAAATACAACGCCTGAAATGAATTAAAAGCTGCACGTCCATTTTGCAGCAGAAAGCATTCATTCCACCTCACCGAATTATTCTTCTTCTTCGTCCTCGTCCTTAAGAGAAATTCCCCGACCTCATATCGCGCTTCTTCACAGGCGAAGGAAACTGGAAAGTCCTCGGCGAACGAAAGATTCGAACCTCACGCTTCAGTGTAAGTATTTTTCCGGGTCGTATTTTGAATATAACCATCTAAATCTGTAACTCTCAGTCCTAAACCCTTCCAATGGGTTCTCAAAGCTTCGGAAATTCCGGTTTGGAAGGCCGAACATGTACATTGTTTTTACTTTCAGTTGATCCGGGGACCCTGCTTGAAAGCAGAGCAGGCCACCCGCGCGTTCCCGCGTTACAACGTGGGACCCCACATTAAAGCAGGAGTCCCGCACATTAGTGCGGCGAGTAAATCACGAGACCCGCACATAAATTCACGGGACCCGCCCATAAATTCACGGGCCCCGCGCATCAGTCGTTGTCCCCGCACATTAGTGCAGGCCCATTAGATCATGGGACCCGCGCATAAATGCAGGGTACCTGCGCGTAAACACAGGGGACCCGCGCATGCTTTATGCAGTAGAGCTTGGGTCCCGTGCACAAGAGCTTGGGTCCCGCGCACTAGAGCTTGGGTCCCGTGTACTAGAGCTTGGTCCCGCGCTATATGTTATGGTTTTGGGAAGCTCTTACGGCGTTTTGCAAGCTATATAAGGCTTGGATTTATCAAACACACAGCATCTAACATTTTTAAAAAATAATCCCAGAAACAAAACAGGAAGAATGCTGACGGACGCCCAAATCGTCGCCCGCCTCCACGAAATCGTCCGTCACTCGGACCCATGGACTACCACGTCCGCCGCCGTCCGCCGCCGTCTGGAGGCCGACCTCTCCCAAAGGAGGGCGTGGATCGTGGCCGAGATCGACAGATTCCTAAACGGCGACGACGATGCTCTCGAGGTCGACGACGACGATGTTATGAGCGAAGTTATCGAAGGACAAGCACCCGAGGCTGTCCGAAACGACGACGACGAGGCTGAGAGCGAAGTGATCCAAGGCCCAGGTTGGATCGAGGTTGTCCGAAACAACGCCGTGCAGAAGGATGTCGACCAAGCTCCGGTTGGTGGAGAAGGGCGAGAAGGGTAGAATAAATTATTTAATACTTTTATCAAGATATGCTATTATTATTGATGTACGTGACCTTGACAATATAATTAGTACTGTATTTTAAATTAACTATGTTTTATAATGTAATATTTAGTTCCGTTAAAAAATATAGATAGTGCTATGGTATTTAATTTAATTTAATTAGGTTAGTTATGTAATCAACATAAAGGGGTATTACATTAAAGGGTTTTCAGGTTTAACTGCAAGTAACTGACCCGTGATGGAACAGTAAAAGTTAAAAAGCATTTCAGAACCACCACTTTAACTTTCAATTCAATTCAATCGTTTTCTCTTGCACACAAAACGCCCTGCAAATCGTTTATCTGCAAGTCCAACTATTCTCTGCAAGTAAAACCCAGTCCTAGAGCGTAAATCGACAATGGCAATCAACGCGAACACCGAGAATGTATTTTCTCTACTCAGCGTCTTCTTCAATTTAACGCAGCAAACCCTAATTCGGTGCGGACCCGTGCTGATAAGCATAGGACCGTGCTTAGAATTGAACTGAACAGGCCCGTTTTCACGGGACCCGCCCATAAAATGATGGCCCCAGCACGGGTCCACTGCGTATAAGCCTGGTACCCTGGTTATAACGAGTGGATTCCCTGGTCGCAGCGCGTGGGTCTCGTGACCTTGCGCCTATGAAGAACAACACAGGACCCGCGCGCTACAATCAGGGGACCCGCACGTATAATCAAGGGACCCACGCTTATAGCCAGGGGACCCTTGCCTAGTCCATCATCTTATGGGCGGGTCCCGTGAATATACGCAAAGGTCCCGTGAAAGTAGACACAGATCCCGTGAAGATACGCACAGGTCCCCTGCTCATGCGCAGGGGTCTCAGTCGCATCTGTGCTTGACTGTCAGCATATGCGATGCGGTCCCCTGGCCATATGTGCATAAGGGTTTTCGATTTTCAATATTCATATACCAAGTAACTGGCTAAACTGTGTTTTACGTATAAATTAGGTTGTGATGAAGACGCAGTTGGGCACAGAAGTTCCTGATTGTCGTCCTACAGTGACCTCGCTATACGGCGAGGCCAGCCAGCTGATAAGACAGTGCCTTAACGATGAGGAGTTGGCCCTTTATTATGCCCACAGTCCGTTCGGCCGCCTTGTCATGGCCGAGCCGGACTTTAACCTCTCGATTCAGTTGCTGTGGTACCTTATCCAAAGACAGACGGCGCTGCACACCCGCGAAGAGCTGTGGATGGTTGTTGGCAAAAAACCACTTCGACTTTCAAAATCGGAGTATTGCCTAATCACCGGCCTCAAGTTCGCAGCCGCGATACCGGCGGTGGACCGCGTCGAAGCATTCACGAGGAGGCATTTTGGCGCTACTTCAACAATTCGCCTGTCGAACGTCAAGCAGGCGTTGGAGGCGATGTCTGGCGACGAGGAACGTGTGGACGAAGAGAAGCTCAAGTTGGCGGATGTCTACTTCGCCACCGCGGTGTTGCTGCCTCGAAGGTCCAAGACACCGTCGTGTGTTCCTGGGTCCTTCACCTCACTGAAGATCGGTTTGCTTTCTCAGAGTATCCTTGGGGCAGCGAGGCTTTCAAGGAGGTCATGCGCGCTGTGAGGAAAAATCTACGGGAGTGGCTGATAAGTGGGTTCGTTCAGCCACTTCAGGTGATTTATTAAAGCTTCTTTGTATACCTTGTTTTTACATATAAGTAATTGCTAATATTTATTGTGTTATTTGTATTCAGATACTAGCTTATGAGTGCATCTCGGGCATTGGAGACACCTATGCGTTGCGCAAAAAAGAAGATTTCACGCCACGCATGTGCAGGTGGCGGACGAAGGATTGGGGTCGCAAGAATTGACCGAAATTGAAGAGCATCACAGAGGCCGCTGGCAAGTTACATGTACTAGCAGGGTTAATAGTGCCGTCAGCGGACGAGCTGGAGGTGGCATACTATAGGGACAGCGTCTTCGACGTTGGGCCGGCACACGACCTATTCGATCGTGTGACCTTTCTACTACTGCATGGAGTGGAGGTTAGGTGCTCCCGCGGCCACCGCCATTGCGGTGAGGGTTCTAGCCGGCAGAATTTGGTGCCTGAGACCATCGCCCAGATCAAGAGCAGTGAGCGACGCGACACCGATATAATGTTGCATCACGGCCAAATCCCCAAACATCCGCACGACAACCCCGAACCTCCGCACGAGCACGCCTTTCATGCAACACCGGAGACCCCACGATCAAGTGGTCAGGGTTTCGCCTCGGGTCCACGCTTCGATGAATGGCAAAGTCGTATGGACCAAAACTTCACCAACTTGTTTGGGCGCTTCGACCAACTTGGCACGCAATTGCATCAGTAAGAGGGTCGACGGTGGTCGACGAACGAGAGAAGGTGGGATGCGTACGAGGAACATTGGACGGAAATGCGATCGTGGGCCGGCAGCCTCAGGGAGTTGGGGAACTCGGTTCAGGGTTTGGCGAGCAGATTTTATCACGGGTCTCGCACTCCGCCTACCGAAGCTCGTTATAGTAAGTTATTTATTTATACTTAATTTTTTAATTAGTTGTGCAGATTACTCAACAGTTACTATTTACGATGTAGATGTCGACCCACACGAGTTTGCTGGTGGATCGCACGATTCACAGCCCGAGTTTGGTGGTGGATTGCACGCTACACTGCCCGAGTTTGGTCAGTTTTTATACTTAATTTTTTAATTAGTTGCGCAGATTACTCAACAGTTACTATTTACGATGTAGATGTCGATCCAAACGAGTTTGCTGGTGGATCGCACGCTTCACAGCCCGAGTTTGGTGGTGGATTGCACGCTACACCGCCCGAGTTTGGTCAGTTTTTATACTTAAGGACGTGAAAAATAATTTGTAGTTATTTTCGAATTTCTCGTATAGAATACGATGAGAGATGGAGGAACACATCGTACATGGAACCGGATGGCTATATTCCGAGCCAGGAGGCATGGGACGGTCACAGTCCGTCTGAATGGGCGCAAAATCGTTACGCTGGATATGTCGCACCGGCTCGGTCCGATGAAGACGAAGAGAGAAGAGAAGAGGTGGTCGACCCATCGTCGTGGAGGGGCGCTTATGGTCTCGGGGTTCACGAGGCAGCGACGGACATAGAGGCTCAAGAGGACCACGCTGATCAGTTCGAGACCATGGACGAGCATCCAGAGGACCACGCTCAGTTCGAGACGCATGCCGAGCTGCTACAGGACGTCCCTCAGTTGGAGACGCACGCCGAGGCTTCGGTTTCTGTCCAAGCGACCGACAAAGGAAAAGGCGTCGTCACAGAACAGACCCCTGAGCGGACGAAGAAGCCATCTTGGTACACCACGACGCCGTTCACCGATTTCCCCTCGACGAATACAGTCAAACCTCCAAAGCTTTCGGCGTTCGAGCGGCATATCCAGTTCAAGGCCCAAAACTTGTGGCCAAAAGTCGAAAGTCAGCTAAAAACGGCTTTGCAGATTACCGGCATGAAAGTCCAAGGGATCCTAGGAGAACACGACCCTAGATGGCTCCTGAACCTTGCGACTGAGGGTATTAAACTCGATGAGATGGTACGTATATAAATTTACCAAATACCTTTCGTCACCTTACTTGAATGTGTTGAAAACCGGTTTGCTTTTATTGCAGCATGTCGATGAATGCCTCGCTGGGATCGAACGCATGCAGAAATTTAGCAAAGCGAGCAAAGTCGCGTACATGCCCCATACGTTTAAGACGCTCGTCGACGAGCGAGGGGTGCTAAACCTACTCGGGAAGCCGTGTGGGAAAGGCTTCAAGAAATTGCTCCCGTTCCCGAGGGGGGGACGAAGATTGGAAATGCAGGTCGTGGGATCTAGCGACCAAAGTTGCCATCCCCATGCGTACGTCAAGCCGATGGGTGTTGTTCGTTGTTGATGTGCGGGAAAAAGAGTATACGATTTACGACTCCGATGCGCCTCCTGGCTTCGAGCTGTGCTTTATCACCGACGACATCAACAAACTTCGGATCGTAATCCCGGCTATTTTCAAGGAACTGAAACTGATAAAACGCATGCCTAACAAGGGCACGAGCTGGTCGGCTAGGTGGTGTCGCGACTTCAGGAAACAAAATCAGTAAGTTTTCATGGATGA
Source organism: Craterostigma plantagineum (assembly GCA_027422505.1). NCBI lineage: Eukaryota > Viridiplantae > Streptophyta > Magnoliopsida > Lamiales > Linderniaceae > Craterostigma > Craterostigma plantagineum. The sequence continues at coordinate 642,389 of JAPQWV010000118.1, forward strand.
TGCGTTTTATTACTTTGTCGTCATGTTTAAAAATAAGTGTCTTTTTCGATATGATTTTCAGGGGAGAAGATGGCGTGGCGATGTTGCGGGCGGCAATGTCGCTTATGATGAAGAAGGACGACGTCTCCCGCCTCAATCAAACTCATATGAAGGAGTTTAGAAAATACCTCGCATCTTCTATTTTCAATAATGATTGGGACACTTTTTAGTATACCCTTTTTTTTATTAAAATTTGCGATGTTCACGAACTATTTCATGTGTTGTTGAATTTCTCCCTTGAATTAGTTGTTTGATATTAACTTATCGTTTGGTGGATATGAATTTAGGGTTTAGAATTGTGAAAGATTGAGTTTCTCTGTGTTTTCCTACTTTTTGTAAGTGAGACTGATGTGTGATTTGACGTAAAAATAAAAAGAACTGAATTTTAAGTGATTTAAAATCTTTCTAGTTTTCTTCTGTTGTTGAATAAATGTTCTATGTGTTGTTTGTGATCTCTGTTTAATTTTAATTTTAGTTGTTTGATAGAAGTCATCTGCTTTACGTGTGTTTGATATCAATTTAGGGTTTAGAAATTGTGAGAGGTGATTTTGTCAGTGTTTTCGAACTTTTTGTCAGTGAGAGTGATGTGTGAGTTGACATAAAAATAACGCGAATGGCAGTGATTTGACACAACTTAACTTTTTTCATATTAAGTTTTCCGTGTTATCTATGAACGCTCCCTTAGCGGGTCCCCTGAATACAAGCGATGGACCCATGCTTATAACGCACAGGTCCCGTGACCTTTACGAGTGGGTCTTCTGCTTAAATCAAGCGACATTTCGAAGGGACCAGTCGGGACCCGGCAATGACATGCGGACAATTTTGACAGGACCACGACTGACCCGGACATCTCAGTGTGGGGACTATGCAATCATCGCGGGTCCCCTGTTTTGAAGAGTGGGTCCGCTGTTCAAAAAATGTGGGTCCCCTATGTTCATGTGCGATTTTTGCAATGTTAATTCATGGAAGTAAGCGATTAGTTGAGCGTATTTATACTTTGTTTATCGTAGACTACAATATAAAGTCATCATAAAATAGCACAGAACAAAAAATTGGAGGTAATCAAAAGAATTACGTTCAGTTTATAAGATTGTTACAGCCTACATAAATCACAAACATGAGTATGTTTTCTCGGTGTGCTCTCTTACTAGATTCACGTCAATGATCGTACGACTCGAAATACATGTTGTAAAATATATTTTCTTTTTTCTAAACTTGGAGTTAGATATTGTTAATCGAGTGGTTATTTAAATTTATTTTTTTTATGCACACTTAATTTTTTATTAATTTTTATCTTATTAACGAATTTAATAATATATTAGATTTTCACAACATTACAAGCAAATCGGGAATAAAATGTCAAGTCATCTGTCCTGTACATACTGTATAGTAACACTGCTCTGACATGTCACTTTTGACGAATAAATAGGGACACTGCTATGACATGTCAGTTTTGACCTATAATTGAGCAATTATTGGTCTCACTCAATAAGCGAACATCACTAACCCTAATGTGCGGGTACCGTGTGGTAATCGGAAGGTCCCCTGCCTTTAAGGTTTGGGTCCCATGCTCGTAACGCGCCCTCCCTGCGCGCAAGACTCATGGGACCCCGCATTACTATCACGGGACCCAAACCTTAATATCATGGGATATTCACGTTATGGGAAGGGGACCCGGCGGGAACCGCAAAGATGCGCCGGGGTCTCATGCGCATCCGTGCGGGCTTCGCTGCATATGCGATGCGGACCCCTGCGCATCTGTGCATAAGGGCTTCTATTTCCATATTCGTACCGTAATTTTCTAAAGGGGCTACTATTCACACCCCCTCTTGAATAAAAAATACGATTTTAATCTTATAGATAAATAATATAATGTTTTAATATTATAGTATGAATAAATATAATTCATATAAAAAATATAACCCATACTAACGAATTTTTTAATTTTTTATTCATGACTATCTTATTAACGAATTTAATAATATTAGATTTTCGAAGTGGACAATATTATCTTATTAACGAATTTAATAATATTAGATTTTTGCAGTGGACAATATTATCTTATTAACGAATTTAATAATATTAGATTTTCGCAGGGGACAAAAAAGTGGAATCAGGAATCAAATGTCAAGTCATCTGTCTCTGATGAACTGTATAATGACACTGCTCTGACATGTCACTTTTCACCAATAAATGAAGCACTGCTACATGTCACTTTTCATCAATAATTGAACAATTATTGGACCCACTTAGTAAGCGAACGTGACCAACCCTAATGATTTGGGGTACCATGTGCTAATCGGCAGGTCCCCTCCCTTTAACGTTTGGGTCCGATGGGAGTAACGCGCCCCTCCCTGCGCGCAAGGACCATGGGACCAGCGCGATTTTTTCACGGGACCCAAATGTTGAAGACATGGAACCCGGCGGGAACCACATTCATGCGCAGGGGTCTCATGCGCGTCCGTGCGGGATTCTCTGCATATGCGATGCGGTCCCCTGCGCATTTGTGCATAAGGGTTTTCTACTTCCATATTCACGCAAAAGCTCGCGTAACACAACCTTACATAACATAACACAAATGGCGACGTATAAGCCACTCTGAATACGAAAACTACATATTACAACGTTATCTCCTACCAAATTCACCCGTCGAAGGAAACCTATTTTTCTGGGGTCGTCCACGTTGTGAACCAACACGAGGCGGCAACATGTCCGTACTACTTTCAATGCGGTCCATTACCGGGCGTATAGTACCTTCGTATGCCAGTTTTCAGAACTCCAAGGTATAATAATCGTGCACTAATGAATATACCGGCACTTGGGCAGAACCACAAGCTGCAACCGCATGTGGACATGGGATACGATCGATGTCAAACATCATGCACGTGCATGTGCGCAGCCCCAAATCGACCACCTCGTTCACATGCTGCCCGTATACGTTATATGTTAGATGCCCGACTTCCGACACATGAATAATTGAACAATTACTGAGTATTTGGTCAAAATATTTTCCTCAGTAACAAGTCAAATCACCCATCACGTTTCATTTCATACAGAGAATCAATTATTCAACAATGGAAAAAGTTTTATCAAGTCATATGGTGGGATACGTGCTAAAGGGACCATAACTTGAAATCATGGGACCTGCACGTAAAATCAGGGGACCCGCGCATATTGCTGAGTATTTGGTCAAAATAATTTCCTCAGTAACAAGTCAAATCACCCATCACGTACTTTCGTTTCATATAGAGAATCAATTCATTCAATAATATCAAAAAATTTTAGTTCCATAAACCTACAAACTACACCAAGTCCATTAAACCTACAAAGCCACTTACAATTAACACTTCCAAACTCAGCCAAACAAATCAATTCATACAGCTCGGGTCACGCAATATCCGTGCAGCCATAGTGGCTCGATACGCTGAAATATCAATCTGCCGTTGATATTCATCAAACTCGGGCGTGTCAACCATAACCGTCTCCACCGTCAACGCCGCATGAACCCCGCAATCCAAGCTGCCAGCCTTCTGCTGGCGATTCATTTTATTATTCAACTTCGGTTTCGTCACGATGTCGAACTTGAAACGCCAATATGCGGAAAGAAACTCCGCCTGCAAAATATAGCAAACACCGAACATGTCACTAAATAAATAAAAATGATAGACAAACGGATTTCAGCTACTTACGAACACTCTCCCGGCGAATTGCACACCATGCGCGCCCAATGAATCGTGAAGGACGAAGGCTTGCGTTGACGCGTCAAAAATAAGCACTGTCCAGTGGGCCCGTGCGCAAACAGGAGAGATGATGTACTTGCATCGTAGCAATTCATCCTCCGTGAGACGCTCCAACCAGCTCCGACTGCTTCTCGACAATCCATTCACGAAGCTCTCCATATCATCCACCCGTACTTTCGCCTTCCTATTCAACTTCTGCGCCTTCCTAAAGTGCTCGTCTTGCACGTAACTTGGAAAGACGAAGACGCGAGGATAATTGTCATTGTCCGCATAGATTCGCCTCAAGCAATCTAGATATGCGTCAAGACAATTGGACTTGAGCATATCATGGAAGAGCAACATGTAGAAGCCTTGGGCATCCACGTCGCACATGTCACCTTCCCAAACCTTATCACTGCAAAAAAAGAAAAATTATTACGTGTTTATGTACTTATACTGAGGTTGTTCTCAAAAGAAAATATTTACCTAAATCTTGCCGCTTGAAGGTACATGTCAATGAGCACGCGATCGTGTTCATGAATCAGCTCACGCCCGGAGAAGTCCACTCGCCCGAGGTACTTCTTGCTCCACTTCTCATTTCTATCTGAGCCAGAATCCTCATCACTTAGATCAACAAAGTCTACAGGCGCTTTGCCTCTCTTCGAACTCCTCGGGCACTCGACGAAGCACCAACGTCTCCCGCCTCAACCACCTCCACAGGTGTGGGAAAATCTTCAACAGGTACAATCGCTAAATGATCGTCGTCGCCACGATCGCGGTGGACAGGGGAACACCTAACCTCCACTCCCCACGTGAGTAGGCCCGTCACACGGTCGAATATGTCGTGTGCCGCCCCAACGTTCGAAAACGTTGTCCCTAAAGTACGCCGCCTCCAACTCTTCCGCTGACGGCACTAACAACCCTCGTACAAAACCGCCGTTGACGGCATCTGCGACCGTCCTAAGAGTCGGGCATGCTTTGCGACCCCAATTCTTCGTCGCCCACCTGAGCATGCGTGGCGTGAAATCTTCTTCCTTGCGAACCGCAAACTGGTATGCAACCCCCGGCATGCACTCGTATGCTAGTATTTGAATACAAATAACGCAAAAAATCTTACAAACGTCCCTCAAAACATGGTATGCAAGAAGCTTAGTTATTATTCACCTGAAGTGGTTGTACGAACCCACTGATCAGCCAGTCCCGTGGCCTCTCCCGTAGATTTACCTTAACACTTCGTATCACCTCACGGAAAGCCACGGTGCCCCAAGGGTACTGGGAGAATGCAAATCGATCTTCGACGAGACTAAGGACCGTCGTACTGACGACAGTGTCCTTCTTCGACGGTCGAGGCATCAACACGGCGGTGGCGAAGTACACGTCCGCCAACTTCAGCTTCTCGAAGTCCACATCGTCCTCGTCGCCAAACAACCGCTCCAACACACGCTTGACGTGCGACATGCGGACTTTTGAGCTGTTGCCAAAATGTCTTGCGGTGAATTGTGAGCCGCCGTTTACCGGCGGTAGCTCGGCTGCGAACTTCAGCTCGGTGATTAGGCAATAATCCGACTTTGAAAATCGGAGTGGTTTTCCGCCAAAAATCATCCACAGCTCTTCCCGGTTGTGCAGCATCGTCTGGTTCTGGATGAGGTACCACAGCAACTGGCCCGAGAGGTAAAAATCAGGCTCAGCCATAACAAGGCGGCCGAACGGACTCTCGTTCCTAAAAATCTCCCACTCATGGTGGTTCAGACATTGTCTTATCAGCTCGCTGGCATCCGCGTATAACGAGCTCATTTTTACACTCAAACGGGGAACTTCGTCCACTGTGTCGAACTGCTTCTGCATCACAACCTAATTTATGCGTAAAACACATTTTAGCTAAATTACGTGGTATGAAATAATTAAAACAGAAAACCCTTATGCATAGATGCGCAGGGGACCGCATCGCATATGCTGAGATTCAAGCACGGACGCGCATGAGACCCCTGCGCATCGGCGCGGTCCCAGCAAGGGTCCCCTGCGTATAAGCGCGGGTCCCCTGGTCATAGTGCGCGGGTCCCCCGAACTTGCGCACGCGCAGTGGCACAGGACCCGCCCGTTAAGGTAAGAGGACCCGAGCGTTTAAGCAGGGGAACCGTGCGTATAAGCGCGGGTCCCCTGCGTATAAGCGCGGGTCTCCTGGGCATAGCGCGCGGGTCCCCTGCTTATAACGCGCGGGTCCCCCGCTTGCGCAAGCGCAGTGGCACAGGACCCGCCCGTTAAGGTAAGAGGACCCGAGCGTTTAAGCAGGGGTGCGTATAAGCGCGGGTCCCCTGCGTATAAGCGCGGGTCCCCTGGGAATAGCGCGCGGGTCCCCTTCTTATAACGCGCGGGTCCCCCGAACTTGCGCGCGCGTGACCCATGTCCTATGCTTGCAAGCACGGGTCCTATGCTTGCAAGCACGGGTCCTATGCTTGCAAGCGCGAGTCCTATGCTACCAAGCTCTGTCCTATGCTTGCAAGCACGGGTCCGCACCAAATTAGGGTTCGATGGGTCGTTCCCAGATCCCCTCTCGCGTTAAATTGAAGAAGACGAAGAGTAGAACACATACCTCCACGTTCGCGTTGAATGCCATTGTCGAATGAGTCGATTTGCAGAGAAGACGACGATTTGCAGTGCAGGGGCGGGAGAGCACACGCTTGTTCTTTTACTGGAGTGAAAGTGGAGACGATTTGCAGTACAGGGGCGGGAGACACGCTTGCTTTTTTTACTGGAAGTGAAAGGGGTTGCTTTTTTTACTTTTACCCCACTCTTCTATAACGGGTCTGATGTTTCATATTCGCTACAGTGTAACATGTAAACCCTTTAATTAATTTTATCGTTAAGTGTTGTTGAGGTTGTTGATTGACATTAAATAAGGGTAAAATAGTCTTTAGAGCAGAGTTAGTAAGGGTACAAAGGTAAAGTCCGATTTTGGGTGCTATTTTTTAAAAGATGACCAGCTGAAGGGCTATTTACTTAAAAAATCCCATTTTTTCCCTGATTTCCTCTCTCGTTCGCTGCATCTTCCGCCGATTCTCTTTCATTTCTGCAGCTGCGCTAACAAAAAAAAAGGTGTATACAATGTCTGCTGGTGGCGTTAGGCTAGATCTGGACGGTAATCCGATTGCGCCGTTAACGATATGCATGATCGGCGCCGGAGGATTCATCGGCTCGCATCTGTGCGAGAAGCTGATGGCGGAGACGCAGCACAAGGTTCTGGCCGTTGATGTATACAGCGACAAGATCAAGCACCTGCTCGAGCCGGCTAATCAGCCGTGGTCCGAGCGTATTCAGTTCCACAAGCTCAACATTAAGAACGACTCGCGTCTCGAAGGACTCATTCGCATGGCAGATCTCGTAATTATCTTCACTTTCCTTTCGTTTTTGTCTTGAGATACGAAGGATTTTGTCGGTGCGTTGGTTAATTGATGTGCATCAGTTCTGCGGAGTACTGTTTTTTTTTTCGCCATAAATTCTTCTTTTAGTTGTCGACATTGGCATTATTGACAAGCGATTTGTGATTTACAATTGTTTGTTCATCCGCATTATATAGTATGATTCGCGAACGCAGCAAAATTTATCTGTTTAAGCCGACTGTTAATGTTTCTTTAAGTTGCTTCATACTTGAAATCATGCATTTATTTTGTCACTTGAAGTATTATGAGTGAACCTAGAATGGAGGTTGATCTCGGATCTGTTGTTGATTTGCTATGCGGCGCTAAGTTTTTCAAAGTCTTATTACTGCCGTAGTTACGTTCTTGGTTTCCTTATTTGATAGCCATGATTAGCTATGTTGCACGATGACTGAAAAATCTTCTTTATTGTTCATGATGCAGACTGTAAATCTTGCTGCTATCTGCACTCCAGCAGATTATAATACCCGCCCGCTTGACACCATATACAGCAATTTCATCGATGCTCTCCCTGTGGCAAGTTTCTTCTCCTGTGATGCTTAGTCTTGCTATAATTTAGTCCACAAAAATTACTGAGGCTGATGACACTGTTATTGTTTTAGGTAAAGTACTGTTCTGAGAATGGGAAGCGTCTTATTCATTTCTCTACATGCGAAGTCTATGGAAAAACTATCGGTGCATTTTTACCACAAGACAGTCCCCTGCGTCAGGTAAGCTTCAGTTTTGGCTTCTCATAGAGCTCTTATCATTCATTGGATCGAAGTTCGTCATTGATGTCATTGTTTGACATATGTACCGCATTATAAGCAACTGTTTTGCATTGCATCAGGACCCCCAATACTACATTCTCAAGGAAGATGCCTCGCCTTGCATTTTTGGCCCCGTTGAGAAGCAGAGGTGGTCCTATGCATGTGCCAAGCAGTTGATCGAAAGGCTGATCTATGGTGAGCTTGCTGACTTGATTTATGCATCACAGAACATATTCGTAAGTGTTAAAGCTTATATTATCTCGTTGTATGTGCTCTGCTGTACAGCGGAAGGTGCTGAGAATGGCCTTGAATTCACAATTGTGAGACCCTTCAATTGGATTGGTCCCAGGATGGATTTTATTCCAGGAATTGATGGTCCAAGCGAGGGCGTTCCAAGAGTTCTTGCCTGCTTTAGCAATGTTAGACCTTCTTTTCTCCGACCTTGAATGAAAATACGGATGTATAATATACTCATATCCACTCATTTGATATTTTTCTATGTTTAGAATCTGCTTAGGCGTGAACCCTTGAAGCTCGTTGATGGTGGCGAATCACAGAGGACATTCGTTTACATCAAGGATGCCATCGAAGCTGTTCATTTGATGATTGTAACGCCTCTCAAGCACTGCCATTTGGCGTTATATTATCTATCTATATGCTTATTACCTGAAGGTGTTATTTTGCTTAGGAAAATCCTGCCCGGGCTAACGGTCAAATATTTAATGTGGGAAACCCCAACAATGAGGTTACAGTTAGGCAGCTAGCAGAAATGATGACCCAGGCAATATACTTCTACTCGTCCTCGTCTTTTTCTCTATTTTGCAAGATTATCTTATTTCTTTCTCTTACATTTGGACAACTCGGCAGAGACGTTGCTCGCTAACATTTTAACATTTTCTTGGGTGTACCCTAGATCTACTCGAAGGTCAGCGGTGAGCCTCCCCTGGACACATCGACCGTCGACGTGAGCTCGAAAGAATTCTACGGCGAGGGCTACGATGACAGTGACAAAAGAATTCCAGACATGACAATAATAAACAGACAATTGGGTATGATATGCAAACTTATTTACCCTCAGCCGTTCGTTCCGTGTCTTTCTGATTTTGATTTATTTCATCCTTAGGTTGGAATCCGAAAACGTCGCTTTGGGACTTGCTTGAGTCGACTCTCACGTACCAACACAGGACGTACGCCGAAGCTATTAAGAAAGCTACTTCCAAACCTGTGGCAAGTTAGGTATTATCAGCGTATGTTTACTCTACCGTAATGGATATTTCTGCCTCGTTGTTCTTTTTTCATCATCTCGAGTGTTGCTACTGTAGTGTACTATATTCATTCGGTACGAGTTTTAATATATCTTACTGGGCTATCTATGGCTTGGTACGAACTGTTATGGTAATATGCTTTCCCAGACTGGAGCTTATGTTCTGATTTGAGCGTCCACGTTCTTTCAAATCCTATCACAGTTTCCACCCGCGTAATAATTTATCTACTATAAAAAATATTAATCAGGGACAGTGTTTTTCCTTGAGAATTTACTTAATTGTCAAATAAATATCGATAGATAATTGGACGGGATTGGCTGTTCGTTTTTTACGATCATATCGGTAAGACGGTAACTAAATAATAATAGACGGACGAAGGAAAGAGAGAGACGGATGCATTTCGTTCACAAAAGAAAAGCATGTTGTCCACACTCTTTCCTCTTCACAAAACCTTAAGCTTCTCCATCCCCACCACCGCAAGGCCACCGTCGTTTTCCTTAGTAGCAGCAGCCTCGAGCGTCCAACAACTAAGTGAGAGCCGTCCTCGCGTACAGTCCGATGAGAGCGGCGGCGGCGAGGAGCTCCTCGCCGCCTGGGAAAGCATCGCCCTGCCGCCGGTCCACGTGGCAAAGCGCGTCGTGCTCGTGCGGCACGGTCAGAGCACGTGGAATGCCGAGGGTCGAATTCAAGGTCAGCAGCGTCGGAGAGTTAACGTATTGCCTCGACGAACTAATTTAATTCCTCGATTTAATTACATGGCGGGAATGCTGCGTTGATCTTCTTACAGGCAGTTCGGATTTTTCGGTGCTGACTGAGAAGGGCGTGTCTCAGGCCGAGACTTCGAGGCAGATGCTCCTTGACGATTCCTTTGATATCTGCTTCTCTAGGTATTGGTTTGGTGTTCGATTGATAATCGTCTGTAAAATATCGCAACTTTTTGGCAGCTGCAAAATCTCGAATTTCAATTCACTACAATTCCTCGATTTATTAACTTAGTAAGCTGTTTTGGGAGAAATGTCTGGTGATGGCTGATTGTTTGTATTGTTTGCTGTAAACAAAAACTTTGCAGTCCACTGATAAGATCTAAGAGAACAGCTGAGATCATTTGGGGCACCCGTAAGGACGAGATCGTAACAGATTCAGACTTGAGGGAAATCGACCTCTACTCATTCCAGGCGAGTTCAAATTTCAATTAGATTCTTGACTTCAAACGCTAATTTCGACCGAAAATAGAATTGAATTTTCGTTTAGGGACTATTGAAAGCCGAGGGAAAAGCAAGGTATGGTGCCGCCTATCGTCAGTGGCAAGTAGATGCGGCAAATTTCAACATCGACGGTCATTACCCTGTTAGAGAATTGTGGTCGAGAGCTAGGAGTTGCTGGACTAGGATTCTTAGCCATGAAAGTAGATCGATCTTAGTAGTTGCTCATAATGCTGTGAACCAAGCTCTTGTTGCAACAGCCATCGGTAAAGGCTATGGCTCTTCCTCTTTTTGCATTCTAACATCGACCATTCCTATGTTCGTCCTTGTGTTTGCTGATTTGATTCTCTATCCCTTTTGTCCTAAAAAATACAGGACTTGGAACGGAGTACTTCAGGGTCTTACTTCAGAGCAACTGTGGCGTAAGTGTCGTGGACTTCACGCCGAACCCCAACGGGAAATCTCCGCTTATATGCCTTAATCGTCTTAATCAGGTAATGTTCAAGAATGATTGTGCCACTATGAATTTTATCCCAAGTGGCTTTTTGTTAGTACGATAATCAATGCCTCGTTCTTGTAATAGCAGATTGATGGATCGCCCTCTAAGAACTTCGTAGTAACTGGATTATTGGACATGAGAGCTTTACAATAACTTTGAAGTGGCTTGAATGTTACAATAATAATTATCAATGATGCAGACGCCGAGTTCGCCTATAGCTTCTGGTGGCTCGGGAGGAAGAAAAACAAGCACGAGGATCATACTCGTGTGCAATGGCGTCTCTTCTCAGACCAATTTGGATCTTTTCTCTGGAGACTCACCGCTGAACATTCTCGGGACAATACAGGTTTGTTGCAATATACGTAATTTTCTGTTGTTTCCCGCCTTATTTCCCCTTCTCAAACATCGGTTTCTCATGTTATTTTCGTATCTGAAAAAACACAAACACAGGCACAGAAGATCGCAGAGCTGCTTCTTGACGTCAGATTAAGCTCTGTAATAAGCAGCAGCGCAGTAGCATCCGTCGAGACCGCAACCACAATCTCGAGAGTAAAATTTCATTACTTTATCTTTCCCGGTTAAATTAAGTTAAAAACTCACTTACAAATTCCAATTAAATAGTACTTCAGCATTGTTTGAATTCATTCAATAGGTTCAAGAAGCTGCCGACTGCTTAGGAGCCGATTGCGTCCCCCGCTACGTCGAACTAAAGCAAACAACAGATTTTGACGTCGGAAACATCCTTAGCCAGACAAAACTGGTAAGTGTCAGATGACTCACTTCATCTAAAGTTTAAGCTTGAAGACAATGCATCGTATTATAAACTTTTTTATATATATTCCAATACTCTCCCTTATATCTAGGCCAATTTCTTTATTATCTCTAGGTTTTATACGTGGATTTTACTTAAATGGATGGTCGTGAGGCGACCCGAAATCTGATACTATGTTGAATAACCAAAGCTTAATTTTGAAGGGACTGTATCATATTCTTAATAATTTTACGAGCAGATTTGGTATTTGCTTTTTGGTAAAATGCATACTTTATCATCGTTATTACGAAATAGGACCCGAGTAAAACACAAGCCCTTGGTTCGAGTCGGTTGAACTCGTTCGAGGACGATGTAAAGACCGAGCTGTGGGCCCGATCTGAGGTTGCGTGGAAGTACCTCCTGAAAGAACTTTCCAGAGAGTCTTCGGAAGGTTCCGGCGACAAAGTTATAGCTGCGGTGGCAAATCCATCATTGCACATCGCGACGATGAGGCACTGCCTGAATCTCACGAAGGAATGGGCCGGGTCTTTCTACCTCGACCCGGGAAGCATCAGCATAATAGACTTCCCGGACGGCGCGACGGGCCGGGGCGTGATACGGTGCATCAACTACACAGCCCATTTGGGGCGGTGGTCGATTCCCATCACTCGATCCACCGTTGGTGACGAAGAGTTTTGAATTTGTAAATGTGTATATTGTATGTATGTATTCATATGGAGGGTGGTATATAAAATTGAAACCCTAATGTATATCATTATAATGGTATTTATATAGGGTTTATCTATCCATTTGGATTAGGGGTGGTAAACATAAACGGGTCAAGAACTTCAATGATAAGTTGGGATTTAACGTTGTTTCTAGTACCTGTAAGCTTGCGATATTGATTGCAATTTATTAAAATTGCCTAGGATATTCTATGTTTGTGTGTATATTTGAAATTTGACAGATATCGCATAAAATGAATTTGGGAAGAGAAGGGCGTGAAAAGAAAGTGAAGCAACAAGATTTGGTGGTCGACCAACATGATTGAGTAAGGGACCACAAAGAATAATGGAGATCATCTATGAAAACAAGTTATCATCTCACGACAATCTAGCAACCTCACATGGCTCAAGACAATCTATGATAAAACAAATGCATAAAGGCTGCTCGAGTGAACTAAAACGGCTCAAGGCGAGAAAAAAAGACAAGGACAGAAAAAAGAAGTGATTACGGAGATTTCTAAACTCTATAAAAACCCTAGACATACTCTCACGAAATGAGGGGGGCTTAGACAGAGCCACAAGGCTGCGACATATCCAAAATTCATTTTCATTTATCGAAGCAAGAAGCTGAACCAGCCACCTCCCATCCACTCTCAACACACAGCTGAACCAAACACTTTTTGTTAGCTCTCGACTCAATCACATTACCTATCCAAACATCACTAAGCAGCTCTCACCCACTCATATCATCGACACCAGGTTTTAGAACGGATCAGAGAGCAGGAAGCCACCGTAATACTTTTGCAGCTATGAGAGTTCGAAGAAAAGGCGTTGCTACCTCACACGACGGGAGACATCGGAGCGAAGCATAACGACTCGGTTATCGTAAGGATGTTTTTATATTTTTATTGAGTTGATTGCAACGATGCTTTCCTTTGAATCCCCGTTGTTTTCATCTTTTAATATGTTAATTTAAGTTTATATGTGATTTAGGCCATGTGAGGTCGGATTATGAGTTCGTCTTAATGGATCATACTTAATCGTATGAGTCGAGTTATGTGTTAATTGTTTGAGTTTAATGCTTGCGTGTGTCTGATCAACATATGCACGATATTTGATTGGTTTATGAAACGGACAAAGTGATTAGACCGGTTAGGAGAGCACCACGACGTAAAATCGACAAGAAATGGAATTCTATTTCGTATGTGTGGCTTCCGAGATCTTAGGTGCCGAAAGCGTTTAGATTTGGGGAATCTCACATACATCAAATGCGTGCGTAGAAACCACAGTCATATAGACATATAGTGATTGGTTTTCTATCGCATATGATCGTTATTGCGGGACAAACGAGTAGCGATTACTTTAGGAAATTCTACCTTGACTGAGCTCGTAGTGATTATTTATGATTAACTGCATGAAGACGTAGGAATAATGCATGCCGAGCATGCGCTTCGATCACCTTGTCGTCAATCGCCTATTTGCTTTTAGTTGTATCTTTGCCCTTTTATATAGTTTGATTGTTCTTATAAAATATCGCTTCAGTCTATTAAAATTTAGAATAATATTTAAAATTAATTGAGCTGCTCTCCGGGAGCGATACTTAGACTTACGTCCCTTTTATATTACATGCACGACCTAGTACACTTGCTAGTATTCGATCGTGACATTCAATGCTGACCTGAACTGTCTACTTAAACATGTTGAAATATCGAATTCAAACACGACATGCTTTAATTCAAACCTATCCCATTAACCCATCAATCGATTTCACATTTAAAATAAAAAAGCAAGAAAATAACTAAATAAACAGAATCGTAAATTTCAAATTAAATTAACAATAGAAAGCAAGCAGTTGCTTTTTTAAAACATCAACATAATAAAAAACAATTAAAGTTAACATAATAAAAAACAATTAAAGTTCCAAATAAAAAAAGTGGCACAAACATAATTAACAAGCAAGTTATTTAATAGAATTTTTCCTTTTAGTTACTTATATTAAGGATATTTTAATAATTTATATTAATCGGGTTAAATGAGTTGATAAACGTGTTATTTTCGTGTCGAAAATTCGAACCACAACCTGATCCACTTAATATTTGAGTTGTGTTATGGTTTACCCATTTACTTAAACATATCGAAAATGTCAACTCAAACCTGCTTTCCGAGTGTGGTTCGTGTCGGGTGGTGGATCGGGTTGGTTTTAGCGGGCTAATTTGGGTATAATTCAAGTCTACTCAAACGGTCAAACCGCTAAATCAATCAAGTTAATTGTGTGCAATAGTATGCCATGTGTCACATTTTGAGTTAACTTAGGAGTATACTGAGCGTGTAAGCCTAGGAGAAAACCATGGATATTTCAAAGAAAAATTCAAATCTGTTATATAATATTTATTTAATGAAGCTTTATTATTATCTGTGTAGTATAGTAATATAGAAAGGATATCAACGTAAAACAAGAATTCTATTATTTTTCTCATACTCCACATTACACAAAGAACCGTGATATATATAGAAGGAAATAGAGCATTAAATGCATTAAATTACATCCACAAGTAACACCCACTAGCTGTATTCATAATACTCCCCCTTGGATGTTTATTTAATGATAGAGCCTTCGAAGTTTGATGGTATAGCTGCCTCATTAAAAACCTTACTGGGAAAACCACATGGGAAAAACCACAGTGAAGGAAAAAAGAGTGCAACACGTATTTTCCCCCTGATGATAGTATTACTTCAAATCTCGAAGTCTTTGAACTCCAATTGAATGTACCAATTTTCTAAATATTATAGGAGGAAGCGCTTTCGTAAATAAATCTGCGAAATTCTCGCTAGATCGCACTTGTTGTACATCAATATCACCATTTTTCTCTAAATCGTGCGTAAAGAAAAATTTTGGTAAAATATGTTTTGTTCTATCTCCTTTGATATATCCGTCCTTTAATTGGACAATGCATGTCACATTATCTTCATATAATGTTGTCGGAGGTAGTTTCTCTGATAATAAACCGTAAGTTTGTTGTATATGCTGAATCACCGATCGCAACCAAACACATTCTCGACTAGCTTCATGAATAGCTAGAATTTCGGCATGATTAGATGACGTAGCCGTTAAACTTTGCTTAACTGGTCACCATGAAATGGCAGTTCCACTGTATGTAAATAAATAAATAACCGGTTTACGATCGAGCATTATGTGGATCAGATAGATATCCAGCATCTGCATAACCAATTAAGTCTTCTTTCATCTCATTAGAATAAAATAATCCCATATCAGTTGATCCCCGAAGGTAACGTTTAACTCCATTCCAATGTCTATGAGTCGGCGAAGAACTGTATCTTGCCAATAAATTTACAGCAAATGCTATATCTGGTCGAGTATGACCTGTAAGATACATTAGTGCTCCAATAGCACTGAGATATGGTACTTCGGGACCAAGCAGTTCTTCATTATATTCGCATGGTCTAAAAGGGTCTTTATTCACGTCCAAAGATCGGACAATCATTGGAGTATCTAACGGATGAGCTTCATCCATATGAAATCTTTTCAATACTCTTTTCGTATAAGTTTCCTGATGTACAAATATTCCATTCTTTAAATATTCTATTTGCAGTCCGAGACAAAATTTAGTTTTACCGAGATCCTTCATTTCGAATTCCCTTTTCAAGCAACCAACGGCTTTCGATAACTCTTCAGAAGTTCCAATTATATTGATATCATCAACATATACTACAATGATAACAAACTCATGTTTATATCTTCTCGTAAATATGCAGGGTCAAATTTGATCATTTTTATACCCCTCTTTCAATAAGTATTCACTTAGTCGATTATACCACATACGTCCGGATTGCTTTAATCCATAAAGCGATTTATTTAGTTTAATTGAGTACTCATCTCGCGGCCCTGAATTTTCAGGTAGTCGAAAACCCTCTGGAAGCTTCATAAAATTATCACTGTCAAGCGAGCCATATAAATAAGCAGTGACAACATCCATTAGACGCATATCGAGTCCTTCACGTACTGCCAGACTAATTATGTAACGAAAAGTTGTTGCGTCCACCACGGGAGAATATGTCTCCTCATAATCAATACCAGGTCTCTGCGAGAAACTTTGTGCGACAAGCCGTGCTTTATATCTCATAATTTCACCGTTTTCATTATTTTGTCTTATGAAAACCCATTTATATCCAACCGGCTTTACATTTTCTGGGATGCGAACTACAGGTCCGAAAACTTTTCGCTTCTCAAGTGATTTTAATTCTGCCTCGATTGCATCTTTCCATTTTGACCAATCATTTCTTTGTCCGCATTCGTTCACAGATCTTGGTTCATGCTCATTCATTTCATGTAGCGCTACGTTAAATGAGAACTTATCGTCAACGTTGACTTCATCTCGGTTCCATCTAATTCCATTTTTGGCGTAATTGATCGAGATCTCTTCATTATCATTAATTTCAGTTTGTTCAGGTACCTGACTTTCATTCATATCACCATTTATACCCATCGACTCTTCTCTAGTCGATAAATCATCGATTGGACCATTTTATTATTTGCTCCTTTTCTTTTCGAGGATTTTTATTTTTGGAACCCGAGGGCCTACCACGCTTCAGCTGTGGTTTAGGCTCAATACTATTATTTGTTTGTTCTACAGGAATATCAATTCTAACAGGAGCATTAACAGCTGGAATATGTGACTTTGCCACTCTTCTTGGGTCAGCAAAACTGTCTGGCAATTGGTTCGCTAAGCTTTGTAGATGAATTATTTTCTGAACTTCCAGTTCACATTCTTTAGTTCGAGGATCGTAATAATTAGTGATAATTCATTCCAACTAGATATTTGTTTCCAGTTATCCTCTTTCTCCCCCTAATGTCGGAAAATTTGTTTCATCGAAGTGACAGTCGGCAAATCTGGCCGTAAATCGATCTCTAGTCAAGGGTTCTAAATATTTTATAATTGATGGAGATTCAAATCCGACATATATTCTCAACCTCCTTTGAGATCCCATCTTTGTGCGTTGTGGTGGCGCAACTGGACATATACCGCACATCCAAAAATTCTTAGATGGGAAATATCTGGTTCCTGACCATAAACCATTTGCAATGGGGAGATATCGTGATAACTTGTTGGCCTGATGCGAATTAGTGCCGCTGCATGTAATATAGCATGTCCCCAACAAGATGATGGAAGTTTTGACTTCATTAATAATGGCCTTGCAATTAATTGCAGACGTTTAATCAATGATTCTGCAAGACCGTTTTGCGTATGGACATGTGGCACAGGGTGCTCGACATCAATACCAATTGACACTAAATGCCTTGGAAGTAAATTCACCAGCATTATCAAGACGTATTTTCTTTATCGGATAATATGGGAAGTGTGCTCTTAATCTAATCAGCTGAGCAAGTAATCTTGCAAATGCCACGTTTCTCGTAGATAATAAACATACATGTGACCGTTTACTTGATACATCAATTAATACCATGAAATATTTAAATGGTCCACATGATGGATGTATTGGCCCACAAATATCGCCATGTATACGCTCAAAAAATGCAATAGATTTAGTTTTTATTTTCATTTGTGATGGTCGAATAATTAACTTCCCTTTAGAGCAAGCAACACATGCTAATTCATTTGATTGAAGAATCTTCTGGTTCCTCAATAAATGTCCGCGTGAATTTTCAATTATTTTTCGCATCATAATTGTACCGAGATGGCCCAACCGGTCATGCCAAACATTAAATGTACTGTCATTGTTAAACTTTTGGATAGCATATGATTCAATTGTTCTAAGATATGTGAGTATAGCCCAGAATCAAAAGACGGTAATATTTCCAGAATTATCCTTTTATTCAGAATCACTTTTGTAATGTGCAAATATTCAATATTTCCCTTTTGTGCAGTCTCAACATGATATCCGTTATTTCGAATCGCTTTAAAACTTAATAAATTCCTTAGAGACTTAGGGGAATATAAGGCATTTTCAATAATCAGCCTTGTTCCTTTGGGCAACAATATATTAGCTCTTCCGGAGCCTTCAATTATATTTGTGCTCCCAGATATAGTTATGACACTGGCTTTTTTCATATCAATATGCTCGAAGTATTTCTTATTTTTCAGAATTGTATTAGTGGTTGCACAGTCTGCAAGACATAATTCTCCATTGCACATGCTCGTGTCCATCATATAAAATCCTTTATGAACAAACACATAGTTATTAATACATATTATTGAAAACAAACGATACATAGCAAACACAGGACTAACATTCAAATGATAATAATTATAGCAAACATAGCATTCAAATGATACACACCAAAGCACACAATAATTATGCATATAATTTATAAAACTATAGCAGGTCAAACTTCTTCGTTTGAGAGGTTCAGGAAATCGTCGACATCGAAATTAACACCTTCATCATTAACACCAGAAGCTGAAGCAATTTCTCCCTGAACGAAGTTCGTTTCAATTTTCTTTCCTTTGCCCTTTGATTCTTGATACAGCTCAACAAGGTGTTTAGGCGTACGGCAACTGCGGGACAAATGGCCCAAACCACCGCATCGGTAACATTGTTCGTCGTTCACTTTTTGTTCAGTTTGTTTCTTCTCATTTTTATTATCTTTCTTCTTCTGGAGATTTTGATGACCACCACGATAATTATGATAACCACCACGGAAATACTGATAACCATGATAACTTCGGCCACGACCACGACCTTGACCAAATCCACGTCCACGGCCGCGATATCCACCACGACCACATCCACGACCATTACCTCGACTATTATCATTATTAGCATTGACTGCATTCGCTTCAGGGATTGCAGCAGCACCAGTCGGTCGGGACTCATGATTTTTCATCAGCAACTCATTGTTTTGCTCAGCCAACAGTAAACAAGAAATGAGATCGGAGTACTTTTCAAATTTTCTCTCTCGATATTGCTGTTGTAGAATAACATTTGACAGATGAAACGTGGTGAACGTTTTCTCCAACATAATTGCATCGGTAATAGCTTCTCCACATAATTTCAGTGTAGAAGTAATTCTATAAACAGCAGAATTGTATTCACTTACCGATTTAAAATCTTGCAAGCGTAAATTCACCCATTCGTACCTTGTATTTGGGAGAATAACAGTTTTTAGGTGGTTATATCGATCTTCCAAGTTTTTCCACAAGTCTTTCGGGTCTTTCACCGTTAAGTATTCAATTTTCAGACTTTCATGAATGTGGTGGCGAAGAAAAATCATTGCCTTCGCCTTGTCCTACTCGGATGTCATATTGGTCGGTTTGATGGTATCACCCAGACCTTTTGCTTTCAAATGAATCTCGGCATCTAGTGCCCAAGATAAATAATTTCGCCCAGTGATATCAAGTGCAACAAACTCAAGGCTCGCCAAATTCGTCATATTACTATAAAATACAAAAGCAAAATTTTAACAATGATAATATAACAAAATATTACACGCATATCTAATCTTCTTTAGTATCGTTGTCAGTATCTTCTTCAGTATCTTCCTTTGAAAAAATTCTTATGAAAAACATTGCCAACGCAAAAGAAGTGCCCACGTAATAATAATACTCATAAGCAACTGTTCGATGATTAGATCGGACAACATCCTTCAAAATACAATATATTAGTAATATTAATAAAACATTACAATTAATAATAATATTTTGGAAAATTTCGTAAAATATTATCCACATAGTGATAACGATCACCGTAAATAAGGTTATAAGCAAAAGATCCATTTTTGTATAAAAGGACACAATTCTATAAAAACTAAAATCATAATACATTAATATATCAATTTAACAATATATAAATAAAAAATACGTTAATATATTTTCGTAAAAGTCACAAAAAAAATCTTCACTCGCCACGACGGGGATTCGAAATCTGGACCTCTCACCACTTTTAGTGACGATATTCCGCGAAACCACTCGCGCTATGACGTTTTGGTATACGGTTTATGTGTGTGTATATATATATATATTATAGACGTACACATATAAATAAATATATATATATATAATATGTCTATGTACACATATATAAGCGTTGTTAAATATATCTATAATTACGTGTATAGGTTATATATATATATATATATATATAAATACAAATGAATAATTTATACCTCGTACGTGGGATGGTGTTCGCGATAGTCTTCAGATAGGTAGAGTCTCATGCTGATAACGTGTTATATAATATTTATTTAATGAAGCTTTATTATTATCTGTGTAGTATAGTAATATAGAAAGGATATCAACGTAAAACAAGAATTCTATTATTTTTCTCATACTCCACATTACACAAAGAACCGTGATATATATAGAAGGAAATAGAGCATTAAACATCCACAACTAACACCCACTAACTGTATTCATAATAAAATCCTATTTTATGAACATTTAACTTTTAGTGAATTGGGCCGATTGGGTTCGACTATGGGCTTCAAGTCCACGAATTAACCCATGATTTTCAAATTCATCGAACAACCGCTTGGAGAGATGGTATATTTTCGATTTTCTGAACTCAAATCATATTGCATTTCCTCGGCGACGGTGTTCTGAGATCCTATTTATCATCCACTCGACGGACACGACTCAAACTCCGAGCCTAGCCGTTGAATCTTGGTGATTAATAGCTGAGTTTATCGCTAGCTAGCTGTTACGAAATAAAATCATGAAAAATTAATTACTTGAATGGTTTGAGTTTTGAGGTTTTTGATGTTTTGTATCCGTGTACCCCCAATTCTTAGGGTTGGAATTCCTTATGAATTTAAGCTGCTTCTGAATCCTATTATAATCTATTCGCTTTGATAGCTAAGGTATCATAGCCCTCTTTGTTGCGATTCTGGGAAATGATTATTAGGGATAGGATGTTCGCGGAGGATGCTCAACGTCGGTCTCCGTGTCCTCGTCATAGGAGGCGGTCTCGAGATCTCGATTTGTCGAAGAACAGTAACTACCCACCAGAAACGTATCGAGTGGCAGTGGATTATTCACTTGTTGGTGGGAAATCACGTCGGGTGAGTAGGGATTCTTCTTACGCACGTGGGCGGAGAGTATATGATGATTGCGATATAGGAAGAGGACGTGATAGGGACGGATACGTGGTTGACAGTGGAAGATCGACGAGTCCAAGAAGGTATCAGCGTCGTGGAGATTTCGACACGCGTTCACCAAGAGGAGATGCCGATACAGAACGTAGATGTACAGAACGAGGTAGTGATAGGTATACAGGGAGTAGTCCTATATTGAATGAGCAAAGGGATGATTTTGATAGGGATGCTTGTATAAGGAGCGTTAGGCGGTTGGGTTCTTATGAGGGTGGCAAAGGTGCAATTGCTTTTGATTCTGGCATCTCAAGGAGATCATCATACGAAGAACCTCATCGTAGGGATAGATTGTTGGGCAATTGTTCAGATAGGACATATGATCGTGACAGTGTTGGGGATTATACCAGCAGCAGATATGGTAAGTTCGGTGAGACTAACCTGACTAGGGAAGACGACCATTTGAAGATTAACCCTCACCTTTATTCTAGTCGTGGTGGACAATTGTTAGGACCCCCGCCCCTGGAGTATGAAATGGGTGGAAGCATACTCGATTCTGCCCATGGTATGTCATCTGTGACATCATCGCACCTCGGTGGTGATCAAGAGGACTTCCACCTCCACGTTGGCTCTCGTCTGGACAAAATAGACGCAACCTATCGCGATAGAGATTGCTACTTCGAAAAGAAGTACGCTGAGTTCTACCTCCAGGACGAGCTTCTGCTTGGGATTGAGAATCGAATGGGAAAAGGAACAGGCAACGATGGGAAGGTGCATAGTATTCAGTCTCCTCGTGATTATCTCGACGACGATAATAACTACTATATGAGCTCGTCGCCTCATCCTAAGTATTTTCATTCGGCATCATCGTTAAGCATGATTTGGGAGGATTTTCCATGCTACAACTCCTCAGAGTACGGTACAAGTAAAATGCACCGTATGCCTCAAAGGGCAGTCGAAGAAGATTACGGACAGCACTATTCCCCTAAATCTAATGGTTCGAATCATATATTCGAAGAGTCCCCTCATAAAAGACATACCAGGGAGGTATCGAGGAAAATGTTTCCTTATTCAGAAGCACGGTTAACCCCTGAGGAAGTTGGAGCGTATGGCTCTGTTCATGCAAGAAGGAGAGACCTCGAACTGTCTCGCGATGTAATCTCTTACCGTAAGTATGGTTCTGAAACGCCGTGTGAAAGTTATGACAGTATGAGGTACAAACATGACGGGGATGAGCCGCCGTGTGAGCGTGTAGGCGGAGGAGGGTATCAGATATCAACAGATGAGAACGGCGTTCGTAAGATTCGTAGAGCGCCGACTGATATGGTATTTCTGAGGCACTACGGCGATGTGGAGAAGATACGACCAGTTTCCAGCGAAGTTCGTGTATCGCGGAGTTTGAAGAAGTGTAAACCCTCTGCGAAGAAGCGATCGTTGGCGACTGCTCCATGGAAGAAACGAGGTCGTCTTCCTTGGCTGGAAAATATGACCTCTAATTGGAAGTCGTATTAGCAGTAGTAGTATTGAGCTCAATCATGAGGGAGGAGGGCTTTTCTCTAATCTAATTCTTTGGTAGATTGGGTAGTTGGATAAAAAATTTCTGCCTAGTGAATGCTAGGCTTAGCCTTCTGTATTTTTTAGACCATCTCCAGTGGAACTTGAAAATCCAAAAAGAAAATCCTAAAATTAGTCTAATTGAATCCAAATATCAATCTCAAAATGGGTTGTTCGCTTTCTCTTTTCTCAAATAAATGCATCTATGCGTTTGGACTAATAAAATAAGTTTTATATTTAATAATTACTTTTAAAGTCCTTTCATTTGTTTTATTAATATAAGCATCCTCATAGAAATAAAAAAAAAAAATAGAAAACCTAAATAGAAAGTTTGTTTAATTAAAATTTACTAGCAACACTTTTTTTTATTTATTTAGATGTAATATAATATTAAAATGTTAATTTCTTTTTTTTTTTTGAATTATAAATTTGAGGACACTAGACAGTATCGAAAAGTTGTAAGATGTATTGTGGAATTCTAATTACATCATGATAGGCTTAGCCTTCTGTATTTTTTTAGACCATCTCCGATGAAACTTGAAAATCCGAAAAACAATATCCTAAAATTAGTCTAATCAAATCCAAAAAACAAATCTCGAAATGGGTTTTGCACTTTGTCTCTCTTCCAATAACCACATCTATGCATTTGAACTAATATAATGAGATGTAATAATTATTTTAAACTTCTTTTATTTGTTTTAATAATATATGCATCCTTATAAAAAAAACAAATCAAAAAATATAAAAAAATAAATTGAAATTTCTTTTTAATTATAGCAATATTTTTTTATTTGTTTATATAAATGAAACATAACAATAAAATGTTAATTCTTTAAGTTATAAATTTGTGGAGAATATTGAAAATTGTCAAAATTGTTGTAGAACTGAATATTTTGAGTTTGAAGAATGAATTGAATGGTTGGAAAATGATATTTTGAGTTTGGACATAAAAGTATACATTCAATATGTTTTACCACACAGCGTAATTCTTAGACATGTCTGGAAATAAAACCGCAACGTAGGATCAAATTGTAAGTTATTGATCTTCCATTATAACAAACATTTCAGACGCCAAACGAACAATAAAGTCAAAAACCATGGATGCCATTTCCAAACACAATAAACAGAAACCAGAACTTAGCAAAAAAAACAAAGAAAAACGCTGAAGTATGCCGCGAAACTCCTTAGTCAAAGAGACTGAAGCCCATGTCCTGCAACACAAGATCCAAAATGAAGGACTTGAATGAGGATTATATGTATTTATACATGACAACTTATATCTCGAGGGACATCAGAAAGAAAGAGAGTTAACGAATCAAAACTCACATCATCAGATTCTTCCTTCTCTTCGACTTTCTCCTCCTTCTTGGCCTCGGCGGCAGGGGCGGCACCACCACCACCACCGCCAGTGGGGGCGGCCACGGCCACAGCCCCACCGCCGGCGGGGACTGAGGCGAGTTTTTCCCTCCCAGCGGCAATCAACTCAGTCACATCTTTGCCTTCAACTTGAGAAAGGAGCAACTTGATTCTCTCATCATCAGCCTCTGCTCCAACTATGTAAAAACAAACAAAAACAAAATTCACTAACTATAGTTCATTGGGAACCAAAGAAACTTCAGTTAACTATTGCTTGCTGTACTTAACATAGTTGTTACCATTTTCCGTTATATCCTCAGTTCATTACCTCTACATATATTATCCCAATTACAGTATTTGAAGCTACACAAAAGAAGGAACAACACTGCTCTGAATAGTAATCAATCAAATCTTACCAATTGAATGGGCCACATAGCAACTCAGTTAAAGGAAGCAGAAATAGTCAAAGATTAAACCTTGGAGAAATTAGAGAATTGAGAACCAACCTGAGCCAAGGATGCTCTTCAAATCGTCGGCGGATGGGGTGGTGTTGCCGCCCAATACAGCCAAAAGATAAGCCGCAATGACCTTCATCTCTATCACCAAAAACAAATCAAAGTTAAATCATGTTTTGGAGAAAATTACACGATGGGTTTTAGATGAAAACTTACTCGCTAGGTTTTTCCCTTCCAGCCAAGAAATTGCTTCTGCGCAGCGCAGTGAAGTCTGCTGAGATTGGGAATTTTTATAGCTAGGGTTTTTTTTACGTGATTGCTGATTATTATTTGGGCCCAATGCTGAAACTTTTCATGGACTATGAAATTTACATTTTGGGCTGCGTAACAAAATTCGTTGGGGCTAAGAGTGAAATTATGTTTTATCAGATTGACCCGAAAATTAAATTTTCAGAACGTGCACTGACATATAAAAAAAAGCTTAATTATTTTTTAGTCCCGTAAGTTAGGGTGGTTGGCATTACAGGACATGTATTATACGGTTTTGCAATACAGGGACTTTAACTTTCGAAAAGTAAGCATTCTTATGACAATATACGCCCGGTATTTAACCCAAACCCGCTGATGTGGAGCGAGACCCGCTGACATGTATGCTTACTCACTGTGACGGAATTTTGCGAGGAATTTCTGTCGCTAAATGGGGACAAAATAATAAATAAATAAAACACAGAAAAAAAAAAAAAAAGACGGATGTGCGACGGATGTTCCGTCGCTAAGAAGAAAAAAAACTAATTGAAATTGCGACGAGCTCTCCAAAAGCCACAACAGCTTCTCCGTCGAGGCGGAGGAGGCGGGCGTCAGAGTGAACTTCGTCTCTCTCCGGTCAGTTTCCCGCCGGCGTCCTGTCCAATCTCACCTCCCTCAGAACGCTCAGCCTCCGATTGAACCATCTGACCGGCCCATTGCCCGGCGACCTCTAGCAGCTGACGAATCTCAGAAATTTCTACTTGCAAGGGAATAGGTCCGCCGGCGCAGTCCCTGAATCTCTGTTCAAGATGAACTCCCTGGTGAGGTTGAACCTCGGCGAGAACAATTTCACCGGCGGAATTTCCGATGGGTTCAATAAATTGACGAGATTGAGGACCTTGTACTTGGAGAACAATGGCTTCAGTGGTCTTCTGCCCAATTCGAGCTTGCCTAATCTGAATCAGTTCAACATAAGCTTCAACCCCTCTCTAAACGGTGCCGTTCCAAAGGGGCTTATGAGTAGGGGTGGGATCGGGTCGGGTTTTTCGGGGTTCGGGTTTTTCGGGTCGGGTACGCGATTTTTTCGGGTAGTGAATTTGATACTCGAACCCGACCCGATCAAATGCGGGTACCCGATTTTCGGGTACCCGAAACCCGTCGGGTACCCGCGGGTCGGGTTCGGATTTTTTTTTATATTTTTTATTTATTTTTTAATTAGTTAAAAATAATGACAATGTGGGAACCGAACCCAGCTTGGAAAGGATAGGAACTTATGTCTTTAGCTTCAACCATTCGGCCAACTGAATTTTTGATTAAATTCTTACATAAACTCTACTACTACTATCCTTAGTTCAGTTTCTTATGGGGAGTTCAATTGTACCACATCAGATGTTTCATTTAAATTCTGGGTGAAGTATTTCTATATAAACCCATACCTCAAACTACATAAATTCTCATATTAAATTAGTGATACCATTTAATTCCAGTGGCACTTCGAGTGCAAGCTGGAATTTTTTAATTGAAGTTTTTATATAAATAAATAATTTAATGGCCAATTAATATTATTAACTGGCTGATTAGGTATTTAATTACAGTTTTTGTTTTAAATGTCGGGTACCCGATCGGGTTTTTCGGGTAGCATATTGCTACCCGAAACCCGACCCGATCTAGACAATCGGGTATCGGGTTTAAACCCGATACCCGATTTAAAACCCGAATTCTCAACCCGATCGGGAAAACCAGATCGGGTCGGGTCGGGTGCCCGAAACCCGACCCGAATGCCCACCCCTACTTATGAGCTTCGCAAGGTATTCTTTTCCGGGCACTTCTCTTTGTGGGAAACCCCTCGACATCGTCTGCCAAGGTGTTGCTGCTACTCCGCCGGCGGTTAGTAAGAACAACACCGGTAATAACGTGGTCTTGGGTAGGAACAACGACGAGAAGGAGGCTTGCCTGGCGGCGCTATCGTCGGAATAGTGATGGGGTCGGGCTGTGGGACATGCTGGCAGGAACGCGACGATCTACGGCGAATCTCTGGGGGTTTTAATGGCCCCGTCGGGGCACTATTGCGGGTCGGGTCGAAGCCCGTGGGTTTGTTCTGGATGGGGATTCCAAAGCTGGAGACGGCGAGGCTGAACACGGCGGTGAAGAGGGCGATTGTGACGGAGGATCTGAGGGGTTTCTATTTATCTTTTTAGTTTTTCCAATTTAGCGACGAATCGTCCATCGGTAATAGGTCGTCTTTTCTACCGATCGGTTTTCATTATTTATTTTTTTTTTATTTTTTTCCCACATTAGCGACGAAAATTCAGTCGCAAAATTCCATCCCTAATCTTTTCGGTGAGTAAGCACACATGTAAGCGAGTCTGGTTCCACGTCAGCGGGTTTGAGTTAAAATACCGGGTCGAGGCGTACATTGTCCTAAAAATGCTTACTTTTCGAAAGTTAAAGTCCCTATATTGCAAAATCGTATAATACATGTCCCTATAATGCCAACCAGCCTAACTTAGGGGACTAAAAAAATAATTAATCCTATAAAAAAATATATATTATTTCTTTATATTTTAATGTGTGTGTAACTTAAAATGAATGTTTAATTGATAAAAGTAGAATTAAAAAGTATACATAAAAAGGAACAATTGATTTGTAAGAATACATTTATAATTCAAGAAGTTTATAATTCAACGACGGTAAAATGATAATATCAAAATAAATTCAAAAGAACTACAAGGATACAATTGACACACCAAAAAACCAATTATTCACACCCGATGTGTGTCTTAAAATATAAGTATATTGAAATTATTTTAAGTTTTAAAATCATAATTTCTACTGTTTAAGATGAAATATAAATTTTTAATATATAAAAATAAAAAAATTAAGAGTGATATGAAAATTACTTAATTAAATAATTATAAATGGAGGACTAAATTGCAAATAATTTATAGACCAAATTGGAGAAGTTTTTATCAACCCCTCACCAATTATATAATAGAATAGATTACAAATAACAGAAAACCGATCACCGAAGAAACTCCAAATTAGCCGCCGACGGCGTAAGATCGTACTTTGACAAATAGTCGGGATTATAAAACTTGCTCAAGTGCCTCATACCTCCGTCGCACAATATCGTCACAATCGTGTGCCCCCTTCCCATTTCCCGAGCCACTTTCACCGCTCCCACGCAGTTCATCGCCGAAGAACTCCCAAGAAACAGCCCATCATGTCTCATCAAATACCTACAATGGACTATGATGATGATGATGATGATGATGATGATGATGTTCAGACAACAAAAAAACAGACAAACGCAAACCTAGACATCTCAACAGCTTCTTTATCAGAGCCACGAAAGGCTCCATCGATGGCGGCCATCTTAAAATTCTCAGTAAGCCTATTGATTCCAATCCCTTCAGTGATGGTGTCGAAAGGGTTCTTCAACCTCTTCCCTTCTGCCTCCTCTCTAGTGTACATCACGCCCCTCGTCACCTTGTTGAACAATCCCGAGCCTGGCGGGTCGATCAGAAAGCACTTGATAGACGGTTTCGTCTCCTATTAAAGGTGGATGTACATCAGCGTACGAATCGATGAATACACTGTTCAGATCACTCGAAGAATGATGATTATAAAGACAGACCTTTAGAAAGCGAGAAACTCCAGCTATGGTTCCACCAGTGCCAGCAGCTGCGACGAAAGCATCGATTTTACCGCCGACTTGTTCCCATATCTCGGGCCCAGTTTCTTCGTAATGGGCACGAAAGTTAGCGAGATTTTCGAACTGATCTGCGAAGAAACCGCCGTGTTCGAATAATCCCTCTGCTCCCGCCCTTCTTGCGATGTTCACAAAGTGATCTCTGTGGGTGATTGAAACGGGCCTAACCCTTTTGACGGTTGCACCGAGGGCTTCAAGAATCTGCGACTGCTCTGCAAAACAGAAAGCAGTAATCGCCTAGAAGCAATGACATGAGAAGGAAGAAATTCAGAGCCAGAAAAGTAAAGAACGAAGATGTACCTTTTCGATAGCTGCATCGTCTGGAATGACAACGTGGCACTTGCATCCATAGGCAGGAGCCACCGTCGCAAGGCTTATGGCAGTGCTGCCGGCGCTACCTTCGGTGACAACTCCGCCGGGCTTCAAAGCTCCGCTTTCAAGAGCCTATGGACGCCAAAGGAAGGTGAAACAGTCGATTTTCTAGGATTGAAGAGCTATTTGCGCCGTTTTACCTCTTCGATGATTTTGACGGCAACTCTGTCTTTAACACTCCCTCCAGGGTTCAAGAACTCGGCTTTCCCCAAAATCTGCGCTGCCTCCGAAAAACGATTGAATAACAAATAATCTGCGAAATTAAAGTTAAAAATTGGCGTACTTCGCATCCAGTAGCTTCGGAGAGGCTATTGATTCTGATTAGAGGCGTGTTGCCGATGGCGGCGAGGACGCCGTTACGGCGCTTCGCTTTTTTCCCTTTGCTCGATTTTGACGACGTAGAAAGGCGATTGGTTAGTATGATGTAGGAGAGTAAGCCTAGAAGAGATATCGCAGTCGTAACGGCGGCGGCGGTGGTCCTCGACGGCGGCGCCATCGTGGCTTGGCTTCCAATTTCTTCTCCTCGCGTTGCTGAAGCGAGTATTTTCAGTGTATGAAATGGGCCGCCAAAATGGCCGTTTTAGGAAATAATTGGGCCTTTTAAAACTAACTTTGGGCTCAGTCAACGTTAAACAAATAATCTCCTTTATTTCACCTTTCAAAAATAGCATTTAATTTAAGGGTAGCCTTCTTCATTTTACCTTTCTAGCCTCTAATTTAAGGGTATTTCGTCATTTTACTTGGTTCCTTGCTATATAGCACGGTCCCCTGGCGGGTACTGCATCTAAGGCTGAAAACGAGCCGAGCCCGAGTATGGCCCGGCCTCGATTATGTGTAAGTGGGCTCGAGCATGGCCCGGCCTCGATAAACCATCGAGCTGCTCGAGCTCGGCTCGAAAAGCTCGGTTCGTCATAAAAAATGTATAATCTATTACATTTAATTATAATAATAATAAAACATATATATTAAAAAGAAAAAGAAAAAGTAAGCTCGACGAGCTATCGAGCCCGCATACAAAAAGCTCGAGCTCGGCTCGATTGTGAAAAGTCGAGGCTCGAAGTCGGCTCGAGCTCGACGTTGACCGAGCTCGAGCCGAGCTTTGACCGAGCTGCTCGCGAGCGGCTCGACTCGTTTCCAGTCTTAACTGCGTCTGACCATCCTTATATGAAAAAATACGTGTTGGGGATTTTAACCCAAGACTTATTACTTGAACGTCTAACTACACAACCATTAAACTACAATAGCCTTCATTTTATGGGTAGCCTTCTTGATTTTACCTCTTCATAGCCTCCAATTTAATGGTATTTTCGTTGTTTTACATGGCTGCTGTATAGCACGGTCCCCTGGCGGGTATACTGTGTCTGACCATCCTTATATAAAAAATATGTATTGAAGATTTGAACTCATTGAACGTCTAACTACACAACCATTAGACTACATCCGCCCCGCCACCCTAAAGTGCTCTGCATTCTAACATATTGATTTTCAATGTGGAGCCCAATTAGTAAGGATGGTCATTTTATGTTTGAACGCCATTTTTTTAACGTTTTATGAAGAACTAATGGATAACTTTAGGAGGGTTGATTTTCGATATAAATAAATAAAAACAAAGTTCATTTTTGAAAAATTGCATGCATCTCCAGGACCCTAAATTTTCTTTATTTAATTATAAACTATAAATTTTGCCTTTGCATGAGAAGTTGACAAGTTACCAACATAGCAATTAATACATATGGTCTATAAGTAATTAACTAAAATTCATATAGCTACGCATCTATAAAATTTTATTCACAATTTCGTACGATGAGTCCAACCATTGTCTAACACGCAAGCTAAATGTGTAATACGTTAAACTGTAGAGATTCTATAGCTTCGACTTTTGACCTATAGCGTAAGAAATTTTGTCGATGCGTAATTTTTGGGACTTGAGGATTTTCGATTTCGCTTATGTTTCTTTTCATGAAGAATGGCTTTTGATCACGGATACATTTCCAATGATTGAGTTATCAGAAATCAAAGCATATGGTTCGTTCGTTTATAGTGTTTGCCTAGAAACGGCGTGCTTCACAAAATAGAGACAAGAAGTAACTTTCAATTACGCTATAATATATTCTTGGGATAATGGGAGGAAACAATGGAGACATATCCTATTACATGACGGATAACTGGTCTAGGGTTTTCGAGTTCAACAACGTTATTAAAGATAAAGGATGAAAGGACAAATAGTTCCTAGGATAGAATCTTCAATGGCAAGTTCATGATGTGTTATTCATATCGTGGTTCCTTTACTATATGAACGGTAATTTTAAAGATCAGTTTCACATCCTTATCTTTGTATGTTCTATTTTCAATGTGCCCTTAAGTCTTCTTCTTACATGTGAAAATTTTCTTTCATGAGTTTGCTGGGGATTTGTACCCATAATGTCTTGGTCTGATCTCTAATAATATGTTATTAAATGATCATTTCACTTAAAGAAACACTTAATCTATGTCAGTCCCTTTTTATTAGTTTTCTTTTTATCAGAAATACGAGCATTGTTATTACATATATTTTTTCCTTTTCTTAGCAGGTTTTGGAGAGATGATATAGATTATGGTGTTATTTTTCATGTCAACACGATCGAGGATGAAATAGATTATAATAGGCCAATAACCAGGAGAACTAATTACATCGATTCAAGGTAAGAGAAAATTAATGATGACGGGTGAAAAAATGGATGGACAATTTTAGGGTCTATTTTTATTTTATTTTTCATCTAATTTAACAAATAATCTCTGACTTCAACAAATTATCTACACAGCTTCCAATTGCTATACTGCTATGGCAAAACCACTACTAGCTCGAGGCGAAACGACATTATTAAAAAGTACGAAAGGCTATAATCTTCCATTATTCAAAAAATAAAAATAAGTTGGAAGATTCTTATGTCTACTGTGTATGCATTGATCTTCGATCCCGTCCTATATTATATTCTGAGCAAAGACCGATGGTTAATAACCTCGGACTATTGTACGTCCTTCGTTCTTTGATCGACATGCAACAGTTATAACTTGACCATTGATAGTACTTGACAAGAAGATAAACTTGGCTTTTTGCATGTGTACTTGAAAAGCAGCTTGTCATTCAGATTACTCGATGTGATTTTTCTTTTTTACGGCTTTAATTTATATATATATATATATATATGAAACTATAACATCGATCATATATATAGCGACGAATCAATCAAGCATATAATGCATATACATCCATGTACAATAAATACATGCATCCCTGAAATTAGTTAAGCGTATGATGATTATTGCATGGTGGTGAAATGATCATGATTATCATAAAAAAGGGCGAAACCGTGTGTTATTTGTCATAGTGTAATTATCTGGGGTTGCTTATCATTTATCAATCGTTTTTTGTGATTTTGAAATTTCCTCATTGTTTAGATTTCCTAAGCATGCTTTGCATGGGTGTAAAAAATCATTTGAGTCCTGTCAACTTCTAAGAAGTCCATTTTTCGCCATCTAACTTATCATTGTCCACAAATAATTATGTTCTATAACTTTCATGAGACTTGTCCATCTCCAAAACTAGTCTGGTTTGTTCATATCGCCCCCACACAATATCTATTATATATATATATATATATATATATATATATTTAAATTTCCGACAAGAAAATATAACTGCTTCAACAAGAACATTAATGGAATCTGTACAGTGTGAAATGGCTATTTACAATAAGTTGCTGAAAATTACAGCAATTGACTATATACTATATATGGTATACTTTGGACATGAATTGCGCGAACATTGGAAAACCCTAATAACACAATGGAATTACTCGTAAATTCGTAATAGAGTGGAGAGGAAACAGGCGACCTTATTACAACAATACATCAAAAAACACACAATAAGTCACACTTTTTATATAATAGGCTTCATCTCATGCTCATTAATTCCCAGTTACTACTCGATACGCAGCTCCCTATATAGAACTAAAGCGATCGATTTATTTGAGAGTCACACACATGGATATTACAATAAAAGGCATGAATTAGGTTGATTTTTGAGTCCATCGAATTAAGAATATACGTTCATATTCGATTCAGCGCCTTCTAGCAGCTGTTTCTCGCTGGCAATTGAAGAACACGGCGTTGACGGGGAGACCCAATTCGTTCTCCTCGGTGAACTTTCGAGTGTTGAATCGATCCCTAGTAATAGGTAGGCTTGTGATTCCAAGTCTCTTCTTCTGCTTAAAGAGAAGGAATGCAAACCTATGTATGCCTATGTTTGGCCTTGGCATCTCATAGCTTACAATTTCGTTTCCTATATATATGTATATGCAGTTTTCGAGATTTATTTAATTTTCTTTATATGTTATGTTAATAAAAGAAAAATAAAATACAAAAGAATGGGAAGGGTTTGCGTACCAAATGAGGTGTTAGTGGTGCCTGGAATGTCTGTGACTATCCTGCGGGTTAATTAAAATAAAAGTGATATGTATGTATATATAACATAAATTGTGTATATTATATTGTTAGCAAGGTGTTAAATTTCTGTTTCTTTTCCGATTTATTACATTTAGTTCATGAATGTGACACCTATATATGCTTACATGCTTAATGTAAACAACAGATTTAGGGCTTCAAATGTTCCCTTCTCTTTTCATTTTTTCTTACTATTATTTTTATTCTTCTTCAATCGAAGTGATCAATATGTAGACATAAACATATAAGAAAATACCAGTGCAAGTGCTCCCTAAGGTATGGATCACTAGGACCTGGGACATCAGGATCTGTCATGATCTGTAATAAAAGAACATATATTGAAGCCGTAATTTATGAAAAAATCATAATAAAAAGCACAAGTGTGTGTGTGTGTGTGTATATATATATATATATATATATATATATATATATTACCAAGGTAAAGAATGATTTCATGTCACCACCAAGAACATCAACCCTAGGTTTAGAGGCAACGGATGAAGGAAACAGTTCATGACCGTTGTAAACCTGCTTGTTTGAGTTGTAAGTGACCATCATTTTCACCGTTGGTGAGAAATAATCCACAATATCTCCGACAACTCGGCTTATTACAAGAGGGTCGGTTGAAACTTTCGACATTTTTTAATATATATGTCGAGATAGAGGGTGCCTGGGAAATGCCAAGAACTTCCGATCGATGGCCGTGTTGCTGTCTGAGTATGGGGTTACAAATCCCATCTACTTATAGTGGAGGATGAGTAGTGGGATTGTATAATTTTACTGAGTTATTTAATGATGAAGATTATGTCGAATAAATTTATGTAATCAAAAGGTACTATTATTCTCTGGGTACATTATTAAGTATAGACATTAGTGTATCTGTCTTGCAACAGATAGAACAAGAGTAAATTTGCATTCAGTCCCTAGTTTGTAGTTTTGGTAATAGTTCAGTCCCTGTCAGATGTCACGTTAGTTTAAAGGACCTAATTATTGAAAATATTAGTTTGAAGGACCAACCTCATGATAAAGGACCTTTCTATCCCTCACATTCGCCAAAATTACACCCATATGCCATCTTCTTCAACAAACGATTGAAGCAAAAACAACCTTCAACGAATACCAAAATTACGGTCTAAAGCCGGCTCAATCTCGACGTTAATGACCAAATAAGGTTAAATCGATGATAATTTCTCATGGGTGTCAATAATCAATGAAAATTTTTTAAGTTTATATTGGAATAATGTATTAAAAGTAGTTCGAAAATCTCGTTGAAACAAGGGGAAATCTTGACTTTATGCTGAACAAGGTGAAATTGATAGTGTGTCTTAATAATCAATGAAATTATTGACGTTAATCGCGATGAAATTTGACGCGGCCCATTATTGAAGCTTTTGCTAATAAAACGCTCGCTAAGTAACAATTTTGCATTCTGGGTAACAGTTTATGTATTCCGGGTAACGCTTTATGCATTCTGGGTAACAGTTCATGCATACTGGGTAACAATTTATGCATTCTGGGTAACACTATGCCGCCTCTTCCAAACGATGAATGCACAAATCACGTTCAACGGAGACCAAAATTTACGAACTAAAAGCCGGCTCAATCTCGACGTTAATGACCGAATAAGGTTAAATCGGTGATAATTTCCCATGGGTGTCACTAATATTTTTTGAAGTTTATAATGGAATAATGTATTAAAAGTAATTCGAAAATCTCGTTGAAACAAGGGAAAATTTGAACTTTAATGACTGAATAAGGTGAAATTGATCGTGAGTCTTAATAATCAATGAAAATATTGATGTTAATCGCGAAGAAATTTGACGCGGCCCATGATTGAAGCTTTTGCTAATAAAACGCTCGCTAAGTAACAACTTATGCATTCTGGGTAACAATTTATGCATTCCGAGTAACACTTTATGCATTATGGGTAACAATTTATTTACTCTGGTTAACAGTTCATGCAATCTGGGTAACAATTTATGCATCTGAGTACACTATGCATTCTGCATCGCCCAAATGGCATAAATCTGGGTAACAATTTATTTTCGATCTAGAATTCAAATGACCTTGATTCAAATTCCTGTGAATATCTAACTTAATTATGTATACTTTTATTCTTTAAGTTCTTTTCGCTAATACCAAATCGATAACCCCCAAATTAATCGAAGAAATCGAAGACGAGCAGCGACGACGAGGATGTTACAATTTGATGCTATATGTATCTGATACTTATGTGTAAGATGTTTCTTTTGAACAAACTTTGCTTCTGTTGCTGAAAATGTATGCATGATTCCTGCAGTAACAGTTTAACACTGATCAAAAACAATTAAAGAGGAGAAAAAAAACAGAAAATGATACGTAGGTAACAAAGGAACACAACACGAGTAACAGAATACATAGTCAAAATAACAATTTAATATGTACTTAGTTTACTTTATGATTTTTATTTTTGATATTGCAAACACGCTACATTCACTAAAGTATATAAAATTACGAAGTTTTAGATTAAATATACTAGTTTAGGTTGTGATTTTCGTGGAGATTATGTTGGCATTGAAGAAGTTGAAGTATATAGTATGGAAAACAAGTAGCACTCTTCTTGAAAGGATGATCATGCTCCTAAGAAATCGATTCTACTTACTCAAAACGTTGCGGATATAACTATTAGTTGTTTATTACAATCCAGATGGTCGACCTAGCATAAATGATTCAACAACAATAATGACATCTTCGATTAATCTTAAATGTAAACTCTATGTTGTTTACTGATTTCATGCAGTAACAGTTTAAGAATGATCAGCAACAATTAAAGAGAAGAAAATAACAGAAATTGATATGTAGGTAACAGGGAAACACAACACGAGTAACAGAATACGAAATAACAATAACAATTTAATATGTAATTAGTTTACTTTATGATTTTCAAATTTTATACTTCAAACACGTTACATTCACTAAAATATATCAATTTACGAAGTTTTAGATAAAAATATATTAGTTTAGGTTGTGATTTTCGTTGGAATTGAAGAAGGTGAAGTATATAGTTGGAAAACAAGTAGCATTCTTCTTGAAAGGATGATCATGCTTCTATCAAATTGATTATACTTACACAAAACGTTGTGGAAATGAACTATTAGATGTTTATTACAATCCAGATAGTCGACCTAACAAATGACTCGACAAAATTAATCACATCTTCAATTAATCTTAATCACAAACCCTATGTTGTTTACTGATTTCATGCAGTAACAGTTTATCAGTGATCAGCAACAATTTGAAGAGGAAAAGATAACAGAAAGTAATATGTCGGTAACAAGCAAACACAACATGAGTAACAGATTACATAGTCAAAATAACAATTTAATATGTATTTAGTTTAGTTTATGATTTTCAAATTTTATACTTCAAACACGCTACGTTCACTGAACTATGTCAATTTACGAAGTTTTACATAAAAATATATAAGTTTAGGTTATATTTTAATCAAAAATCCTAATTCACAAACTATAATAATTCTGGTAACATATAAACATATAACCAGTAACAGTTTTACACATATCGGGTAACAGATAATCTACGTTTGATTTTATTTAGACTCCCGCCCAAAATTCATCTCATTCTGGTTTTCCCGGCCAAAATTTCACCAATAATTTAGTAACAAATTTAGTCAACATAGTAACAGAAGCGCATATACTAGTAACAGATCCCGAGAATTTTACAAATCGGCCAAAACGAAAAAAATACACCCAACAATTAATTACAGTTAAATAACAGGTTTGGCAGACATAGTAACGAGTTTCGCAGACTGAGTAACAACTTTGATGACAGTAAAAATATACCCAAATTATCAGGATCGACCGTATTTTTGCGAAATTAAAAGGTAAACGTCGGGCGAACGAGCAAACAATGTGCCGCATCGAGCTTCCCATACTATGGGTGCTTCGAATTGATACATATTAGATGTAATCGTTGCCAAAAACCGCTTTGATTTCATCTTATTTTCGCAAATTGGAACAGTACACATGGTAACAATTAAGTTAATTTTAATAACGGTCTCGACAAAACTAGTAACGATTTAGCACAACGGGTAACAGATTTGACACTGCGAGTAACAGTTTGAACACAGTAAAAAAATATCCAAATTATTGGGGTCGGTCGTATTTTTGCGAAATTAAAAGATGAACGTCGGACGAACGACCAAACAATGTGCCGCTCCGAGCTTTCCATGCTATGAGTACTTCGAATTTATAGATATTACATGTAATCGTTGCCAAAAACGGCTTCAACTTCATCTTACTTGCGCAAATTCGAACACTATAATTGGTAACAATTAAGTTCAATTTAATAACGGTTTTCATAGACATAGTAACAAATTTCACGCAACAGGTAACAGATTTGGCACTTCAACTAACAATTTGGACACAGTAAAATATACCCAAATATTGGGGTCGTTCGTATTTTCACGAAATTGAAAGATGAAGGTCGGACGAAAGAGCAAATAATGAGCCGCCCCGAGCTGCCCATACTATGGGTACTTCGAATTTGTACGTACTAGATGTAATCGGTGCCAAAAATTTCTTTGATTTCATCTTATTTCGCATATTAGAACCCTAAATAGAAAGATAAAAACGCATACACATCTTATTGCTTCGTCAATACCACAATACATCCTACATTACACGCCGAAATTGGTTGGTTAATGGGCATCCGAAATTTCGAACCTCGATTCACTGTAATAACGAGATTCGTAAATAAATATTCTGCCGATAACAATTTTCTGCATCGTAGTAACAGATAAGGTATGGAGAATAACATTTCGTTGGACGTTTATAACAATATAATCTTAAAGCATAACAAAAAGTCGCCGGAAAATAACTATTAGTTCAGTATGTTGGGAGGGGTATTTTCGTCAATACATAGTTTTAATCCTTATCTCTGCAATTTTCAAAAAGTTGGTCCTTTAAACTAATTTCATCTCTGACAGGGACTGAACCCTTTAGAAACTTACTAACTGGGTCCTGAATGCAAATTTACCCATAGAACAAGGGTTGCAGTGATTAAGAAAAAATAAAAACAAACTTTTGCAAAAGGCGAAGGTGATTTGACGTTAATTAGAGGGCTGTGTTGTTTTATAGAAAAGGAGTTGAAGAGACAGAAAAAAATAAAATAGAATATCTAGGACTGCGTGTAGTTAACTATCAAGAATTAATAATCATAAAAAAATTTAATCAGAAAAAGGTATTCCCAAACCTCTGTTGGATTCTAATTTTACTTACTGTAGAAATGACAACTTGTTCATATAGAATATGCTTATAAATATTAATCCACCCCATTAATGCCAATGCGCAATCTTTATTTCTCAAGCCCAATACTTGAAGCTATCTGCGATATTTTACTCATCTGGACAGTAATAAAAAAATATATGAACTTATGAGTCTGGTTCTAATTATAATGCCATATCATTAAGATTTTTTTTTCTAAACATTAATTGAATACATTAAATTTAAGACAAGCATGCCCATCGCTCTTACACATACACGAAACAGATAGGTTTTGTGAAGGTAAACCCTCAGACAATAACTGCTGGAGATGTGCTTTTTGCTAAATGAGGTAATCACCTTTGGCATTTTTAGGTATAAAATAAGGTAAGCTTTTGGTAATGTGCATGCAAGTATTTAGAATATTTCTAGAATAAGTAACGTAGTTTCCCAAATTTTTCCACTTACGGATAGAATAATAACTAACGAGTCGATCATCGCATTCATACGTGAGAGGAATCCGACATTATAATTTAGACCATCTAGAATTGTTTTTTCTTTTTATCGAAATATAAGGCAATTTTGCGGGTTGTGAATTGATTTTTGTCTTTACGATTCCAATATTATACATGTAATGTAATGTATATTTTCTCATGGTGTTTTTAATATGAAATAGTCACATCCATGAAAAGAAATATTTACTATTCCGCTTCTATATTATTCGCCAGCCATTAACTAAAGTAGCACTAAGTGGCTTATTTACAACCAAGCTTTAATTTAATTTTTAACTAGTACCATAGCTTTCCGGTGAATTTTATTCAATAATAAATTTTAAAATCGACTAATTTGGTGTGTCGTGTATCACTTATATTGGATCGTCGATCTCAAAGCTTGGACCATTACAACTTGTAACTCAAACCTTTTCCGAGTTATCACTGGCTTTGATATTTATTTATTTAACTTTCGGACACGTTTTTGTTTTTACCCAAATGTTTGCGTCGATTACATTATTGCTTCCTACGGAGGTTGACCACGAAAGAAGAAGGGGAAAGAAACTAAATAAAAATTTAATTTTAGCTAACTGTGGCTGGGTTATTCCTACACTTACATGCATGCACACACTATGACGATATTAGACAATTTAAAAAAATAAAATAAACAGACGATATATAAGTAAGCTTAATGTAGTGTTAAATAAGTCAAAAATAAACCTTTGTACTGTTGACTTTTCAACATCACACATGTGAAGGAACGTGGAGGAAATCATTTTGGTTTTTCATTCTTCCAACGACGCATGCACATACGTATTTGAAGCCAAAGGTCTCCTATAAAAAGCCACATAGTTCATAGATGAAAGAACACCCCAAATTAGATTGAGAGAGAGCGAGGAGAGAGGGGGAGAGAAAATGAGAAGGAAAAAGAAAAAAGAGAAATCTTATCCGGGTGGATAAGGGTGAGATCGGGTGTAGTTTTACTGGAGTAATTGAGAGTGGGTACAAAAACATTATCCAGGTGGGTAAGGGGTCTCGGGTTTTGGGTTTAAACACGAGCGTTATTTTGTACGTGTAATATTTTCTTCATATAGTTAAACTATTCTCTCTCCGTGGATGTAGACGGTACTGGCCGAACCACGTAAAAATCCTGATATTGTTCCGGTGTCATTTCGGCTTTAATTAATATCCCAATAAATTATCGCGGGGTCCAAATACAACAACCGCTGGCCCGAAATTAAACATTTACTGTTCAACCCCAACAAGTGGTATCAGAGCAAAACCCTGCTGGTATTCTGAGTATGCTCTGTGGTTGCAGTTGCGTCTGAACTTCCACATAAAAAAAAGATACAAAAGGGATTATGGATCGGGGGGAGCAGTGTCAGAGCTAGATTCAATGAGGTGATGCCCTGTGCTGAAGAAATAATGGTACAAGATGGTTATCGTTGATAGGATGCTCGGTGTCGGGTGGAGCTTGTGCGGCGGTGGAGTATTGGCGAGTTATGGCAATATTGCTGCGAGGCAGGTCGCTAGCCTTTCCTGAGAATTATCT
This sequence comes from Craterostigma plantagineum, assembly GCA_027422505.1. NCBI lineage: Eukaryota > Viridiplantae > Streptophyta > Magnoliopsida > Lamiales > Linderniaceae > Craterostigma > Craterostigma plantagineum. The sequence goes on from JAPQWV010000118.1 coordinate 683,314, forward strand.
GATCAATACTATTTAGGCTGGGCTATTGAATCTCTGCAAGGATAATAACGGCGGATGACAACAAAGTACGGCAATTTGATGGTGCGGGAGGTTTCACTCAACGACATAGAAGAGTGAAGGATGTGCTCGTTTGTCGAGGCTGGGTGATAAGCTTTGATGAAAGACGAGGAAAAGTCAGAGTAAATGACGAAAGATTTGGGGTCATGATGTGTCAGAGAGGAAGAAGTAAGTCCCTATTGCTTCTTACCTCGCTTCCTGATTCGGGTGATAATTTGGTCACAACTATCTAGTACGAGCCAGTGAAGTAGTGGATGGTGGAGTCAACTCTTTTGGAGAGGAGGCGGCCAAATTATGGTGATAGTCGGGCATTGGCTATACACAGAGAGTCGTAGGTAGAGGAAGGTGACACGCCAGGGGATTTAGAGACAGCAGCAGGTCCAAATCCAAGTGGCGGGAAGGGCATGTGATGCTATATGTGTGGCGAGTCGGGACACATCAGGAGCACTTGTTAGACTTGAAAAAGGTAGGACAGGCGGCTAGAAAATTCCACATGCGGGTAGCACACGGTTCATCTTAGAGACGTTATCAGGAAGAAGGATATTAAATTCGAGTTTGCTCCAAGAGAATATTTTGATGCGTTCCGAAAAATGCGAACGGTTTTTCGATCTCCATGGGCCGATGGATATCATTGTGTTGTTCGGTGTGTTGGAACGGGGAAGATCAAAATCGTTGGTGGAGCGGTGCGCATTTTGGGTGGTGTGACGTTGTCTCAAAGTTGCGTAGAATTTAATATTCTTGAGCAAGTCAGATTCCAGGACTATGGAGTTTTCATAGAAGGGGGAGTCTGGAAAAATCACACATGGCGGAAATGGTCCTACCAAAGGGAGAAGAGTGCAAAGGTTTTGTATCGTCTGAACGTGAGTATGATATATAATACTCAGACTTCGATGGGTTCACGAAAATCGCGCGTGTGGTATAAAGGCAGACGATCGTGAGAAGGGAAGTCCTGCTGGAAAAGGAGTTACATCGAAGTCCCACTTCAGAATCGACGGGCAGAGTCAGTTCGACAGCTGTACGTAGGATTGGCCGCAGGGAATCAAGTGGATAGGACTGGAACTCCTGATTCAGATTATGTGTAGGTGCTACAAGGAAGGCCAAATGGACGTTGAAAGGGGGGAGAATTGTTGACTTTTCAACCTCACACATGTGAGGAACATGGAGGAAATCATTTTGGTTTTTCATTCTTCCAATGACGCATGCACATACGTATTTGAAGCCAAAGGTCTCCTATAAAAAGCCACATAGTTCATAGATGAAAGAACACCCCAAATAGATTGAGAGAGAGAGAGGAGAGAGGGAGATAAAATGAGAAGGAAAAAGAAAAAAAGAGAAATCTTATCCAGATGGATAAGGGTGAGAGCGGGTGTAGTTTTACTGGAGTAATTCAGAGTGGGTACAAAAGCATTACCCAGGTGGGTAAGGGGTCTCGGGTTTTGGGTTTAAACACGAGTGTTATTTTGTACGTGTAATATTTTCAAATATAGAAAACTATTGTCTCTCCGTGGATGTAGGCGGTATTGGCCGAACAACATAAAAATCTCGGTATTTTTTTGGTGTCATTTAGGCTTTAATTAATATCCCGATAAATTGTCACGGGGTCCAAATACAACAACTGCTGGCCCGAAATTAAACATTTGCCGTTCAACCCCAACATGTACGTCGTCAGTCCCGTCGTCCATCGTCTGAGCAGCCAAGATTTTGTCTTTCACGTTCAAGTTGAGGATAATCACATGAACCGACGTTGGAGGGGTAATTCAGTAATTTCGTTGGGCATCGGTTTAAGTTAGGGTTTCTTTTCCCACAAGAAAATTTCTAAGTCTAATCTCCGACTAAGTTAAGTATATATGAGTCCGATATTAACTTCATTTGTCGGCTTGATCAGTATCAGAATAAATTTCACTATTCTGTACATCCAACGACAGTGGAAGAGTTCAATTTAAATCGAACCCTTAAAATCATAGTCTGGAATATCAACAGCTGATGCTTGATATGTCCCCGTAGAACGATCATCTTGAGTTATTAGGAGATGGGCATCATTTTAATTTGATTAACAATTTCACAATTTCACGTGAGAAGTGACACGAAAAAAGAAAAAGAAAAATGGAAACTCCGATAGTTGTCAGCTTTTGATTTTTAAAAAATGTGGTTATATTAAACGATTGCTTGCACATTTGTAAAGAAGTGTCTTGGATAAGTTCTTGATACCAATTGACGAGTTTATGTGCATAGAAGTACAAATTGTAATTAATAATTATTTGTTTTCGGACTTTTCTTTTGTCGCCTTCAGTGCACCATCACATTATACGTATCTAGACCCGTCAATGGGCCGGGCCGGGGCGGGCTGACCCGCCGCCCGCCAAAGCCCGCTGTTTGGCGGGGCGGGCTGGCCCGCCATGTGGCGGGCCTTCAAAACTGAAGCCCAGCCCACCCCGCCAGCGGGCTGCGGGCCTGGCGGGCCGGCCCGCCCGCCTTAATATTTTTTGTAGACATTTTTTATTTAAACTTTTTCATTAATAAAGAATTTATATATAATTATGATATTTTAATATACATAATTATGTATTAATTAATAAATGCATCATTAATTATTTAATTATAATATTTAAATATATATTGATTATGTATTAATTAATAAATGCATCATTAATTATAAATGAAATCATTCATTAATTCCTATATTTAAATAAATATATATTTAATATATAAAAAAATTAAAAATATATATATGGCGGGCCAGCCCGCCCCGCCCCGCCTAGCCCGCGGTCCGCGCGTGCTAGCCCGTTTAGGCCCGCTTTCTGGCGGGCCTTAAAAATCCCAGCCCAGCCCGCCCCAAAGGTAGGGCGGGGCAGGCCGGCCCGTGGGCCGCGGGCCATTTTGACAGTTCTATACGTATCGAATTGAACTCGACTTGTACCCCTATAATGAATTTAATTCCTCTCAGGATACATTACATTAATTACAAAAGTGAAAAGTCGTGTCCACAAAAACATTATCAGCCTCTAAAATAAGTTATATAGGCGTAGAAATGAAACTTCACCACATAAAGGATATCTTTCTATTATGTACATATGACTTATTATATATAGTGCCAATATAATCCTTCATGAAGCTAAATAGATCATTGCATTTAAACAGCCCATTTATTGTCGTATTTGGTATGCAGTTGCCGTTATATGAGCAACAACTAATATACATATATATTTATTTATTTCGATAATCATTTATTATGCTTCTTATGCATCTTCTTCTTCGTTCATAGGCCCTCGAATCTCTGACAATTCACCCAAAGGCCAAAGTACTATATGGATTTCATGGAGACTTGTTCTTCATGGCTCTCTCCATCGGTGGTAATAATAAATAGAGTAGGGGAAATTCAAAATGCATGCAATAATGCACATTCATATATTAATATTTTCTTCTCTATGTTTCTTCTTTTTCCCCCCGTTTTTTCACAAATCACAGTTACACTAATGAATCGATTGTTTTTATTTTCTCAAGTGTTGCGTTTGAGCGGCAATTTTTCGGGCCCAGCAGAAGGTTTTTTGGACTCGCGACTTGTTGGGACAGTATAAACCCGAAATGACACCGAGAAAAAACACAAAATTTTTACGTGGTTCGGCCAATACTGCCTACCTCCACGGAGAGCAACAGCTTTACTATATTGAGAATATTACACCTTACAAATTAACACTCGTGGAAACCCAAATTCGAGACCCTTATCCACTCGTATAATGTATTTGTACCTACTTCCAACTACCCCAGTGAAACTACACTCGCTCTCACCCTTATCCACCCAAAGTTGGATAAGTTTTTTTTTCTCTCACTATTCTCTCTCTCTCTCTCTCTCTCTCTCTCTCTCTCTCTTGTTAATTGGATGATCTCTTACATTGAGCAAGCAAGCCTATTTATAGGCACTGAAGGAGCAAAAAAAACGTCATTGCTTAGTTAAGAAGAAATATTCAAATTGATCTCCTATTGCTTTGTTCTCCATGTTGAAAAGTCAACAATTCTCCCTCCTTCACAACATCTACGTCTTCTTCATAGAGTACTCCAGCGTGAATGAGAGTAACTCGTTCGTAAATACCACTAACGTTCATTGGCCTTCTTTGTACCAGCTACACGTGTCTGAATCAAGAATTTCGGTCCTACCCACTTTATTCAGTAGCGACCAATCACGTGTGCATCTGTCGAACTGACTCTAATCGTCGATTCTGAAGAGGAACTTCGATGCAACTTCTCCAGCAAGACTTCCCTTCTCACTATCGTTTGCATTCCACTACGCAATTTTCTTGAACCCATCGAAGTCAGAGTATTATGTATGATACTCCCATCGAGAGATACAAACCTCCACGCTCTTCTCCCTTCAGTAGGACCTTTCCGCCACATGCGATTTTACAGACTCTCTCTACTATGAAACTCACATATCCCTTGGAATCTAACTGACTCAAGGATATTAAATTCCTGTGCAATTTTGGGACAAAGATCACACCACACAAAGTGCGCAATGCTCCGTCAACCATTTTGATTTTTAGCGTTCCAACACCTCGAACATCGCGACGATATCTATCATCCATGGAGACTGAACCCCTACGTATTTTCCGGAATGTATCAAAATATTTTCTCTCGAAGCAACATGGTACTTCGACCCCGAATGTAATATCCATTCATCCTGAGAACGTGTGTCATCATTGGAGACTGTGAGAACGTCTCCAAGACAATCTTCTGCTATTATTGTTGCAGAATTTCCCTCACAACTCCTGTCCTTTTTCTAAGTCGGACAGTTTCTCTTGATGTGCCCGGCTCACCACACTTGTAACACACAATGCCTTTCTTCTCATTCTTTGATTTGTACCTGCTGCTACTTCCAAATTCCCTGGCGTGGAACCTTCCTCTACGATTCTCCTTGTGTATAGCCAACATCAAATTTTGGCTATCCCCATAATTTGATCGTTTCATTTTTTCATGCGCCAAGAGATTGTACATCCATCATCTTCAGTGCCGTCTTTCCGTACAAGATGGTTGTGACCTAATTATAATAAGAATCACGAAACAAGGTAAGAAGTAAAAGGGCTTTATCTTCTTCCTCTAACTTTACATCAACTTTTATAAGTTGGTCCACAAGTCCGTTGAACATGCTAATATGATCCATGAGATTTCCACATTCCTCCATCTTCATTCGGTACAACTCCTGCTTCAGATTTAACTTTGTGGCTAAGTTTTTTCCCGAGATGCAACTCCTCCAACTTCGCCCTCAAGGCTGGTGCAGAATCCTCATTAACGATATTATTAATAATGTTATCCGCAACGTACAACGGATTGTGCTGACACATCGTGACCCCAAGCTCTCAGTCTTATTTCGTCATTTCTCCGGCTTTGCCGCGTCACATTCAAAGCCTTAGCCAGACCTTGGTGAACAAGTATATCCTTCACTCGTCTCTGCCACAGAGTGTAACTCCCCGTACCATCAAATTGCCGCACTTTGAAACTGTTTTCCGTCGCCGTTTCTTGGCTCGACACTGGCTCCCCCGTAACGATAAACCTTCTTGATATCTTTTCTGATGTGGAAGATCAGACAAAGCTGCAACCACAGAGCATACTCAGAATATCAATTAGGCTGATCTTGATACTCACAGATGAAGCAACAGTAACAACAAACATCTTGATCGTCCTCCTTCGCTTCGGATCAAATTCCTCCAATTTCTCCATCCATTTCTCCACATGTGATCAGATACCAAAAAATCCATTTCTACCTGTGATCAGATACTCATTTCCGGATAGCATGACCACATTAATGGAGAGAGTGGCGACCCCATGCAGTTACACTAATTGTAAGTAAGCATGTACTATTTTACCCTTACTATCTAGTATAAATAAAACCTCCTCATTCGCGCCTGTCAATCATCCATCATTTCAGTAAAATGGCATCAGTAAGAGCGTGCATTGAAGCTGCGATTAATAATGAATGGCTTCAGAACAAAATTGATACCCTACGCGATCAAATTGTCTACCTCAACTATCAAATTATCTACCTCACTCGTAGAGTTCAGAGCTACATAGTTCTTAACGGATTTTTGAACTTTATCATTGGAGTACTGGTGCTAGTTGACGGTCAAGATAGCAAACCAAATACAGTTCTACGTGACTCAATGATGATCATCCTATTTCCGTTGAGGTACGAATCAGCTCTTAAGAATTTAGGATGTTGTATACTTTTGTTGTTACCTTATTCAGAGTTATCGTACTGCTATTAGGTATGTTTTTAATGTAACTCCTATATGCTTTTATCGTAACCTTATTCAGAGTTATCGCAATGCTATTATGTATTTTTTAATGTTACTCCTGTATGCTTTCGTTGTAACCTTATTTCAGAGTTATCATACTGATATTAGGTATTTTCTTAATGTTACTTCTGTATCGTTTGAGTTGTTGCATAGGTATTTTGTTATATTAGTATGTGTTTGCTTTTCATTATTTTATGATTCTTCAAATATTTGAAATTGTGAGATTTGGCTGAATATTTTCCAATAACATAGATTCTATATTGTTCATCGTATTAATCAACTCAAACTAACAACATGGTTTCAAGCCGCACAGTGCTTTTATGGTTCAAGGTTGGGGCAGAACCCATGGTTGTTACTGCCTTGGTTTAGTTCACTACAAAAGAAGTTTGGGCACTACACTGGTGCCTGGGTATGGAGTGCACCCTCTTTTAGAGTCATTCATGGTGGCCACTTTAGGTATATTAGTTACTTTTGATATGTGTTTATAATGAGTTTTGACTTACTACGTCTGTAATGAATTGTAGATGAATATCTTGCCATTGAGCAGCCGGCCTAAATGGCTGCTTTCGGTGCTGAGCTGATGTAGAATGACTATTGATGTGTCTTCTTACAGGTTATTCAGATTAAGCAATGGTCTTAGCCAGGCCAGGAACCGTCACCCCTGCTTATTTTATTTTTTTAATAGCGTTTGGGTGACGGTTCTTATCCAGGAACCGTCACCCATGCTTATTTTATTTTTTAATAGGTTTGGGCGACGGTTCTTAGCCAGGAACCGTCATCCATGCTTATTTTTTTTAAAAATTTTTTCTGTGCCCCAAAAATATTTGGGGAAGAAGATATGTTTAAGTAAGGGGTATGGGCGACAGTTCTTAACAAAAAATTTCGTAACCGTAGCCCAGATGAAGATTTAAAAAAATTAAAAGCCTTGGGCAATGGTTTTTGGTATCAATGTAGAAACCGTCACCCAAATTCATATTTTAAAAATATATATAAAATAAAAATTATATAGGCGACGATTTTTAGAGAGGAAACAGTCGCTGGAGGCTTTCGACAATTATCGGTGACGGTTTTCGACTAGAAACCGTCGCCTATGACGAACAAAAATTTAAAAAAATTACGAAAGTTCCACCGTCGCCGAAAGTTCTGTGGCCTATTTATCATTTTCTAGTAGTGTTGGCTCTGATACCACTGGTAATTTTTCGGGCCCAGCTGAAGGTTAGTTTTGGAACCACACTTGTTGGGACAATATAAGCCGAAATGACACCGAGCGAAACACAAGATTTTTACGTGGTTCGACCAATACCGCTACCTCCACGGAGAGTGTAACATCCCGTCCGATACCGAGTGTTACTTGTAACATCCGTTCCTACCAGGACCTGTGGGGTTGGGCCCACCATACTATGATTGATAGTCTGACCCTACTGTATCACTACTTAACCTTCCAGCATGCTTTGTCCTCACTCACGCACCTGGGGCAAACTTCCTAGGGGGTCACTCATCCCAAGATTTTCTCAAGTCAGCACGCTTAACTTTGAAGTTCTTATGGATGGACTCCCGAAAAGTCGATCTTGGTGATATGAGTAGTACTATAAATTTTTTTACACGATTCTTAGCCTGACACGCCCATGCATGTTAGTCTCAGGATCCCCCCTCATTCGGGTGTGGGATCGGTTCATTCATCTACCCCTCCGCCTAGAACTCTGCCAGGAGTCGCTCCTTGTCCATGCACCTCTCTGTATCGGCAATCATTCCCCGCCCTCATCGGCCCCGTGCCTCATAGAGAGCACCAGCTGTACTATATTGAGAATATTACACCGTAAAAATTAACGCTCGTGTTTAAACCCAAACTCGAGACCTCTTATCCGTTCAGATAATGTATTTGTACCTACTCCTAACCCATTACAAATACACTCGCCCGCACCGTTATCCACCCGAAGTTGGATAAGTTTCTTTTCTCTCACTATTCTCTCTCTATCTCTCGTTAACTTGGTGATCTCTTACATTGAGCAAGCAAGCCTATTTATAGTCACTGAAGGAGTAGAAAAAACGTCACTGCTTAGCTCATAGGAAGAAATATTTGTTAGGGATGTGCCCTCGGAATGCCATTCGAGGATGTAATGAATAGGGCATGTATTTAATAATCGATGTATTATTCGCTATGTATTTGAATAATGTATTCTTATACTATGAATGGAATTTATATTTATTATTTATTCTTTGAAAGGCATATTATTTATTTACCTATTAAGTCTTACTAGGCATCCGGTGAGACGGTAAATAAATAAATCCCATATATCGTGAGTTTAGTCACTGATTCTCATGGGATGAGAGAGGGGCACCGGTGAGCTATTATTCTCCGATATTAAATTAGTCCATAAGTCTTAGACCTTAGTAGGGTGACTGAGCGTCAATTATGAATTATTTATTGACGACTCTTATATGGTTGTGCCAATCATTCGCTTGGGAAGCGGGAGGTCGTAACATTGGTATAAGTTGAATCAGGGGATTGAATTGTACTTGGACACGTCTCGCAATCGACGATCACATGGACCTTATCGTTACTCTGGGTAGCGTCAATGATCGATCGATTGACTATAGTAGTGTGCGTGGACCTTACACTGAAGGGTCTTTGATGGAGTTGACTTTGGGGTCTTGATTTGTCACTAGTATGATAGGCCCATCTTGTTTGGGGACGAACATAGGTCGGCAGCGACATGCGGTCTTGACAACAAAGGGTAACTGCCGTGCTTAGACTATCGTGAGGGATTCACTGTCTCGTTAGTAACCGAGATATATGTCCTATGTATATTCGGGGACGGGAAATTACAAAGTCTTCGGCCGAAGCTATAAACTGACTCACGTGGGACGTGGGGAGCAGTTTAGTAATTTCGTCAGTCACGAATTAGTCATAGAGTCGAGTCTAGTGAGTTTGACGTAACCATGACTCTCACTCGAACGGGATATTTGTGAAAGGTCTATACGTACGACAATAATCTATAGTCGGTTCGTAGATCGAAGATCATGCTCAACAACGGATCTATTCGGTACCGCGGGATTGGCTAGGCGCTTACCGAATTCTTGGATTCCTCCCTTGCCGGGTTGAGACGAACCAAGAGAGTCGGGCTTAAAAATGATCACTGTGATAGTGCCTAACTATTAGGAGATGTAAATAGATTTAACAGTCTTAGAGATGTTAATAAAAATGTTGAATACAAGTTTTAGAAACTGTATTTATATGGATGTAAATTCACTGAACAAAGGGATGAAGAATGAGGCATAAATAGGGTACACAACGATGAGCGAGGCTCGTCACGGTCGTGAACCCTGTCTGCAAAGTTGCAGTAGCTTAAAAATTCATATCTCACAATCTAGACCTTAGATTGAGAATTCCTTTGGTCAGAATCAAGATTGGTGAGTCTTTTAACTATGGTTAAAATTTCTGGGCAATCGAACATCGTTTACCCCTCGATCGGATCGAAATACGAAACCCTAAGTGTGTTTGAGTTTCTAGTAAATCTAACACACTAAAACACATCTTAATAAAACATTCTTTACTTCCTCTAGCCATCCTTGGGGAGGTGAAGTTTGTGGTACGTCACGGGATCGGCGTGACTCTCTTCGGCACAGTTCGTGAGCTACGGGAGCTAAGGATCTTCGCGACGAGGGTAAGATCCCTATTCTTTTATCCGTGTCATACGTGCATTTTCTTTATTTAACCGAGTATCCTAGGGAAATCGTAAGGGGAACCCGGGAAAATTTTTAAATTCCACTGCGTCCGGGGCGAGGCCTCGGGTCACCCGGGGTTTCCCAACAGTGGTAACAGATCCATAGGCTCGGTTCTAAGAAACGACATAAACGAGTCCGAAACGCTCGGTTGTGCAAGTCACTAAGTCGCTCGAGCGTCATAGCATGAGTTGTACTTAGTTCGAGTTTGTAAATCGAGTGCTCGCTTGGTCGGAGTTCGCCTGGTTGCGAGCGGTCCGACGTAGCGTAGCAACGTGGAGAGAAAACCCTAGTGGAGTCTCCTCACGGTTCGTAACTTGACACTGGGCTCGTAAGTCTAGGACTAGCCCAAATTTTGTTCCGGTTTCTTTGAGCGTTTTGTTGTCGTGAACGTGTTTATGTTGTATGCATGTATGTATGACACGTATTACGACATCGGCGTGGACTTAGGCTTTATTTCCGGGTGATATGTTAAGGGTGACAAGGTTCCCCCCCGGTTTGTAATTTATTCGTTGATATACGGGTTGTCCGGGACAAGCGATCCCCCGTTTTGTACTTTAGTTAATATTTAGAAAAATTAATTTTTGTACGATGGCCGTACGAGTACGACACGGGTCCACGAGAAGGCTGTTCGAAGACTTGGAGGTCGTTCGAAAACATAGTGCGTAGCTGAAGAGAAGAGATGTAATTTTATAAAAATAAATGTAGTAGAGTAGAAATAGTCCACGCAGACGGTCTTATAGGCAAACTAGGTTTACCGCGAATACTTGCATGTTTGTTTGACGTTACGTGCGTGTTGTGCTTATGTGTGTGAGACATATTCTCCCGGTTTGACTAAATACTAAGTGGGTAAAGGGACGGAGTTCCTGTCTTCTATCAAGCTCGAAACCATTGCGGCTTGAGTGTTATGTGCGGTTTGTTCCGAGTTATCGGCGCCAATCATCTCACTCTTGTTGTAGTTGGTCCGGGTGCGTTAAGACAATAAAGTCAAGCTCATTATTGAAACGACTTGGGTATATGTGCGGCTTGTTCCGATTTATCGGCGCCAAACATTTCACTCTCGGCGTGGATATTTTGGGTGATTGTCTAAACGCCGCTCTCCGAAACATATTCACGCCTTATAAAGAGTTATCATACGGGCGGGAATTTCTAAATATTAAGATTGAGCCAGACGTTTATAGGTCACACTTAGACGGTTATTTCCCAATTATTCCTGTTAGGATGAGGGTTCCTGACCGGAGACAAAGTTGTTGAAACACTCATGAGATGTACTCGTGTAAGACATGGGTTCATCTATGGGTTCGTGTGGGACACGGCGCCGTCCGAGTTATGGGCCAACAAACTGTTAGGTTGAGGCTCATTTCAGCGGAGCGGGGAAATCAACTCCACTATGAAACTATCGACGAGGTTTCCGAAATCTCTATCGGGAGAATGGGATTTTGAGAAAAACAGTGGGAGTCAAGCCAAATTGTTAAAGTCCTTATTTGTGCTTGTAGAATAATACGTTGACCCCTTCAATGCTTTATTTTTCTGCAGATTGTTTTCTTTCTTGTTTGTATACAAAATGACGTCACCATTCAATTTACTGGTCACGCAAAATCATTTGGAGGGTCCAAACCTTTCGGACTGGCTCCGTAACTTGAGGATAGTCCTCACTCTGGAACGCCTAGAGTATGTCCTTGAGGGACCCATACCACTTGAACCCCAAGAGGGTGTGAGTGAAGCTGACAGGGAATATTATGCCAAATGGATGGTTGATAGTGCCCGTGTCAAGGCTTATATGTTAGCTGGGATGAATAATGATCTGCAGCGCCGGCATGAGGGTATGCAAATGCGCGAGATATTGATCCATCTGAAGGAGTTGTACGGCGAGCAGTCGAGATCGTCTCGATATCGTGCTGCCGACAATCTCTTTCATACCAAGATGACTAAGGGCGTAGATGTCGCAGCACATGTGCGTAAGCTCATTGGGTACATCGAGGAACTAAGCTCTCTCGGTTGTCCCATTCACAACAAGCTTCAGATTGACCTGATCCTTCAGTCACTCCCAGCTTCATTTGCTCAGTTTATTATAAACTATAATCTGAGCGATAGGCGATTTTCGCTTCCTGAACTCATGAACACGTTGGTTCAGACTCAGCGTGAGCTGCGCTTGTTGCGACTATAAGGTCTAAAAGATCTAAGTTGAACAAGCCCAAGCCCAAGCCCAATAAGCCAAAAGGAGAAGGCAAGGCAAAATGAACGTGCCTAAAGTTCCGAAGGCGACTGATAGGTGCCTTCACTGCCAAGAGCTGGGCCATTGGAAAAGGGACTGCCCCAAGTTTCGAGCTTCTGGGGCATCAGGTAAAGTTTTAGAAACTTATTGTTCATTTACTGTATTTTCCACTTCGTGGATTCTTGACTCAGGAGCTAGTGCTCACATTTGTGTTTGAACCAGGGTCTGGAACGAAGTAGGAAGCTGGCGGAACGAGAAGTCTTGATCAACGTTGGTAGCGGACATAGTGTACCTGCTAGTCATGTTGGATCGAAGACTCTTGTATTAAGTTCTGGACATGTATTATATTTATCCGATGTACTTGTATTGCCCAAGGGGCTGAAAATATTACTTCTATTCCGGCTTTGAGTAAGAATGGTTATGAATTTGGTTCAATAATAATATTTGTGATATTATTTTGGAAATAAATACGTCGGAAATACAACGTTAATAAATGGTTTATATTACGTTAATGTCCAGGAACATGCGAATGTAGTTACCGACAAACGTAACTTAGAGTTAAGTAAAAAGTATTTGTGGCATCTTAGACTTGGTCATGCCGGAGTTCGAAAGATTCAAGAGTTGGAGAAACATGGCATTATTAAGCCTACCGGAATCAGATTCCTATCCAACGTGTGAGTCTTGTATCCTCGGCAAAATGACTAAGTCTCCTTTTACAGGGACTTTTCAAAGAGCCACTAATCTTTTGGATTTGATCCATACAGACGTTTGTGGACCGTTTAGTGTAGCGGCCCGAGGTAATTTCCATTATTTCGTGACTTTCACAAATGATCACTCTCGCTACGGCTTGGTGTATCTGTTGAAGCACAAGTCTGAAACGCTTGAAAAGTTCAAGGAATTCAAGACTTTAGTGGAAAATCAAACTGGGAGACAAATTAAAGTCGTACGATCAGATCGAGGCGGCGAGTATATGAGTCTCGAGTTCGATGATTTCTTGAAAGAAAATGGAATTATTTTGTAGTTTACACCGCCTGGGACACCACAACTGAATGGTGTTGCCGAACGCAGAAATCGAACATTATTAGATAAAGTTCGATCTATCCTAAGCTATACAGATCTTCCCATATCGATGGGGATATGCTTTGCAAACTGCTGTTTATGTTTTGAACAGAACCCCTTCGAAGTCTGTAGATAGGGTAACTTACGAAATTTGGAATGGTAAGAAGCCCAGCTTGAATCACTTAAGGGTTTGGGGATGCCCTGCCTATGTGAAAAAGCTAGTAGCTGACAAAGCCCAGCATGAAAGAACGTTTCGTCGGGTATCCCGATGATAGCATGGGATATTATTTTTACCTCCATGATGATCAAAGGATCGTCGTAGCTATTCATGCTCACTTTCTCAAGGAACGGTTCATTCGAGAATGTGGAGCTGTCAGAGAAGTGACTCTTGGAGAGTTAGATGAAACGCCTCTATACGCCGAGCACGGGGGTGCTGCGACTTAGGGGATCGTTGGTGATGACCCTGCTACCTTTGACCAGGCAATTATGGATGTCGACTCTAAGAAATGGGTCGAAGCTATGAAAGCAGAGATGGACTCGATGCACATCAACCAAGTCTTGACTCTAGTAGACCTACCCGAAGGTTTTAGACCTATAGGGTGTAAATGGATCTACAAGAGAAAGATTGGATCTGACGGACAAGTTGAAACCTACAAAGCTAGGCTAGTAGCGAAAGGGTATAATCAAAAAGAGGGCACTGATTATGAGGAAACTTTTTCACCTGTTGCAATGATTAAGTCTATCCGTATTCTGCTTGCAATAGCAGCATACTATGATTACGAGATCTGGCAGATGGATGTGAAAACCGCTTTCCTAAATGGATTCCTCCAGGAGGAAATCTATATGGAGCAGCCCAAGGGTTTTACATCGCAAGCAAATGCTTACAAAGTGTGCAAGCTTAATAGGTCCATTTATGGACTTAAGCAAGCGTCGAGAAGCTGGAATCTTCGATTTAATGAGGTAGTTAGGAACTACGGATTCTTAAAGAATGAGGATGAGCCTTGCGTTTACAAGAATGTCAGTGGGAGTAAGATATCGTAACTCGTATAGTACGTGGATGACATCCTTTTGATGGGAAACGATATCGGAATGCTCTCGGGGGTGAAAGCTTGGCTTTCGACCGAGTTCTCCATGAAAGACCTGGGAGAAGCAACCTATATTCTTGGAATTCGCCTGTTTAGAGATCGAGCGAATCGAATGATAGGTTTATCTCAGGCCCTTTATTTAGAAAAGATCCTGAAACGGTTTCGAATGGATGAATCTAAGAAAGGGTTCTTACCAATGCGACATGAGATTCATCTCTCGAAATCCATGTGTCCTCAAATTGAGGAAGCAAGGAAGGAAATGAGTGAAATTCTCAGCAATAGGTAGCCTAATGTATGCGATGCTATGTACGCAGCCTGATATTGCATATGCTTTGAGCATGGTCAGTCGGTACCAGTCTAATCCTGGTAAAGAACATTGGAATGCAGTAAAGAATATATTCAAGTACCTTAGACGGACTAAAGATATGATATTGATTTATGGAAATGTATAATTAGAGGTGGACAGTTATACCGATTCGGATTTCCAGTCGGACGTGGATGACCGAAAATCCACTTCTGGTTTCGTCTATAGGCTCAATGGTGGAGCAGTGTCTTGGAAAAGTTCTAAGCAAAGCACTACTGCTGATTCCACCACTGAAGCGGAGTATATTGCGGCCTCTGAGGCAGCAAAGGAAGGTGTTTGGATGAGAAAGTTCTTAGAAGAACTCCAAGTTGTTCCAGGCATAGTGGACCGCCCGCTACCATTATGGTGCGACAATAGTGGGGCAGTAGCACAAGCCAAGGAACCTAGGTCTCACTCAAAGTCCAAACACATAGAAAGAAAATACCACGTGCTGCGTGGGTTCGATGAGAATGGCTACATAGCTGTGCAGAAAATAACCACCGCGGATAACGTGGCGGACCCGTTCACTAATCCTCTCTCACAGGCAGTGCTTGATCGACACCTCCATAAAATGGGGTTACGATATCATAGCGCATGGCATTGAGTGCAAGTGGGAGATTGTTTGGGATGTGCCCTCGGAATGCCATTCGAGGATGTAATGAATAGAGCATGTATTTAATAATCGATGTATTATTCGCTATGTATTTGAATAATGTATTCTTATACTATGAATGGAATTTATATTTATTATTTATTCTTTGAAAGGCATATTATTTATTTACCTATTAAGTCTTACTAGGCATCCGGTGAGACGGTAAATAAATAAATCCCATATATCGTGAGTTTAGTCACTGATTCTCATGGGATGAGAGAGGGGCACCGGTGAGCTATTATTCTCCGATATTAAATTAGTCCATAAGTCTTAGACCTTAGTAGGGTGACTGAGCGTCAATTATGACTTATTTGTTGACGACTCTTATATGGTTGTGCCAATCATTCGCTTGGGAAGCGGGAGGTCGTAACATTGGTATAAGTTGAATCAGGGGATTGACTTGTACTTGGACACGACTCGCAATCGACGATCACATGGACCTTATCGTTACTCTGGGTAGCGTCAATGATCGATCGATTGACTATAGTAGTGTGCGTGGACCTTACACTGAAGGGTCTTTGATGGAGTTGACTTTGGGGTCTTGATTTGTCACTAGTATGATAGGCCCATCTTGTTTGGGGACGAACATAGGTCGGCAGCGACATGCGGTCTTGACAACAAAGGGTAACTGCCGTGCTTAGACTATCGTGAGGGATTCACTGTCTCGTTAGTAACCGAGATATATGTCCTATGTATATTCGGGGACGGGAAATTACAAAGTCTTCGGCCGAAGCTATAAACTGACTCACGTGGGACGTGGGGAGCAGTTTAGTAATTTCGTCAGTCACGAATTAGTCATAGAGTCGAGTCTAGTGAGTTTGACGTAACCATGACTCTCACTCGAACGGGACATTTGTGAAGGGTCTATACGTACGACAATAATCTATAGTCGGTTCGTAGATCGAAGATCGTGCTCAACACCGGATCTATTCGGTACCGCGGGATTGGCTAGGCACTTACCGAATTCTTGGATTCCTCCCTTGCCGGGTTGAGACGAACCAAGAGAGTCGGGCTTAAAAATGATCACTGTGATAGTGCCTAACCATTATGAGATGTAAATAGATTTAACAGTCTTTGAGATGTTAAAAAAAATATTGAATACAAGTTTTAGAAACTGTATTTATATGGACGTAAATTCACGGAACAAAGGGATGAAGAATGAGGCGTAAATAGGGTTCACAACGATGAGCGAGGCTCGTCACAGTCGTGAAGCCTGTCTGCAAAGTTGCAGTAGCTTAAAATTCATATCTCCCTATGTAGACCTCGGATTGAGAATTCCTTTGGTCAGAATCAAGATTGGTGGTCTTTTAACTATGGTTAAAATTTCAGGGTAATCGGACATTGTTTACCCCTCGATCGGATCGAAATACCAAACGTCCGCAAAGCTGTCGGGGCAGTCACGGCCGTGACAACCTTTGCATGTGGTCGTGACACATGGCAGTGAGCTCGTTTTCTGCCCAGACAGTGTCACGGCCGTGACAGACTTGACCCAGGCCGTGACCGACAGTTTTTTGGCCAAATTTGAGCCAGATCAAATCCAATTTTGGTCCTTGTTCTTTTGTTAGACTTGTGGGACAATGTCTAGTCATTAGATGACATAAATCTTAGGAATCAAACAAGAAATGAGTCATGTAGGACATGATCTCATTTAGTTAAGGTTAAAATCATTTTCAAGGTTGAAAAATGGAATTTATGATTAGGCTTTGAGCTAATTTCGTCCATATGATAATTCCATACATTCTCACACTAAAAACTTGAGTTTAGAGAGTGGTGAGAGCTCCTTAGGTTGTCTTAGAGAAAACCCTAGGTGTGTTTGAGTTTCTAGTAAATCTAACACACTAAAACACATCTTTAAAAACATTCTTTACTTCCTCTATCCATCCTTGGGGAGGTGAAGTTTGTGGTACGTCACGGGATCACCGTGACTCTCTTCGGCACAGTTCGTGAGCTACGAGAGCTAAGGATCTTCGCGACGAGGGTAAGATCCCTATTCTTTTATCCGTGTCATACGTGCGTTTTCTTTATTTAACCGAGTATCCTAGGGAAATCGTAAGGGGAACCCGGGAAAATTTTTAAATTCCGCTGCGTCCGGGGCGAGGCCTCGGGTCACCCGGGGTTTCCCAACAATATTCAAATTGATCTCCTATTGATTTGTTCTCCATGTTGAAAACTCAACATCAAGGACTGGAAAGCTGCTTAAACAATGCCGTCAACGGAAAAACAAGGTTGAAGATGACGATGGACGTCATCGACCCAATGAGCACAAACATTATAGTAATAACTCTTCCATAGTCGTCGACCAACATTCTTATAGTTCTTCTTTTAACTGCTTAGCCGCCATTATTCCTCCTCCTATGAAGATTCTCAATTTCCAAAACAATAATATTAATGGGATGATTAAGACAAGGGCTTTGAACCCTTTTGAATAAGCTTTTGTTCTCAACCTTTGAGGGGGTTATACGACGATAATAAATGGCGATCATAATTCTAACATCAAAGATAATCTCAACTAAGTAATGATGGAAAATGATAAGCCCAAGAAGAAATGCCTGAGGTTTCCTTCGCACACGTACACATTGTGGCCGAGGGAAAGCGCAGGGAATTGCTCGGTCAGAAATTCGTCGCACTTTCCACTTTAGTACCTGGTCTGAAGAAGGTATATATATAAATATATATATATATACATACGCATATAATGACATATCGTCATCGTCTTCATATATATATAGTTGGATAAAGCTTCTATTTCTGCGAAACAATAACATACATGAAGCACCTCGAAGAAAAGGTCAAGAAATTGGAGGCAGGAAATAATACGACCGCAGCGTGGAAGAACCATTGGTGATGATGGTGAAAAAATCAAAGGCGGCGACGCTGGAGATAGAAACAACGGTGTGCGGTGGGCGGGTGGTGCTCAAAATCGGATGCGAGAGGAGGAAGGGCATTTTGGTCAATATCCACCGCGAGTTGGAAGATAATGACGGCCAACTTTGTTGTCTGGACATTCTCAGCACAAACGTAAGTACCGTCGGCGGCTTTGTCCTCGACATCACCGTTGTTGCCGAGGAATGTATAGTATTATATGTGTAACATAATTACAATTATTTGTTGACAGTGTAATATATATGGAAGTAATGTTATTTATAATATATATGGAAGTTATGTTATTATGTATGGTTTGCTATTTATTCGGGACCGGATTATGATTATGTATCCCACTTTTTTATCCCATTTTTTGTCCCACATCACATATATTTGATAATTGACCTGTTTTAAATTCTTGGGTTCAGAATTTTCTTTTTATTTTTTAGTTATTTCATAATTTTATAATTACATATTCCATCATTAAAATCATCACTTCATTTGATTTATATGATACAAATAATTAAATTTATCTAATTTATTCTTTGTCAAATCGATATCCGTATCTTATATATATTTTTAGATTATAAAGTACTATTTTATATTTGTAATTTCTAAAATGTGGAATGTAATATGGGATGTATTTGTGGGACCGAAGATCCGATCCCCTTTCTCTCTAGCTTTCGGATATGCTATAAATGCTCATTTTCCTATCTTTAGCCTTATGCAAAATATCAAATATAATAACAATAATAATAAAAAAAGAAAAAAAAAAGATGACAAGCCATAAAATAATTATAATAAAAAAAAGAGAGTATCTTTAGACGGGAGGTCAATTGTTCGACCGTACTTAGACTTGACTGCAAACGAATGCCACAACATTCGATTTATTAGCAACCTACTTGGACGATTACACATAATATGTCATGGAATTAATCAAATTGGAAATCACGGCCATCCCCCATCACCAAGCTTATTGTGTGGAGCGTGATGACTATGGTAGTATTTTGTTGAGATACCTAGTAAAAGGTTACTAATAATGAATAAAAAGCTTATCTACTCATTCTAATATTTTGAAATTTCAAGTATCATAATTATTGGGCTTAAATTGGGCCTCTCTTGTGGATACCGTTTCATGTCATAATGGGAACCTTCGAAGCACTTGCATGCATGTCATAGGGTTTTAATGATTGTCTTACAGATTACATCAATGGTAATGGGACCACACTTGCTGTGTAATGTGTTTATGCACATTGGTCCGAATTGGGAAATTTATAACCGCTAATTTTAATTAAAAAAAACCGACAGCTTGTCTTCGCTTTAACTTGTTTGTCTCCTACCTTCCAAACCCTTGTCGATATTAGTAAGTTTGACATATGTTTGATTGCTTCAAAAAAAAAAAAAAAAAAAAACATATATGTTTGATTGGACGACACCTGCAATAATATTAATTTACAAAGAGAGAAGAAAATATAATTAATTTAGGTACGCCGTAAGCCAGCACACTTATATACGTGTATATATTAAGATGGAAATTCAAATATTTGGCAATCAATTTCCTAAGCTGGAGTCGAGTCAGAATTTTAGACGTGGTCGTCTAAAATCTCAATGTTATTTATTTATTGTAAATGTCAATAATTTAGCTTTTCTTCTAACAATATTCTATGGTTAGTGGATAAGTTGGCATACATGACTGGGATGTATAACAATCAAATTAATGTCATACATTATATGCTTCAATCATATAACTAGATTTGGTGGACAGGTATCAGAAGTTGGTATAATATGTATTTATCGTAGGTCACACGGTATTATAATATTTATTGTATGAAACGGATAAGATTGATTACTTATTGGTCCAAGAAATCCTTCAAAAAAATTTAAAATGAGAAAAATTAGAAAAAGGTTCGAGAAAGAGAAATTGATGGGAAAAGACAAGGACAGGGGGAGTGGAAAATAAAAAAATGTTTAGAAAAATATATCAGTAAATATGGCGTTACGTGTGTACGGGGTGGAGTTATTTGTCTACCTTATAATAGTAAAAACTGAAACATTGTGTCGGGGATTGAAACCATCGATATTGATTTTAAAAAACAAAAACATCTTTAATGCGTATAAAAAAGAATTATCTACTAAGACTATCTTTATCCATGACCTAAACAACCGGTCACGAGAATAAAATATTAATTTCTCTCTCCTCCACATACACAACATACACCTCAACCCAACCTAACAATTTTCATACTTTATCAACAACCCAGCAAAACCTGTAATATTTATCTTTTATAATTATTTTTAATAGTATTTGAATGTTTGAAAAATAGATAACATTATATGATATAAAATTTAGATACTTTGGTCGTTGGAAAAAGAAAAATAATGTGAATTATGATAAACTATAGAATGTAATAGAGAAATAAATAATTTGAAATTGTGATCCAAAATGTATCAATATTAGTCTCTATGTGTAGAGAAAAAAAAACATACATTTTTGTAACAAAATAAAAATAAAATTTTAAGAGATAATTAAATGTATCATAAAATCAGTAAAACCACAACAACAGTTTACGAAAAACAGTGCACAACCGTTTGGTGCACCAGGTTGGTCCACCAACAGAGTTGTGGGGGGATTGTGGGATTATTTTAATTCTTTGATTTATTTTAATTATAAATATTCAGCAACCGGTCGTGAGAAGCACCGATAAACATAGTCTAATAGGTGTAGTTAGTAAACAAAGTTATCACTCATTTTATATAAAATATTCCAAATTAATGATTTTGACCGCTCTTTACTTAATCTACACGCCTTGTAATTTCGTCTTCGTCATCTTTGTTGAGTCTATTTGACTTACTATAGTGGACAGATACGATATTATAAATTATTTTAGTACTGTATTTGAACATAATAAATAAAAATATGCATGTGTGGACACAACTGATGTTGTACGGAGATTGGTGTAGATTAGCGGTGTTCAATTGTTTTACAAAACCGTCCGAACCGCCCGCACCCCACCACACCGCACCGTATAATACAATTAACCGCCAAAATCGCGGTTTAATTTAATTTACAAAACCGCACCGTAATAATGGTGCGGTGTGAATTTTTGATACAAACCGCACTGCACCGAACCGCATTTTAGTTTTCTATATTTTTTTACTAACCATATCTAATTTTCTTTCTGGTAATCGTACATTAGTCATATTTGAAGTTTATTTTTTAGTTTAATTATTTTTCTTTACTAATAAGTCTTTTAATTATATGCAAATTGTTGATCATATGAAAGTTATATCATTACTAACATACTTAATTTTAATTTATGTTAAACATGTTTATAAGAATAAGCGGTCGAACATGTAAGGATAAAATAGATACGACTCCAACATTTAATTACTTTTTTGACCTACTATTTATATTTGAGCTTCCAATCGGACCACAAAGCTAAACCAATATATTAAAAAAAATCAACACCTAATATAAGTAAAACCTAATATAAAATAAGATAAGGATACTAATTGTTGTGAAGGCTTGTGACGGCTCGATATATGAGGCAAATACCTCGATTTGCGCCTTGTTTCTGAGGCAAGGCGATGTCTCATCACATTTTGCTCCTAACGTTTTTAAAAGCTATTTTGCCATGCACTAAATTATAAGTATTCTATTTGTTCGGATAAAACCGCAAAATCGCACCACAACCGCACCAAACTGCTCGAAACCATACGTGTGGTTTTATTTTTCAAAGCCGCGGTTTGAGAATTGTTTTTCAAAAACCGCATATAGTGGTTTGGTGCGCAATTGGCCGAAAACCGCCGCACGCACACCCCTAGTGTAGATTGTAATTCGGAGTAGAAAAACATTTTCATTAATATTTTACTCTTGAATTGTATATAATTTATTTCTTGATATTTTGCTTTCTAGTTCTCTTCTCCGATTAAATGTGGCAATTTCATGAAATACTGTAGTGGACGTTGATGGCTTTTTAAGTTATCATGAACAAGATTCATCGATTGGGTGTTATTTATGGATTGCTTTTAAGTATAAAGGTAAGAAACAAAATTTTAAAAACTTTAAGAAAAGATCGATGTGCTTCGACTATTGGTCTATATCGCAATCAATAATTGAATCACAAAATCGGACAAAATAAAAAAAAAAATCGAAAAAGAAATAACATAACATAATATCCGTGTATACATAACATAATACATTCAACTATTTATATTTCATAATTAAATATTTACATCCGCTTTATCAACATCCATCACGGAAAAAAGAAACAAAATAATTAAACATAACCGATTAGGCTAAAGCTATCCGCTTAATCTATCTTCTAAATTAGTAAATTACATATGCTTCGCTAGTAGCAAGATATATTTTGTTCCATACCACTCAAACCATATAAAAAGAAAGGTCAAGCGTGGAAGAAGTAATAATCCTTACATGATCATATACATGAAATCAAACCACATATATATATTTATATACCTCAGATCTATTTCTCAACAAGCCGACGAAGGACTTGTGAAAGGATTGTACAGCTGTGTCTCCAAAGCCAAAGAAGAAAAAGTGCCCTTCGCCGCCTCTCCGGCGCCGGCGCCGACGCGCTCGCAGGAGGGACACACGGTGAGGGTCGCCGCCGACGGAAGTTTCATGTAGAGCGGCTGAGATAGTTTTAGGGCTTTGAGCTCATTTACCTCCTTTTGTAGCCTGCGGTTCTCTTCGGTTAGCGTTTCACAGCACTTTTTCAAGAACTCACAGTCGACCTCAGTTTGCTTAAGCTTCGTCCTGTCGGAAAAATAAATCTTTTTCGGTAACTAAATTATACAAATATTATTTTTTACTTATTATAACTTACAATAAGGGTAGACGACACTAAATATATATGTACCTTGCTCTTCTGTTTTGGAACCAAACTTCAACCTGTCTTGGCCTAAGTTTCAGCTCACGGGCCAACTCTTGCTTTTGTTTCTAACAAGAATTTTCAAAACAAATAATAAATAAAAGCCAAGAAAAAAAAATTCAAGAAAATAAGATTATAAATACTGTAAATAATTTACAGGGTTTAGAGTGCTGTGGTGCTTGAAACTCTCCTCTAAAAGAGCAGACTGAGCTTTTGTGAGCCTAAGCTTCTTACGGCCGTTGGATCCATCGTCGTCATCTTCATCTCCATCGCCGACCATCGGAGAAACCTTCTCTATCTCGAGATCGTCGCCGCCTGCGACGACTTCCCTCTCCCTCTTGACGCTGGCGTTGGAGAGAGACGAAGCTGCGCTCAAGTCGCCGGAGATCTGATCATTGACGACTCTTTTTTTCGAACCCGAGACGTTCTCCTCCCGATGATCGCCGCCGTCGTCGTCGGCGTCGCCGGAGAGGCGCAGAGTGAGGGATGGCTTTCGATTATCGTCGCAAAACTGTTTGTTCGACGGCTGTAGAGAGAGACCTAAGCTGAGAACGAGCTCTGTGTTGCTGCTGTAGAGATCATTGAAGCCCATCTATGAATATTCTTCTTTTGATTTTTTTAATATATATTTTTTTTTTCTGAGAGAGAAGAGAATGAATGGATTTTGAGTTTGAGAGGAAAAGAGCGACGGTGGGTGGGTGGTTATATACGGTTGTTTTAGATGATATTTATTCAACGGAGGGAAATAATTAAAAAGCAACATACTTTTCAATTTGTCCTAATAATAAATAATGGTAGTACTAATAATGATGATTGATGATAATAGTGTTGGAAAGTCACACCCCACTACAACTACAACCCCCAAATAACGACATGACTTTATTAGGGTATGGTTTTGTATATAGTATTATATATAAATATATTACAAAATGTTTACAATATGAATTTCATGAAACAAATGATTGAAAATTAAGAATTAGTCTTCTTGCCCACAATTAGGACACGAGAATTGACTGTTATAACATTACGACCGACGACGAGGAAAGGAAAAGATAATCGGAAGCATCGATGGGAAATGTAATAATGTATTTGTTTGACTCTTCATACACATTAAATTAAAATGGAGTAATTATTAGTACGAAAGCAAAACAAAGCATTATTTATTACAGAATAACACATTATTTAGGCTTTATCTTGGGCTTTAGGGGCAGACTGAGAATTTATTCCCTAACTGCTAATTTCGTCCTTGAAAGTTTCGTATAATTAGAAACCAAGTGGAAATAATATGTAGGATCATTGGTATTCCTTGCTGGAATAACTATATTTTGATGCGTATTTCTGTAACATATTTTCTTATCTTTTTATTTGTGTTTTCCATGCCGTGTGTGTTAGTTAAGTAGGTGAAAGATCAGTATAATTTCCTATGATTGACCAAATAGCTTTTCAAAATTCAACAGATTTCTTAGTTTTTCTTCGTACGGATTCGAAAATATTTGGCAATAATTTATTTCATTCAATTCAACGTAGTACATTCCCCTTTTTTCCTGGAAAATCACAAAACGTAATTTTGCCATCATTTCCTGGTATAAGATAAGCACCTATAATGTAACGTAATGTTAAAATGTAATATGAAGATTGAAGAGTCGGCAAGAAACCAAAGTGGGACCCACCTTCGACGATTTGAGTATCATCGGACATTTGATTTGGGTTAATGAATCCGTAAACATGACGATGTAATTAAAATGCATAACAATCATAATAATTGTAACAAAAAGAAAAAAAATAGAATCAATTTTTATGACAATTATGATCAGTTCCTGTATTTACGCTCAGCCAGTGATTGTTGCTACCTGCTTTAGTTATTAAGTCCATCACACTATGATTTCTTTTAGTTAACAGTCAAAATAGGAGAAATATATATATATATATATATATATATATATATATATATAGAGATTTGCTATGGTGCCCACCTACCGTGAGCACCGGTAGCAAATCTCTCGATTTTTTGCCTTTTTTCAATCTCCGACGCTGCTATCACCTCCGTCGATCATCTCAGATATATTCTCACCTAAATCATCATCTCCAACATGTCGATTTTTAAGAAAATTCATCATCTTCGTATGTCGTCCACAAGTGAGTAAACGGTGATGAATTTTCTTAAAAATCGACATGTTGGAGATAGTGATTAAGGTGAGAATATATCTGAGATGATCGACGGAGGTGATAGCAGCGTCAGAGATTGAAAAAAGGCAGAAAATCGAGAGATTTGCTACCGGTGCTCACGGTGGTTGCTCACGGTAGGTGGGCACCATAGCAAATCTCTATATATATATATATATATATATATATATATATATATATATATATATATATATATATCACCTTCGTGAGCACCAACCACATCAACGCGCCAAATCAGCATACAATGGAATCTTTTATTGATGGGATTAGTAAATCCGTCGGGATTTGATTTGGCATGTTGACGTGGCACAAAAAAATGCCACACAACAGGTGCCCACTGTAATACCCGAGTCCCATGAGTAAGTTGGCCAATAAATTTGCATGCATATTATGTGATGATATGATTTAATGATTAGTATTTATTTAATTTCGTGACTATATGATATCTAACATTATTTGGAAATTAGATGTTGAGTTTGAGGAATTTTGAAATTAGGTTGTGTAGGTAAGATAATTTCGAAATATGATAATTTAGAAATTTAGGGTTTCTTTATGGAAAGATGTCGAGATGTGATATGAGGTGATGTCGATATCTATAAGGATTTTGATATGGAAATTCGAGATGAGTTATTAAAAATGTCGAAGTATTTATATGTTGTGGTGTCGAGAAGCTTGTGTAAGGAGATTTCGAGATTTTTAATAAATGTCGAAGGATGGTCTCGAAAAAAAAATGTCGAGATAGGTTGATGAACTTGAAACAAGATCTCGATATGGTGATATTGAAAAGTCGAATGGAAATAGTTTAGAAATCCTTAGGAAGTTAGAAGCTTAGTTCGACATTATATATACATCGACATCTTCTCTACAATGTAATATATATCGACATCTTATATAGATACATATCTCGAAATTTTTACAAACATAGCTCGACTTTTGGTGGAAGTGGATTCGAGATTTTTAGGCTATCTTGAAATTTTAGTATAAAAAAAAAGGGTAATTTAAGGAATAAAATACTAATATTGGGGTAGTGATGGATTAGGTACGGATTATAATTCTCTAGAAGGCAATACACGTGAATGATGAGAAGAAAAATCCAAAAGTTTAAAAGCAAAAAGACAAAATATACCAAATTCTTTAAGATTAAAAAAATAACAATGATGGAATTTGAGATATGAACGTAGAAGAGAACATCTTATTATTATTTTACAAAGATTAGGGAGTGAGAGGAGAGGAAAATTTGGAACGAAGTTTACAAATAAGGTATGGAATTTACTAAGATATTTAAGTTTTTAGTGTATATGTTGGTGTTATGGGTATGAAATAATTTTGGGATTCTGATAGTATGAGGTTTTGAGTTGTTAAAGAGTTGGATATGTTTTAAAGTGTTCTAATGATCTTTAAAGTGTTTTTAATTTACAAGGTTTTGATCGAAAGTTTATTTAGGGTTTTGAAGTAAATAGTGTTTAGGATTCGGGAATAATAGGGTTTGTTTAATGTCGAATGATATGTTTTGGGAAGTGAAAATCTCGAAAGGAGTTATAATACTGAGATATATATATAAATGATGATATAGAATGTTGAATGAAAATGTCGAATGATATGTGTCTTAGGTGAAATGATTTCGAGATTTTTGGTGTGAGATGTCTCGACATCTTTGGGTACTATTTAATAAATGTCGAACTGTTGTGAAATTTTGGTTGGTGTCGAAATTATGATGAAGATGTCGATATGTGTGTGTGTAAGGGTTTGAAATTTCTAAGAATGTTGAGACAAGATGTCGATATTGGTCATGATGGAATTTGGAAACAAGATGTCGAAATAGATTACAATGTCGATATGTGTGTGTAGAATTGTTTCGACATTTTTCTTTGTGGGGTTTTGAAGTGTATTGTTTCGAGTTTTTAAAATATATCGAGTAAGATGTCGAGTGTTAGTATAGAGTAGTTTCGAGATTTTATCATGAAATGTCGAGATCAATTCCGGCTTCATTTCGAGATTTATTTGTTAATACATGTCGAGATATCGATATATATATATATAAGTCTCGAGGTTTATGTTAGAGCTCTATTTGATGTCGAAATATATTTTAATTCATGCTGAGATTTATATCAATAGTCTTTTTCAGTTTAGGTTAAAATTTTAAATTTTAGGGTTTCGAAATTTATAAAAGTTTGAACTAGGGTTTTCAAATTTAAATAATTTCATGAAATTGTAACTAAAATAATGAATTATAATTTTATATGTTTTTATAATTAGGATTCGAAGGTTAGCGATTTAATCGTGCGATAAGCTAAGGATACCGGGTAAGTGGGAATTTCACCTACAACACATAAATTGATTGATATGTATATTGCTACGTGACTAATTGCTTCGATGAAGACGTGGTATGTGAATTATTTGTTATATGCGTTGTTTGGAATATTTATTGTCGCATTATTTATGCAGCATGATCATGTGCACGCACAAATCATATTGAGTATTTTGAGGAATGAGCGTGCATTATATTACTCGAGTAGAAAGCGAATTATATGTAATGGAGATAGATGAGAATATAGCTACTTCTACAAAGGCACCATGACGGGGGTAAAACCGTCGTGTATATTTACCTAAATTATTTAGGTATTGGGAAGGCACGTAGTATAACTATAGTGCCAGGAAAGTAATTAGATAGAGGGGCGACCTGGTGATGGATAAGATTGGAGATAAACCCTAATTTTATCCTAGTCAGTGTGGGCCACTATCGTATTTTATCCGTATTGGATTTGAGCTCATAAATTTATGGTGCGCTTAGTAGGTAGCTATGGGCCCTAATGAAGATGAGAAATAGATGTGTTTAATGTAAAGTAAGAGTATTAGAAAGCATTGGCGCTAATGCCTTTGCTATTTTGGACACGTGCATACATGCATATTCCTACTTACTGAGCTTTATAGCTCATCCCATGTTTTTATGTGTTGTAGACGTAGCGAATCCGGTACGTAAATGTTTAGATGACGAGGCTGGTCCTTCTGGAACTTCCGGTAACTTTTGAGGGTGATGTGTACATGGATGCGACCTGTGCGGCGGGCGTTATGTTTAATTATGTATGTTTTTATATAATACGTTTGTATTGTATGTAAAATCTGAACAATGTTTGTATTGTAAAATAGTTGAGTGTGGTGTGCTTTGTAAAATCGAAAAATTCTATCGATGTTTCCTATGTAATATATTTTATATTTTATTTAGTCACGAATGTTAGTGTAAGAAAATAGTAGTAGATGGCGGGTCGTCACACCCACGGATGGTGCTCACGCCAGATAAGCACCATAACATTTCTATATATATATATATATTATATATATATATATATATATATATATATATTATATCATTTCGTTCAAAACATATGAATTTATTTGGTTGTCAATATTGATGTGATCATAAACTCCATTTCTTGGATAAAAGATAATTCTATTTACCAGTTCTATAACGAAAATGATTTTATATATACACATAATTGCATCGACATCTTTTATATATTTCCTTTTAGGCGTGTGTTTCACCTTTGGGATGGACCTAAAATCAAATTTAGAAATTAGATGAATTGCATATATAATGAATTATAAATGTGAACTGTCTTTCACCAAAGCAAAATCATTCTCGTTTGTCCCACGCTCACATCTCGTGTATTTATATTCTTTATAAATATGATCAGTTACACTTACACACAAACATATATATGTGTGTGTATATATATATATTTATAATTGGGATATTAGACTTTCAGATCGGAGCACCATCCATATATTCATTTAAAAGCTGGACAAAATTAACGACATTACACCGACCGTATCCAACTTATTTCATTTCTCCATCATAGTATATCTGCCATAGGGGCCAAATGAAAAGAAAAGAAAAGAAAAGCTTATTAGAAATAAATAAATACAGCACTTATTTTTAATATATATAAATAATGAAAGAGGTCCCACGAAGAAGCAACTTGCTAGAGAATTTTGCAGCTATGCTTCTTTAAGCGTGTGATTATAGCTTTGAAGCTTTTCATGCTTCCCCTTTGTGACACAAAGGTTATGGTTAAAATAACACATTTTAATACTTTATAAAAAAAATAACAAAACTATAGATAAATATAGTATACAATATCAGTGAAGAGTAAAATATTTTCTTGCTAGTCATGATTCAAAACTCTAATTTTCACTTACAATATTAAATAAATCATCTTTTATTTGACTCAACGCAAAATGAAGTTTTTAGCCAAATTAAGTTTCATTATGATTAGTTTTTATTTGTCAAATATTAATGAAAATCAAAGTATTAAAGTATGGACCTAACTCCAATAAGTGGCAAGCAAATGTACTCAAAAGTATATTATTATTTTTTCTTTTATTTATTATATCACTAAAAAAGCAAATTCTAATTCCATAATTAGCAAAACTAATAGCAATCTCATGAGCTATTTCGGGCCCGTATTGATTTGTGAAATCCACGTAGATCTTGCATTATAAACATAGACGTGACGCGACAAAGCAATAGATGCACATTGAATTGCAAATTTTATGTCTTATTAGATAGACATGAGATCATCATTTCTACCCCTTTTTTTGTTCTTCGACAACGAGTGCTCAAAATAATCGAGCTCAGAGTCTCCCGTATGGAATCAATGAGTCTATGCAAAATCACACTTTCCAAAAGTAATAGAAGTTCCTGAGAAGTGTGACATACTGTCTGAATTTGAGAAAAAGCCAACGTGTGATACATTACAACATAAAGAGGTGGAGCATTAGATGCCTCTATTCTATAATATTCCTATATTTCCTTGGGAGGAATATGCATATCAAAAGGTAAAGAGATGTGGTAATTTCGTTTTTGTCGGCCAAAGCGAATGATCACACAACGCCACCGAAATTCAGACATAGTCGAATCCGAATCAATAGCCTCGAAACGTGTGTACGTATGTATTGGCACAAGACGAACAAACTTCAAACGGAGTTTCAAGGGAAAAGATCAGTTGAGATAACTGTCAGCAGTATGAGGATCAATTACATTAACGGCATCCATACTTTCGAAACTAGCTATCCTCGTCTCTAGGCACACGCTAAGATGATGGTTTTCGTATAATGGTAACGTTATTACGACACCCGTAAGCATAGGGGGCAGGCAAGACAACGATATACACCCAAAAACTCTGCAAGAAGAGGAGAAAAGACTCAATTTCATTGTACAATTAACACAAGAAAGCTACAAAAATTAGAAGGAAGAGGATTGAGAATATGAGAGAAGCATAGCAAGGGTCTACTTTTCAGAGTACCACACCACGAGGTATTAGCTTAGACTGATATAGGAACGGATGGTAATGTTTCTGAAAGATAAAGAGTTCATATTATGAGGAAGTAATGTGCAACACTTAACATTCTCGCATTCCAAAATTCAAATCCTCGACTAGCAGCATCGTTACATCATGAAGATAACGAAGAAAGAGTCAACTAGATGATACTGACTATAATCTTGAGGACAAAGACTGCAACTTTAAATGCAATTCACCACTCAGAAGAGACTGAATATACAATATTAACTGACAATTGTACTAATTCAGCATTTTCGAACCTGCGGGAAGATGCTTAGGAGGTTGAACCAGGACTACTAATCACGCCCAAGAAATCATCCTTAATGGTGCCAATGCAGAAGATCTCAGTAGCATCCACGCGCGTCCCAATGATCTTCAACCTCACCTCGCTATCCTTCTGAATCTTGACCGAACCATCCGAGGTGGTGTAATTGGGCAAATCGCCGGACTGAAACTCCATATCGTCGGGAATCAAGTGATTCGACACGAATATCTGCACGGGACCGGCCTCGGCGAAGAAGCCCATCTTATTCACCATCGTGACGACGGCCTCGACGATCTCGCCCTTGAACGGCCTGAAAACGACGCACTGGTACTTGACCGGAAAAGTCACGAAGCCCGTGCCGTCGCGGATCAATCCCTTGCCGACGCTCTCGATTCCAGTAATCGCGACGATGAAGCCGTGTCTGCCGCTGCAAGTGCCTTCGACGTCCTTCATCAGCTTGGCGACGAGCTTGTCTCGGAGATCGCGCCCGAAGTGGCGGGGATGGAGCTGCATGTTCCGCTCCAATACTATGTGGAAAAACATCGCCGCTGTTCTTCCCCTTTCTTCGCCGAGTGATCTGACGATCCGCCGAGGTCGATTCGAGGCGAAATGTTGGTTTGTGTTCGTGGATTGGGGAAAGACGATTAAATTAGGGTTTCTTGGAATTTTGGCTGCGCAAATTAATTTAGGCCCAATTAAATTTGATGCACTTCAGATAATGGGCCTCAAGCCCAATCAGTTTTTTCAGATTGGATAGGAAAAATAAGCCGTAGGTTGCTGGGGACGTCAGTCTTATACACTGACGGCTCGTTTGATAGGCATGTTTGGGTGGGTATTGGGCTTGTTTGATAAAATATTTTTTGTTTGTTACGTGTGTGTGAGCATACAGGCCTTGTATGCAAATACCCATTTATAGCACGCAAAACGTTCATAAAGCGTGGAATGATATACCCACCATGGAGATGGGTTTAGGAATACACATCTTCATAATACCTAATTTACCCCTCGTATAATATCTGTTGCAATTCTTTATACCTCATTTACATCGAGCATCCAATCTCATCTCTGAAATCACTACCAAATACAGAAAACAATAGCTTCAATATTCTGGAAAAGCAGCATTAAAAAAAACAGCAGTCGAACCCCATCTCACTATCCAAATATAGAGAACAGTAGCTTCAATTTTCTGGAAAGCAACAGTCGAAGCTAAGTGACGAAAAATTGCGACTAATTGATTTCGCCAGGTTTGATTTCGCCGGTGCGACTAATTGCGACGAAAAAGCAACAGTCGAAGCTTCAATTTTTATTGGGTAAATATTTTTGGAGCAAAATAGTAGGGTTTGATCGTACCTAATGTGCTGTGCTTTCCCAAATGACATTGACGTAGAAGAGATCTATTTCTTAGACATGGGCAAAAATGTCATTAATACATATTTAACAAATTCCATACTCCTCCCAAACATATATATCAAACACAATTTATATCATTACACAAATAATTAATACACACATATCAAACATGTTAAAATACAATATCAACAAAATCCTTGTATAGCCATACACAAATAACTTATACCCATGTAATTCATAAACATAGATATCAAACGAGCCCTGAAGGTCTCCAGTTCGATCCTGGGCAGCAACATATTTTTAATTTATTTCTATGTCATCTACTACCTCCGTCCCTATAAGTTTTGTACATTTGGGTTCCGGCACGGTTTTTAAGAAGCTGAATATTTTAATAATATAGAGTAGAAAAGTGTATGGGTGTGACACGTCTTTTAAGAATATTTAATATTATTATATTGATTGTGTGTGATAGTTTTTTACTAAATATGGAAATGTACAAAAGATAGTGGGACGCCCGATTTAGTAATATGTACAAAAGTTACTGGGAGGGAGGAAGTATTATTTATTGAGCATGGGCTTTATATGTGTTTAAATAAATATGAGTTGAGTTCAATTACTCGTAGTATTTATTTGGGGATGGCCTAGCCGCCTACTATCAAAACGGCCTTTCCTATTTCTATATTCATCAGTTTTTTGTTTTTTCCGCCTACTATCAAAACGGCCTTTCCTATTTCTATATTCATCAGTTTTTTGTTTTTTTTGCATGTATAAATTAATTGGTGGAGATCGTTCGTAGCGTGACAGACTTGTCTTGTCACATGTAATGTAATGTAAACTCTCCACTACGTTTTCGTAATTATTATTATATGACTCGTGTTAATTACTGTAAAGAATATCTGAATTATAAAAAGAAAAAGAGAAAATAAAGGAGATCGATCAGGTCATCAATGTCGGCGGGGCAACTTTCTAATTTTGTCCGAACAACTGAAATCAGTGAGCAATTCGTACTTGGTTCATCTACGCATGCTTGCGAGTTGAGGGCGTGTTTGTTTCTGGTGATCCAAAATCAGATGTGAGTATCACCGTGATGTGGATCAATGTGATATATCACCACCGTGTTTGTTTTGAGGTGATATTTCATTTTGCATATCAATGTGATATTTCATTTTGCATATCAATATGACATTGGGATATTGTATTTGTTTAATTGCAGTGATGTGTGGGGTGATGTTGTGTAAATGTCATATTTAGCCTTATGTATATTATGTAGATAAGTGTTTTAATATGTTCATTTGAGGTTCTATTTTACGTTATAGTTGTTAATATTTGAAAATAAAGTATTATTTTTAAGCATTAATTCTAAGTGTGTTATATGATTCTTCAATAGAATTATCTTATTTTATTAAGCGTTAAACATAGATTTTAATTGAGTTATTAAATGGAAGTATGTTATATGGTGTAATCTACACATAAATACCTACTTGAATAAAATCTTACAAATCAGTACCTATGTCAGAAACATGTATGTACCCGACTTACTGTTTGTACCAGTTTATGGGTAAAAACCGTATCTTACTATGTGTGCATAGCGTACCATGTCACGCATTTATACGGTACCCTATACAGTTTTTACATGGTACCTAAATGTGCTATGACGTACCATTTTCTAAACGTATTACGTACCACAATACGTTGCTATAGGATACCTAAATATGCTAATACGGCGTACATGCGGCGGGAGGGGTACCTATGCAAAAAAATTATTCTATTAGGTACCTACATATTAGAAAAATGGTGACATGGTACTAAACTATAAGTTGTTTTGCAGAGGGGGTATTTATGTGTAAAGACCCCTTTTATATATTTTCTCAATATAATTATTTTATTTTTTTAAGCTTAATAGATTAATCAATTATTAATTATAAGTATTTCTATAATCCTTCAACATCTTTTATTTTTTAAGCATTAAATATAATTTATTTAAGATTTAAAATTTAGTTATGTAATTTAAATTAGAAATAATGCTATATAACTTATAAGGAATTAATGTTAAAAGATAAGGCATAATTTTGTTCCAAAAATATTGAAAATATCAAACCATCACGGTGATGGAGGATCACCCTGCTTTTTGGAGGTGATCTAAAAGTTCGAATATCACCACTTTTTTATCACCTCGGTGATCCTCCATCACGGTGATGACACATCACCCGCGCTAAACAAACGCGGTGATGAGGAAACGCTGGGAGGAGGATCACGGTGATGTTTTGGAGGATCATCCCAAAACAAACACCCCTTATAGACACACTTCAAGTAAATTTTCATAGTATACATTTATTTTATATTTTATTGGAATTAACTCCGAAATAGTAATCGTTGATAATCAGTTCACTGCGATGTGAGACAAGACAAACACGGTCGAATGGATCGTCGTTTATCAATTTTCCTTTTCAGAAAGAATCCTATGGAGTACGTACATTAGCATGCTTTTGATATTCGACCCACCTAACATTAAAACGGTATAATATTGCACATAGCCCATAGAAAATCATGGTAAATTCACAAGTATATGATTCTTGATTCTTCAACATTTTAGGTGGAACTTGAACACTAAAGTGTCCCAACTCCTAGCGCCCCCCCCCCCCCCCCCCCCCAATTAGAGTTGTCAAAACGGGCCAATGAAGGCCCGCCCCGCCTGCGGTTGGGTAGTGGGCCTGGCTGGCTTAGCCAGCCAATTTTAAAAAAACAATAAAAAATAGGAAATAATGAGAAAAAATAATAAAAAATAGGAAAAAAATAAAAAATTAAAGAATTCAACTTGGAAAATATATATAATTTAATCAACTTTTTAATATTAATTATTTATGTTATTAAAAACTCAAAAAATATCAAAAGTATTAATTTTGGGCGAGCTTGCCCGCGGCCCGCCGGGCCCGCCCCGACAAAGCCCGAGGCCCGTGCAGGCATGCCCTCTTTTTGGCGGGCCAAAATATCAACAGCCCGCGGCCCGTTTGACAGTTCTACCCCAATCGTATAGTAGTAAATTCTTACCTCTCAATCTGTGCAAGATAAATATCAGTGCAAGAAATAAAAAAAGTGTATCTTTAGATGGAAATAAGATATCTTTTGAAGAGTACGGTTGATGGATGGCAACGGGCCGGGTATGGGTCGGGTATGGCTGGACCCGGGACCCGACCCGATTAATTTTTGCGGACCCGCCCTGCCCTGCCTCGGGTCTGGACCCGATCGAACCGGGTCTGACCTATATTGATTTTTCCTTTTTTTTAAATTTTTTCTTTTTTATTTTTTAAAAGATAAAATTGATAAATGCATTGCTTGGACTCGAACCCACGACGTTACCTTTGTAATACCAAAGCTCTATCATATAACATATCTTTTATTGATACAATTAACAATAACACTATATAACTTTAATTACGAAATGAATTATATTTTCGGAGTGGGCCGTGTCTCGGGGCGGGTTTGATGCTGGGTAGAAGAATTCAAATCCATTACCCGCCCCATACCCGTCAGACCGGCCGGGTAAAAGAATTCAAATCCATTACCCGCCCCATACCCGATTATTTTAAAAATACCTGACTGATTGCCATTCCAACGGTTGACTGTATTCATGATAACGGCGGTGACTACGTTTCTTCTATATTACTACTACAGTACAAACACATTCTCTCTTAGAGTAACGAAGATGCATTTTTTTCTTTTCTGTATCTACAATCACACGAATCTCCATAAATCTGATTAAAACTCGATCTTTGTGCCTTTTAGCTGGCTCTGGAATTATTTTCTTGTTTAATTGTTCTTGAAGCAGAGATATCGACGCCTAGGTCTCTCTCTCTCTCTCAAACTAAGCAGTGTCCCATGTATGTATGTTTTTGCAAGCGATTAATAAGATCTTGCGGTTCATAATCTTATTACCAAGTCGTTGACTTTTTTTTTTTTTTTAACATTTTGGAATTATGTACAAGTGATACGATTTGGCTTGCACTTTTTGTTGTTTTTAAAGGCTTTCTTGTAGAATCGGAAAGCTGTTTGCAAAAGCTAATTGGCAAAGAGAATTCCGGGAATAAGCACTTTATATATCACTGGAAACTTTTCTTACTTAACAAAGAAATACACAGATGACGGAATTCGACTTATAAACACTACTTAGAAAGCATAAAACTACTTATTTATACTACTGAGGCACTTTCCTCCACTATGTTCGTGGCAGTTTTTTCTTTAACTGTTGTCCCACTACTTGGGCAGTTTCTTCCACTCACTGCTGTTCTTCCATGACTGCTCTTTCCAATTCTTCCCAGCAGAGTCTTCTCGGGCGGACCTCCCTTTCTGCTCGGGAGTTTCTTCCTTCTCGGGAAGCTCCTCTTTCTCGAACGGTTTCTCTTCTGGCTTCCTTCTGCTCGGGAGGTACCTTGCTCGGGAGACTCCATGCTCGAGAAGCTCTTCTCGTTCGGGCGGCTTCTCCTCGGGAGACTATTGGGCTTTATTCTCAACAAATTCCTCCCTTAAGCTCAAGGTCTTTCGGTCTTTCATCCCTAGCGCATTCTTCAGATTCTTGAATATGGGAATCGATAACGGCTTCGCGAAAATGTTTGCGACCTGGTCCAAACTTGGAACGTGAATCATCTTCACGTTTTCCTTCTTCACCTGCTCTCGGATGA
Source organism: Craterostigma plantagineum (assembly GCA_027422505.1). NCBI lineage: Eukaryota > Viridiplantae > Streptophyta > Magnoliopsida > Lamiales > Linderniaceae > Craterostigma > Craterostigma plantagineum. The sequence goes on from JAPQWV010000118.1 coordinate 720,303, forward strand.
AGTGAAACGAGCATCGACTGTGTTTGCTTCTTTCATGATGCACCGAATTCTTGGCTAGCTCGATTGCCTACTTGTTGTCCACACGAATTTCGGTTGGCTCTTCCTGCTTGACATTTAGCTCGAGAAGTAGGTTATTATGGGTCTTTAGTCTTAAGGGCTTGAGCCCATTAGGTTATTATAAATAGGACTAGTCTCTTCTTTTTTGACATCTGCTGCCCTACCTCATTTACGCCTCCTCCTGTGGCATGCGGGCTGCATTCTCACTCCGCATCTGCTCTATCGCCGGACTATTCGAAATCACCAGACTGCTCGACCACGTTCTAGCCGTGGCGACGTCGATTGCTGCCTCATCGACAGCTCTTCCCTCTTGTAAGCTCCCTCCCCTCCGACTTTACTGTATAATGGGAGCTCGATTTATTCGCAGGTGTTTTGTTTGCCGCGAACAGTTACACGTTTCCAGGGAGCGTCGATTTGTTGCTGCAATTGATATTTTCTGTTCAACCTTACTTACGTTGTTGCGATTCACGCGTCTCCAGGGAGTGTTGCTTTGTTGCACTAATTTATATTTTTCTGTTCAACACTTAAGTTGCTGCAATTCACGCGTCTCCAGGGAGCATTGCTTTATTGCTGTAATTTATATTTTCTGTTCAACCTTACTTAAGTTGCGGCGATTCGTTGTTCAGCTCCCATTGTGCCGTCGTGCAGTCTATTCTCGACGCCTCGCGATGCATCTATTTCAATCATCAAAATGTATCGTGGTTCTCCCTCGCCTTTTTTTTTTTCAATTTTTTTATTTTTTATTGTCGTTTGCGTCGTCCAATAGTTTATTTGTGCTATACCTATTTCATGCATTCATGGATTTGTCATCGTGTTGCTCTTACTTAGTGTTGGTGACATTGATGTGTCATCATGTATCAAATGTTACTTAGCGTAGTGATACCGAGAGCTCCTCTAGCCACTCGACTAACTGTACGAGTAGCAAACCTATCTCTCCGTCCGAGTCAGTTTCTACTCTGGATCGTTCCCTTGTTTCGACACCTCATTCGGGTTCGTTTCGCCTAGTCAGCTTTGCCTATCTGCTCCCATTTTCTAGATCTCTTCAATCAACCAACCTATCTCCCCTTTTTTTTGTTTTAGGCCTTGGTCATCCTCCTTTCACTATGGTCACTGAGGGTGAGATTTCCGAACTTGAGCGCAAATTTCCTCCCGACGATGGTTATACATACATTTTACCTAACCACACCCATTCATTGGAACCTCCTTTTGGCTTATTTTGGCCCCAATTAAACCATCGAGTGGGGTCTTCGGTTTCCTATTTCGGATGATATTGCTAATATCTTTCGTAGGCTTGGGCTTCCACTTTGTTAAATGGCTCGGCTATCAAGCTCATAATTGGCTTCATTATCGTAATGGAGGTTAACCGGTACCGAGCAGATAATGTAAATTTTTGCTTGCTCTTTAATATTACTGTCAACCATAGTCACAAGGATACTTACTACATCGCTACAAAGTCGAAGTTGAAGTTTTTGTTCAACCTAAATTCATGAAAGGATAGCGATTAGCGCAGAAAGTTTATTTAGTCTTGTCCTGAGAGTCATCCTTGGAATGTTCCTTCTGGATGGGTTTCGATTGAAATGAGAGCGCACAACATTGGCACGCTTCAATGGGGGAAGGAACTCCCTTCGTTGTTCTCTGAGCCTTATGATGCACCCACTCTTGCATGCGAGGAAGTGTTACGCATCGCTGGGATTTCCCCATTTGCTCTTACGATCGGGGATACATTAGGTAACAAGTTGTGCATTTTCACAATCCTTGCACCGGTTGCCTTTGCTGGTAATGAGTAGGGCTGTAAACGAGCCGAGCTCGGCTCATTTTCTGGGCTCGAGCTCGAGCTCTTCGAGCTTTTCAGCTCATGGCTCGAGCTCGGCTCATCTACAGCCAGATGAGCTCGAGCTCGAGCTCACGAAGCTCATCGAGCTCGAACTTTTAATAAAAAATTAATGTATTAATAAAATAATATAAATTAATATAAAAAATATAAAGGAACTGAAAAAAATTAAAAAAAATCGAGATTTTAATAAAAATATTTAAAAATTTAGAAAAATAATAAAATTTAATATAAAAATATAAAAAATATAGAAAAAAATATAAACAAAAAGCTCGTGAGCCTGTTCATGAGCTTTCGAGCCACAATATCCGGGCTCAAGCTCGAGCTCGACATAAACGAGCTCGAGCTCGAGCTCATTTATATCGAGCTCGAGCCGAGCTTTTGCCGAGCCGGCTCGTCGAGCTCACGAGCCGGCTCGGCTCATCTTTCACCCCTAGTAATGGGTAGTGCGTTTTCCACGAAGCTTGCACCGCTTGCCTTTGGTTTATACCATACTTTTTTGGATTTTATGTTTTTACTTTATTTTGTACTCAAACTCGGGTTATTTCGCTCTTGTAGAAATGGATGCCTGAGGGGCGATGTTCAAGGCATTGGAAAAGTTGAAAGCCAACTCGAAATCGACCACAAAGGAGCCACACAATGCTGACTCCGATTTTTCCAAGAAAAAGAATGACACTGGGGGTTCCAGTAACGGCCGTTCAAAGGAAGCAGAGAAGAATTCAAGTGTTCCAACTTGTTAAGGTTCTCGTCCCATCACGGAAATCGGAGGTAAGTCGAGTGATAAGACAAGGCCTCCTAAAAGGAAGAAGATCGAAAATGCCCTTGTTGAGATGTTTAAGCCAAGTATCCTGCCACATCTATTAGTGCTGCTCTCGAGCTCCACTCCCTAGTGGAGGAGCGCATACACAAGTTGAGTCCCGATGCTCCCGCTCCCGTCGTGGATCCCTCTACGAATTCTCTTTGTGGGTGTCCACTTGGCAGTATTACATTGGGGCTTGTCTATATGCTCGATTCCAATTTTACCGACACTCTAGCGAGGGGTGCACATACATTAACTAGGGTACGTCCGTATATATATGTATGTATGTATTCACCTGACCCCTTCCCATTTTATTAATATATGTACTTCGTGCGTTTTAGGCGCACAACCTCCTCTATGGGCTAGGTCTCCATTTTGCTCGACACGATAATTTACTTAAGAATGTCGAGGATGAGCACGCGACGAAGCATTCCGTGCTGAAAGAGCAGCATGCAAAGGAAGTAAAGCTTCAGACTGAAAAGCTTGCACACTTGGAAAAATAGATTATGAGCTAGAGAAGGATAGGAATGGGCACGCTCCAAAAGTTGATGTTTCCTTCGAGCGAGGCAGAAGCGTGGACGGAACCAGGCCATGATTGATTGATTATAAGCAATCTTCCGAGTTTAAAACTTTGTACGAGGAGCAAAGATGGTTGGTGCGCGTGAGTTAAGGGCATCTAAAACATTTAAGATCGCACGACTAATTTTGCCCGCCACAACCATGCAGAAGGATTTTGGAAAGAGGTGTCCCAAGTTCGTATACTCAATGAAAAGGAAGATGATTTTGACAAATCAAAGTTGATCCCCTGGCTGATGAGAATATCCAACCATATCCGGATATCGATCCGCCCGACTCGTCAACTGACCCTTACATAGACGTAGTGTTCTCTCCCTCTATGGATGATGTTGGTTACAATGAGGATATACAAGTTGACATCGGCGGTGCTTAGTTCGTATTAGGGTCCATTTAGCTTGTGTGTGTTTTTTTCTTATCTTATCTTTGTTTTGCTCGGAATTGTGCATTTACTTTTGTTCAGTGCCTAGACCGGCACACTTTTGCATTTTCTTGCTTTCGTATCGCTCAGACTTGCGTGAGTTTACAATTTCCCATTAATATATGGTTTCTTTGCTTTAGCATAAGTTTTTGGTCGATTTGTCCTTGGAGATATATTACTGAAGGTCTGTAATACGCGTTTCCTCCCATGCGCGAACTTGGCCAAATATGCGGCCTTCGTTTGCTATCGAGGTGCTTGCTACGGTCCCCCATCTCCAAAGTAGCGATGACTTCCTAAAGTTGTGTCTTTAATGTAGCTAACGCTCCCTCGCTCCCAAGGTAGCTATGAGCTGCTAATCGCTCTCCCTCGCTCTCAAGGTAATGGTGGCTTGCTAAAAGTCGCGTTCCCTAAATAACGAACGGTCCATCGCTCCCAACGTAGCGATGACTTAAATGAGCTCTCCCAGGCTCCCAAGGTAGTGATGACTTCCTAAAGCTGCGTTCCCTTCGTAATGAACGCTCCTCGCTCCCAAGGTGGCGATGACGTAAGTGAGCAATCCCACGCTCCCAAGTTAGTGATGGCTTGCTAAAGTCCGAGCTAGCTTATCGCCCAAGTTAGTTTATGATAATTAAAATGTTAGGTTTATGCGCTCGTTTTAGTGTAACTATCGCTTCCATTTTTTTATTTTTTTTCTAAGTAATTTTCGTTCCCAACGTACCATTCTTCCGTAACGCCCCCTCTTTTTTTGTGTTACGAAAGTAGTGTTTGCCCTTATAAAGGTGCACAACTTTACCTCAAGATAAACCAGTCTAAGGGGATCACTCGAGCAATGTGAATGTTACAAGTGAAAACGTGTTATAAATGTCTCACAAGGAGGGGAATACACATTAACCTAACGTAATGAGCGATCGAATAATGTGTTGAGTCGAAGCAAATGCAACGATGATCGGAGACATCACGATGCTGAAGAATTAGATATTACGTAATCAAGAAAAACCCAAAATGGACTTCCCAATCACCTGATGGGAACGTGAATGATGTAATGCTTCCTCTGGAAACGGGATAGTACATGCCTATTAAATGACTAAAGCTTCGGATAAATAATTCGTCACCCAGGGAATCTTAGTTTCGTTGCGATCTCATTTTTTATAAAAACAAGCGTCATGTTCGGAACGAGGTTGCCTAGTGGGCGAGCGTTGCGCCAAGGGCAAACATTAGTTTCGTCACACAAAAAAAAGAGGGGGTGTTGCGAGAGAATGGTACGTTGGGAACGAAAATTACTTAGAAAAAAATAAAAATTTGGAAGCAATAGTTACACTAAAACGACTGCATAAACATAACGTTTTAATATCATAAACTAACTTGGGCGATAAGCTAAGCTCGGACTTTAGCAAGTCATGACTATCTTGGGAGCGTGGGAGCGCTCATTTACGTCATCACCACCTTGGGAGCGAGGGAGCATTCATTATGAAGGGAACGCAGCTTTAGGAAGTCATCACTACCTTGGAAGTGTTCATTTAAGTCATCGCTACGAAGGGAGCCCGACTTCTTGGGAGCGAGGGATTCGCAACGTAGGGAGTGCGACTTAGCAGCTCATCGCCACCTTGGGAGCGAAGGAGCGTTCATTACGAAGAGAACGCAACTTTAGGAAGTCATCACTACATGGGATCTCGTTTAAGTCATCGGTACATAGGGGGATTTAACAGCGGATTGCCACCTTGGTAGCGTGGGAGCGTTCGCAATGTAGGGAGCGCGACTTAGCAGCTCATCGCCACCTTGGGAGCGAGGGAGCATTCATTACGAAAGGAACGCAGCTTTAGGAAGTCGTCACTACCTAGGGAGTAGATTGGATCCTCTGTTCCATATTGGTGTTCCAATCTGGTGTTTCACCAACCGAATTGCGACAAGTGTACAGTTGGTCAACTGAGTTTAACACTTGTCGGAAAATGGTTGGTGGAACACAGAGGTGGAACGCCGTTGTGGCATAGACAATCCGAAGCGCCTAGGGAGCGTGAGAGCGCTCATTTAAGTCATTGCTACGAAGGGAGCGCGACTTAGCAGCTCATCGCCACCTTGGGAGTGAGGGAGCGTTCGCAACGTAGGTAGCAAGATTTACCAGCTCATCGCCACCTTGAGCGAGGGAGCATTCACTATGACGGGAATGCAGCTTTAGGAAGTCATCACAACCTTGGGAGAGTGGGAGCGCTCATTTAAGCATCGCTACGTTGGGGGAGCGAAGGATCGTACGTTATTTAGGGAACACGACTTTTAGCAAGCCAACATTACCTTGAGAGCGAGGGGGCGCGACTTAGCAGCACATCGCCACCTTGGGAGCATTCACTACGTTAAAGACACAACTTTAGAAAGTCATCGCTACTTTGGAGACGGGAAAGCGTAGCAAGCCACCTCGATAGCGAACGAAGGCCACATATTTGCGAATTCGCGCATCAGTAACATTGATTGGGTGGGAACGCATTTTATATGCCTTCATTATAGCTCCAAGGATAAATCGACCAAAAAATTATGCAAAAGCAAAGAAATCATATCTTCATGGGAAACGTTGTAAACTCATGTAAGTTTGAGTGATACAAGCTTTGATTGGTCAAAGTCAGGGGATCAAGCTTTGATTGGTCAAAGTCATCTTCCTTTTCCCTCAGTATGCGAACTTGGGACACCTCTTTCCAAAATCCTTCCGCATGGTGGCGGGCAAAATTAGTCGTGCGATCTGAAATGCTTTAGATGCCCTAAACGCATGCGCACCAACCATCTTTTGCTCCTCGCACAAAGTTTTAAACTCAGAAGATTGCTTATAATAAATCGATCGGCCTGGTTCTGTCCACGCTTCTCGCCCCGCTCGAAGGAAACAACAACTTCTGGAGCGTGCCCCTTCCTCTCCTCCTCTTAGCTCATAATCTTTTTTCCCAACCTCCAAGTTTTTCCCTCTGAAGCTGCAATTCCTTTGCATGCTTCTTTTCAGCGCGAAAGCTTCTTCCGCGTGCTCATCCTCGAAATTCTTAAGTAAATTATCGCGTCGAGCACAATGGAGGCCTAGCCCATTGAGGAGGTTGTGCGCCTAAAAACACGAAGTACAATTAATAAATTGGGGAAGGGTTAGGTGAATACATATATATACGGACGTACCCTAGTTAATATATGTGCACCCCTCGCTAGAGTGTCGGTAAAATCGGAATCAAGCATAATAGAGTGATCTTCTAAGGAAACGTGAGCTTTATGAAGCCCCAATGTAATACTTCCAAGTGGACACCCGTGAAGAGAATTCGTAGAGGGATCCACAATGGGAGCATCGAGACTTAACTCGTGCATGTGCTCCTCTACTAGGGAGTGGAGCTCGAGAGCAGCACTAATATATGTGCCGGGGTCACTTGGCTTAGACACCTCAACAAAGGAATCTCGATCTTCTTCCTATTAGGAGGCCTTGTATTATCACTCGACTTACCTCCAATTTTCATGTTGGGACAAAACCTTCACAAATTGCAACACTTGAGTTCTTCTCTGCTTCCTTTGAATGGCCGTTACCGGAACCCCGGTGTCATTCTTTTTCGTGGAAAAATCGGAGTCAGCATTGTGTGGCTCCTTTGTGGTCGATTTCGAGTTGGCTTTCAACTTTTCCAATGCCTTGAACATCGCCCCTCAGGCAGCCATTTGTACAAGAGCGAAATAACTCGAGTTTGAGTACAAAATAAAGTAAAAACATAAAATCCAAGAAGTATGGTATAAAGCAAAGGCAAGCGATGCAAGCTTCATGGAAAACACACTACCCATGACCAGCAAAGGCAAGCGGCGCAAGCATGGTGGAAACACAGAACTTGTTATCTAACGTATCCCCAGTCGTAGGAGCAAAAGGGGAAAGCCCAGCGATGCTAACACTTCCTCGCATGCAAGAGTCGGAGCGTCAAAAGGCTCAGACAACCGCGAAGGGAGATTCTCCCCCATAGAGGCGTGCCAATGTTCTGCACTCTCATTTCAAGGGAAACACATCTGGAAGGAACACTCCAAGGACGACTCTCAAGACAAGACACGAAAATAAATTTTCTATGCCAATCGCTACCCGTTTATGAATTTCGGTTGAATAAAAACCTCACCTTCGATTTCGTAGCGATGTAGTAAATATACTTGTGATTATGGACTATGGTTGACAGCATTATTAAAGAGCGAGCAAAAATTGATGTAATCTACTCGGTACCGGTTAACCCTCATTACGATAATGAAGCCAATTATGAGCCTGATAGCATTCGGGGTCATTTCGTGGCAGCCCGAACGTACGGAAGATACTAGCAATATCATCCGAAATAGGAAACTGAAGACCCCACTCGATGGTTTTAATTTGGACCGAAATACAAACAGAAGGAGGATTTCCAATGGAATGAGTGTAGTGAGGTAATATGTATATAACCATCGTCGTGAGGAAATTTGCGCTCAAGGTCGGAAATCTCACCCTCGGTGACCGTAGTGAAGAAATGAGGATGAACAGGCCTAAGACAAAAAAAACGGGAGATAGGTTGGTTGATTGAAGAGATCTAGATAATGGGAGCATATAGGCAAAACGGACTAGGCGAAACGAATCTGAATGAGGTGTCGAAACAAGGAAACGATCCTGAGTAGTGGCTCAGACGGGAAGATAGGTTTGCTATCCGAGCAGTTAGCCGAGTGGCTAGAGGAGCTCTCGGTATCACTACGCTCATTTGATGACATGATGACACATCAATGTCACCAACACTAAGTAAGAGCACTACGCTGATCTATGAATGGATGAACTAGGTATAGCTCGAGTAAATTATTGAATGACTAACGCAAATGGCAAAAAAAATAAAAAAAATTGAAAAAACAAGTAGGCGGTGGAGAACCACGATACTTTTAGATGATTCAAACAAATGCGTCGCGAATTGTCGAGAATAAACCGCACGACGGGACAATGGGAGCTGAACAAAGAATTGTCACGACTTAACTAAGGTTCAGAAATATATAAATTACAGCAACAAAGCAACGGGAACGGGATTTTGGAGTGATAAACGTATTTTCTTACGTTATACTTGTAAAAATTTAAGTCGTTGCATGATAAGTAAAGTCGTTTCGATAGCACTATGTTATGATTTCGCAGCAAATGAAAAGTTTTTACGGCAGTTTTGCGGCAGTTTCGTATTTCTTGCAGAACAGGGAGTAAACGAAGTCCAATTGAGCTGAATTCTAGATGATGATAGAATACTCGTCGATATTGATTTTGACCAAAGGAACTTCCATTCCGAGTTCCAGATTAGAAGATATGAATTTTTAACCCACTACTACTTTGCTGCGCAAAAACAGCCTGTTTTGATTGGCCAAAGCCCACCCACTCAATCAATTTGACATTTAGGTGATTGCTGGCGCAGACAAGGATCGATGGCACTTGACATCAATTTTCTATGTTGACTAAAGAAAATACACATGCATACACCCACACACAAAAAAGAGAAAAATGAAGAAGAATACAACGCGCACGGCTCAAGGAAGAAAGTGAAGATCACAAGTCGTTCTTGAGCAGCCTAAGTAAGAATATGTTCCCCTTATCATCTATAAATAAGACTAGGAGGAGGGGGCGATGGAGGGAACACCCGCCCACTACATTAGCCTCAACTTCCTTCCGCTACGTGTGTGCGACGGCAGCGCGACATGCTGCCAGAACTGTGAGCAGCGAAGGGCGGCACAACAATGGGCGTGGTAGGGCTGATGTACTGTGCTGTGAGGGGACGAGTGGTTGAGCTATAAAGGTTGTGGGCGCGAGTTCTGTACAGCGGAAAGGTTGAGTCTGTGGCTAGGCTGGTTTGTGGAGAAGCAGTGAGCGTGGGCAGTCGGTGTATGTAGTCTGTGAGCAAGGAGCTACGAGGTAATAAACGTAGTGCACTACCCACTCGGCCACCATATGTTCGACGAAAATCCTCAACGAAGGAAAGCGAAGTTCTGAGAAACAAAATATGTTTTATCGTTGATATTTACGTATTATCTTGTTTCCATCATGATTATGAGTAACTAATTTTATCGTGTGCTTGGGATGTGATGAACACTAGGTAGAGTTATTGGAAGTAAAATACTCGTGAACATGCAATATTGGCTATTTATCATTTATGATTTTATTTTTCAAAGTAATATGTCGTGTTAATTTAAATATTACTTCGATATGTCTATGTGTTAAGGTGATTTCATGGTAATATCGTTTTAGGGCGACAATTAGAAAAATGATTAGGCTTTCATAAAACGATAGGAGTCCAATTATAGGTGACATCAAATAATCGATCATCACTGTAGGTAAATTAATATATATTCTCACGACCGTCTAGGGCGACAACAAATTCGGGCGTGAGTAGAAATTACTGCGGCTTAGTCATTATTTTTGTGTTAACGATAATTTACGGCCTCGTCAATGATACCTAGCGGGATTCGAAATTCCGAGCACATTTGTTTTATATAAAAGTTATTTTTTTTTATAATATTTAAGTTGTGTTCAAGCTTTTGTTTTGTTAGAATTTATTCTATAAATCAAAATACAACTAAAGAATATTTATTTAGGTTAAATATCAAATTGATAGGTTATTACTAGTACTTAATTTATTTCTCGTGTTCGATACTCGGTATTCGTTATAGCTATTTAACAAACGATAGGTACACTGCCTATCGCACGTGGTACTAGTTATAACATATTCATTTACACTATTACTTGACGTACTTGCACGAACATTTATTTATTAACGTACACGCTTGCGATCACGGAGCGAGCTTTATAAGAGCGGGACCCGGCTCGAGTGACTGTACTAATTTACCATAAATGCTTGTCCCACTTGGGTTATTTATAGGCAAAATCTCGGGCTATAATTGGGCCTATAAAAATTAGTTAAGATGTGGGCTTATCCATCAAATAGGAACATCACTTCCCTTAAATGTATACATTCTTGAATTTCACCCTTTCCTTATAGCAGTTTGATACAAGATTTTTGTATTGAAATTTACAAAGCATTCATTAATCAGCTGAAGGAAGGAAATAAATAACTAAATATAAGAGCATCTGATCATGAATGAAAGTGAGAAACCAAATGATTTTTGAATCCCTTTCTGAGCAGCTGCGATGAGGATTATTCAGACAAGAAAGTGCTTGAAAAAGACGACGTAGTAAAGTACATCTCCGTCGATGTGTTTTTGAAGAATGGTTATTACAACAAGGCAATAACCAATAATCCATTCCTCGAACCAAAGGAAGAAACCGAAGAAGATTCAAGCAATGGTACTCTTATAAAACATCTGAGGTCTTCGAAGAAGCTATTATTGAATCTGAGTAAGGAAATAGTACAGATTCAGAAAAAAGGTTCATATCCAAGCCCAGTTCAGGTTGTTGAAGAAGATGAAGAAGAAACCACTAACAAGAATGTCCAAAAAGAGCATCCCATCATCGAATCACATAACGACCATAGTAAGAAAGTTCATTTCGATGATGATGATGATGAAGATGAAGTTCGAGAAAAAAGTAGCAAAATAGATGTGAATATCTACGATGGGGGCCCACGTTGGGATATTCGGGCAGTATATCTCATCGGTCTGATGCTAGCACGGCGAGCCGTAGAACTTTCGCTTTCCCAATGTAAGAAGGAAGAAGATGAATATGAAGCATGCCTTAAATTGAATTCATGTGTTGCTGATAACGTACACTTTTTTATTCGTATGTTTGCAGATTGAAATCGGAGTGGGATCATAGCAGTCCAGTGAGAATGGCGAAGGCCGGTAAGGGGCATTTTCGGAAGCGCAAGGGATGGAAATTGGGCCTTCTGAGTGACGACTCTTTTTCAGTGTTATTACATTGTATGGCATTTAAAGTTGTTTACTTTACTGAAGCTGTTGAGAGTAGGGGTGTTCAACGATTTTAAAAAACCGCCCGCACCGCCAGCACCGCACCGAACCACAACGTACACGACAGTTAACTGTCTAAACCGCAATGTAATTTTATGTAATGGTTCGGTGTGGATTTTTAGTACCAACCACCCGAAACTACACTACTAGTGCATATTTCGTATTATACTATTTTTATTTAGTTATATTTACTATTTACTATATGTAAACTCTATTTTTTTTATCAAATATTGTTTTAGGAATGAAAACCCAATTATCTTAAGGTTAAAATAGGTACGACTCAAATACTTCATAAAAAAAACTATTTATCTTTCGAAGTTCAAATAAGCTCATAAATTATGATTATAGTTTTTCAATATTTTTGGTTCTAGTAGTATGTCTTTGTTGATTTTTTGTTTTGCTTTTTAAGTAATAATGGACGTAATCACTAAAGTATAAGTATTTTATTTCAATATGTTAAAAACCGCAAACCGCACCGCAACCGTCCAAACCGCTCAAAACCTCACGCGTAGTTTGATTTTTAAAAAACTGCAATTAAGAATCTTTTTCCGAAAAACTGCATATTGCGGTTTTGTGTGGAACTGGTCAAAAACAGTCCAAAATTGCACAAGGCACACCCCTAGTTGAGAGTTTTATAACTACATATCTATATATATATATATATATATATATATATATATATATTATATATGCATTGTTGAGTATGCGAATGATTGTCTCTTATAGTAGAGATAAGCGTATTAGTTGATGAACTCTCTTAACATGTGCAGAAGTCAATTATCATCTAAATAGTTTAATACGGAGTGTATTTTTTCTTTTTACATCACAATATGCAGAGGTTGTCTTACTGTGTCTGTGTTCTAATGCAATATAAGTGCTGAGGTTGTCTACTGCTAAAGTCTAATTAGATTAAGCAATAAAAAAGGGTACATGGCTTTAAATACATGAAGGAATTATCAGATAGCTTCTGAGACAACTAAATAGTACAAAACAAAATTATACGCTGATTTGATATCTAGGATCTTATCAAGCTCTATCACCGTTGGTTATTTCAATTTTGTTGAGGTCTAATAATACAAGCACCCAAGTAAGTATTACAATACTTGATACATTGAAGGGGGTCCCGTACGAAATGGATGTAAAATATACTAAGTTGTAGACAGATGCTGTAGACTGATGTTGGGCTAACACTCACACTCACTTTTAAACGCACAGCGGAAATGATTGTAACTTGACAAAACGAAACTAACACGAGAGATGATTTTATGCAGCAAGTCAAATAACTTGCTGCGTGCCTCAAGGCGCAAACTCCACTATAAAGATGGATTACAAACTATCAAAAAGGATAGTCAAAACTAAGCCTAGCAAAACCTACGAACCAAGCGATTCTGCAAACTACAAGATCTTTCGATCTCTGAAAAGCTAGACTAAAATGAAAAACTCTCTTGAAAGATGATACTCGCTCAAAGACTCTTGTTTTCGCTCGTTGTAAGTTCCGTTCTTCAAACGGTTAAGTCCTTCGCCTTATATATGTCTTCGACTTCTTGGTAACTGCCCATACCATCCACTAACGTTCACTAAGTGAGTTTGGACCGTTAGTGATCATTTGGAGTCGACTTGGTCAGCTCCAAAGGCTCGGTCTTCACTTGAGCTCCAAGTCGCCTATTTTTAGTAAGCTCCTTTCCTATTTTTGCTCTAGCTCATCCACACTCTTTCCACACGGTTTGATCCATTCAAGCTCTTATCCATAACCTGCATAATACTAGAAAAATGTCACGTCATCAATAAACTAGGTTTTGGGTATGAAGGATAAAACTGAGAAAGGGAACATTCTCGGCCAACAAATGTTGACTAGAATGTAACCCCAACATTGCCAATGTTGAAAGCTCAACATTAACAATCTCCCCCTTTTTATCTTTCTTCCCAAAACCAATGCAGAAGTCAGTCTTTGCGAAACTCTCCCTGAAGGCCAGATCTACTCAACCACAAAACATTCACAAAACGGTTAGAGTTAGACGAAAAAACAGAATAGCATCAAAAAGCTATTCAAAGTACTAAATAAACTAGTGCACGCCTTAGAGGTCCTGAAAATAAAATATCTGCAAAAGAAAAATAACATTGGTCCATAGCAAAATAAACATGTGCAGGCAAAAGAAAAGAAAAACCGCATGCATCACACACTCAACCTCAACCAAAGTCTAAATGTTCAGACTTTCGATTGAGGTCTCGGCATCCTCGCCACTTGCATCTTCACCAGCTCCCTCAACTCCTTGCGCTCCATCTCCTGTTTCAACTCCTTGACCACTTTGCTGCCCGGCTTGATCCTCTGCACGGCGACTCGTCCCAGCCTCTTCTTGCGTCCTGACTTCTGCCTCTACTCCCCCTTTTTGGGAAGAATGCAACTCCTTCAGAATCGTCAGCTGAGAAGTCAGAAAAGCAATGCTGTCCTTGAGACACTTAATTTGGCGTTCTAATCCGGACTGGGAAGTCGATGTTGAGGCAACATTTTGCTCAACATCCTCAGCAGGTGCTCGCCATGGCAGATCAACAACTTTGTTTGGCCCCGATAGGTGCATGTACGAAACAGGGTATGGCACCTTGATGGTCACCACCACATCTTTGCGCGTTGCCTCAAACCCTCCACGGACCAACATCCCATAGATCAGGGATGGGAACGGAAGAATCCCCGGTGACACTTTCTCGGCCTCCTTGGCTAGTTGATCCAGCACCAATTCACCCAAATTTAGAGGCAAATTTTTCCCAAGTGCATAGAGAATATGTGCCATACTCTCTGCCACAGGGGTCTCATTCGCCGTTGGCCACCAATTAAAGATGCCGATTTTAAAAAGCACAGAGTAGAGTGAGGTCAAAAAATTGCATGAAAAATTCCCGTCCCATTCCTTCACTCTACCCCCAGTCAGAAACGACACTACCTCATTATTATCATCCTCCTCCTCCATATCAACATTGGGCGTACCCAAGAACTCGTTAATTGCCCCCGCAGAAAACTCATATAACCTCCCCCTCAAAAATAGTTTCCCATACTTCCTAGAACTAGGATCATTCAAGCTAGGGGAAAGGTTAGAAAATACCTCACGGACCACTGTATCACAAACCTTGTTACGGTCTTGTCGAAACGCCTTGACTCCAAAAACTGCAATATGCCGTAGCAGCGAAAGCTGACCACATCTGTCGTCCTCTCAACTCGCAGCACCCTTTGAGCAAAGTGTGGCCACAGCTCCTCATTGAATGAGGCGTAGAACTTTCCCCTAGGCAGCGGAGTCTCCCAGTCGGACTCACATGTTGGGTCAACATCTTCCTTAACATTATCGCTGTCGCTGGAGATAGGAGACTGAGCTGGGCTTCTAGCTGCGGGCCGTGGTGACGTGGCTGGATGACGTCTCTTTGTGGGTCTGTCCTCAGAACTCATTGGCCTTTTTCCCGCCTTCTTCTGCAGCTTGTGCCTCCATGTGGCCAAGGTTTCTGCAGCACCAAACTCGTCCTCATCTTCGCTTTCAGAGGCAGGGGAACTTGAACTTGTGGATGATGACCCTCCCCCTGGACTCACAGCCTCCGTATCCAGCCGATCGTAAGTCGTGCAGTCAATAATTTCATCTGTCGAGGCCTTCGATGGTGACGACGGCGGAGCAGGAGCTTGCTCTTGGACTGTGAGCTGATGCGTCAGCAGCACTTGTCTCCCCATGAGTCGGAACTTCACTTGCTATCTGAGCTGGCATGTCCTATGAGGATTCCGACTCCGTCTCTGATGATGTACTCGAGAGGGTAATGGGCTTATCTGCCATTGATTTTGGCCCCTTTGAAACACGAGCTTGTCGGAGTCGGTTGCTTTGGCGCGTCTTAGGGGCAGAAATAGGGTCAGCTGTGGGTGGTCGAGGCTTCTTAGAGGTCTTCTTCTTCTTCGCCGGCCGTGGTGGTGTTGGCTCTGTAAGTTTGGTGGCCGGAATTGTGCCTGAGAAGCTTGCGACTGTGGCAGACATGCCCTGAGTCGAAGGATGTGAGTTCGATGGTGGATTTGGCAAATTAATCGCACCTCCTACCACATTCGTTTGGACTGGGCGTCGTCTTACATGGGATTGGCAGAGAACACTGAGAGGGACATCGTCGAAATCGACGATCGGTGCTGGAAGCATCTGGATGGGGGCGACATCGTGCATAGTGTCGCTTAATGTTGGGCTGACATCCTGCGCTTCTTCACGATTCGGTGAGTTTGCCATTGCGACAATGAAAAATCGAGCAATTTGGGTAAAAAAACGATGGTGAATCGCGATAGAACATAGAGGAGCAGAGAGGAATTTTTAGAGAGATGAACTAGGGTTTGTGAATAAAAAATTCAATCAATCAAATCACTTCATATACACATGTTTCAACGGTTACTAATACCATACACCACTCAAAAAATCGCAGATAGTGGAGTAAATGGGACTGAGAAATTAACC
Source organism: Craterostigma plantagineum (assembly GCA_027422505.1). Taxonomy (NCBI): domain Eukaryota; kingdom Viridiplantae; phylum Streptophyta; class Magnoliopsida; order Lamiales; family Linderniaceae; genus Craterostigma; species Craterostigma plantagineum. Next base: position 736,331 of record JAPQWV010000118.1, read on the forward strand.
GTTAGACACATATGAAATTTTTTTTAAGCATATTGACTGATAAATCCGAAATAAGTTCACAAACTGCCTAATTAAATCATGGAGCTAAAGATAGTATATTTTCAAGTTAATCATGCGAGCACATATGAGCAAACTGAAGACACAGTCATGCGAGTAAATAGGAGCAGTTCAGACCACGATTCAACCAAAAAGACAACTAAGTCCAAAGTCAAGGTAGAATCAAGAAATACTAACCGTTTGAGCGACGTTGATGATCACTTGAGACAAATGTATCAAGCTGTTCTTCGAGTTTTTCTAGTGCAATTCTGAGAGATTTCTAACATAGACACAAAAGACTAACAACTGCAGTACTAAAGACAGACACAAATAAAGACGAAAGCACAAAGTGTAGCAATATCAAACTGACAGTCACACATGTTGCCCTAACATTTGACTCAACATTCTAATTCCGTAATCCTAGACTTTTCTGCTTAATCCTTCTCAAAACCAGTTCCCTTTATTTCTACCCTTTCACCTCACATATCCAACCGAATTTGCACTGCCCTTATACCCTCAGCCTCAAGGTTCGACTTTTTGTCGTATAGTATACATCGTCACCGCGAATGCCGTGTACCTAAGAAATCTTATTACCAAAGACATATATCTAGCCGAGAGTTTACAAGCATGCTTATACGCACTAAGGATTGACTTTTAGTCGCAAAGACTACATCGTCACAGCGAATGCCGTGTACCTAGGGACGATTACCAAAAGCCTTTGGGTTCATTCAGGGACCAGTCAAGAAGAATCAAGTCATTTCACAGGAAAACATAACAGAATATCAAATCAAACATTAAAGCTGTAACAATCAAATTTGACATATGGTATGTTGATCCAAATGTTGGACCAACATTCAGACTGACATGTGCAACCCTATGGATTTCTTCAGGTCCGAGAACCTTTCAGAATCCAATGCTTTCGTAAGTCTGCTAACTGATGCTTAGTGTCTATATGCTCTGCAGACTAACTCTTTTTCAACCATATCTCTCAGAAAATGATGCCTAATATCTATATGCTTTGTACGAGAATGTTGGATGGGATTCTTAGAGATGTTTATGGCATTAAGGTTATCACAATACATAAGCACAGATTCGCACTCTAACCCATAGTCCATAACATGCTATTCAACCATAACAATTGCGTACAGCAACTACCCGCCACAACATATTCAGACTCAGCAGTAGATAAAGACACACAATTCTGTTTCTTGATATACCATGCAACTAGGTTATTACCTAGGAAGAAACAGCCGCTACTTGTACTCTTGCGATCATCCTCGTCCACCTGCCCAATCAGCATCGCTATAACCTACAAGACTCAATTTAGTATCTTTGGAGAACCATAATCCTAGGCTACACGATCCGCTCACATAACGAAGAATTCGCTTAACCGCATTAAGATGAGTCACTTTTGGTTCAGACTGATATCTAGCACATACGCATACACTATACAATATGTCAGGTCTACTCGCAGATAAGTACAGTAAACTGCCTATCATAGATCGGTACAATGTTGGGTCAACTTTCTGCCGAACATCGTCTTTACTTACCTTTTGAGCAGAACCCATGGGAGTTTTCATTACCTTGGCAGTGTCCAGCCCAAACTTCTTGACAATGTTCTTTGCGTACTTTTCTTGGGACATAAAGATCCCTTCGTTACTCTGCTTGATCTGCAAACCTAAAAAATGAGTTAGCTCACCTATCATACTCATCTCGAACGTAGTGTTCATTGCCTACACAAATTGATCTAATAGAGATTGTGAGCTCGAGCCGAAAACACTTGACCAATCAAAATATCGGATCCGACCCTTTTAACAAAAAGAGTATGATCCGCCTCACCTCGAGTGAAACCGAACTCAAGTAAAAACGTTGCTAACCTCGCATACCAAGCTCGAGGCGCTTGCTTCAACCCATACAAAGCTTTCTGCAGCTTAAAAACATGGTTAGGATAATGGGGATCTTCGAACCCTTTAGGCTGTTCGACATAGATTTCCTTATCAATATACCCATTCAAAAAAGCACCCTTAACATCCATTTGGTGTAAAGTGATGTTAAGCCAACATGCTATAGCTAACAAAAGCCTAATCGATTCTAACCTAGCAACGGGAGCAAACGTCTCATCAAAGTCTATCCCTTCTACTTGCGTATAACCCTGAGCTACTAAATGTGCTTTGTTCTTAACAACTCTACCAAGCTCGTCCGATTTATTCTTAAAAATCCACTTAGTGCCTATGACATTAATGTCTTTCGGCCGTGGTACTAATGTCCAAACTTGGTTCTTTTCAAACTGCAAGAGTTGCTCTTGCATCACGTTTATCCAGAAATTATCCTTGAGAGCATCAAGGACATTCTTAGGTTCTACTTCAGAAACAAAACAGTTAAACCGTACCTCAACGTATACCGTGTTCATGCATACGTTTCTTACCATAGACTTGTAATCTTTTCGTGGTTTGTCTCTGGTCTTCCTTACTTCGTTCACATTTCCAATAATAAGTTCAGTAGGATGATCTTTCTGAATCTTAGCAGGGGGATCTCGTCGCACTTCGCTAGGTCCAGCTTCAGTGTTCTGTTCTGGCGCGGATGTTGAGTCAGATGTTGGCTCAACATTCTCATCCCCTGTCTCCTCTGTTTCATTGACCGTTTGTATAATATCTGAAATATCAACTTGAGGAGACACTATGAAGAGATCAGTAGTATCATCAAACATAATATTCATTGACTCTTGAACAGACTCCATGCGCAAGTTATATACACGATAAGCACGACTATTAGACGAATATCCTAGGAAAATGCATTTATCACTTTTCGAATCGAACTTGGTCAAATACTCACGATCATTCAGCATGTAACAAAACATCCAAAGACATGAAAATATTTAACCGTAGGCTTCTTTCCATTCAACAGTTCATATGAGGTCTTTTTAGTACCATGCCTAAAGAAAACACGATTCGATATGTGACAAGCAGTATGCAAAGCTTCAGCCCAAAAATGCTTAGAAACATTCTTAGAAAGTAACATAACACGTGCCATCTCTTGTAACGTCCTATTCTTCCTTTTGGCCACCCCATTTTGTTAGGGCGTCTTAGGAGATGAATACTAATGTACAATACCCTTCTTGTCACAAAATTCATCAAAATACTGATTTTCAAATTCTCTACCATGATCAGACCTAATACAAAAGATAGATGCACTGAAATTATTCCTAATCATCGCACAAAACTTCTTAAAGGAATCGAAAGATTCTGATTTTTTCCTAAGAAAGAAAATTCATGCATATCTAGAAAAATCATCTACGAGCACATACGCATATTTCCTACCACCTATGCTGTCAACTTCCATCGGACCCATCAAATCCATGTGAATCAACTGAAAACAGTGAGCAGTTTTAAAATGTTGGGCAACATGTTGATCAACATTATGGCTAACATGTACTTGCTCACCATTTAAACACGACTCACACACAACCTTACCAAACTCCTTAAGCTTTGGAATGCCACTGATTGCGTCATGCTTGATAAGCTGCTCCAAGGTTCTGTAATTGATGTGGCCTAGTTTGTAATGCCATAGGATTACATCATCTTCGGCCTTTGAAAGTTGACACACGTCCTTCACATTGGATTTATCGCCGACTAGGTAGCAGTTGTCGCTCGATCTTTTACCTGCCATCACCCGCACAGAATTGTTGTTAAAAACTTCACAACACTCCTTATTGAATCTTACCTCATGGTCGTCGTCACAGAGTTGGCTTATACTAATCAGATTCGCTATGAGCCCGTCAACATGAAGCACATTGCTTAGCTTGGGAAAGTTGGGCACGTTCAATCTGCCTCGGCCGAGAATCCGTCCTTTTGCTCCACCTCCGAACGTAACAGACCCGCTGTTTAAGGGCTTGTAATCACTGAGATATTCCTTGGTACTCGTCATATGTCGGAAATACCCGCTATCGAAGTACCAAGAACCTGTCACGTTAGCTCGCAAAGACGTATACACAACCTGACATTTATGAACAGATTTCTCAACCCAAACTTTCTTAGACGACAACGCAGTATTCGGTTTACTAGAATTTGAAGATGAGCCAGCGGAAATTTCTCAAGACATTTTTTTCAACATTGATTTCTCAATGTTGGCCGGGGTGTTGGATAACATTTAGGTCGACATCGATTTCTTTGCAGAAATCTCTCTCTTCAACTTTCAGCAAAACGGCTTTAATTGACCAGATTGCTTACAATGATGACAAATATATGAGCTATCCTTACTCTTAATGGGTACATGCTCGGAACTATTCTTAGGATTCACAATTTCATTCTTATCGCTCGCGGCTTGAGCTTTAACAAACACTATCTTAGGCTGAACATGGGTCACGGGTTTTGGGGTATCACACGTAGGCTGTGAATTATATCCTAGACCGTGTTTATCAAAAATACCTAGGGACAATACCTCATCAAGGGTAGATTTACCCTTGTTCAATTTTGTAAAGGTCTTGTCGGCTTCATCAACTTGCTTTTGTAGCTTGTCTATCTCCTTGTCCTTTCGAGTAAGAACGGCTTCCATCTTGTTCATACCATCCACCAAGCTTTCAATCTGCTTTTCGTTCTTCTCGTTCTCCTCGGTCAACACTTTAACAGCAGCCTTGAGTTACTCGTTTTTCACCTTCTCAATTTCATATTGAGAGGATAGTAGCTTGTAAGCTTCGATCATCTGAACTTCATCGCTACAATCTGCATCATCAGAACTCAAAAAACATCAAAACAATTTGAATCATCGTAATAAAAAATGATATGTTTTTCAGATGTTGAGTCAGATGTTGGCTCAACATCAGTTACCGCAGTGAAGCTAATTTGACGATCTTCTTCGTTTTCGTCATCTGAGAGGGACTGGATTGTCACTGATGATTGTTGGGTCTCCATTTGGTCAGAATCTTCATCTTCATCGTCAGATAGCTCGATCCATAGCGATTTTCCACGTTTGCGAAGTGTGTTCGCACATTCGTTTGCATAGTGTCCCCATCCTTGACATTCATAGCATCTGACTGAATCATAGTCGACGTTCTTCTTCTTTCTGTCTGGCTTCCCAACTGGCTTGCGCTTAGAGAACGGAGGAGCAGAAGATGCTTCAGCTTTGACGTTCTGGCCCTTTCTGAATGTTGGACCAACATTCCGTACAACATTCTTCTTCTTGAAGAACTTATCAAATTTCTTAACTACCATGGCAATATCCTCCTCATTGTTGGGATCCACCGTAGTTGGTTCCATAGTTGGCTGACTAACCAGGGCAAGACTTTTACCACGTGAGGCCCTCTTCTGAACCTCGAGATTGGTCTCATAGTTTTTCAGAACATTCATCAATGTATTGAACTCCATAGTGGCCAAGTTGTGGGCTTCCTCGATCGCCGATACCTTCACATTATCTTTTTCAGTTAGTGTACGAATAGCTTTGGAATTTAATACCTTATTGGCGATCGGCTCTCCTAGGCTGGCGCACTCGCTGGAAATTGTCAAGAGCTTCCCAAAGTACGTTGTGATGTCTTCATCTTCCTTCATCCGTATATTCTCAAACTGATTGAGAAGGAGGCGTAGTTTGGTCTCTCTAACACTTGTGTCGCCTTCACAGTACCTTTGGAGTAGTTCCCACGCGTTCTTAGCCTTTGTACAATTCTGGATAATTTTGAACATGAAGATGTCCACCGTTGAGAAGATGGCGTTGAGTGCCTTGTCGTTGAATTCTGTCGCGGCTCGTTCTGGCACTGTCCACTCTTCACTCGGCTTGTCATAGACTTCTCCATCAGCATCCGGGGCTGTCCTAGGTGCAGTATATCCGTTGAGAACTGCTTCCCATGCTCGCATCGATGGACTTGATACAGACGAACTCGCACCTTCCAATATGCGTAATTGGTGCCGTCTAACACAGGGACTTTTCTGACGTTATTTGAGCTCATAACATCCATTATAGAAGATCTTTAGCGCTTAGTATCAAGCGTTCGCTCTGATACCACTTTGAAGCGGGTCCCGTACGAAATAGATGTAAAATATACTAAGTTATAGACTGATGTTGGATGTGATGTCGGGCTAACACTCACACTCACTTTTAAACGCACAGCGGAAATGATTGTATTTTAGTGACAAAACGAAACTAACACGAGAGATGATTTTATGCAGCAAGTCAAATAACTTGCTGCGTGCCTCAAAGCGCAAACTCCACTATAAACATGGATTACAAACTATCAAAAAGGATAGTCAAAACTAAGCCTAGCAAAACCTACGAACCAAGCGATTCTGCAAACTACAAGATCTTTCGATCACTAAAAAGCTAGACTAAAATGAAAAACTCTCTTGAAAGATGATACTCGCTCAAATACTCTTGTTTTCGCTCGTTGTAAGCTTCGTTCTTCAAACGGTTAAGTCCTTCGCCATATATATGTCTTCGACTTCTTGGTAACTGCCCATAACATCCACTAACGTTCACTAAGTGAGTTTGGACCGTTAGTGATCATTTGGAGTCGACTTGGTCAGCTCCAAAGGCTCGGTCTTCACTTGAGCTCCAAGTCGCCTATTTTTAGTAAGCTCCTTTCCTATTTTTGCTCTAGCTCATCCACACTCTTTCCACACGGTTTGATCCATTCAAGCTCTTATCCATGACCTACATAATACTAGAAAAATGCCACGTCATCAATAAACTAGGTTTTGGGTATGAAAGATAGAACTGAGAAAGGGAACATTCTCGGCCAACAAATGTTGACTAGAATGTTACCCCAACATTGCCAATGTTGAAAGCTCAACATTAAAATACATGATAGAATATTAGGCCGATTATTAGACTTATATATAAAATATTATGGGTTGATTTTATTTCTTTAACAATAATTATATATGTCCAAACCCAATACTTAGGTTCGTGACTTCAACTTCTATTTTGTTTCGTATGGCCTATAAATACAACTGCATGGTATGCAACACTTTCCACTAAAATCAGTCATTCAAACTATAACACCGTAAGATATGGAGAGGGCTCCATTGCAAGTGGTTTTCTTCATCTCGATAATGCTCTTAGCTAATGGTGAAAGCCTTTCATTCAAATAATTTTGACTACATGCTCTGTTTAAAGTGGAATATAATCGTAATTTAACAATTTCTTCTTGAACATATAAAAGCAGGTAATTTCGTCTCTGGAAATGGATCATCATCATCATCATCATCAAGCTATGGAGAGTCAAAGGTCAATGGGACACCAGTATGCATAATCAATAGTGACTGTGCTTTTTTGTGCAGACCAAAATCATTGCGACCTTATTGCATTGAAGGGTTTTGTCAGTGCATATGATCCATCTATTATACGATGTTGGAATAAAGAATCAAAATGTGCGAAATATAAGTGTCCTATTTGATCAGTTTTATTTATATGTAACGAGTCAAGCTCGTACAATTTAAGTATTATTTAATTTTTGGGTCTGCCAATTGTTTTTTGCTCATACCACGAAGCGTGAAAATATCTTATACATAAGGTGAGTTAGGCGGATAAATACTGTCAGGTCGATTTGATAAATCTTTATTTACAATTTTACCATTAATTCCCTAATTACAATTTTACTCTTATAATTTTAATTAATCACAAGTTTATGCTTGAATTAAACTTTTATTAATTAATAATATGAATTATTCAAATATAAATAATTTAATATATCTGCACATATTGGGTGTGCTAAACATATTAGTATGTTTAATATCAATAGATAAACAGGTGAACGCCATAACTGTCAATTTTGATATGTCAAATTAACGTTGGTTGACGTAATTATTATTAATGTTATTATAATTATATCAAATAATTTTACTCAAAATAAATAACTCAAGATACTCTTATAATGAACATCATACACAACGTTAATTATTCAAGATTATTCTCGTAATAAATCTCATACACAGTAAATAATTTCATATTATTCTAGTAAAAGTATATCCTCCCCCGTCCCCTCAATAATATTTCACTAAGGCTGGAAATTAATGTGATTTTGATCTCACATTAAATATTTAGGGGGAAAAAGGATATTATCCTCATCTCAGTACATCAAAAAAATAATGGAGAGTATTAAAGTGCTCGTTTTTTTTCTATGTTTCACTGCTGCTCTTCGGGTTCGGTAAGTCATTTATCGTCTTCGATTAACTCCTTAAATTATCACATTAAAAAATTATGTCCGTTTTTTGGCAGGTTTCATACCCTCAAATGCAGCGAGTGGAGATGCACCTTGTAAGAAGGATGCCGATTGTGAAACTTATTGCAAAAATCAAAATGAACCTATTACATTGTATCCCATTTGTTTAAGAGGGTATTGCGAATGCTACATCCCATTAAATTATAGAGGCGTGATTTTATTGTCCTTTTTTATACATGTTACAGATTAATGAAAATCAATGTTGAATTAATTTGTTCCATGAATGGTTGCTTGGTAGATTTCTTCTCAATGAAAAATAAGTCTCTCATCTGATCGTTGAGCCCATTGAATGGACTATTTGACGAGTTCAAGTACGCAAAATAGAGAAATACATTAAATTTCAAAAAAATAGACAAATAACTAAATTCGCTTGGCATCATCCGTTTCATCTCAATGTTCCAATTTGTTCCATTCACCATTTCCTGACACGTGTCAAATCATGAGGTTGAGAAATTTTCTTTTATTTATTTAATATTTCTCTAACTTTTGAATACATATTATACCCAATAAAATCATCGATACTTCATGTGATTTATTCTATGTTTCTTGATGAACAATAGATTCAAATAAATGGTGCAAGGGATAGGTAAAATGCCGTACTGTCAAAACGGGCATGGGTCATTTGGAGAGTGAGAATTGTGAGTGTGACAAGCTTTACATCCTTCAATAGCTTTATTGCTCATATGGGAATGAGGGAACTACCATTTGTAGGGTGAGATTTCACATGGGCCAACAACGGAAAAGGTGAAGGTTTTGTCGAAGAAAGACTTGATAGAATTACCCCAATGGTCATTGGATTACCCAGAATCAAAAGTTTTCCATGAATAAAGGGTTGCATCTGACCATTGACTTTTGATATTGGTAAATGACCCTTCTGAAAATAGACTCAAAAGGGAGATTCCATTTTGATAAAAGGTGGTTGCTTAAAGATGGTATCAAAGAAGTAGTGGAGAGAGCTTGGAAGACTAAACAAAATGGAACTCCTCAATTCCAGCTTACAAGAAGAATTAAGAACTGCAGAAGGGCACTTATCAGCTGGAATGCCAGCCTCACAACCAATTCAGCTATCAAAATTGAAACACTCAAGGTTGAATTGGAGGCTTTGATGGCTGCCAAGTGAAATAGAGATTGGATTAGATGTAGATAATTGAAAAGTAATTTGCATGAGGCATATAAAGACGAAAGATTTTGGAGTCAAAAGGCAAGGACCAAATGGCTTAAGGAAGGGGACAAGAATACTAAGTTCTTCCATGCAACTACCATACAGCGAAGATGTTCCAACTCAATAACTAATCTGGTTAGGAGTAATGGCACACCCTGTGGTAATATGAAGGAAGTTGAGCAAGAAGTTACTAGTTTCTATAGATAGTTGTTCACAAGCTCATTACCAGCAGACTGTGCAGATGTCCTCAATGGATCCATCTCAGCTCAAATGAACGCGAACCTGACCAGGCCCGTGACTGACTTGGAGATCAAATCAGACCTATTCTCTTTGCACCCCAATAAAGCTCCCGGACCCGACGGTATAAGCTAAAATGGCTAAGATGTGGAGACATTGTTGGAACGCAGGATTAAAAACAAGCATAAGCACTTTTTATGGAAAGCATTTCATGATATATTACCCACCAAGAATAATCTGATGAAAAAGGGGACACCCACTGATCCAATTTGCGATTGCTGCGGCCGTGCGGATGAGTGCCTTGATCACATTTTTTCTCCTGCTCAAGAGCTCAACATGTATGGAAAATTGCACCGATCACTTGGGATGATATCCAAGGTAGTACGGTGAATTTCAAGAACTGGTTGTTGAGGATTTGTGTTGGATCAGACAAGAACTGGTTCCAAGAGAGGGTACACCTTACTGTATACATCCTTTGGATGCTATGGAAATCAAGGAATCTATGGATTTTTGAAAAGTATGTGATCTCAGAAAAAGAGTTGGTCGACCTAAGTTTTTCGTTACTTTGGATTAGAAGATCTGGTTTCTGGAAGATTGGGAACATTTCCATGGTGGGATTGAAAGGGATTTGCAAGTAAATAGCCTTTGACTTGTTCATCTTTTAAAAAATAGCACCCAAAATCGAATTTTACCTTTGTACCCTTACTAACTCTGCACTAAAGACTATTTTACCCTTATTTAATGGCAATCAACAACCTCAACAACACTCAACGAAATAATTAAAGGGTTTATAGGGTTTTACTGTAGCGAATCTGAACCATCAGACCCGTGATAGAAACATAAAAGTGAAAAAACAGTCACTTTCACTTTCAATTCTCAATTGTTCTCCTGCACACAAATGTTCTCTCTCCTGCACTGCAACGTTTTCTCTGCAACTCAAACCCTAATCCGAACCTCAATCGACAATGCAATCAGCGAGAACACCCAAAGAGTGAAGGTAATTGTTCTACTCTTCGTCTTCTTCAACTTAACGCGAGAAGGGGATCTGGGAATGAAGCATCGAACTCTAACTTGGTGCGCACCCCTGATTGCAAGCATAGGACCTTGTCTGGCAGCATAGGAACCGTGCTTGGCAGCATAGGACCCGTGCTTGCTAGCATAGGATCCGTGCTTGCAAGCCTATAGGACCGTGCTGGCAATCGTACGTCGCTTTTTAATGCATGGTCCCCGTGCTTGCAAGCACACGACCCCCACTTATGATGAGGGGACCTATGAGTATTTTCATGGGACCCGCCCATAAGATGATTGTCCCAGCACAGGTTGTAATATCCGCCAAATTTATACGGGATTATTTCAATAATATTCGGAACGTGTGGAGTCAACTTTCGAACATACACCGATTTCTTTCCGAGCCAAAAATTAACAATTGGGCCCAAAAACTTAGATGGGACGAAAACAAGAAATGAGAAGCCAATAAAAGATAAACAAAATAAGGACAAGGGCCGAAAATAATGATGGACCAAACAAAATAAAATGAAGGCCCAAGAAAGATTATTAGGCCCAAAAGAAATAAAATCCAAAACAAATTAAATACCTTGGGACAATAATATAAAATAATATATATATATATTATATATAGGGGCCGAAAATTAATATTTGAGAAGGGCTTCCTCACACCTCATCAGCTTAATAAATTTAACCCTATTTTGTCCATAGTGAATATTATTAATGGAATAAGAAATAAAACAAAACAAAACACAAATAAAAGTAAACAAAATAAATCAAACAAAATAATAACAAACCTAATCCACTTACTACACCAAGACAAGAATTAACAAATCAAATAGAAGAAAACAAGGAAAGATGGCGTGAGAGATGAAAAGGGATAAAGGAAGAAAGGATACCTAATACACCTCCATGAACTTGAGGACAAAGAACTAAGTCATTATACACCTCATAGTGGTATGGAGACAAGACCAAAAACCACCTAATACACCTCTCTACCCATATGGAGTCAAGATAAATAAAGGTAAAGGAAAATGGAAAGGAAATAGAGGAGAGGCCGAGAGAAAGAAGGAGAGAAAGAGAAAAAAAAAGGAAAAAGAGAGAAAGAACGAAAGGAGAATGAGGAGAAGAAAAATCTCCGGAAGCTCGGGATCACATGGAAACACCCCGTGATTTAGCTGTCTACGGACGTAAGGTAGGTGAAGATCACCTACACGCGTAAACATATTTTTAGTTCGTGGTTTCTACGTGTGCACGGTTCTTTTGATCCATACGTGTTTATGTGCTCAAGGTAATTTTTCTTGCATAAATTTCGTGTTATATGCTTATGTAAATTTCGGCCATGCATAGAATTAAATTCGGCCATCCCTCCAAAATTTGGGTGATCTAGGGAGATGAAATATATTAGGGTTGGAAAGTAGAAGTAGGATTTTTGAGGGTGAATTTGATTAGATTTGGAAAATTTGAGTATTAGTGCAATTAGGGTTTTCTAGGGTTTCTTTTAAATTCAAAGGTCTAAAATAAATATTTAAAACTCGGCCAGGACTTCTTTGCAATTTTTAGAATTTTCGGAGAGTTAAATAAATATTTAAAACTCGGTCAGGGACTTCTTTGTAATTTTCAGAATTTTCGGACTGTTAAATAAATATTTTTAATGTCGATTGGGGCCTTGGAGCAATTTTCAGAATTTCCAAGGTGTTAAATAAATATTTTTGAAGTCAATTAGGGCCTTAGAACAATTTTCAGAATTTCCGAGGTGCTTAATAAATATTTTTAAAATCGGTTGGGGTCTTTGTGCAATTTTTGGAATCTCCAAGGAGTTAAATAAATATTAAAAACTCAAATGGGGTCTTTATGCAATTTTTAGAATCTCCTAGGAGTTAAATAAATATTAAAAACTCAAATGGGTTCCTTTGTATAATTTTCAAATTTTAGGGGACTAGATTGAAAAGTTTTAAAAATCTGGGGGCTGAGAATGTAAATTCGAAAAGGGGAGATTTTTAAAGAAATATAAAGCTTTCGGAGCAGATCTTAAATTTTTAAAAATCCGGGCGGATTTGTAATTTCTGAAAATTTTCGGGACTTAAACTAGAATTTTAAATCAGGGGCAGATTTGTGAATTTGAGAAAATTTTCGGGTCTTAAATAAATTTTGAGGATAATTTTCTGGTCATTTTATAATTATCAAAGATTTTCGTATTCTAAGTTAAAACTTTCCAATTCGCGTCCTTAAAAGTAAAATTATGAGTTTGTGGGATTTTAAAGGTAAAATTTGGAAAAATATTTTTAAATTAGGAATTTAAGTATTATATTGAAAATTAAGGATTAAATTGTGGAACCCTTAGTGAAATTCGGAGGGAGTATTCGGTGAGAAAGGTTTCAGGCAGAGTAGTTCGGAACGCGGGCTTTAGGCCTGATTATTTAGAGTACGATAGTTTTCGGATCGGACCGAGCTGATACCTCGGGCCGATACATGATATAGAGATTTGCATTTTTATGTGTTGCATTTTACTTGCACGACATTTGCATACACGTGTTACGAGGGGAGAGGATCGTGCGGAGTCACGGTAATATTGTACAGTGATGATGAGTGGGGTAGTTTATGACCGAGTGATGGTCGTCGAATTGTATGAGTAGTGAGGTTAGGACTAAGGCGCACTATATGATTGAGATGTGGGGAGTGGGCCTCCCGAGCTACTGACCCTTGTGGAGAGTGGGGCCTCCCGAGCTACTGACCCCTGCGCGCATGTGGCCTTTATTCCTAAGCCTCGGGCCCTGATGTGATGAGATGTGTTGAGATGAGATGGGATATGAGAAAAGAGTCGAGCGTGCATTTTTTGAGATGTGTTGGGATGGGAGTCGAGTGAGAGCATTTGCATTCTTGCATATTTTTATCTACTGGGCAAAAGCTCAGGGTTTACGTGTGTAGGTACGAACGAGTCGGACGTTGAAAAACGTCACGACTAAGCGGCTGATGGCGGTGACTCCACGGATTTTTGAGGGTGGCGCAGTACATGTGACGTGACCTGTGGAGTGTTTTAAATTATGTTTCGTGTTTTTACTCTTTGGGCTTCGGCCCAATAAATAAAAGTGTGTGTTGTTAAACATTTTATATTTTCGGGTTTAGACTTTGGGGTCTTCGGCCCATTATGAATATTATTATGTTTTAAAAAGTTTTTATTAAATGAGTTTTCCGCTGTTTTCACTGCGTAAACCCGCCTAAATACGTATTTGAGAAGTAGGGTCGTGACAGGTGGTATCAGAGCGTTAGGTTATAGGTTCTGTAGACTGTCCATGTACTGCCACTCAAAAGCCTGGAGGATCAGCCTGCGCCTGTTAGTTTAATACATGATTACGTGATTTGCAATTTTCTGATAAATGCTTTACGTGAATATTTGTGTGATTTTTTATGTGCTCCTTGATGTGTTCGAAAACTAGAGATTTCGTACTTTTACACTTAGATTGGTAGGAGAATTTCGGTTGAATTAAGGTAGGAAGAGAATGATAAAAAATTCGGACCTTTAATCGAATTTGGGGTTTCTTCGAAATTCGGGTAAAAATTCGGGCCAATTAGGAAATTCGGCAAAATTTAAATTTGGGCCTTCTCAAAATTTGGGCTTTGTCAAAGGGCTTGACCAAATTGGACCAAGCTGAAATTCGGGAAGTTACATATAAATAAACAAGCGAAATAAAAGAGTCGAACAATATAAATATTTTTTTTAAACTTGGGGCTTGTAGAAATTTAGGAAATGAGACGAGGACGTAGAGAAAGCATGATAGAGTCAATGCATAACGATTACATGACTGAAAATCATATTACAACCCGAATACATAAAAAAAAAAGATAAAGCATCGACGACGTTCGGGAAGTTCTGCCGGCGTCTTCTTCCAACATGCCCGAACAAGATGCGACTTCTCATGACTTAACCTTTCACAAATTAAACGCAAGTGCAGTGAGTGGCAATCCACATCACAAAAATGGCGATTGCAGCGAAGAGCAATCCCAAAAGGAGGAATAACTCAAATTTAAGCTTTTCGAGATTTTCCCTTCAAAAAGGTTCCTGAGGAACATCCTCACGATCCGCATTTCCTCCAAGATTATACATTGCGAAGATTAAATGATGTGATTGGAGAGAATTCTGTTGTGGTGCAAAATAGTGTGCATCAAGTACCTATTTATAGGCGTGAGTGAAGCGAAGGATAAGCCTTATTAATTTCGAGTTTTCATGAAATGCCGTATAAAGATAAGTTGCATAAATTTCGAGATCCGATTTTTCTTCAAACGCCGTGATCTCGATTTGAGAAATCACGCGCATGAAGAAAATCGTATTAACCTTTATTCATAAAAATAATAATAATAATAATAATAATAATAATAATAATTATAAAATCTATTCCGAAATCTCGAAGAAAGAGGTTGATATTTATTATAAAAATAATTGTGCTCACGTTATTATCAGCACCGTATTTACATGCACTGCTTAAACTACGCTGATGCATCAATGAAAGTACTACGCGAACTAACGCACAAACACGGTTGAACTTCAGCCTATGTCCACGGATCAACCGAGCTTCCTTTCTTATTGATCACAACACGAAAGATCTATATCTCTTCTACAACTCTTGTGTTTTCACCACACGGTGATTTTCACTTTATAAGAAATTACAAGCTCAAGAAGATGATTAGTTGAACGGGGAAATCTGACATTTATAAGTTAGAAATCATGTTTTAAGTGTGAGTCCGCAATCTATCTTTACCGTCCATTTTATCCGATCGAACGCTCCACAAGTCGCCACGTGGTCTTGCATTTCCGCGTGTTAGAGCAAAAATCGCATGCGACTCTATAAGTGAAATAGCACCTTCCCTATCATCCGTCCGATTTTTTATCCAACGCTTACGATTCACCATCCGCTTCATTCACTTCCTAAGCATCTCAGCCGTCGATCTTTTCGCGCGTATCCTACGAATATAATTAAATCTTCAGCCTTCAATTACTGGTCATTAGATCGCGCGCCAATTTAGATCCAACGACAGCTGATCATCGCGATCTTCTCAACTTAGTTTCTTCAGTTTTCAACTTCAGTTCTAACGAAGAAGAAAGTCCTATTTAGATAGACGGAAGCGTGTGAAGAAAGCTTCCAGGAATTGAAGAAACGACTGACAACAACTCATGTTCTTGCAATTCCATCTGGTAGCAAAGGATTCTCAATATAAAGTGACGCTTCTAAAAATGGCTTGGAGTACGTATTGATGCAAAACGGGAAGGTGATTGCTTATGCCTCCCGATAGCTCAAACTGTACGAGAAGAATTACCCCACGCATGACCTGGAACTCGTAGCTGTGGTGTTTGCCCTAAAAATCTGGCGGCACTTTCTGTACGGGAACGATGCGAAATCTTTACGGATCCCAAAAGCCTAAGTGCTTCTTTACGCAGAAGGAGTTAAACATGAGGCAAAGACGTTGGCTCAAATTGGTGAAGGACTACGACTACGTGATTAATTATCACCCAGGAAAGGCGAACATAGTCGCAAATGCTTTGAGCCGTAAAATCGGAAAATGTGGAATTGTGCCAACCGGAGTTGAAATAATCAACTTCGGGGAGATCGAAACGAAGCTGGCAGCGTTGACTTAAAAAACCAACGCTGTTAGAACGAATAATTGAGGCACAAAAGAAGATGAACTATATCTAAAGATCCAGGCAGAACAAGACGGCAATGTTCCGTCGGAGTTCGAATTTCGAGACAACGGAAAACTTACAATTCCAAGGTCGTCTATATGTGCCACCCGATGAAGAGATCCGTCGAACTATAATGACAGGGGTGCATACGACAATCTACTCGATACATCCCGGAGCAACAAAAATGCATCGAGATTTGCGAATAAATTACTGGTGACCAGAAATGAAGAAAGATGTGGCTATTTTCGTACAGCGATGCTTGACCTGCCAACAATTAAGGTAAAACATCAAAGACCTGCGGGGACGTTACAACCTTTGATGACTCCCAAGTGGAAGTGAGACCATATCACTATGGACTTCGCCGTAGGGTTATAAAAAAGAAACCGTAAAAGGCCATGATGTAATTCGGGTGATCGTCGACAGATTGACTAATCAGC
This sequence comes from Craterostigma plantagineum, assembly GCA_027422505.1. NCBI lineage: Eukaryota > Viridiplantae > Streptophyta > Magnoliopsida > Lamiales > Linderniaceae > Craterostigma > Craterostigma plantagineum. The sequence continues at coordinate 753,091 of JAPQWV010000118.1, forward strand.
CAATTTCTTGCCAATCAATTAAACCTATTCCATGGAGAAGTACGCAGAGTTGTACATACAAGAAATTGTGAGACTCCATGGGATCCCGATTTTAATTGTCTCGGATCGGGATTCGAGGTTTATGTCCTAGTTATGGGTAAGCTTACAAAAGGCCATGGGGACGAAACTGCCCTTCAGTACGGCATATCGCCATCAGACGGACGGACAGACTGAAAGAACAATCAAGACCCTTGAAGATATGTTGAGAACGTGTATTCTGGATATCCGGGGAAGATGGAGCAAATACCTCCCACTAATCGAGTTGTCCTATAACAACAGCGATCAAGCCACGATCGGGATGGCGCCTTACGAAGCCTTGCACGGACGTAAATGTCAAAACCCAGTTCATTGGGATGAAATCGGCGAGAAGGCATTGTTGGGTCCCGAAATGATTCGTTGAAGCTGTGGGAAAAATCCGGGAGAGGATGCAGACGGCCCAAAGTCATCAGAAGAGTTACGCAGACAAAAGACGAAGGCCGTTAGAATTCGATGAAGACGAACAAGTATTTCTGAAGTTTTCGCCGATGAAGGGCGTAAAACGTTTCGAAAAGAAAGGGAAGTTGAGTCCGTGATATATTGGACCTTTCACAATTGTGAAATGAGTTGGAGAAGTGGCGTCCCAACTCGAATTGCCCACATCGCTCGCACAAGTGCGTGATGTTTTCCATGTATCTACATTATGGAAGTACGTCCCAGACCCGAGCCATGTAGTGCAGGGCGAATCACTTCATCAACAAGTCGGACATGAGCTATGAAGAAAGGCCGGTGGAAATTATGATGTACGAGGTGAAACGCCTTTGGAATAAGAACATACCCCTCATGAAAGTCTTGTGGCGGAACCAAGTATTGGAAGAAGCCACTTGGGAACACGAAGACGAGATGAGAGAGAATTAGCCGGAGTTATTTTTTTCGTGCTGTAATTTCGGGGACAAAATTCTCATAAGGGGGGAGGATGTAATACCCGCAAAATTTATACGAGATTATTTCAATAATATTCGGAACGTGTGGAGTCAACTTTCGAACATACACCGATTTCTTTTCGAGCCGAGCCAAAAATTTACAATTGGGCCCAAAAACTTAGATGGGACGAAAACAAGAAATGAGAACCCAATAAAAGATAAACAAAATAAGGACAAGGGCCGAAAATAATGATGGACCAAACAAAATAAATGAAGGCCCAAGAAAGATTATTTGGCCCAAAAGAAATAAAATCCAAAACAAATTAAATACCTAGGCCCAATAATATAAAATAATATATATATATATATAGGGGCCGAAAATTAAGATTTGAGAGGGGCCTCCTCACACCTCATAAGCTTAATATATTTAACCCTATTTTGTCCATAGTGTATATTATTAATGGAATGAGAAACAAAACAAAACAAATCAAAATAAGAGTAAACAAAATAAATCAAACAAAATAATAATAAACCTAATGCAACACCTTACTACACCAACATAAGAATTAACAAATCAAATAGAAGAAAACAAGGAAAGATGGCGAGAGAGATGAAAAGGGAGAAAGGAAGAAAGGATACCTAATACACCTCCTTGAACTTGAGGACAAAGAACTAAGTCATTATACACCTCATAGTGCTATGGAGACAAGACCACAAACCACCTAATACACCTCTCTACCCATATGGAGCCAAGATAAGTAAAGGCAAAGGAAAATGGAAAGGAAATAGAGGAGAGGCCGAGAGAAAGAAGGAGAGAAAGAGAAAAAAAAAAAGGAAAAAGAGAGAAAGAAGGAAAGGAGGAGGAGAAGAAAAATCTCCGGAAGCTCGGGATCGAAGCTCACGGGTCGGGATCACATGGAAACACCCCGTGATTTAGCTTTCTACGGACGTAAGGTAGGTGAAGATCACCTACACGCGTAAACATATTTTTAGTTCGTGATTTCTACGTGTGCACGGTTCTTTTGATCCATACGTGTTTATGTGCTCAGGGTGAATTTTCTTGCATAAATTTCGTGTTATATGCTTATGTAAATTTCGGCCATGCATGGCATTAAATTCGGCCATCCCTCCAAAATTCGGGTGATCTAGGGAGATGAAATATATTAGGGTTGGAAAGTAGAAGTAGGATTTTTGAGGGTGAATTTGATTAGATTTGGAAAATTTGAGTATTAGTGATAATTTTCAGAATTTTCGGACTATTAAATAAATATTTTTAAAGTCGATTGGGGCCTTGGAGCAATTTTCAGAATTTCCAAGGTGTTAAATAAATATTTTTGAAGTCAATTAGGGCCTTAGAACAATTTTCAGAATTTCCGAGGTACTTAATAAATATTTTTAAAATCGGTTGGGGTCTTTGTGCAATTTTTGGAATCTCCAAGGAATTAAATAAATATTAAAAACTCAAATGGGGTCTTTGTGCAATTTTTAGAATCTCCAAGGAGTTAAATAAATATTAAAAACTCAAATGGGGTCCTTTGTGTAATTTTCAAAAATTAGGGGACTAGATTTAAAAGTTTAAAAAATCTGGGGGCTGAGAATGTAAATTCGGAAAGGGGAGATTTTTAAAGAAATATATAGCTTTCGGAGCAGATCTAAATTTTTTAAAAATCTAGGCAGATTTGTAATTTCTGAAAACTTTTGGAACTTAAATATTAAATCCGGGGCAGATTTGTGAATTTGAGAGAATTTTCGGGTCTTAAATAATTTTTCAGGATAATTTTCGGGTCATTTTATAATTATCAAAGATTTTCGAATTCTAAGTTAAAACTTTCAAATCCGCGTCCTTAAAAGTAAAATTATGAGTTTGTGGGGTTTTAAAGGTAAAATTTGAAAAAATATTTTTAAATTAGGAATTTAAGTATTATATTGAAAATTAAGATTAAATTGTGGAACCCTTAGTGAAATCGAAGGGAGTGTTTGGTGAGAAAGGTTTCAGGCAGAGAAGTTTGGAACGCGGGCGTTGGGCCCGATTATTTAGAGTACGATAGTTTTCGGATCGGGCCGAGCTGATACCTCGGGCCGATACATGATATAGAGATCTGCATTTTTATGTATTGCATTTTACTTGCACGACATTTGCATACACGTGTTACGAGGGGAGAGGATCATGCGGAGTCACGGTAATATTGTACAGTGATTTGAGTGGGGTAGTTTATGACCGAGTGATGGTCGTCGAATTGTATGAGTAGTGAGGTTAGGACTAAGGCGCACTATATGATTTGATATGTGGGGAGTGGGCCTCCCGAGCTACTGACCCTTGTGGGGAGTGGGGCCTCCCGAGCTACTGACCCCTGCGCGCGTGTTGCCTTTATTCCTAAGCCTCGGGCCCTGATGTGATGAGATGAGTTGAGATGAGATATGAGAAAAGAGTCGAGCGTGCATTTTGTGAGATGTATTGGGATGGGAGTCAAGTGAGAGCATTTGCATTCTTGCATCTTTTCATCTACTGGGCAAAAGCTCAGGGTTACGTGTGTAGGTACGAACGAGTCGGACGTTGAAAAACGTCACGACTAAGCGGCTGATTGCGGTGACTCCACGGATTTTTGAGGGTGGCGCAGTACATGGGACGTGACCTGTGGAGTGTTTTAAATTATGTTTCGTCTTTTTACTCTTTGGGCTTCGGCCCAATAAATAAAAATGTGTGTTGTTAAACATTTTATATTTTTTAGTTTAGACTTTGGGGCTTCGGCCCAGTATGACTATTATTATGTTTTAAAAAGTTTTTATTAAATGGGCTTTCCGCTGTTTTCACTGCGTAAACCCGCCTAAATACGTATTTGAGAAGTAGGGTTGTGACACAGGTCCCCTGAGTTTAAGCGCGAGTCCCCTACTCAAGACGCGTGGGTCCTCTGCTCATGCTCGCACGCAATGTCACAGGACCAGCGCGCATAATGAGCAGGGGACCCGCGCTTATATGCATGGGACCCGTGTTGGAATAGCACAGATGCACATAGGTCTCATGCGCATCTGTGCTTGAATCTCAGCATATGCGATGCGATCTGCGCATCTGTGCGTAAGGGTTTTCCATTCAATAGTCATACCACGTAATTAGCTAAAATGTGTTTTATACGTATAAATTAGGTTGTGATGAAAAAGCAGTTGGGCACAGGGGACGAAGTTCCTGATTGCCGTCTTATGCGGACCTCGTTATACGGCGAGGCCAGCAAGCTGATAAGACAGTGTTTGAACCAGCACGAATGACAGATTTTTAGGGCTGAGAGTCCGTTTGGCCGCCTTGTTATTGCCGAGCCGGATTTTAACCTCTCGGGCCAGTTGTTGTGGTACCTTATTCAGAGGCAGACGATGCTGCACAACCGTGAAGTGCTGTGGATTGGCAACAAACCACTCCAATTTTCAAAATCAGTATTGCCTAATCAACGGGCTCAAGTTGGCAGCCGATCTACCGCCGATCGACCGCATCTCAGAATTCACCGCCCTTCAAGTACCGTCGGTCGACCGCATCTCAAGTCCGCATGTCGCACGTCGAGCATGCATTGGAGGCGTTGGCTGGCGACAATAAAGGTGTGGACCTCGAGAAGCTGAAGTTGGCGAACGTCTACTTCGCCAACGCGGTGTTGATGCCTCGAAAGTCAAAGAAGGACACCATCGTCACTCCCTGGTCCCTTCATTTCACCGAAGACCGGTTTGCTTTCTTTCAGTTTCTTTGGGGCATCGTGGTTTTCAAGGAGGTCATACGCGCTGTTAAAAAAATCTACGGGAGACCTCACAGGAGTGGCTGAGCAGTGTGTTTGTAGAGCCAATTCATGTGATTAATTAAGCTTTGCCATACCTTGTTTTGACATATAAATAATTGGTAATATTTTTGGGTTATTCGTATCAGATACTAGCATACGAGTGCATATCGAACGTTACACACGAGTTTGCGGGGCGCAGAGAAGAAGATTTCACGCCACGCATGCTGAGGTGGGTGACGAACGATTGGCGTCGCAAGGGATGCCCGAGTTTGAAGAATGCCGCAGCTGCCGCCCACGGTTCCCCTGTATGAGGGTTGTTAGTGCCGTCACCGGACGAGTTGGAGGCGGCGTACTTTCGGGACAGTGTCTTTGACATTGGGGCGTCACACGAGCTATTCGAGCGTGTGACGGGCCTACTCCTGCATAGAGTGGATGTTAGGTGTTCTTGTAGCCACTGCGATCACACCGAGGGTACTAGCCGATAGATTTCGAAGCAGAGGCCATCCCTAGATCGAGAGCAGTAGCCGTCACGATGATGATATGATGGTCCTCACGACGATATCCCCGAACCTCCACCCGAGCACGGGTTTCATGCACCTCCACGGACGGGTCCATCAAGTGGACACGGTTTCGCCTCGGAGGCACGCTTCGAGGAATGGTCGAGTCATATGGACCAAATCTTCACCAACTTGTTTGGGCGATTCGACCAACTTGACACGCACTTCCAACAGTTCCGAGACGAAGAGGGTCGATGGTGGTCGACGAACGAGAGAATATGGGATGTGTACGATGATCGTTGGAGCCAAATGCGATCGTGGGGCTCAAGCATCAGGGATTTGGAAGTCGGTTCAGGGTTTGGCGAGTAGAATTTTTGGTGGATCGCGTGCTCCGCGATTCGAAGCTCCTTATCGTAAGTTTTTTATACTTACTTTTTTATTTAGTTGTGTAGATTACTTATCAGTTACTATTTACGATGTAGATGTCGATCCGAACGACTTTGGTGGTGGATCGCACGCTGCACATCCCGAAGCGTCTTACGGTAAATTTTTATACTTAAGTATGGAAAAATAACATGTACTTATGTTCGAATTTTCTTGTATAGATTACGATGAGAGATGGAACAGATCCTCCGAATGGGCGCATTCCCGTTACGGTGATTATGTACCACAATCGTGATGGATGGGCTGTTGCGATCAGGAGATCGAGGCTCGGGTCGAGACGCACGACGAGGCTCAGGTCGATACGCACCTCGAGGCTTCGATTTCTGACCGAGTGGCCGACAAAGGAAAAGGAAAAATGAAGGAGAAGATCCCTGAGCAGCGGACGAAGAAGCCATCTTAGTACCAGTTGACGCCGTTCACTGATTTCCCCTCGATGACTACAGTCAAAGCTCCAAAGTTTTCGGCGTTCGAGCGGCATATCCAGTTCAAGGCAAAGTTTGGCCCACCATCGAAAGTACTCTTTTAACGCTCATGAATATTATCGATACGAAAGTCTAGGGCCTGCGAGGAAGACACGACCCTAGTTGGGTCCTGGACATTGCGACTGAGGGTGTTCCGCTCGATCAGATGGTACGTATGAATTTACCAAATTATTTTGCGCTTACTTGAATGTGTTGAATAACGGTCTATATTTTATTGCAGCACGTCGATGAATGCATCGCTGGGATCCTCAGCATGTAGAAAGTAGCAAATCGATCACGCGCGCAGTTGCATACATGCTCCATAGCTTTAAGACGCAAGTTGATGAGCGAGGGGTGCTAAATAGTATCATAGGGAAGCCAGACGGAAATGGCTTCAAGCAATTGCTCCAGTACGCGCAGGGATAAGATGAAGAGTGGAAGAACACGTCGTGGGATATAGCGCCCACGTTGCCATTCCTATCCCTACGCAAGGCCGATGGGCGTTGTTCGTTGTTGATATAGCGGCGAAATCGTTCATGATTTACGACTCTGATGCGCCTCATTGCTTCGAATGGCGCTATATCGCGGACGATGTCAATAAACTTCTTATGCTCCCTACGATTTTCAAGGAGCTGAAGGTGATAAAACGCGCACTATCCAAGGGCTAGAGCTGGCCAGCTAATTGGTGTCGCGACTTCAGAAGACAAAATTCGTAAGTTTTCATGAATATTGCGTTTTATTTATCGTTCATATTTTCATGATTTTTCAGTAGAGAAGATGGCGTGGCAATGTTGCGGGCGGCAATGTCGCTTATGGTGAAGAAGGACGACGTCTCGCGCCTCAACTAAAATCATATGAAGGATTTCACAAAATACATCGCATGTTCTATTTTGAAGAAGGATTGGGACTGTTTTTAGTATTGTTTGTTTGTTGAATATAAATTTTATGTGTTGAATTTTAATTCTACTTGTTTGATATTTTTTACGTGTGTAATATATGAACTTAGGGTTTAGAATGTTAAAATGTTATTTTTTTCTGTGTTTTTCAACTTTTTGTCAGTATGAGAGTGATGTGTAATTTGACATGATAGTAACTGAAGGTGGACTGAATGTTAAGTGCGGCAGTTTTGGTCCCCTGGGCATGCAACGCGCGTTCCCTGCTCGGGTCCCCTGAATATAAGTGCAGTCCCCTGCTCATAACGTGCAGGTCTCCTGCCCTTAACGCGTGGGTCCCCTGCTCATATTGTACAATATTTTCGACGGGACCAGACGGGACCATGCACCAACATGCGCATAATTTTGACGGGACCATGCAGGACCCGGACATCTCAGTATGGGGGCTATGCAATATGCACGGGCCCCCTGTTTTGAAGCGCGGGTCCCCTGCCCATAACATGCGGGTCCCGCGTGTTCATATGCGATTTTTGCAATGTTAATTCATGGAATTAAGCGACTAATTGTGCGTCTTTATACATTGTTTATCCTATACTACAATATAAAGTCATCATAAACTATCAGAGAACAAAACAATTGGAGAAAATCACAAGATTTACATTCAGTTTATAAGATTGTTACATCCTACAGAAATCACAAACACAAGTATATTTTTTGGGTGTGCTCTCTTACTATATTCACGTCAGAGATCGTTCAACTTGAAATACATGTTGAAATATATAAATTTTTTTGTTAAAACGTGGACTTAGGCATTGTTAATCTAGCTGTGTTTTTTAAGTCGTGCACTTAAGTTTTTATTAATTATTATCTTATTAATAAATTTAATAATATTAGATTTTTCACATCCTTTCATTTATTAATCGGGAATCAAATGTCAAGTCATCTGTCCTGTACATACCGTATAATGACACTGCTCTGACATGTCACATTTGACCAATAAATGAACGCACTGCTCTGACATGTCACTTTTGATCAATAATTGAATAATTATTAGCCCCCACTCAAAAAGCAAATGTGATCAACCCTAATGTGCGGGTACCCTATGGTTCCAGCCGGGGCCCCTGTCCATAACGTGCGGGTCCCCTGCGCATCACGTGCGGAACCCAGCGCGCAAGTCTCAAGGGACCCACACGTTACGAGCATAAGGCCCGAACGCTAAGGTCAGGGGACCCGCTCGCTAAGAGCAGGGGACCCGGCGGGAACCAAAAAGATGCGCAGGGGTCGCATGCGCATTTGTGCGGTATTCTCAGGATATGCGATGCGGTCCCCTGCGCACCTGTGCATAAGGGTTTCTATTTTCATATTCATACCAAGTAATTTGGCTAAAATGTGTACCTAAAAGAAGCATAACATGGCAACGCAACACAAAATGACACGCACATCACACAACTTAACATAACACAAAACAAATGGCAACGTATAAACGTACGTAACACAAATTTGCGCAAACACTACAACATTATCTCCTACCAAATTCACTGATAGGCTTCGATAAGTCATGAATTGCGGATACTTTATGCCCCGCGAACATGTGTTAATAATCGCTATCTATCTGAAACTTCTCTGATGTTTTAAGTTTATGAATTTCTAAGAAATATAATAGAAAACCTGATGAATCTAACGAGTTTTTGGGCACTCAATGATTATCATTGTTAGGATATGCGACAATCCCCGATAATTATTTTGCCTGAAACGACGATAATAAATAACAGACGAAAAATAAATTTGGAGAGTGACACGAAATTTACGTGGTTCGGTCAGAATGACCTTCGTCCACGGGCCGGAGGGTAGAACTTCTTTATTATGTGGAGATATTACAGACACGTACACGGACGTGATACAAAAGCAATTATACTGACTAGGAGAAAGAAGCTAGATATATAAATGACCGGAGAAGATCCCTTGATGTGGTGTTTTTTCCTTCGACTGAATAAGGCCTATTTATAGGCAGATGTCTTGCTTCGCTCGTTCATGTGAAGAGACGAAAACAAATGCAACCCACCATTTGATTTTCAGTGTCGTAGTCGAAATGAGAACAACTTTATCATACCAATGTTTTCACGTGGCCATTATCTCTTGTTGAATGGTCAATAAAGCAAAGCTCACCTAACAAATCTCCACCTTGAGCTTGATTCCAAAATTCACTCCACCTTAATTTAGAATACCTTTATCTCCCTCCGACCTTAGCCCCGATGGGCTAGTTCACCAACTTTAGAACACCAATCAAGTCCAAGCAATGCTTGAACTTGTAAACTGGAAGAGCCTTCGTAAACAAATCTGCAGGATTATTCCTTTGTGCTGATCTTCTTGATAAACACCTTCTTATCTGCAATGATATCACGAATAAAAATACTTAACATCAATATGTTTAGTCCTTTCGTGATACATCTGATCCTTAGTCAAATGAATCGCACGTTGACTATCACAGAAAATAGTAATAACTCTCTGATTCTGAGTTAATTCACTGAATAACCCTGTCAACCATAAAGCTTCTTTTATTGCATCAGTAACCGCCATGTATTCTGCTTCAGTAGTAGACAACGCCACTACATGTTGTAGAGTAGCTTTCCAGCTAACTGCACAACCTCCAATAGAAAATACATAACCAGTAAGAGATCGTCGTTTATCGAGATCACCTGCGTAGTCTGAATCGACGAAGCCCACGAGAGTATCACTGTTTCTGCCAAACTCCAAACAAAAGCTTATAGTACCCTTCAAGTATCTGAGAATCCACTTCACTGCTTGCCAGTGCTCTTTTCCTAGGTTAGCCATATACCTGCTAACAACACTAACAGCCTGTGAAATATCAGGACGTGTATTACCATTGCATACATAATACTGCCGACTGTACTTGAGTAGGTAACCCGTGCCATCTACGCTTCTTCCTCATCTGATGATGGTGACTGAGCAGCGCTTAGCCTCAAATGGCTAGCAAGAGGAGTGCTGACTGGTTTGGCATCATTCATGCCAAATCTCTCCAAAACCTTTCTGAGGTAACTTTCTTGGGTTAGGTATAACTTACCAACTCCTCTATCACGTCTAATCTCCATACCAAGAATCTTCTTAGCTGCTCCCAAATCCTTCATTTTAAATTCACCGTTCAATAAGGCCTTCAACTAGTGAATTTCTGCAAGATTTTTAGCCGCAATGAGCATGTCATCAACATATAACAACAGATAAATGAACGAACTGTCATTTAACTTTCGGAAGTAAACACAACTATCATACTTGCTCCTGGAGAAACCATGACCCAACATGAAAGAATCAAACCGTTTACACCACTGTCTTGGAGACTGCTTTAATCCGTATAAGGATTTCTTCAACATGCAAACTTGGTCTTCCTTGCCTTCAACTATAAACCTTCAGGTTGCTTCATATAAATCTGTTCATCTAAATCACCATGTAAGAACGCCGTCTTGACGTCAAGTTGTTCTAACTCCAAATCATACATGACAACGAATGCAAGTAATACACGAATAGAGCTATGTCTAACGACAGGTGAGAACACATCATTAAAATCAACACCTTGTACCTCACTATTGCCTTTCGCGACTAATCGTGCCTTATACCTTGCATCGTCAGAACCAGATAAACCTTCTTTTTTCTTGAAGACCCACTTACATCCGACTATTTTCTTTTTCTTCGGCGGCGGCACAAGAATCCACGTACCGTTCTTGTGCAGAGACTCCATTTCTTTACTCATCGCTATCAGTCACTTATCAGAATTATCATCGCTTATTGCCTCCGAATAGGTAGAAGGTTCGCCGCCTCCACCTGTTTCTTGCGCCACTGATAAAGCGTACAAAACTAAATTCACGTACCGCTATAGTAGTCGAATCTCTCGTCTCTCCCGATCTCGGGCTATAGAATATTCCTGCTCGGTGCTTTCATCTTCAACAGGATCTGAATCAGGTTCTGGCTCATCCTGATCTGTTGAACTCGTAGCAGGAACATCTGAAGAATCTTTGTTGATCTCGAGCTCCACCTCGTTGTGCACACTATCCTTCATTTCTTGATTAGAGGGATTAGTAGACTCTTTTAAAGGATGTAACATAGAAGACTCATCAAATGTAACATCTCTGCTAATTATAAATTTGGGTGACTTGGGATCAGGATTATATAGTCTATATCCTTTGACCCCTGAAGCGTAACCGAGAAAAATACACTTTTTAGCTCTAGGCTCTAACTTTCCCTCAGTTACGTGCATATAAGCTGGGCACCCAAATATTCTTAAGTTTGAGTAATCAGCAGGAGTACCTGATCATACTTCCTCAGAAGTCTTGAAGTTGATCGGTGAACACGGTGAACGGTTGACAACATAACATGCTGCAGCGATAGCTTCAGCCCAAAAATCATTTGTCAACCCAGCGTTGGAGATCATACATCGAGCTCTCTCTAAAAGCATTCGGTTCATGCGAATTCCTTCGTTTTTGCAGAACTCATTGAACTCGCTTCCGCAAAATTCTAAGCCATTATCTGTCCGCAACCGCTTGATCTGTTTTCCTGTCTGCTTTTCAATCAAAGCTTTCCATTGTTTAAATGTTAGGAAAACATCACTTTTCTGCTTAAGAAAATAGACCCAGACTTTCCTTGAAAAATCATCAATGAAAGTCAACATGTATCTTGCACCACCTTTGGACGGAACACGAGAAGGACCCCATACATCAGAATGAATATAGTCCAAAGTACCTTTCGTCCTGTGGACAGCTGGCGAATTGAAGCTTACTCATTTCTTCTTCCCAAAAATACAATGTTCGCAAAAGTCCATCTTACCAGTACTTTGACCGCAAAGTAGGCCATGCTTGCTTAAAATCGTCAAGCCTTTTTCTCTCATGTGTCCAAGTCGCATATGCCATAATCTCGTGGTATCTACCTCCGGGGATGTCGAAACTGCAGCGGAACCTGTAACAGTAGTTCCCTGCAAAATATATAAATTTCCAGACCTGCAAGCTTTCATCACGACAAGGGCACCTCTGGCAATTTTCAAAACTCCACCTTCACCTGAGAACCTGCACCCCTGAGATTCAATTGTGCCTAAAGAGACAAGATTTCTCTTCATATCTGGAATATGTCTGACTTCTGTGAGCGTTCGGATGATTCCGTCGAACATCTTGATCCTAACTGTGCCTTTACCAACAACTTTGCACGGAGCATCAGTTTCCATTAAAACATATCCGCCATCAAATTTTTCATATGTGGAAAAACAATCTCTACTCCGACTTATGTGGTAAGAACAACCGGAATCTAAGATCCACTCATTATCAGAACTAACAATATTTGAGTTGCTACAAAAATGGTTCCATCGCTCTCATCAGCAGCTAAACTAGCTTCGGCGGGTTTATTAAATTGCTGATTATTTTTCTCCTTATTTTTTAATTTAAAACAATCAGCTTTAATGTGTCCCTTTTTCTTGCAAAAATTACAGACTTTATTTCTGTACCTGGATTTCGACCTTTCTTTAGATCTGCTACTTTCAGCGTCTCTATGTTCTGGTCTTCCCCGTGCAAACAGACCTTCTGCATGGCTACCACTTGTTTCTCCCGTAATATCCCTGTCTATCTGTTCTTTCGATTGTAACGCGGATTTGACACTAGAATATGATAATGTGTCTTTTTCGTATATAATCGTGTCACGAAAATGTTTTAAAGACGAGGGAAGGGAACACAACAATATTATGGCCTGATCTTCGTCCGTCATTTTGACTTCTACGTTCGCAAAATCAATAATGATAAAATCGAATTTAAGATAGCTTCTGCTTCTGCTTCTGCTTTATAGCTTCTGCTTTAAATAAAGCCGGTTCTCCTTAGTCTTCTTCATGTAGATAGCTTTTATGCATCCCACATACCCATGGTCGTCGTCCCCGTGGCAACTTCTTGTAAAACCTCGTACGAGAGATTCAATATAATAGCCGATCTGGCTTTCTTGTCCAATTCATTAAATTGATCGTCCTTCATTTCGGTTGGTTTCTTCTTTGCGCCTTCAAGCGCCACCTCGCAACCGTCTTGAGTGAGTATGGCTTCCATCTTGAGACTCCACATTGCAAAGTTGACATTTCTGTCGAACTTTTCAATTGACATTTTTGTTGTCGTCATGGTGGCTAAAAAATAAATCGGGGTTGGCTCTGATACTAATTTGTTAGGATATGCGGAAATCCCTGATAATTATTTTGCCCGAAAAATGACGATAATAAATAAAACTGACGAAAAATAAATTTGGAGAGTGACACGAAATTTACGTGGTTCGGTCAGAATGACCTACGTCCACGGACCGGAGGGTAGAACTTCTTTATCATGTGGAGATATTACAGACACGTACACTGACGTGATACAAAAGCAATTATACTGACTAGGAGAAAGAAGCTAGATATATAAATGACCAGAGAAGATCTCTTGATGTGGTGTTTTTTCCTTCGACTGAATAAGGGCTATTTATAGGCAGATGTCTTGCTTCGCACGTTCATGTGAAAAGACGAAAACAAATGCAGCCCACCATTTGATTTTCAGTGTCGTAGCCGAAATGAGAACAACTTTATCATACCAATGTTTCGTGGCCATTATCTCTTGTTGAATGGTCAATAAAGCAAAGCTCACCTAACAATCATGTTCTAAGTATCGTTGGCCAACATATCTATGTACTGGTTTACTATTATAACCTCATGAATCTAGGTTATTAAAAGAATGACGGGACCCACAAGAGAGATGAGCTGCTCAATTATTGGTTGCTTGGGCAAGGCATGTACGTGTACATCTTGAAGATAAAGCCAACATTATATTATTGGGATTAAAACAAGCTCAAAGAAAAGAAAAAAACTCAAGCACTCAGTCACGATGGAAGACAAGTTGCAAGAAGAAGATCAAACATCATTGTTAGGAATCGGTGCACATAATCGAATTATTATACGCAGCGAAAATTAAAAATTTTATATCAATATTTAAAACCGATCCCACCAAGATCCATGCGAATTAAACTTAACTCCGTCGTAGAGATCATACCTGGTATTATCTTGAGATGAGTATGTAATTAAATACCAAATATATGGTATCTCTACCGATATCCACCGAGGACTTGATCAAAGAATCGCCGTTTTTCTAGCTAGAAGATACTCGGATGATCGAATTATTCAAAAGGACATAAACTCATTTTCTGCTTTCTTCGTAAGACTCACTGATATACAATATAGAGATAAAGATAATGAATAATATTAAGGTTACGTACGGCTTGCTTATATGCATTCATCTAATGAATGGATAAGATCTTGTTTATAATATATTATCCCATTATTTTAGCAGTAATATAAATCAAAGACAAGTTTAGACGTCTTTGCCTCAATCATGGGCCATTTATATTGTCTAATTATGCATAGCCGATTCCCTCAAATCAAATCTTTTACCCTGAACGAATAACAATTAAATGCTAAATATATATCACATATATATCCATATGTCATGCATATATATGAATCATCATTCTATATATGAACCTTATCTATTTTGTATAATATTACGGACAAATAAATTATCTCATAATTAATTTAGCTACATGTTTACATCTCTATGTAAAATGCAAAATAGATTTGTTTGATCGTTTCCCTTTTGGTGTGACCCAGTAGGATCCATGTCACATTGGCAATAGAATCATAACTCATTCTAATTCTATAAATCATAAGTGGTACCTAGCAAATACATTAAGATTACCCAAGTGACACAGATAATAAGTATCTCATATACGTATCACCATCCTAAAGCAGTAATTGCCCGTGTCAATTCCTTGTCGCATAATATCCTAAATAAGTTCAAGGTAGGAATGTGTCATCCTTGCAAACTTATTTATTTCTTGATTCCAAAAGTTTATCATAAATATGATTACTCTTAATCACATTGCATGCATTACGATATCACCTTTATCAAGGGGCCCGTGGATATTATCACTCATAAAATATGAGGGACAAAATATTCTTGATGAACATAATCCACTGCACTAGTCACGCTTGTCGTAACACCACCCGTATAGTTACCTTTTACGGCTAACGTTCAGCGATACTAACAGACATGCACTTCTAGTGTCAAAAAATGAACATCTCATATAGAATTCAAGACACGTATGAAACATCAGTGACACAAAAACACAATCCATAGTATGTTTCATTTCGGGTCTATCCGATATCATAATCTCCATTATATATCTGTGTGATTAAATTGATAACTCTTTATCAAATAGTTTGTAGAATAGAACTATCATTTAATCCACACATTAATCTTAAACAAGATAATTAGTGTTCCATGCTAAGAATCAAGATTAAGGATAATTTAGAGTAAATATTATTTATTTCAATATGGAATTCTACAATCTAAGTCATCGACTTAAATGACCCATAAATAATTAATTTACTCAAGGAACAAAATGATATAAATCATTCAATTCGTGAAATAAAAAAAAAAACAGCAACAATATAAATATTGGCTTCTTGATCACAATACTAACACATCTCACATCAACAAACGGCTCAAGATCGATGCACACGGCTCAAGGGATGCGAAGATAGGAAATTAACTGAGAAGAAACAAAAGAAAGAGTCTGCGCAAGGACGCTCATAACAGAAAAAATTGTACAAAGTCACGTCACGAAGGTTTTATAAATGGAGCTGCTCTGAACAAATCGAGGGGGAGGAGACGACGAGTCTGAAGAATTCTTGTTAGAACAATTGCTTGAAAAGAGAAAATACTTCCCATATCACTATTATTTCTATTTCTCGTAATTAATTGATGTAAGCATGAGAGGGAGAGATGGAGCGTGAGTGAGGATAAATGATGTGAGTATAGAGAAATTGAGGAGAGCACCTTTCCTCTGAAAGATCGTTTCTTGTTTTTTATTTCCCTCTGAAGAACATCGATTCTTGCTTTTCATTTGAAGAACTATTTTCTTTTCTATAGCTGCTGTTGACATTTCAACCTTACAAGTTGCTTATAATAATACAAGAGTTTTAAGCATATTTCAGAACGTGGTTATCTGAGAAATTTCTGTTCTCTTTGATTCTCGGTGGGATGCATACGTGATGTGGTTTTTCAAGGAAGACACCCGGTCGAAATTCATACGGTCGTAAGTTTATTACTGTCCATTTCGATATGTCTTTACAATTAATTAATTTTAGTTGTGTTTTCGTTAATATGTTTAGCGGCTAATTCCCATAGTCGGAGGATTGTGCGAAACCTAGTTTTATTAAAACTGTGAGGTTAACGAGCATATTCTTGAAAGCGTAAGTATTCGTTTAGCTTTGAATTAATTTTATCGATGAGCTTAGGTTGATTAAATAGTGGTCAGTGTTTAATTAATCTAGACGAATCCGTAGCTAATTAGAATAGCAAACCGTAACTGTTTGTGTGTTCTAATAAGTAGCAAATAATATTAAACTTCTCTACCTACAGTAAGTGTAAGTTATATTGTGAGTTTAAATGATTTAATTTTAATAAACCGGCGTCCGAGTTTATTAGTCAATAATCGGGTCTTTTTCGTATTTAATGATGTCGGAACTTTTAATCTTGCAGGGCGTCCCGGAGATTTTTTTTCCGATTAGGGAAGTAATTATATAGCGTTTCTTAATTACCGAGAAAGTAAGAAAAGATTGGGTAATTATCGATTATGCTTGCGCTGACATAATATTTTTTATAAATCGATGATCACTTAAATAAATCTAGGTTGACAGTAAATTTATATAGCGTAGATTAAGTATTACAAAGTCGTGGGGCGTGCGTAAGGTGCTTATTGGTAAAGAAATGAAGGGGGCGTGTTTGGGACGTATTGGGGACGTGTTTGAGATGTTGGGACGTGTTTGGAACGTCGGGACCTATTTGGGACCTGTTTGGGACGTGTTTAGGACGTGTTTGGGACGTTGGGACGTGTTTGGGACCTGCTTAGGACGTACCTGGGTGTGCCGGGGACGTGTCTGGGACATTTGGGGCGTGCTTGGGACGTAAATGAAATAACACAGGGACTACGTGGTTCGGATCTTTGCAGATCCTACGTCTACGGGCGCTCTGGAACCTTTTTCATTATACTTTGAGGATATTTATACTTAGACTACATATTCCTCGTTATTTTCTCTCAAGAACACATAAGAAATATATAGGGACGTTTCTTGTAGTGGGAGAATATTTTTTAAGTATTTAGAAGTGTTGGAATGAATAATGGGTGCGGAAATAATAAGTCCTCCTTTTATAGGAGTTCGCAACGGCTTATTTCCAGGAGATGGGACGTGTTCAGTCATTTCAGGGACATCAGACTGGGATTGACCTTCTGGGACAACGTGATGTGCAGTGTAGCTGTCTGTCAGAGGTAGCTCCTGCAGTAGTCATAGCCTTTGTGCTGTCCCATCAGTCACGTCCTCCTGCAGCTTTTTTCCTTCACAAAGAACTTGTAGCGTATTGAGGAAGCTTGGTTCCTCCCCATGAGCTACCAGTTGGTTCCGGAAGTCCATGCGGATCCTTTCTTCTACTCTTTTTTATTAAGTATCAAATATTTCCTTAACATGCCTAGTGGCCTTTTCTCATTATTTCTGCCCATCTACTTTTGGCCCGCATCAGAAGTCAACCAAATTATTAAAATGACCCCACTTTAAGAACCAGCTAATAGCATTACAATGGATCCAAACATGATAATTGATTTCTAAATAATTCGATTAGCATAAAAAAAATCAAGGAGCACATTTTTATACAACGTAGATTTTGAGAAAAGTTACACATACAACCGAGCCATATATCATTCACTATCTATCCATCTTACAACCTTACTTTATACACACACACACACACAAACAAACAAATAAAATCAATCATCACCTCGGCCCAGAGAGCTCCACCGCTTGAACCAACCAAGAAGAATCATCCGTAATATCTGAGTACCTCTCCGACGAAGAAAACTCATTATTACCACCGCCGCCGCCGCCGTCGCCCTCCCAGTTCTCCACCAGCCCATCGCCGCCTTCAAGCATACGGACCACCTCAGACATCCTAGGACGGTGGCTCGGCAAGTACTGAGTACAAAGCAGAGCCACTCTAACCATCTCCTCTAACTCCATAGCATCGTACCCATCTCTAACCAATTCTTTATCCACCACAATTTCGAGCTTCTTCTCCGCAAAAACCTTATTCACCCATTCAAAAATGGCGGCGCCTCCCTTCTTGTTATTATTACCAGCAGCAGCAGCAGCAGTTTTCCCGAACTCTAGGGCTCTCTGGCCTGTGATTAGCTCCAACAGAAGAATTCCATACCCGAAAACGTCAGTCTTCTCCGACGACTGGCCGGTGGATAGGTACTCCGGCGCTATGTGGCCGACGGTGCCGCGTACGGCGGTGGTGACGTGGGAGTCTCGGTGGTCTAAGAGCTTGGCGAGGCCGAAATCTCCCACCACTGCTTCGCAGCTGTCGTCGAGGAGAATGTTCGCTGCTTTGACGTCTCTGTGTATGATTTTAGGGTCGCACTGCTCGTGAAGGTAAAGCAAACCTCGGCCGGCGCCTAAGGCTATCTTCTTCCTCGTACCCCAGTCCAAAGGCGGCTTTGCTGCACAGCAAATTATTTTGGATTAATTTTATTTAGTCGTGCGTTGTGTTTAGATGGGGATGAAGTTTTAATAGGGTGCAATCAATATTAGTATGAAGTGAAGCATGCCAATTGCAACAATTTAGGTACACTTAATTGATCGTGTGATGTTTTAGCCTTCAAAGTATCGAAATTGAAGTAACGAAAAATTCAGCTTCGGACTGAAATTTATACGTACGACATCGAAGGTGCTGATCGCACTAAAATTCATGAAGTGTCCTATGGATGCGTACTAATTTAAAAATTAAAACGTTAAATGTTGAAAATATTGTTGAAGCAACAGTTGAGATCACACAGTTTTAGCACTGGTGAAAATTTTTAAAAAAAAAATTAGTAGTTAAAAGCGACGCACACATAGATTTAAATATATGCAACTTGTTGCGATCATTCAGGGCAAAATTTCACTACAGAACGGGTTACAAAAAAGACTCAACTATATTTCAGCTCGAAATTTATACATGTGACGTCGGGGTGATGACTCGATCAAACATTTAATTTCTTTTTTCCTCCGATTAAGCATAACAGCATAAGCAGAAATAAAGTAGGACCTTAAGAACAAAAAAAAAAAACAAATTTCGGTCATCTATGAATCAAAATTGTAGCAATTTTTCGACATTTAAATTTGAAAAACCAAATTTCAATCGTGTCTTATACGCACGGCGTCAAAGATGTTTAGACTATGTGGGTGGTAGAATATTCATGATGGACCTTCTCAGATTTGGTTAATCCGACATCGATGGTCGGCAAGAAGACAATATTGTTTCAAGCACCGGCCGAAGATGCGTCGAAAAAAACAAATTTAGACCGAATCAGCACATCCGATGACACGTGCCTAAATTTCATTTTTGAAATTAGATTTTCAGTTTAACTTTTCTTAAATTGATTCAATTTGTACAACTTAGACGACTTAAATTACCACGTTAAAGCGTTCTTAAATTGCTTCAATTGGCCACACTAAAACTTGTTTTTTCTAGGATTAAAATATAACTAGTAATGTGCACCCACCACGACGTAGGGTAGTTTTTTTCTGTACATTCTTACGATTTTTTTTCTATTTCTTTTATTTTCTAATAGATATATTAAATAAACTACCCAATTGGCTTGAAATTTTGGTGTAATTGATACACCAAATTAGACCAAATTGGACAGTTTTTAAGTACTCTGTAGTATAGATTAAGCGTAAATTATTATATTATAACAGCGTTTGTTACCTTTGAGTCGCGAAGCAACGCTGCCGTTGGACATGTAAGGGTAGACTAAGAGCCTCTCCGTTGCGGTGGCGCAATAGCCGTACAGTCGTAGGAGGTTTCTGTGTACGGCTAAGCTGATGAGCTGCACTTCCGTCTGAAACTGAACGTCTCCGCCGAGGTTGGTGTTGCTGCAGTCCTTGAGCCTCTTGACGGCGACTAGGGTTCCGTCGGGGAGGTGTGATCGAGCGGATCGAGTAATAAAATAAAACGAATATCGACGAACTATCCTACGCTCAACAGGCAAGTGTACCTATCGAAATAGTATAGAATTGGCAAATATTCGAGTATCGAACCCAAAAGAACTATATACTTTAGAAAACCGTCGTTTAAATATTCTAGTAAATATTTTTTATTTGATAAAAATATTAGTAACGATAAACTAAACCGATAAACACAAAAATAAAAATATTGTAAAATAACGATAACGATTGGAACGACTTTATAAAAGCAAAGTATTTGAGACTTCGAATCCCCCTAGCTCGACCGAAGCAAATATCTATTATGCATGAACGTTACTATTATTAGACCGTGGAGATTCCTATGACATGCGTACGAGTCTCTATAGCTGACGAAACTGCGCCTTACTATAAAATAATCGTAAACAACTAATCTACGAATTAAGGAGTCGGGCAAGCTTCCCTAACTACTTACCCGAAGACCGCATTAAAATACGTTAAATCCCTCTATTAGATTTGACTCTAATTCGACGGGATAGCCCAACCTATTTCTAGCGATGGATTTATTCCGCTCGTTTACGAGTGGTCTAATCGTTCGCCCCTCTCTCGAGCGTAGCGTACGATTTCCCGGACTACTTTAACTTAAACACATAGACATGATCAAGCTAACGATGACAATTTCGATCACATAGACATAACCAAACTCATATGCTTCGTAAACGAGTCATAATAATAACAACACATCAAATATGCTTAAACATACGATCGATCGCGCTAGGGTTCATCTCATCTCAAATACACAATATTTAGCTACTCATGACGGAAATTAACACGACGAAGGATAAAAATAACATAGAGGAAAACATAGTATCTTCCCTGAATAATTGGCTCGGCTTAGTCCTTCGTTGAGTATTTTCGTCGAACGGTTGGTGGGCGTCTCAGTTTGTACTTTCCTTGCCCTTCCTCGCACTGCACGTTCTCGTTCGCTGCTCCTACACACACCGCTGCCCTCCGCTCCTCTCCTCTGCCGACAGTCCGTCGCAGCCCGTCGTGGTTGCTTTGCTGCTCCTACGCACACGGCTGCCTTCCTCGCTTTCTCCTCCGCCGTGAGCTGCCTTCTTGGTGGAAGTGGGTTGGCGTGGCTTTGGGAGATGGTTGGGTGATGGTGAGGTGGGTGCTTGGTGTAGTTAGGAAGTGGATCTTAATGGTGAAGTGGTCTTCAGAGATATGAGAGGTCGATGGTGAAGTCCCCTTCTAGTTCCAAGATGGTCTTACTTTTATAACGTTCATAGAAGACATGATACAGATTTTCTTCGACATGGCATGAATTCTTTTCGGCTCTCCCCATTTTCAGCAAGGTAGTAGGTTCTGTTCTTCAACTTCGTGTTCAGCTTTATGTGCTGTTTGTCTGTCGTGGGATTAATTCCAAGCTTTTAAGTGACCAAAAAGCATTTGTCGGATGATGCTGCTCCCTTGAGGTCCCCTCCTTGAATTAAATAATTCTTCTTCTTTGATATAAATGGGCCAATAAAGAAAACCGTGTGGGCTGGGCTCTCAAATTTCTTTGGGTAATGGAAACAACTTTTAAGCTCTTGATTTATCACGGATAGGTCGCTTCATGCCTTTGTTTTTGTTCGGTCCATTCCAATTTGTATCTTTAAACGTACGAAAGCAAGAAACACGTGTTAATACATCAAGAATAACTCAAATGATTTTAAATTGCCTATGAACGACTCAATTAAAACGTATAAAAATACGTTTATCAAATCTCCCCACACTTAAGTGTTTGTTTGTCCTCAAACAAATGAATGGTAATGGCATAACAAGGTATAAATAATGCAACTTATCAATCAAGAACAAAATCACGTAGGAGACAATGCAAGTAAGGTCGGAAAGCATATTTGAAATCAACGACTATCTACACGACTCCCTTAGAAATACCTATCAAGATCCGCACCTCACAAGGATTCACTCAAATCACTAAGTGTATGGGTTAAGATGTCGGTGATATCTCTCGGGTCATGCACTAATCTAATCCCTACCATAAGCTTGCAAATGATTCGTAAATCTACCACTTTCAATGTTCAAGCGTGAATCGGAAGGTCTTTACCGGGTTATGATATGACTGAGATATGTAGGATATGTAGAGGGTAAGCGTAAAATATATATATATATATATATATATATATATATATATATGAGATGTAGTCGTGTTGGAATCATGCCATCATCTCGAACGCACCCATGATTCGCCCCTTTTCAACTTCTTTCGTCGTTCTTTTCAACCCCTTTTTTTTCTCATTTTCTTTTCATTTTTTTTTTCGACATAGCCCTTCTTCTTTCACTCTCAATCCAGAAAATAGGTAATATGCTTTTGAGAGTGAAAGATTATCGGAGGAAGAGTTCTTAGCCGATTAATTTTTTTTTATCTGTGGTCTTTCTTTTTTTTTTCGACGCTCAGCTCAGAAATTTAGCACTTGCGCTTCTTGAATCCGGCATTCATCCTCCACTTCTACTATCACTCAAATGGGTTGATGTCTGAAGGCCTATTCAAGTCGGGGGTTTTTATAATCCGGTTTCTAAAAATAAAGGCTCAGGCTCAAAGTGGCTAACTACGGTGATCAGGCGTGGTCGGAAACTTTGGCTATGGACTGAATTCCTAATGCCTTCCTCATTTTCACGCAATCACACATCAAGTATTTTCAAAACGTAATACACAAGCAAGTTCTGAAGAGAAATAAACTAAGCATGATTCACACAACCAAAGAAATGAGCGAAAAGCTCGTAGGCTCAAAAATCTCACAAAAATAGGGTTATGTGTACGAATCTCTCAAGTATCGCCAAGTTCATCATGTAAGAAAGAAGTAGACTACGCATACGTATCCTAATTACTCACAAAATTCCAAACATAAAGTCATGCCTTCATGATAAGAAACATAAATTTCGAAAAAAATCATGCCAAATTTTCGATTTTTTTTTTCAGAAATCGAGACATGCACATATATAACATGTTCGCATCAATTTCGCAGAAATTTCCCTCCCCACACTTAAGATTTACGTTGTCCTCAACGTAACAATTATGTAACATAAGGAAGAGGAAATTAATAGATAAGCAAACTTCCCTGAATAGTCCGGTGTGCATGCTTTGTACAACTCCTCCCCACACTTGAGATTTTGTGGTCCCTGCGATCATCGAAAAAAAATAGAATCATAAAAAACTAAAAATGCGCATAGAAATAAAAGAAAAACATAGGATAGGTTTGGGGTGCCTCCCAAGTAGCGCTTTCTTTAATGTCTTTTAGCTAGACATAGTTCGGAGGATTTTAGCGTTTTGTGGTGTTGAGGAGGTGAATCGTTTCCTTCGCGAGTGCCTCGATGTCACCGCCATAGTAATGCTTGAGGCGTTGTCCGTTCACCTTGAAAGTCCCTCGTTCTGGTTGTGTGATCTCGACCGTCCCATAGGGAAACACCCGGGTCACCGTGAATGGGCCAGACCACCTCGATTTTAGCTTACCGGGAAATAGTCTAAGGCGCGAGTTATAGAGCAAGACGTGGTCGCCCTCTTGGAATTCCCGCTTCATAATTTTACGATCATGGTAAAGCTTCGTACGCTCCTTGTAGAGGCGGGTATTTTCATAAGCCATTTGCCTCCACTCGTCGAGTTCGTTGATCTGCAAGTTCCTCTTTTCTCCTGCGAGATTTAAATCAAAATTTAATTTCTTTAGAGCCCAATATGCTTTATGTTCGAGCTCGACGGGTAAATGACAAGATTTTCCGTAAACAAGTCTATATGGCGTGGATCCGATAGGCGTCTTATATGCTGTTCGGTATGCCCATAAAGCATCGTTCAGTTTGTTCGGCCAATCCCGTCTATGGTGTTCCACGGTCTTTTCGAGTATGCGCTTCAGCTCCCTGTTTACGACTTCTGCTTGGCCGCTTGCTTGAGGATGGTACGCTGTGGTAACACTATGTTTCACGCCGTATTTTTCGAGCGTCCTTGCAAAATGAGTGTTACAGAAATGCGTACCTTTATCACTAATTATGCAACGAGGTGAGCCAAATCGAGAAAATAATGTTTTCAAAAATTTAACGACTACCCTAGCATCATTAGTAGGTAGCGCTTGTGCTTCTACCCATTTTGAAACATAATCAACCGCAACTAGGACATATCGATTCTTGAAAGAGGTAGGAAACGGACCCATAAAATCAATGCCCCATACGTCAAATATTTCACACACAAGAATAAAATTCTGAGGCATTTCGTTTCGCTTAGAAATATTACCTGTCCGTTGGCACCTATCACATTCCTCTACGTATTTTTGAGCGTCTTTAAAAATTGTAGGCCAATAAAAACCGCATTCGAGTACCTTTTGTGCAGTTCGATTACCTCCGTAATGTCCTCCACATGGCCCCGAATGACAATGACTCAAGATTTTAACCGTCTCGGGAAAAGACACGCATCGCCGGATGATCTTGTCCGCGCAAACCCTAAACAAATACGGATCATCCCAAAAATAATACTTCAAGTCTGAGAAGAATTTCTTCCTCTGGTGACTTGTGTATCCTTTTGGCATGATCCTAGCGACAAGATAATTAGCAAAATCGGCATACCATGGTATTTCATCGAATACCTCACGTATAGCATATAGATGCTCGTCGGGAAAGTGGTCTCGAATTATTTCCTCATTGGTAGCCTCGTGGGTTGCATCTTCAAGTCTTGACAAGTGATCAGCTGCACAATTCTCGGTACCTTTCTGGTCACGGAATTCCACGTCAAATTCTTGGAGTAACAGAATCCATCGTATCAGTCTTGGTTTTGCATCCGGCTTCGCGAAGAGGTGTTTGAGGGCCGAATGATCCGTGTAGATTATGACTTTTGAGAGAACGAGATATGGGCGGAATTTGTCGACGGCGAACACGACTGCGAGCAACTCCTTCTCAGTGGTAGTGTAATTCGTCTGGGCTTCGTTTAGAGTTTTGCTCGCATAGTGTATCGGCTGAAAATGCTTTTCCCGTCGCTGCCCCAGAACTGCACCTACTGCAAAATCACTCGCATCACACATTAGTTCGAACGGTAGGCTCCAATCGGGGGCTACCATAACAGGAGCATTAATTAGCTTATCCTTAAGTATGGTAAAAGCATTCATGCACTCGGGCGTAAATTCGTAAGACACGTCTTTCTCAAGTAAACGAGTTAAAGGCCTAGCAATTTTAGAAAAAACCTTGATAAATCTACGATAAAAACCTGCATGTCCTAGGAAACTTCTAATTGCCCTTACCGACGAAGGTGGAGGTAATCGTTCTATGGTTTCTATTTTAGCTCTATCTACCTCGATACCTCTCGACGATATCTTATGACCTAAAACAATACCCTCTCGTACCATAAAATGACATTTCTCCCAATTTAGCACAAGGTTTGTTTCCTCGCATCGTTGAAGTACTTTCTTTAAATTAAATAAGCATACCTCGAATGAGTCACCAAAAATTGAAAAATCATCCATGAATACCTCCATTCCGTCACCTATTAGTTTATCGAAGATAGCCATCATGCAACGTTGGAAGGTGGCCGGAGCATTGCAAAGTCCAAAAGGCATCCGTCGGTAGGCGAATGTCCCGAACGGGCACGTGAACGTCGTCTTCTCTTGATCCTCGGGTGCAATGGGAATCTGCAAATAACCTGAAAGTCCATCGAGAAAACAATAGAATTCATGACCAGACAAACGTTCAAGCATTTGATCAATAAAAGGAAGAGGAAAATGGTCTTTTCGCGTTGCGTCATTTAATTTGCGATAATCAATGCAAACACGCCATCCTGTGACAGTCGTCGTCGGAATGAGTTCGTTCTTCTCGTTGGGTACAACCGTCATTCCTCCTTTTTTCGGCACTACCTGAACTGGGCTCACCCATGCACTGTCCGAAATTGGGTAAATAACTCCCGCATCGAGCAGTTTAATTACCTCGGCCTTAACTACCTCCTTCATGTTGGGGTTCAGACGCCTCTGGTTTTGTATTACCGGTTTGAAGTCGTCCTCCATTAGAATTTTATGCATGCAGAAGGTCGGGCTAATTCCTCGGATGTCTGATATCTTCCATGCAAGTGCCCTCTTGTGCTCCCGTAGTGTATCTAAGAGCATGAGTTTCTTCTCCTTCTCCAGATTTGACGCGATGATTACTGGAAGCTTTTCACTTCCCTCGAGGAAAGCGTATTCCAAGTGATCGGGCAATTGCTTGAGCTCGAGTGTCGGTGGTTCTTCGATTGAACTCTTCTCACAATTTTCTTCGATGTTCTTTTGCACCTCGATCGTTGGTTCCTCATTGACATTCTCATCTACATCTGCTTGGGCAACGACAAGGGGTAGGTCATCGTTTGGCTCTTCCTTATGGAGTTCCTCGTTTTCCTCTATTTCTTGCTTTGAGCTGAATGAATCGGGCTGCGAAAGTCCCTGCAACGACAAAAATTCATTCCATGCATCGATATAAAAGCACTTATCATCTAAGTTCTCGGCATTATTCATGGACTCGGCCATATCAAATGTCACTTTCTCACTATCTATAGTTAATGTCAATGTTCCATTACGAACATCGACCATAGTCCCTCCGGTAGCGAGGAATGGCCTTCCTAAGATTAGAGGAATATTTTCATCTTCCTCCATGTCGAGAATTACAAAATCTGCAGGAATGATAAATTTATCGACTTTAACAAGAACATCCTCGATAATACCCCTAGGATATTTAACAGATCTATCCGCTAATTGTATACTCATCCTAGTAGGTTTGGGTTCCCCTAAGCCAAGTTTCTTGAACATCGAATAAGGCATTAAATTTATACTAGCACCTAAGTCAGCCAATGCCTTATGTACAACAAGATCGCCTATTAAACAAGGTATAGTGAAACTCCCTGGGTCTTTTAATTTTTTCGGGATTTTGCTTTGTAAGATGGCGGAGCACTCCCCTCGTAGTTCGACTGTGGACACGTCTTCGAGCTTGCGTTTGTTTGTGATAAGGTCCTTCAAGAATTTTGCCCAACGAGGCATCTGCGCAAGGGCTTCAACAAGTGGTAAATTAATGTGTAATTGTTTAAAAATTGCAAGGAATTTACCAAACTGATCGTCAACTATATCCTTCTTGAGTCTGGCTGGGTACGGGATCTTTGGTTGGTACGCCTTAATAGAAGGTTTGGTTACGACTTCGTCCTCCTTATTGGCCTTCTCGTCCTTGACATTCGCTTTCTCGATCTCGACGTTCGCCTTGGTCCTTGGTACTTCCTCGAGCTGTCGTCCGTTGCGAAGTGACACCGCCTTCACATGGTGGTCCTTTGGGTTGGTCTCGGTGTAACTTGGCAACGAACCGGAAGGACGTTGTTGGATTGATTCAGCAATCTGTCCAACTTGTTTCTCCAAAGCTCGTAGAGAAGATTCGGTGTTTTGCAACCGCGCCTCTTGATTGTCCAAGCGAGAGTCGAGCTTTCCCATTAGCTTCTCGAGCATTCCCTCCAACTTATCACATCGACCTTGAGGGGAAACTTCGGAATTTTCACCGTGATATCCATGCGACCTTTGATTTTGAAATCCCGGTGGAGCTTGTTGTTGATTTCCGTAGGCAAGGTTTGGATGAACACGATTCGGGACGAAATTTCGCTGACCTTGGTAGTTTCCCATGTAATCGACTTGCTCTGTTGGAATAGTGGCTGGGCAGTGATTTGCGTCGTGGCTCCCTCCGCATATAGTGCATGGTGGAATATACGCCGTATATGAATGAGAAGGCACAATAGTTGTGGGAGGCCTCGGTGTGGGTTGTAATTGGACAGCATTAACGGCCGGTTTCATAGGCAAGAGTGCATTCATCAGAGTCTGCATTTGTTGTTGGAGGGCGTCGAACTTGGCGTTGATTGCGGTAGTTTCAGCGACGTCGTACATTCCCGGTGGTTTGCCTCTATTGCTTGAGCTCCCTCGTCGGAAACTGTTCGCGCTATAATCTTCAATTAAGTTCCAACCTTCCGTTGCGCTAAGATTACATAGCCCTCCATTGCATGCTCCGTCTAGTAATTGTACGGTATGATCGTTCAAGGACTCATGGAACCGCTGAATTTGCTCACTCTTCGTCATCCCGTGTTGAGGAAAACGGTTCAAGAGTGCCTTGAATCTGGTCCAAACATCGTATAGATTTTCGCCCTCCTTTTGCTTGAATGCGGTGAGGTCCATTTTTAACTTGAGTGCCTTGGAAGGTGGAAAGAAATAGTTGATGAAGGTGGCATGCATCTGGTCCCAAGTGGTAATAGATCTCTCGGAAGTAAGTTAAACCACTCCTTCGCGTTGCCTCGTAGAGAGAATGGAAATAAGTAGAGTCGAATAGCTTCGCTGCTTACGCCTTGTACTCGTATTGCGTCGGTGACAGATAAGAAGTCTCGTATGTGTCTGTAGGCGTCCTCTTCGGAGAGTCCGTCGTATTGAGCCGTCGTCTGAAGCATTTGAAGCCAATGATGTTTTAGCTCAAAGTTGTTCGGGACTTGAGGAAGGACTATCGCGGAGCCGACCGAACCTACGGCGTTGTTTCTCCACAGTTCTCTCATCGGAGGTTCTCTAGCCTCTAGAGGCATCTCGTCACGATTTTGAGTCGCCATTTCCGTTGTTGCTTCGACTCGCCTAGCGTTTTCCTTTAAGTTACGTCGAAAGGTCCTCTCGATCTCCGGGTCTCCTTCAACGATTGGTAGCGAATGATTTCTTCGGGTCATGCACCAAAGTACACGTACCTAGACCAAAAGAAATCCGATTAAGGAAAAATAAAAATAACAATAAAAATATTTAAATAAAAAAAAACAATAATACTAATTAAAGTAACAAAAAAATAGCTGAAAAAAAAATAAAAATAAGTAAAAATAACAGTAACAATAATAATAATACTAAAAATAATATAATAGTAATAATAATAGTAATAACTGACACACAATAATAATAAAGAAAATAATAATCACTATAAAAATTATATATATATTTTTTTATTTTTGAGGACGATAAAAATAAATATATAGTTTGAGTAAAAAAATAACAGTAAAAATATTAATAATAATAGTAGTAATAATAATAATAATAATAATAATAATAAAGCTAGAATAATAAACTGAAGTTTTCCAAATATCAATAGCTCCCCGGCAACGGCGCCAAAAACTTGATCGAGCGGATCGAGTAATAAAATAAAACGAATATCGACGAACTATCCTACGCTCAACAGGCAAGTGTACCTATCGAAATAGTATAGAATTGGCAAATATTCGAGTATCGAACCCAAAAGAACTATATACTTTAGAAAACCGTCGTTTAAATATTCTAGTAAATATTTTTATTTGATAAAAATATTAGTAACGATAAACTAAACCGATAAACACAAAAATAAAAATATTGTAAAATAACGATAACGATTGGAACGACTTTATAAAAGCAAAGTATTTGAGACTTCGAATCCCCCTAGCTCGACCGAAGCAAATATCTATTATGCATGAACGTTACTATTATTAGACCGTGGAGATTCCTATGACATGCGTACGAGTCTCTATAGCTGACGAAACTGCGCCTTACTATAAAATAATCGTAAACAACTAATCTACGAATTAAGGAGTCGGGCAAGCTTCCCTAACTACTTACCCGAAGACCGCATTAAAATACGTTAAATCCCTCTATTAGATTTGACTCTAATTCGACGGGATAGCCCAACCTATTTCTAGCGATGGATTTATTCCGCTCGTTTACGAGTGGTCTAATCGTTCGCCCCTCTCTCGAGCGTAGCGTACGATTTCCCGGACTACTTTAACTTAAACACATAGACATGATCAAGCTAACGATGACAATTTCGATCACATAGACATAACCAAACTCATATGCTTCGTAAACGAGTCATAATAATAACAACACATCAAATATGCTTAAACATACGATCGATCGCGCTAGGGTTCATCTCATCTCAAATACACAATATTTAGCTACTCATGACGGAAATTAACACGACGAAGGATAAAATAACATAGAGGAAAACATAGTATCTTCCCTGAATAATTGGCTCGGCTTAGTCCTTCGTTGAGTATTTTCGTCGAACGGTTGGTGGGCGTCTCAGTTTGTACTTTCCTTGCCCTTCCTCGCACTGCACGTTCTCGTTCGCTGCTCCTACACACACCGCTGCCCTCCGCTCCTCTCCTCTGCCGACAGTCCGTCGCAGCCCGTCGTGGTTGCTTTGCTGCTCCTACGCACACGGCTGCCTTCCTCGCTTTCTCCTCCGCCGTGAGCTGCCTTCTTGGTGGAAGTGGGTTGGCGTGGCTTTGGGAGATGGTTGGGTGATGGTGAGGTGGGTGCTTGGTGTAGTTAGGAAGTGGATCTTAATGGTGAAGTGGTCTTCAGAGATATGAGAGGTCGATGGTGAAGTCCCCTTCTAGTTCCAAGATGGTCTTACTTTTATAACGTTCATAGAAGACATGATACAGATTTTCTTCGACATGGCATGAATTCTTTTCGGCTCTCCCCATTTTCAGCAAGGTAGTAGGTTCTGTTCTTCAACTTCGTGTTCAGCTTTATGTGCTGTTTGTCTGTCGTGGGATTAATTCCAAGCTTTTAAGTGACCAAAAAGCATTTGTCGGATGATGCTGCTCCCTTGAGGTCCCCTCCTTGAATTAAATAATTCTTCTTCTTTGATATAAATGGGCCAATAAAGAAAACCGTGTGGGCTGGGCTCTCAAATTTCTTTGGGTAATGGAAACAACTTTTAAGCTCTTGATTTATCACGGATAGGTCGCTTCATGCCTTTGTTTTTGTTCGGTCCATTCCAATTTGTATCTTTAAACGTACGAAAGCAAGAAACACGTGTTAATACATCAAGAATAACTCAAATGATTTTAAATTGCCTATGAACGACTCAATTAAAACGTATAAAAATACGTTTATCAAGGTGACCTTTATAGACGTTGCCGAAGCCGCCTTTCCCAAGGACGTTTTTGGCGCTGAAGTTGTTGGTTGCTGTCTGAAGTTCCTTGTAGCTGAACCTTCTTAGGTTTCCCAGGTTTACTTCCTCGTCGTGAGATTGTTCTGTCAAGCAAGTTAATGGGGTGGGTGGGAGATTATTACCCATTTTTTATCTATGTTACCGTTTGAACTGCTTTTTTTCTTCTTTTTTCTTATTACCGTTGGCATCGAAGAAGATCTGTTTGCTTTGTCTGTATCTCCACCATAGAAGGAGGCTGAGACAAAGAATGAGAAGGCATAGGAAGCCAAGGCTTGTGCCAAATGCCAAGGCTTTTCTGTGACTGTGTTGTCTTTCTGATGATTCGATATCTTCACAGAAGGAAAAAAGGGAACATCTCAGTTGTGATTACAGATAATGCAATGGAAAAGATGTCATTGAATGTAAGTTTTTGGTCTTTACTTTGTGATGAGTTACTGACAGAGAGAGTTGAAGCAGTTCCATTGCAGTCCTTTTCTTTGCCAGTTGGGCATATCATAGGATTTCCCAATACACTGTAATAATTAGCAGGGAATATATGAAAAAGACATGTAGATTCTCGATAAGAAAAAAAAAAAGACGATTTATTGAAAGGAAGGTAAGAGAAGACGACAAAATACTTGAATGTCTTGGCTACGAGCTTAGGCACAGGCCCACTTAAGTTATTGAATGACAAGTCCCTGAAAATAATGCACAAACAAAGAAAAGCCGTCGCTGCATAAGGATAAAAATCAAATCATGCAACTGAATATATCATCATATACTGAAAACATCTTACGCAAATGTTAGCTGAGTCAGATTGCTCATAGCCATTGGGATAGAACCGTCGAGGCTGTTGTTGTTCAGCCTTCTGTTTGCAGAGCCAAGAAAGATATTAAGTTTTTTTTCTTTTTTTTGAAAGAAAGATTATATTCAATCATGTGTAAGAATTGGAGGGTTTTTTTATTTGGTTATTACAAGTATTGAAGGGCTCTTAGATTAGACAGAGAAGAAGGTATCTCCCCAGTAAGATGATTGTCAGAAATATCAAGTTGTTGAAGCTTTGAAAGTTGCCCAAGCTCTGAAGGTATTGGACCTGATATGTTGTTATACTGTAGCAGTCTTCAAAACACACAAAAAAATGAAGCTTTTATTTCCATGAATATCATTAGATTATGAATTCTACACTTAGGAAATCTCAGAGAGAGAAAAAGAGGTTCTTTTACTTACATACTTGTTATGTGCGTCAGATTACCTATGCTGCTTGAGATTGCGCCAGATAAACTCTGGCTTGGGATTGCTCTGAGAGACAAAGATTGATAATCTCTTTTTGTATGATCATTACTTTTATAAAATTGTAACAATAAGCTTATTTTGAATTGATTGGTTTTTTCCTTTTGTTTTTTGTTGAAGTACTTACAATGAAATGACAAAACCATCGCGTGAGCAACCAACCATAGTCCAACCACATGGATCGACTGAATTTTCGTCCCAGTTTAGAACTCCATGAGGATCATTCAATGACTTCTTTATGTCCATCAAAGCTAAAACTGGATAATAAAAAGTAAATTTGAAGCGAAAATAAAGCGAGGAAGAGAAAAAAAAAGACAGCTTTGTAAGTTGTGTAATAGTTATAAGTACCTTCATAGTTGACACCATTAGGTGTGAGCATGGAAGTTGCAGAAACCCACAAGCTGAAAAGGCTCACAAACAAGAAAATTGCTTCGTTTATCATCTTCTTTTATTAATTTTGCGATCGTATATCATAAGAGAAAGAGAAGCAAATTGTTGTTATTTTCTGGGCCAAAGCTGACTTTCATGAAGCTTTTGTGTCGGGGCTTCAAATACATGATTTTTGTAGTAAATGGGAAGTAGATAGATACTATGTTAACATGGCCGTCACTTGTTTAATTTAGAAGGAAAGAACAAAAGGGGAGAGAGTAAAGAAATAAAATAAAAATTCTAAAAGTCGATGGAGGTAAAGGGAAAATTCGATAGTGAAATTGGGATTCTTTCATGAAGCACTTGAAAAAACGTAAAAGTATTTATTGATTGCGTATGTGCCGTGCCTCTAGTTGTTGAGCACCAAGAGTTTATTGATTATATTCGAAAAAGAAGTGGTAAATCACACTACGTACACTTGCTGATGGATGATGGTATGTCTTTTTTGTGTTTTAGTCTATGAATATATGTGAATTAAAGTTGATGAGATGAGACCCTAATAATACCGAATAATCAAAAGTAGGAATCTTCCTTTAGTCACAGAAGGCTAAGACGAAAATAGTGGAGACAACGGAATAATTTAAAATCATGTAACGAGACATGCTAATTTCATTACACATAAAAGGGTGAGAAACTCGAGACAAAGTTCTCATTTGTTGAGGAATGGTTATCACGTCATGTGATCTAATTTCCATCGATCATAATTAATCAAGGAACTACTATGTATATATTTAACGGCAAAAATTTGCTTGAACTATGCCACATTCTCAATGTTGTTGCTCAAACTATTAAATGTGCCGTTTTGATTCCTGAAATTTGCAAAATATGTTACTTTCGGTTCCTTTCACCTAAATAACGCGTAAGAGAACCAAAAGACAGTTTTGCAGTTCATGGACTAAAACGACACATTTATAAGTTTAAGTACCAACAATTAGAATTTTTATATATATACATGATATTGTATAATTATGTATGCCTCTTGAAAAAACAAAGAAGTTATAAAAATTTAAAAAATTTTGTTGTTGTTGGTGTGATTTTATTGGTATGCCTCGTGAAAAAAATCGAAAGAAATTATTGCGGTGATCGAAACTGAATATATTCGATTCCTACTAGATTTTTTAAAATTTTTTATTTAGAAAAGTATCTCAGCACAATTAATCCGTAATTATGTATGCCTCTTGAAAAATAAAGATGTTAAAAGATATGTAAAAAAAATTAATTTGTTGGTGTGATTTGTTGGTATGCCTCGTGGAAAAAATTGAAAGAAATTATTATGGTGATCGAAACTAAATTTTATATTTAATTTTACTATAGCATGTATGCAAATTAAATTTTAATTATTAGGTACTCAGAATTGTAAATGTGTCGTTTGGTTCCTGAACTTTGGAAAACTGTTCTTTTACCTGTTCTTTAGGTGAAATGAACCGAAAGTAACAGGTTTTGCAAAGTTCATGAACCGGAACGACACATTTAAAAGTTTGAGCATCAGCAGTGAGAATGCAGTATAGTTCAAGCACCCTTTTTGTGGTTTACACTCTCTCTCCTATAATATATATGTATATATATAGTGGCAAAATTATAAAATTAGGTCACTAAGTATACAAGTTTTCGTTTTTGGTCACTATGTTTGATAATTGCAAAAGTAGGTCACTAACTTTTCATGTGAAAACAATTTTGGGTCATTTTTCAATTTTAGGTCACTAAGAATATATTTTTCGATTTTGGGTCACTAAGTTTAGATTTTTTCAATTTTGGGTCACTATGTTTATAACATTAGTACCAAATGAGTGACCCAAAATTGAAAAAAATGTAAACTTAGTGACCCAAAATCGAAAAAATATATATTCTTAGTGACCTAAAATTGAAAAATGACCCAAAATTGTTTTCACATGAAAAGTTAGTGACTTACTTTTGCAATTATCAAACATAGTGACCCAAAAACGAAAACTTGTATACTTAGTGACCTAATTTTACAATTTCCCCTATATATAATTGTACTCGAAATTGTTGTCTATAATTGTACTCGAAATTTGTTACGATAGATTAGGCCGTCGCATACACGATATCTCTGCCTATAGATTATTTATTAGGGATCAGACCCTGTCAGATATTTTTTTAGTTTTAAGGACCTCTTTTTTGAAAAATTAAGTGAAAAGGACCCAAAACTGTGATTTGACGAAATTACCCTTAATAAAAGTGATTTCTGAATGGTATTTGACGTCAGTTTTATGTTATACAGTTATACTGATTTGTTACACAGTTATACTAATTTGTTACCGTAACAACCGCAAGTGTTACTTTAACGTCATAAGACGTTACTTATCGACAGTAAAATGTTATTAACAGACATATCTATTACATCGAACTATCGAACCCCATTTTTCACACAGATCGAGCACAATCGATTGTTAACACCTTGTTTTGTTTTCCATCATGCGGTATTACACCAAACCGTAAACCCTAAACTCAACGCGACGACCATTAGCATTTTTCTATAAAAGATCGAATCATTAGCGTTTCGATCTTATTACACGTTTCGAGATTGAAAATTGGTAACCCATTATAGGAGTATTGCTCCCTATAATGATGAATTTTCTGTCTAGGGAAACAGGGGGGAGATGGTCGGGTGGAGGGGTCAAGAACAATTATAACTGTTACACAATTATACTGATTTGTTACCGTAAAAACCGTAAGTGTTATTTTAACGTCATAAGATGTTACTTATCGACAGTAAAATGTTATTAACAGACATATTTATTACATCGGACTATCGAACCCTATTTTTCCCACTGATCGAGCATTGCTCCTTATAATGATGGATTTTCTGTCTAGGAAAACAGGGGGATGGTTGGGTGGAGGGTTCGAGAACAATTATAACAGTTTTGTGCTGAAAAAAACACTTCCTTTCATTTGGATAACAACAGTATTGTATTGAGTACCATATGGCGTCTATTTAGTAACAAACGAAGTCGCACAAGTACCACATCATTCAAAACTAATACCGTTTCCTGCAGTAACACATTAACAAATGATGTTGCAGGAATCGGTATTATTTTTGAATATTGTGTTACTTCTGCGACGTCATTTGTTACTAAATAGACGACATATGGTACTCAATACAAGACTGTTGTTATCCAAGTGAAAGAAAGTGTTCTTTTTCAGCGCCGAACTGTTATAATTGGCTAAAACGGATTATTTAGGTATACAGCGTAATTTTGGCATATGTCAGGGTTAAATATGTCTTTTTGCGTCATTTTAGGGCCTGATCGCTGAGTTTTCCAAAAAGTGGGTCCTTAATACTAAAGCCCACTGCAATGGGGCTTGAACCCTAACCCAAACTTCTTAATGGGGCCTGAAATTGAATTAACCCTTATTTATTCCATCTCACTTCGATCATTGACTTTCTTTATCATTGTGAAATTGGGACAATACTAAAAAAGAATTAAGTCCGAAGTTGGAATAGTCTCATAACCACACTGAGGTTCTGATTAGACTGAACCTAATCTTAGTTGTGGAATAAATAATTGTTAATAAATAAAAAGGCTAATCATAAAACAACAATTGTATTAAATATTTCAGCATGTTGCATCCCTATGGCTAGTTATGTGACTTGTATTGCACATGAAATACACTCTTTTTCATTTATAATAGGAAATATTGATATAATTGCAATTATTGTAGTGCACTTGTGATCAGCAACACGTGCATTGTGGATGTAATAATCATCATTGACTTCGTTCAAACATATTTGGATCAGTAATACATCGTATGCATGTTGTCCTTTTGAACAGTTTCGAATACGTCAAATTCATGATCATTTATGTGGCACTTTTAAACATGATATCTTATGAAATTTTATGAATTGAGGATTATATATTTGGAAATTAGTTATGGTGCAAAACATACTATGTTGTAAAAAGCGATAAAAATAAATAAGTACACAATTTGTGGTATGATTAGCGAAATCACCGTCGAAATAGGGCGGGTTGGGCTGTAAATGAATGAGCCAAGTTCGGTTCACATTCTGGGAATTCGAGCTCATGTTTCTAGAAAAAAAATACTTTTATTAAAGAAAAAAGTTCGTCAAGTTGGTGAACTAGCTTGACTCATCTTTTAACCCAAATTCATAAAGTTATATTTACCTTTTCGAACCATGCAATGAATGATTGTGCTCTTTTTTTTGGTCAAGTCACGTCACACTTTCTTCATATCCCCACTTACATATCTTTTTCGATCCCTTTTGCTACCCAATTATCGTATTTAAGAAATATTTTGGAAACTTGACAATTTTACCAAAAAGAAAACCCCCTTTTCAAATATAGACTTATCTCCCTGAGAATTTTAGAAAAAATTCTGTGAGAATGTATAGTACATATGATTTTAAGACCTTCGTCTATATCTCATAAACAAGGGATATATCTTCATGAAGACGGAGAAGGAGAAAACTCAAATAAATAATCATCAAACAGTATTGCAAGTCTTATAGTCAAAAGGTAGTCAAAGAATTGATAGACAAATAAAATTGATGTGATCTTAGTGCGAGAAGTCAATAATAATAGCTAATCAACAAGTATTTAAATCCTTACATCCCAAATCTCAGTCTACACATTGAATTTAAAATAATCGAAATACAAATTCCGTCACTTAAAAGTCATTTTATGATTACTCCAAATGGATGCAACCGAAGCGTAATTCCAAAATTAAAGAACGGTATGCAGAACTCAATTGAAAGTTACTGCAGCCACCTTCAATATTTATGGAATATATTCTTGGCGTAACTATAATAATTTAACCTTTTATCAAAAGCTTGGGTATCCTTCCTTCATATTGCACGATCACAACTCGAGAATTCTCTTACGTTCGTTTTCATCCACTGTGTGTTTCATTATGTAAATGTATAACATAAAAATATCGTTTTAATTCTCTTGAATCTTTATCGTCGCAAGAACAATGCTATAATACATGGTCCGAATTATTAAAAAACGAATCTTAGTAATCATGGAAACAAACAAAATATCATAATCCAAAAATTCCTATTTCAACCGGGGCGGTACGGGACAAGAAAGAGACACGAAATATTGGCTGACACACACAAATACAAGGAATTAAAACAAATGGCAAAAAAAAAAAAAAAAAAAATCAGTTTTCATATACTTTTTCCTGATCGATTTTGAATTATTTGGCTTATTGCTAATTATTTGGTTGTTTTCCTAGTATATAGCCTGCATATTTTTCATAGCCGACAAAATCCCTAGATTTTATTTGATATTGTTTCCGTCACCTTTTTGTTGATTGATTGTCACAAGTAAAAAAAGAATCGAAGAAAATAGATACACATATTTAATGTACCAACTCTTTTCGGTACATATAATCGAACCGCCAAGGCCCAAGCCCCTCAACTCGAAGCATATAATCAAATAATATTTGTCCTCTTGTAGCAAAAAAATAAACATAGCTGAGTGATATATGATATATCGATCGTATGAATCGTTGTCCTTATAATATTCTATCAATAACCCTTATTCAATATATGTCGTGTTGATCATCATATGAATATCTGTCATAATTCACATAGCAAATATCCAACAAGAACGAACGAGTGAAAGACCATAATATCGAATGAATGCACGATCATATGCAACACATTGCAAGTGACTTACAAATGACAGAATTAATAAGAATAAAAACCTAAAAACGATCGATAACAAGAAAAAACACCCCAACATGATCAAATGCAAAAAAAAAAAAAAACAAACGCTGACGACAATAACAACTAAAGATCCTCGGGTTTGATATATGCCTATATATATTGAAATATAACAATAGGAATCAAATTAAGGCCAAAAGAAGAGGAAGAAAATCGCACGAAAAAATGAACGCGGCGACTCAGCTCTCCATCATCCTTCTGTGTCTGATATCCGCGACGGACGTATCGACCGTAGGATCAGATCCAAACACGGCGATCGACGACTACGATTGCTCGGAGGGTACTTACGAGGAAGGCACCGAATACGCAAGGGAGGTCGACTATGGTCTCGACGAGTTGGCCTACATGACGATCGACGACCCCAACTACCAGCAAACCCTAACGGGGCAGTACGCCGTGGGATTTGCGTACTGCCAGAGGCATCTCTCGGCGGACGACTGCATAGAATGCCTCGAGTCCTCCGCGAGCTTCCTCAGGGAGGACTGTCGTCTTTCTTACTCCGCGTATGTTGTAATGATAGACTGTGGCATGAGGTACGGCCCGCGCCCCACCAGCCGCTGAAAGGGCTCTTGCGTTAAGTACCTATTCAACTGTGGGTATAACCTAATTCTGTTACAATTTGACATGCGGCACGTTATATATAATGAATTAAGGTTGTTGGTGCATAATGGTAAAAGCGAATTGGGTTATAACTGATTGGGCGATGACGTTAGTGCGTGGTCGCAATAAGTTATACATGTGTACGATGATTAATAATCAATGGGTGATTTGTCTTAACGTTTCTTGGGTGTGATGGTAATCGCTACATTGTTATCTATACTCCTATATATATAAAGAGCCTAACATGGATATACTGTCAATTTGATATGTTTAATTGCAGTTTCACCCTTTTTTATTCCTATTTTATCATCCTTGAAGTAAAATTTTATGTGTTTTAAATAACTTAATTAATAATCTTAAATGTTCAAAATATAAAATAATCTGATATTTTGCACCACATGCGTGTGCTAAACATACTATATAAATAAATAGTAAATTTGTAGTACAAATGTACATTTTGTACACAAATCATTCGTTGCCTAATCCTTCAAATTACAACCAAATCAATACGATTGTGTCAATCTAAATAATCACTAAATAATATATACAAATCCACATTCTAATCAAAAAGAAGAAAAATATATTAGTTCTAATGGTATGAACCAGGGCTGCCAAATACCAACCCGACACGAACCGTACCTAAAAAATAGCAGGTTTGGTTAGCATTTTTCATCTGTTTAAAGTAAATGGGTGAACCCAACCCGACCCGACCCAAATATTAAGTGGGTCAGGTCAGGGTTCGAATTTTCAACCCGGAATCAATCCGAACCAACACGATTACAAATCCATTTAACCCGTATAAGATAAATTATTAAAATACCATTAATATATATAAAATAAAAGGAAAAATGAATCATATGCTCGATGAATTATGCTGAGATGTCATGAAGATGAGGGTGGAAGATCAAATGGAAGAGAGCATGGTCGAAAGTTCGAGTTAGTTTTCATCAAATTCGATCGATACATGATGACTATGAAATAACTTGATATTAACTATGTTTTGTGAGACTTTTGTTATTTGAAACTTAAAGTTTCAAACTTTAATTGTTTCTTAATTATGTTGATGTTTAGAAAAAAATAACTGTTTTCTTTATCTATTATTTTTTGTTTAATTGCGATTTATAATTCTGTTTATGTAGTTTTTTTCTTTTCTTTTTAATTTTAAATGGATTGGCAGGTTAATAGGTTGGATTTGGGTTAAAGCAGGTCGGATTTGAGTTCAATAGTTCAATCCATTTAAGTAAACATGCCAGGTCAGCGTTGAAGTTTTGAACTCGTTTATTAGACGGGTTGAACCAGAATATGAGCCAATCCGACCTGTTTAGTTTACCACACGAACTAGGCCCTGAGACATTTCCAAATGGAGGTCTCATACATTATTTTACGGAACTCCTTGAATCATAGATGATTGGGCCTTAATCATAATTACCAAAGCCCATCATTTCCCAGATCTCCCAAGAATGCCGCTCTTATATATGTATTAGCTTTTTTTTTTTTTTTTTTCCAACGATAGCTTGCATTAAAAACAAAGATACAGGGCTAAATAACCCAAGGAGTCTCACCGGTACATCATCAACCGGGAGAACAAAGGCTCACATAAGAGCACACAGTCCCACAAGGGGAAACAAAGGCTCCCATAAAGGGAGAAAAGGGTCCATAAAGGACAAAAAAACCGACAGAAAATAAACACCATTATCTATGATCAAGAACTAAAGGAACTATAACAGAAAAAGCGATTAGGCTAAATCTACGATACTCTTCACTTTAACCTGGTCTTCGACTTCTGGGTTTTATCTTCATCGGACTGATGGCTCCACAAGGGAGAAAAGGCTCCCGACCGAGGGTCGAGAGAGACGAGGTCCCACGGTGGGAGGCTCGAGGCTGAGAGGCAGAGGGGACTGCGGCACGGTCGTCCACCGGCGACAGTCAGAAATGCAGGGGCGGCGGAGGCAGTGACAGGCGACGACAGGCGGGACGGCGGCGGCCGATGGAGATGAAGGGCCGAGGCGGGGACAGGCGACGGGGCGACCGGCGGAGGTGGGCGACAGGGCGGCCGGCAGAGGCGGGGACAGGCGACAAGGCGGTCGGTGGCGGCCGACGGAGATGAAGGGCGGAGGAGGTGGGTCGCAGGTCACCGAGCGGTGGGTGGTGATGATGGCGACAGCCACCAGGCAAGCCGGCGTCGGGGCGGGTGACCTGCGGAACCGGCAGTGGGAGGCGGAGACGGAGGCGCGTGAAGGTGGAGCGAAGGCGACAGAGGGGGCTGGCGGAGGCTGGCCCACGGGCGGAGACAGAGACGCCGGCAAACGGAGTCGTAGCGGAGCGTGCCTTATTGAAAGAAAAACAAGACAAAAGAGAAGGAAAAACCAGAAAATGGAAATAAGAAAAGAAAAGACAAGACCTCCCCCACCTCCATTAATGGAGGATGGGGGAGAAAGAGCTGTTTTTTGTGCGGCGGCTTGCTGGTGTAGGGAGAGATGAGAGAAAACCCTAATAGAGAGAGAAAACCCTTATATATGTATTAGCTGAAAAGTGAAAACTATTAACTAGCGAAACGATTTCAATCGTCAATGGCGAACAATATGGAGTCGTCGTCGTCATCCCCATCAAGGCCTAAAGTCGCCGTAGTCGTCTTTCTTCTGAACAGAGAAAATAGAGTTTTACTAGGGCGGCGCCGCTCCTCCGTCGGCCAAAACACCTTCGCCCTCCCCGGCGGCCACCTCGAGTTTGGTAAACAATCTCTCTCTCTCTCTCTCTCTCTCTCTCATTTATTTTCCTCTTTGTTTCTGTTCAACTTGTTCGAACTCTGTTTCTTGCCTTGACTGTTCTTCAGGCGAGAGTTTCGAGGAGTGTGCTGCTAGAGAAGTGAAGGAAGAAACAGGGCTGGAAATCCACGAAACAGAGTACCTAACGGTCACAAACAACGTTATTATCCACTCCGATGACGACGATGGTCTAACTGCGCCTAAGAAGAAGCCGATTCACATCGTCGCAATCTTTGTAAGAGCTTATGTTGTCGACGATCATCAAAGTCCTCAGAATCTCGAGCCTGACAAGTGCGAGTCTTGGGATTGGTTCGATTGGAAAGATCCACCAAGGCCTCTCTTTGGACCGTTGGAAAGTATGTATCTCAGTGGATATAGTCCTTTTTCCATCTGTTTGATCTTGTTAGAAACCTTAAAAACAAACATATGATTTGATTTTGATGTAACGTATAACTCATATGCTTTTGGGATATCTATCTATCTATCTATCTATCTATCTATCTATCTATCTATCTATCTATCTATCTATCTATCTATCTATCTATCTATCTATCTATCTATGTCTCTGTTGAATATGTCTGGTTTGATTGAGTTGAGCCAATTTAGTTAAGATTAGAAGCCATAAAGTGAAGCAAAAGTCTAGGCAAGTTTTTGCAAGAATTTTAGGTGGCGAAAAAAACAAGAAGATTGAGAGTGAATTCGAAATAAATAAATTCGACAACCTATTTTCTAAACACTCTCTCAATCCCTCCCAAACAGTGTTATCAATGGCCAATAGCGGGTCATGGCGGAAAGCCGAAAAACAGCCATATATGTATGACGGATGGCAGGGACGGAGCCAGGAATTTTGATTCGGGGGGGCTCAATCACCCGTGTATATAAACCCGCGCCATCAACTCACTAGATAAAGATATTATTTAACTTTAACCAAAAGTGTCAGTCTAATGAATATCTTCGGCTGAGCTTTTCAAATTATTTAAACTAGTAGTTTAAGACATTTTCTACATGTGAATATGTTACAAGGAAAAATTCACTAAGTTTTTTCTAAATAATTCTTTAACTTCTTATAATATATTAATGGCAAATTATATTAAGATTAAACTGGCACTTACTATGCATTGATCTTCCTCAATATGATACGATATGTTTACTTGTTTAGCAGTTAGCAAACACTACTACACAAACACAAGTATCCAAATATACATCACATATCTATATTAGTTATTTTAAATGAAGTTATTAAAAATTTAACTTAAGAAAGAAATTATAATAA
The DNA here is from genome assembly GCA_027422505.1 of Craterostigma plantagineum. Taxonomy (NCBI): domain Eukaryota; kingdom Viridiplantae; phylum Streptophyta; class Magnoliopsida; order Lamiales; family Linderniaceae; genus Craterostigma; species Craterostigma plantagineum. The sequence goes on from JAPQWV010000118.1 coordinate 796,183, forward strand.
AATAAATAGGTAAAATTTTATTTAAACATATGAAATTGACATCGGATAGGTAAAATGGGGAATATAATTTGAATATTATAAATTTATAAAATGACAATGAATATAAATTTATGAGTGGTTTTTATGTAAATAGATTGAAGTATTAAAACTTATAAATTTGGGCCCTTAAGATAATTTCAGAATTAATAAGAAGCCCATTAAGATTAACAATTCAATTAAAAATTAAAATTAGGTCATCATCTTCAACCTCTCGTCTCGTCACCACTCACTACTCAGTACTCACCACCACCGTCCAAATCGTCTTCTTCCATGGGGGCTCTCAATCCCGTGGAGGCTTTTCAAGCTGTGAAGAACAAAAATTAGTGGCCAACGAAGATACAGTGGGCATACCCCTACGAGGTACTCCAGGCGGCCGTGGGGTCAAGTGACCCCTTGTGCCCAGCGCTAGCTCCGTGCTTGGCGGATGGCGTGGCCGAAAATGGCGGATACCAAAATACATATATATTTAATTTAATGTATCTAGACATAATATATTATATTACATTTGATGTTTTTATAAACTATAAAGTACCAAAATACATTAATTCATTTCAAAATATTTATAAAGAACTAGCAATAATCATTCAAGTTTAAGATTAAAACACTATCGAAAGCCAAAAAGACTAAACAAACAAGTCAATCAAATAAAACGACAAACATAAAAACTCAAATACAAATCAATTGTCTAATCTCGTGCTCTTTTCGGACCTCAATATAATCATTTGAAAAAATCTCAAATATCAATAGGGAAATCGCAATGTAATTGGAAGGTGGAAAGGCGTAATAACTATTGTAAGACAAAGGAAATAAAGACAAAAAAACAAAAAAGAAGAAAGTTGTTACCCTCGGGATTATTGGCTAACGGTAAAATAACCCGCGTCCGGGAAGAGCCCGCGAATGAGAAGGCAATAGGAAGGCGCGATCGTCGGGGAAGGTAGTTCGGATGATTTAACCCTATGAAAGGCCGAGTAGCTCGAGGGAAGAAGGACTCGATCAGCAGATCTACACTAAAAAGGCAAGAAAGGAAAGGACGGTGAGACCGAGATAAACTTCCCCGAGGACGCGAAGAGCTCCCGAGATGGGAACGGCCGTGGAAGCTCAAGAAGATTGGTCGGAGCGACTCGTCCCGAGCTCTAAGAGTAATAATTAGCTCGAGCAGAGCAGACCCGAGGGGATCAGAACCCGACAACGCGATAAGCCCGACCAGAGAAGACCAGAATGGGAAGAAAGAGTCGCGAAAAGAAGACGAGAAAGAAAGAACGTGGGCTGGGTGGGGCGACCACGATCCCACACGATGCCCGCGAAAAACGCGGGCGGGAGGAAGATTAGGTCATGGCAACGGAATCCAGAGTGAGTATAAAAGGTGATGGTGGGGTTATTCCCAGGTTTGTACACTTAAAACAAAAACCATTTTTCACTAAGCCTAGTACCTATCTTACTCCTTTGAAAGCTAAAAAAACTAACTTAAGCATCGGAGGGGCGTCGCCGGCAACCACACCGGCCCCCTCTAACGTATTTTCGCTGGTTTTTCGAGTGTTAGGTTCAAAGTGTTTGTTACCAGTTCGAAGAAAGCGCGCAACCCCAGTGTCAGGTCAAGGTCGTTTTCAGCAGAACACATCATTGGCGCCGTCTGTGGGAAACGTATATTCCTGTAAAAATTCATGATGGATTCTGTAAACGACCCCCATTCACCACCGATAGAGGAGGTACTCACGGCGGAGAGATTGAGAGAAGGCTGAGAGAGTCATTTGATGTGGAACTTGGAAAGTTAAGGGCTGAGGTTGAGATGTTGAGGGCGGAGAAGACCCGAAAAACCCGCTGTAATTCACCACCACTCGACGAAACGGAAGAAGAGGAGGCCGAACGATTGAGGAAGGAAAAGGGAGACCCACGCGCTGACGAGCAAGATAAAGAAGCCGAGGAGAGAACGCTGAGAGCGGAGATCGACGCCCTTCGAGCAGAAAAAAGAAAGAGAACGGCGGAACAAGTGGCCGAATGGGAGCGTATGAAAGACGAAATCCGAACCTTGAAGGAACTGGCCGTCCCAAAGGTACCCCTTCCAGTACAAAGGGGATCCCCCTTTTCGGATGAAGTTTCTCAAGCCCCTTTGCCGAGTAATTTTCGTTTTCCCGACATGAGCAAATACGATGGCTCGGGACCACCCGAGGATCATCTAGCCAGCTTCGAGGGTAACGCTGCGCTGTATCAATTAGGAGACGAAATCAAATGCCGGGTCTTCGCCACCACGCTGGCCCGGGGAGCCCAGCAGTGGTTTACCATGCTACCCGCAGGAGAGATCCGAAACTTCGCAGACTTTACTCGTTCGTTCCTCCGACAGTTCTCGAGCAGTCGAAGAAGGCCCTGCTCTGCCGTGAACCTGTTAAACATGCGACAAGGTGATCAAGAGAACCTACGAGACTATTTAAAAAGGTTTAACAACGTCATGATGGAGGTACCTTCAGCCACTCCCGATCTGCTGATCGGAGCCTTTCATAACGGGCTGAAGGAGGGAGATCTCTTCAGGTCGTTAGTGAAGAAGTATCCGACCACCGTGGAGGAGCTGATAGTTCGAGTAGAAAAATACGTACGGGTAGAAGAGGCACACGGCTTCAAAAAGGCAGATAAGAAGAGGGCGATAGGGACGGTGGATATCGCCCGCGAGCTAACCCGCCCACAAAACCTTAAGGAAGATAACCCCAGACGGGAGGAGCCGAGACATGCCCCCGTCAACAATACCCGATGGAAAATAAGCAAAGCAAGGGCATTGGAGATGTGTGAAGGACGATATTTCTTGAAAAAGCCTTTTTCGAGTCGAGATGGACCGAGGAATCCCGTCTCCGGAGAATACTGCGAATTTCATCGCGAGTATGGCCATACCACGGAAAGTTGTCTCCACCTGAATGATGAACTCGAGAAATTGGTGGAAACCAACCCCGAGGCTCGGGCAGAATTCATAGAAGGAGGGAGAGGAAGCACACCCCATAAACATCTCGGGAAAGAATTTAGAAGGGAGATGAACAGGGTACCACCCTGGGTGAATATCAGACGCCCTGAGAGATACCAAAGGCCCTCGGGACGATATCAGCGATCTCCCGAGCGGAGGGAGGCCGAGCCACGGAAGGAAGCCAAAGTTGAGCGGGCACGAGACGATCGCAAGCAGACCCGCGGGCGCGATCGTACACCGGAGAAACCTTACGTGCCGCCCCGTCGGATTAACATGATATCAGGTGGACCTGCGATAGGGGACTCAAATAGGGCCCGAAAAGCTGAGGCGAGGAAGTTAGAAAACTGGGAGATAACCCCGAGGAGAATGCGGTCGGGACCAACCATATCGTTCGGCCCGGAGGATTTCCATGGCGGAGACAACACTCATGAAGATGCCTTGGTCATTCGGGCCGAAATAGCCAATCACGATGTAGGGAGAGTGTTCGTGGATAATGGGAGCTCAGTAAACATTATATTCAAGGAGACAATGGACCAAATGGAGTTAGGAGAATATCACATGGATCTAGTAGAAACAGCTTTGTTCGGATTCACCGGACATGCCATCGAGGCTGTGGGACTCATACGATTACCCCTGACCCTCGGGTCGGGAAAATTGAAGAAAACTAGGATCACCTCTTTCCTGGTGGTTGATATGTCCTCCTCTTACAACGCCATATTAGGCCGGCCGGCCTTGAGCTCGTTCGCAGCCATAGCTTCAGCCCTTCACCAAAAAATGAAATTCCCGGTTGGAGATCAAGTGGGGGAGGTGCTCGGGGACAGAAAAGTAGCGCGCAAATGTTATGTAGAAGAAGTGAGGATTGAATTGAAATCCCTCAAGAGCCGCCGAAACAGTCAACCCCGTAATCATGGAACCTCTTTCGTCATACACGCGGCTCAGGGGTTGGTCGCAGAGTAGGAAACCGAAGAAGTCATAATTCGACCCCCATCGGGCGTGGTTAAAATAGCCAGAGACTTACCTCCCACGTTAAAGGAGGATCTCGTCACACAACTTAAAAAGAATCAGGATGTGTTCGCATGGAGCGCGAATGAATTAACAGTTATACCCCGAGAGGTGATGGAACACCGACTGAACATCTCCCACACCATCCGACCTGTTTTTCAGAAAAAGAGACATTTAGGCGCCCAGAAGGACGCAATAGTGAAAGAACAAGTGGGAGATCTCCTTAAGGCAGGATACATTCGAGAAATCCAATTCCCAACTTGGCTTTCAAATGTCGTTTTAGTTCCCAAGCCGGGTGGGAAATGGCGAATGTGCGTAGATTTCAGGGACTTAAACAAAGCATGCCCGAAGGACTGCTATCCCCTACCACGGATCGACCAATTGGTGAATTCTACAGCCGAACATGAACTGCTATGCTTCCTTGATGCCTTCCAAGGTTATCATCAAATTGGGTTGGCCGAAGAAGACCAACCTAAAGTCAGTTTCATTACGTCGGAGGGAACCTTTTGTTATGTGGTTATGCCATTCGGGCTTAAGAATGCGGGAGCTACTCCAAAGGTTAATGGACCGAGTGTTTAAAGAACAGATCGGAAGAAACGTGGAGGTTTATGTAGATGACATCTTGATAAAATCCAAAGCCCAGAGCAGCTTTTCAGCAGACATTCGCGAAACCTTCTCCACAGCCCGAAGATACGGATTGAAGCTGAATCCTGCCAAATGCACGTTCGGGGTTAGATCGGGAAAGTTTCTGGGATACATTGTAACTAGATCGGGAATCGAAGCCAATCCCGATAAGGTGAAAGCCATTACAGACATGACTTCCCCGAAGACTCTCAACGACGTTCAACGATTGACAGGAAGGATCACGGCACTGTCTCGATTCATCTCGCGGTCGGCCGAGCGGAGCATGCCATTCTTCAAAGTACTAAGGAAGGTTAAGGACTTTGAGTGGACACCCGACTGTGAAAAAGCCTTTCAAGAGTTGAAGGAGTATCTGAAGGAGCTGCCAATGTTGAACAAGCCCAAGCCCGCAGAAGAACTCACGGTATATCTCTCTGCCACTCCTCGGGCAGTCAGCTCGGTTCTGGTTCGGGAAGAGGATAAAATACAGAAACCGGTCTACTTCGTTAGCCACATCTTGAAGGGAGCAGAGGCCCGATACTCTTCTCAAGAAAGGCTGCTCCTAGCATTGGTGATCACGGCGCGAAAGTTAAGACCTTATTTCCTCTCACATCCGATAGTGGTGTTAACGAATAGCCCGCTGGGAACGATCGTAACTCGACCAGACATATCTGGAAGGTCGATCAAGTGGGTGACCGAGCTCGGTGAGTACGATATACAGTTCAAACCCCGAGTGGCTATTAAGGCCCAAGCCTTGGCAGATTTTATCGTCGAGATGGTGGATGAAGGACCAGCGGAGATGTGGAAGATCTATGTGGACGGGTCCTCTTGTCAACAAGGGAATGGCGTGGGACTTGTGATTATATCGCCCTGGGGAGAGGAAACCAGCTTGGGCGTGAGATTAGACTTCCGAGCATCTAATAATGAGGCCGAGTATGAAGCATTGCTCCTCGGGATGAGGACGGCGGGCAGAATGGGACTGACTCGAGTGACATTTTACTCTGATTCGCAACTAGTGGTCCAACAAACGGAAGGAAGTTTTGCCATCAAGGAAGGAAGGTTGGTCGAGTATGCAAAGACTTTCCAAAAGCTGAAGGAAAAGTTCGAGGAATTCAAGTTAGTGCTTATTAACCGAAGGGAGAACGAGAAGGCGGACCGTCTCGCCAAGTGGGCCAGCGCGCTGAACCCGCCCGAGGAAGGAGTCAGGACCGAACGAGCTCCACAAATTCATCAGATAGAAGCAAGGGAGAAAATAGACCCCGGGGACTGGCGATATGACATCTATCGATATTTGGATGAGAAAATACTTCCAGAAGATGACATCCAGGCCCGGGTGACTCATAAGAGAGCAAGCCGCTTCACGCTGGTAGATGGAATCTTATTCAAAAGGTCTTACGCGGGCCCCCTATTGAGGTGCCTATCCAAGGAAGAATCCGAGGAGGTTTTGGTAGACATTCACGAAGGAACCTGCGGGAGCCACATCGGGGGGATGGCGCTAGCACGCAAAGCTACGCTAGCAGGATTCTTTTGGCCAACCATGAAAGCAGGCTCGATCAAGACAGTGAGAGGTTGTCATCGATGCCAAAAGCATGCGAATCTACAAAGGGCCCCCGCAGAGATAATGAAGGCGATCGTGTCATCGTGCCCGTTCGATCAATGGGGTTTAGATATAGTCGGCCCGTTCGAAGGAAACACTACACAGAAAAGATTCCTCTTGGTAGCTGTTGATTATTTCTCCAAATGGGTCGAAGCTGAAGCATTGGTTCGAATTACGGAAGCAGCAGTCATCTCCTTTCTCTGGAAAAATATACTATGTCGATTCGGCATCCCGCGAAGGCTGATAAGCGACAACGGAAGACAATTCAGTGGTCGCAAGTTAAAAGAGTGGTGCGCCGGCTACGGAATCGAGCAAGCATTCACCTCAGTGGCCCATCCTCAGAGCAATGGCCAAGTGGACGTAACGAATCGGACCCTTGTGCAGGCATTAAAAGTGCGATTGGATGGGTTGAAGAGAGCCTGGTATAACGAATTACAAAGCGTGCTCTGGTCCTATAGAACGACACCCCGGGTAGGAACCCGAGAGACCCCATTCAGCTTAGTATACGGAAGTGAAGCGGTGTTGCCAGTTGAAGTATGGCAAGGAAGTGCTCGGGTGATGGGATATTCAGAAGAAGAGAACAACCGACTCCGAGCAGAGGAACTCGACTTGATCGAGGAAGAAAGGGAGAAGGCCGCTGTGAAGATGGCGGCGTACCAAAGAAAGATTACTCGCGCGTATAATCGAAAGGTATGCCTGAAAAGGTTCGAAGAAGGTGACCTCGTCATGAAGGAAATACAACATAAAGGGGAGAGGGGGAAGCTCGACCCGAAGTATGAAGGACCTTACAAGGTAATCAGGAAGATTGGAGAAGCCGCTTATTATCTAGAAGACATGGAGGGGAAGAAGTTGGAGAGACCGCACAATGCTCGACACTTAAGGAGATATTATCCATAAAAGGCCGAGCACCTATCTTACTACATTAAACGTTATTTGTTTTGCTTTTCAATTGGTGCAATTCTGTTATTTGCGTTGCTTTTCAATTCGCGTAATCTTGTTTGATTGCTTATTCTCGAACATGTCATGGGAATAAGGATTATCTGTTTTTCTTGCAAAAATAACTCAAGGTCTGGGACACAACAAGTTTGATTTTGCTGAACGAAAATTCTCCATCGAGAAAGATCTCGATCAAGGCCTTGTATGAAAACGAGGTAAAACGAAAATTCTCCATCGAGAAAGATCTCGATCAAGGCCTTGTATGAAAACGAGGTTAAACGAAAATTCTCCATCGAGAAAGATCTCGATCAAGGCCTTGTATGAAAACGAGGTTAAACGAAAATTCTCCATCGAGAAAGATCTCGATCAAGGCCTTGTATGAAAACGAGGTTAAACGAAAATTCTCCATCGAGAAAGATCTCGATCAAGGCCTTGTATGAAAATGAGGTAAAACGAAAATTCTCCATCGAGAAAGATCTCGATCAAGGCCTTGTATGGAAACGAGGTTAATGAAAATTCTCCATCGGGAAGAAGCTCGATCAAGGCAATAGACAAAAGCAAGATTAGCGGAAGATTCCCATTAAGAAGAAATCTGAATGAAAAAACAAAACTAACATCATCCATTGCAAAGAAAGGAGAAACGACTAAGAATACTGAAGAATGAAAATAACGAAGACTGACAAATTCTCTCGACCCACAGAGTCAGAAAAAGAAAGACATATAATGAAAATAAAATACAAGAAATTCACGGCCTAGGCCCCCGAGCGTAAGGAGTGCCTAAATGCCTCATACGAGAAGGGGTAAAAGCTCTTTGAACGCCAGGAGTTTTTCGCTGTCGTGCCCTCGAAATCCCACCAAGGGAAGGAGAAAAAACTCGCCGTAAGTGCCTCGTAAATCTTGTTTGGGTCCCTTCATGGCCAAATCCCGAGCGAAGTTCCTCGATTTCAGTTCGGGAATTAGCTAAAGACATTTTCAACCTAGCAATCTCCCGATCTTTTTCACTTAAAAAGGTTGTCAATCGGGTACAAGCATCCTCGTAGTATTTAAGCAAATCACGTTGTTGGGTGTAGCGCCGAAGCCCCTCGCAAGAAAGTGAATAGGACTAATGAAGGAAGTCAGGAAAAGATAAAGTAAGAGATGACCTAAAAGGTGAAGATCGGCGTGACTGACCCGACTCTCGCTTAAAGCCCACCAATCCCAAAAATCCGAGTCCGAAAACCTCGCCAGACGTCGCTTCTCATCAGGCTCCAGGAAACCCTCCATAAATTGACGGGAGGAGGTACCATCGGCCTCCAAAAGAAAACGAGGGGTTGGGTGAAGTCTTTCCAAGGAGGGGACCGCAAGGACCTGTCCTTCCCGATGCGGAAAGTCCGCGTTCTCGTTTGGAGCAAAGCCCGCCGCCTCCTCCCATAAATCCCAAAGAGGGCGCGGCGGAGGGTCTGAAAGAGGGTTCCTCCTAAGATTGGAGTGTGCCATCCTTGAAGACGTTAGCAAGCTGGGCAAAATAGACGGAGTATGGAAGGTGAGGAAAAAACGAGGGGGTAAGCTGTGAAAAAACAAGCTGGATAGATGAAATAACCTGAAGGAAATGGGTTTAATAAGTCTTGAGAAGAAAAGAAGAATTAACCAAGGCCGATTTTATAAGGAAGATAAGTCCGTATAAGGCGGACAGTTACAAGGATTGGGTCTTGAAAGAATTTAAAAGTTTAAACGAAAGAACAGGGAATACGGGAGTAAAGTGAACCGTTGGCTAACGTCCTAAAAGATGCTTGAGCAAATAACGGGATACCCGAAGATGGTGCCCGAGAAGAACAAGGACAATGCGACTATGAGGCTGCTCGGCGGAGCATCAACGCGAGGAAGATTCTGGATTACATGGCATTTTCACCTTATAAATGGAAGAAAGTGGAAGAAAGGAAAAAACGAGGAGGATTTATAAATGCACGTGGGAAAGATTTTGGTACAGAATCTAAGGATAACAGAAACAAATGCGATAAGCCGAGTGAAAACAGTTGATTAAGATAATATAGTCAGAAAAGGAAGGACATATTACAATATTGTTCGAGAAAGAAACATAGTAGCAAAGCTTACAAAACAAAAGGAAAATAATTCAGGATAACAGAGGGAAACTTTTATGGGGGAGCGGCCGAACTGGCCTGATTTAACTCCCCGACACCAACTTCAATCTCAGCAACTACCGACCCGACCACTGAAGTGAGATGCTCTTCTTCCTGCGAAGTAGCTTTAGGAACCTCCTCGATCGCTTCGCTCGGGATCATCTGCTCGGGCGCAGGTGGAGGATCCTCGGCGACGGGTTCAGAGACCTTCTCAGAAGGTTCGGGAGCATCCTCGTTCTCTTCACTCGAAGGAGTGGATATCATCTCCTCCAAGGCGACGTTGGTGGAAGTTCCTCGAGCTATGGGGTCGGGTGGGTACCCTCCCGGGGGGCACTCAACAAGAGCTCGATCGACGTCTAGCCAATCGAGCTTCCATTTATAGCCTATACCAGCCACCCGAAGCTGGTGAACACATCCCCAAAAGCCGTGATGGAAATACTCGACCACCTGCTTCCCGTAGGAAGTTCGGGGCAAGTAATCCCGAGCGAGGCTTTCCTCCAACTCGCGGAAATTGTTCTCCGCCTCCTCCCGAGCCTTTTTCTCTTTGAGCAGGTCATTCTTTACCTTCTCTGACCCTGTGCGAGCTTCTCTGGACACCTTCTTCAATTCCTCCTCTTTCTTTTTAAGCTCCTCTTGAAGTTGAGCTATCTCCTCCTTCAGCTTCGTCTCAGACTGCGTAAGCTCAATACAATCCTCATGCATAAAAAGCATCCTTTCCAAGGCCTCAGCGGCGCAGGCAAATCCCTGGCATAGAGACACCGAAAAGTAAAAGAAGGGAGGAAAGAGAAAGGAAAAAAGAGGGGAAGAAGGGGAAAAAACATACCTGACCTATGTGTTGGGCAAAGAGTGGGAAAAACTCTCGGGGTTGCAACTCTGACAGGTGTGTGCGGTTGGCCTCCGAACGAAAACCCCTCATAAATTCCACGCAATGAGCCCCGCGAGGGCGATGAAAGTAATCGGGCTGCTCGACGGGATCGCCGGAAGAAGGAGAACCCTCGCCAACGTCCGCACTCGCCTTAGAACTAGCTTTGGTCTTCTTGCTGGAAGGATTGGTAGATGATGCAGGTGCCTTCCTCTTCGGGGCCACTTTCGGCGACCCCGAGGAGCTAGCAGTAGCTTTACCCTTGCCCTTATTCAGGGCCCGAGTGACAGAAGCTGAGGGAGGCGCTTGGGAAGGATCACCCTTCTTCATCTGCTCCGAAATCTTGAGTAAATCAGCAAGATCCATGCGTGAATCTGGCATGAGGAAGAGAAAAATATCGTCAGGAGTAGAGAGGGCAAGAAAGAGAATTTAGAAAATATACCTAAATCTTCTACTATCGCCCCTTTTGAGCAAAAGTTGAAATGACAGAGTAGATCGTCCTTTACGAGCTCGGGAGCACTGAACTTGCGAGACCCGAGAGCCCTTTGGAAGGCTTCCATCTCTAACTCGGAGACAGGAGGAAGGGGGAAGAAATAGACTCTGCCTTAGGCCAGTGGAAAACAGTGTCGTTTTCGGGGCTACCCTCAGGAGACCGAACATAGAAAAATTTACTCATCCACCCTTTATGAGAAGTAGGATTCCCGAGGAGGAATTCCTCGGAGGCGGTGGAAGAGAAAAAGAATTTACCCGGCTCCTTTTGGTTTATCTTGAGAAAGGACAAAAGAAGAGAGAGTGAGAATGGGATACGGAAGTACCCGATGAGGATAGACACGGAAAGAAGGAGGCTGTAAGAATTGGGAGTAAGTTGACTCGGGGATATTTGGAAATGATTACAGAGATCGGCTAAGAACTGGGGAAGGGGCAGACGGAGACCCATGTCGAGCTGATCAAGGAAAAAGGTGCGGAAGCCCTCGGGAGGCCCGCTAGCTACCTCCCGAGGACCGGGGATTCTGACTTCAACATCAGGAGTTAGACCAGCCCGATCAACGATGATCGGGATATGGGATGCGCGAAGAGCAGACACGTTCACTTCGTGCCAAGGAAGCTTAACGCGCTCACGAAACTTTTCCATTTGAGAAGCCCAGGCAGTTAAAGCTTGAAGATGCTCCTTGTTGCTGGAGTATCCTTTAATCTGGGGCGGATGGAAAATATCCAGGTCAGGGAAATCGCTTAGGGTTTGAACTGCGTCTAGAAAGGAACCTAAGAAATCAAAAGAAGGGGAGAATCTGGGAAAATTCTGATCCAAAGGAGAAGGGGGACGGTAACGAGAAACACCGCTCGTAATAAAGGGACGCATCAACCCTAGGGAGGCCTAAACAGTCAAAGGCGAAAACAAAAAAGGGTCGAATAAGAGGCGAAAATAAGAACTGTGATTCGTGCTTGAAAATCGGAAAACCCAGAAGCGAAGAGAAAAAGGCAAAATAAGACTAGGGTTAACGAAATGAAAGAGAGAGAGAGAAGAGAAACTTACCAGTTGATGATGACGAAGAACGTGAAGAAGTCTGAAGAGTAGGACGCCCAGGGAAGAGAAAACTGCCGCACCTTCGAAGATTCCGGGAAGAAAGACGAAAAAGAGAGGACGATGAAAAGTGTAAATAAAACTTGTGGGAAAAGAGGAAGAGGAAAAGAAAGAAGAGAAGGGGAAGTGTTGGGCTGGCGATGATGGACACGTGGAGATCGATCTGACATCGATGTGATAGGGCGGCCGTTTTCCCGCCCAAAGGACATCACGTGGGAACAGATCCCGAGGTTAAAATAAGGGACGAAAGATGAGTATGCCCGAACGATTGGGAAGAGAAATAGATGATAGCCCGAGAAGCCTCAACGAGAAGAATGAGAAAACAAGTAGGCTAGTTATTTTACCGATAGCTTACGCCCAAAACTCATTACACTCGCTTTGGACTATTTTTGGGGGGACTATTGTTACCCTCGGGATTATTGGCTAACGGTAAAATAACCCGCGTCCGGGAAGAGCCCGCGAATGAGAAGGCAATAGGAAGGCGCGATCGTCGGGGAAGGTAGTTCGGATGATTTAACCCTATGAAAGGCCGAGTAGCTCGAGGGAAGAAGGACTCGATCAGCAGATCTACACTAAAAAGGCAAGAAAGGAAAGGACGGTGAGACCGAGATAAACTTCCCCGAGGACGCGAAGAGCTCCCGAGATGGGAACGGCCGTGGAAGCTCAAGAAGATTGGTCGGAGCGACTCGTCCCGAGCTCTAAGAGTAATAATTAGCTCGAGCAGAGCAGACCCGAGGGGATCAGAACCCGACAACGCGATAAGCCCGACCAGAGAAGACCAGAATGGGAAGAAAGAGTCGCGAAAAGAAGACGAGAAAGAAAGAACGTGGGCTGGGTGGGGCGACCACGATCCCACACGATGCCCGCGAAAAACGCGGGCGGGAGGAAGATTAGGTCATGGCAACGGAATCCAGAGTGAGTATAAAAGGTGATGGTGGGGTTATTCCCAGGTTTGTACACTTAAAACAAAAACCATTTTTTCACTAAGCCTAGTACCTATCTTACTCCTTTGAAAGCTAAAAAAACTAACTTAAGCATCGGAGGGGCGTCGCCGGCAACCACACCGGCCCCCTCTAACGTATTTTCGCTGGTTTTTCGAGTGTTAGGTTCAAAGTGTTTGTTACCAGTTCGAAGAAAGCGCGCAACCCCAGTGTCAGGTCAAGGTCGTTTTCAGCAGAACACATCAAAAGTTATCATAAAGATGGTCAACGGGGGGGTTTACCGGGGAAACTGGAAGGGTGGTCGCCGACTGTCGCCGGTGAGGTGGGGGCCCGCCGGCTAGTCGCCGGTGGGGAGGGTGGCTGTCGGATGTTGTCGGTGGGAGATGGTTAGGGTTCCATTAGTTTAGTACTCCCTCCGTCCCAGCAACTTTATCACTTAAGAGCATCTCCAACCGAGCACCAAAACGCAAAATTTGGGGTAAATTTACTCCAACCCAACACCAAAACCGATCTCAAAACGCGTCAGCTATCATCTCTCTCCTCAATCGGACGCATGCTTGCGTCTTGGACGGTTAGTATGCGATGTAGTTTTTAATTTTGGTCCAAAATTTTTCGCTATCTGTTTCTTTGTCAGGAAAAGCTGACCTATATAGACTGTAGTACTGCATTTGTGGGGTGAGCAGCGATGTTTTTTCGTTTAGTATAAAATGGAAAAGAAAGGACGCACCAATAACACCAAAGAAAATATATAATAAAGAAGATAAAATTTTTGGTGTTATTTAAACATTATTACAAAATTTCTTTGTTAGTGTATTACATGGGAAGTTGGAAAGAGAATAGTACTTCATCGGAAATGCTTCGCATGTTACTATAATGTAATAACAAGAAAATATGTTAAATTAGACTACATATTATTATATTTTATTTATTATATATTGCAGTTATTGTGTTTTTAATAAACATTAATCGATGTTTTTTATATGTATAAATATATTTTTTATTATTAACCTTATTATTTGTTTGTGATTAAATTTAAAATAATATATGTAGTCTAATTTCTAAAATTGTAAAATATGTGGGTAGTATTGAAATTTGTAAAAATTGGTGTGGAAGTGAATATTACAGAATAGTCTATTGAGTTTGAGAATGAGTTGATCGATTGGAGAAGAACTACTGCATTTTGAGTTTGAGAATGCGTTTGAGTATGAGAATGCGTTTCTCGGTTGGAGATGGTCTAAGTTGTTGGGCACGCAAATTAAGATGTCATAAAAGGTAAAAACGTGTATATTTTAACACGTCTTTTAAGAATATTTAATATTATTATATTGATTGTTTGTGATAGTTTTTTGATAAATAAGGAAATATGATAAAATTAATGGGACGTCCGAAATGGAAAAGTGTGATAAAATTAGCGGGACGGAGGAATGTATTATTTTTAATTACATTTATTGTTTTGAAGTGGGCTAGTCCAAGTAATTTATGTTATAAAGACCCAAACACTTTAGAAAGCCCAAAAAAGAGATCTAAAAAGAAAAAAAAAAAAAAAAAAAAAAAAAAAAAAAAAAACCATAAAACAACCAACTTCAAGTGGCGGCGCCACCCACGGTGGGAATCCGCCAGAAGCTGCCTTGGGCATGACGGATTTGTAAAATGCTGCCACGTCAGTCCGCCATGGCGGGATTTTAACAACACTGCTCCCAAAAAAACCCAATCAAAACCCTAAAACATCTCCCCCTTCCTCCATTAATGGAGGTTGGGGGAGGGCTCTTTTACCTTTTTTTTTTGTTCTTCTTTCTACTTCTTCTAGGTCTTGTAATTTTCGTCTTTTTTTTGTTCTTTTTTGTTGAAATGGGGTACTTTCCCTCCTCCAGCCACTGCCCGCCACAACCCAAGGCCGCCAAACACCAGTCCGCTGCTTGCCGCCACCCACCTCCATCACCTTGCGCTCCTTCACCCCCGAGTCTCCCATGTCGGAGTCCGTTTCTCTCGGCCTCGGGTGGGGAGCTTTGTCTCCCCATTGGAGCTTTCTTCTCCCTATGTGGAGCTCTGTTCGAAGAATATAAAATCATCGAGTCGAAGCCGAAGAAAGTGAAGAGTAATGGAAATTTGGATTAATAGCATTTTGTGATAGATTCTTTAGTTCTTTAGCCATAGGACCATGAATTTTATTTTCTTTCGACTTTTATGCTGTTTTGGTTGTTTGTGCTCGTCTGTGAAACTTTGTTCTCTACTGTTGTCGAATGTAACGGAGAGACTCACTCGGGCTATATAGCTCATGTACCTTTGTAGTATCCAAGCTACCGTTTCGAAAAAAAAAAAAGTAATAGATTATGATTAAGAGTTTGATTTTAGGATTTGCTGCGATAAAGAGAAAAAGAGAGAATTTTTTATTAAAGACAAGGCAATTAATTTATTGGGTTTGGGGGAAAGTGGTGAGGTAAATGCATTATTTGTCATGTAAGAAGCGTAGACATAATAAAATGTGCCCAACTCTTTTTGAAAATGAATCGGCTCGTCAATAATAGATACAAAATGACCAATAGTAAAATAGAATTATTTAGGCTATTATCCGAAAAAGCAAATATGGTAAAAACTGCGGCTTCGTTGACAATTTGAACATTCTTCCGAGACAAATAGTACACAGTACCCAAAACAGTACATGAAAATTGAATTTCCACAAATATGATTGTATAATGCGACCCTCGTACAAACATAATAATCTTCGAGGTGGTCATTTCTAAGAAAAAGGAAAAAACAAACTGCCCATAAAAATTGAGCAAATACCAAGAAAAAAAAAACAAAATGAAAGGAAAATGTTCCAACAAAAAAGATAAAAATGAACGAATTAATCAGTACTAAATTAAGACATAATTGGCAAGCAAATACTTCTGTTTACTTGCATGCATGACATAGATCAGTTGGGAGGCAAAGAGTTGTGCCTCTTCGAAGGAGATGAAGGAGGAATGAGAACAGTCTTGGGAAGCTTGGTGAAATACAACCTATGTGGGACTTTTTCATCTTCAAAATAATTCAAATTCTTCGAAGAGACATCATCTTTTCGTCCTTCGTTGATCGTAGCGGTCGATCTCTCTCGCCTGATTGCTATGCAAGAATCGAACATGTTCGTGAAAAGGAGACACAAAATGACTGTGTAATAAATATACTTCATTTTTGTACCCTTCATTAGCGTTTTCAAATACTATTGAGAGAAGAAGAAGAAGAAGAAGAAGATATTCTTTTGTTATATTGTATAAAGAGGACTCTCTTGCTAAGTTCGTACAGAAAGGATTTTTATTACAATTTCGGTTTTAAGGATGAAGATGAGGAATTTATAATATGTGCGTTTGTAGTCGTATGAGGAAGCATAAGAATTGGTTAGGTATGGAAAAATATGAGGAGAAGATTTCTATCTACAAGTTGTTTTCTTGAATCAATAATTTTACACGCAATATGGCGTTTAACTTTCAATGTCAACGCTTGGGGAAATTCATATTGTATGAATGGTTGTAATAACGAATTATTTGATGCCGGCTATTATTTAATTATTATGTTATGTTTGGATGCATGGAAGTAAGGTTGTACTTTGCTAATATCTGAAATTTTATTTCTTGCACGTAAAGTACGCTGTGAGAAGTCTTCGTTTTAGAAATTGAAATTGGATCGTTTAGCTGGTGCCGGTGAAAGAAATGTATATAGTATACATTTAATATTTAATTATGATATTGTTAGCTTTGAACACTATTGAACCTATAGTCCACCTTATTCGTGATTTGCATCTAGTCAATTAATTTTATCTGCTTATTAAAAGGAAATGATAAAATATACCCAGGGATTAGGCAATGTCACGTGTTAATGATAATCATATGATCCTTATCTACACTAATATTCAATTAACGTAAAATAAAATCTTTTGCGTGATAAATAAAGATTACTAAGGGTCCACTAACTACATATAACTAATTCTTGATTAGTGAGATAACATTAAACTCGACAATGATATGCGCCAGAAATAATTGCGACATGATCCGATGTCAACATTCCGACATTACTTAAAGATCCTACTTTTGTTAGAAAATGGTTCATTTATTTATTTCTTATTTTATGGTTTTAATACTAATATTAATTATTAATAATGTTCCCAATTTCATATAATATCTCAGTTCTAAGTCGGACACGAAGGGAACAGTTTTTCCTTTTCAGATTAGGACCGGCCGTGTGCTTGCAGTGGCCATATTAGTCAACCTTTCAAATTCGTCATCATTGGCATAAATTGAATATTTGAAAGAAAAAATAAAGTAATATGAACTGCGCTTATGCCACGGCCGGTAATAAACAAGAAAAAATAATGGTAGTTTCTAAACTCAGCTGTTTGCTTACGTGGACAGTTTGTTAGCTTCACAACCTCATAAAATCACAAGTTTGAAATTGGAAACGTTGACCACTAAAAAATTCCTCAACTGTGATGTCTGACGAAAGAAAATTACAAACCGACGTTCCATTATTACATAAAATTTCTAATTATATGAATTAATAAAGTTACATAACGTGTAAAAATTTTTACATGGGAAGTCGACGGTTGAAATATTTGCTGTTACGTTGAGTATGCTCCACATGTACAAAAATATAAGGTTATGATCGTACATATAGCCGGCCATTAAATGAATTCATTGGTTTTTTTTTTAAATCTTCCCAATAATTCGGATTCCTTACGAAATCGTAACATGTTAATATGGTTGTGATTACTTGGCAAGCATTGTAAATCATTTCCAACTAATCCAAATTAGGCGGTAGAAGTTGTTTTGTAAATAATTCGTCCAGTTGATAAAAGTTGAGGGTTATAATACCATTTTATGACAAAGCATAGGCTTGATGTCACAATTAATCGAACATTTATTGGGCCAAAGAAGAGCATGCGAGAAAGACCTCGCATGATTTGATAAAAGCTTTCCTTTTTAGGAATAGCATGGAAGAACGTGGAAAAAATAGAAAGATTAGCCAAATTTATGCTTTATACTTGGGACAAAGGTGAGGAAGATGGAAGTTTGAAAAAAACCATAAAAATTTACCAAGAGTACTAAGAGGAAAGAAAAATACAGCAAACGAACAGCAGCATGCAATAATAATCGTCACAAAATACATCGCTAATAAAAAAAAAAAACCACTCCAAAAATCCTAACAACGAAAGGGATACACCATATACGGATTAAAAGACACACGGCGGAAGGGTAGAAACGATTATTATTACGACGTAAAAAAATTCCATAGCTTTCGAGTTACCGAAGCTTTTCCAGGATTCTCATCTCCATCATCATCATCGTCACTCCCATCATCATCTTCATCGTCTAACGTGTTTTCATGGTCATTATATTCAGTGTACTCAGAAGCAACATTCACCTCCTCAATTAAATCATCATTGCCCGAGGATTTAACAGCACCAGCATCTTCTAAGAGCTCGCCGACTGGTGCCTGAAACTGCGTTGTGTAAAAAATAGATGGATAATAAATGCAATCGTTTTCAGGCGAAGATAATGAATGCAAAAAAATGTCTGGATTTTACCTTGACCACTCTTTGAATTTCGACCTGCTTTTGCTCGATTAGAACGTTGTACTCATTGGTAGCTTCTTCTTGGGGAGCAGAAGTAACTTCATTCTCTCTCAATATGTTATTAGCCTCGCCAGCAGCTTCCCTTTCTGTCTTGAGCTCACTTTCAGTCGAAGCAGCAATGCCTATCCCCTTGCTGCATTTCTCAAAAAGAAAAGATATTAGAATATCCAGAAAATTAAGCGAACGATCAAACTCATGGAATGATCCACAACTACGCAGCAGCATTTAAGGGCCTTTACTGAAACATTTCGAGGCTTTCTAGCCCATCACACCATCACTGTAAGTGATAGTTCATTAGAAGCTAACACTAACTGGGAAAGGCATGCTTTTCTTTAAATAGCATACCCCTTATGACGCCTGAGATTATAACGTGGAGTGACAGCATTTTGATCGGCAGGCGCAACAGTTTGGCGCCGTTTCCTTCGACCAGCAGTCGTTACACTCTCAGAAGGCCCGTCGCTATTCTCAGTATCTTCATTCCCTGTTACTTTAGAAGATTGAGGTCGCCCTCGCTTTCTTGGCAATTTACCTGCTGTTTTATTACCAGCTTGATAAGAATCTTCCCTCTCTGTATGATCAACTATAGCAGGAGAATCCTTGTAATCAGATGTTCTCTTCAAGAAAGCCTCAGCATCTTCAACCACAGCTTTAACAGAACGAGTTCTGTGGATTCCATCCCTAGCCTTTCTGCTCGATTTCTGCTGTTTTCTTTTCAGCTCTGACTGCTGAGAATTATCTGGGATTTCTTGTGTAAGTTGATCTTTTTCAGCTACATTTTCGGGGATTTCTTGTTCGACCGTTTGCAGAGGCATGTGGAGTCTTTCTCCGTCGCCAGCTCCACCAATATCATTGTCGAACTTAAGAGGAGGAACATTTTGAGGTCTAGAATTAGGTGAGAAGATCCTCGGCGTGCACTGACACGCTCGAATACTAGCAAGTGTACTAGGTCGTGCAAGTAGTATAAAATGGACAAGTCCAAGTATCGATCCACGAGGACAGCTCGATTAATTTAAAATAATATTCCTAATTTTAATTTAGACTAAGACGAGTTTTTATATTTTGTGAAGTTAATAAAAGAAATAAAAATGCAAATACATAAATAAACAAGATAGCAAATAGATTATTTGACGACGGATGTGATCAAGGCACGTGCTCAGCACGGAATATTCCTACGTAATAATGCGATCGATTTTATCTAAACAATATAAATCTAATTAAGGTAGAAATTCCTAACATACGTGCTACCCGCTCTCGCGTGTATAGCAACCCTATGCAAGAGTGAACCAATCAACTATATCCCTATATGACTGTAGTTACTCCGCACGCATTCGGTTTCATGAATTTCCCCGAGTTTAGACGCTTTCGGCGTCTAAGGTCTCGGAAACCACACGAACGAAACCGAATTCCATCTCTGGTCGGTTTTACGTCGTGGTACTCCTTGTTTATTATTCTAACCGGTTTAATCACTTACTCAGTCTCATAAACCAATCAAGACTCATGCATATGATGATCAGGCACATGCAAGCATTTAACGCAAACAATAAATACGTAACTCAACTCATATGATTAAATATAATACGAACACCAATATTACGAATTCATAATCCGGCCTACTACGGCCTTAATCACATAGACTTAAATGCGCATATTAATTAACGACAACAACGAAGGTTCAAATAAACACATAATCTAAACAGTAAAGGAAAAGATAGAAATACACCCCTCACAGTAATTTCTTCGAACAGGTGGTGGGCGCTGAGAAGAGGATGCTTGGTGTTGAGTTGATGGCACCCTATGGTGAAGAGAAACCTTCCTTTGTGCGTGAAATATGCGTCCTAGCATACAACTGTCCGAATCTTGCACCCAATTTCGACTTCACTTCAGCCCTCACTAATAGCCCATGGCCGTAGTGGGATGTATGCTCACCTATGGCAGCTCAATCTCTCGGCCTCCAAAGTAGACGTCGAAGCTTCTCCCCACCTCACAAGCACACACCTAACACTAGATATTGAAGCCTTCAACAACTCCGTCTCTCTCTTGCGCTGATTTTGTTCAAAGTGCGCCTCCTCTCTCATTCTTCATAGAACGTATTTATAGGCATGTGAAGAAATACGAGACCGAACATCCCCAATTTCCTCAAGCTGGTTTTTCTTCGTTGTCTGCTCTTAGTGCTCGACAAAAACAAATCAAAGCCGTCTTCTTTTCTTGCTTTGCGGTTTCTGTCTTGGTCAAACTCTTCAATTATGGTGTTCGATCGGTCCCTCTCTACTCATTGTATTATAATTGGGCTGCTTAATGGGCTCAAATATTTGGGCTATGTTTTGTTTTTCTTGGCTTCATAGGCTCACACAGTTTGGGCTAATTTTTGGCCCAAGTTCATTCCCGATTTTTGGCCCTTTTAGCTCTGTTACCTGTAAATATGAAAAGTAACATCCGATAGGATATTTATGGACATTTAGACATATATAACTATGGAAGTGCGTAATTTTTCGGGTCTAAAATGTTCGTAAAATCCTAACTTATCAACTACCCCCAAACTAGCTTCGATCGTCCTCGATCATAAAAGCGGATAAAAACTAAATCAGTTTGGATTTTACGACGTCACTAAATAAATTCTCATGTTTATTCTCAGGAGCAAAAGCACAATCGGTCGAAATCGTCATCAACTAATGAATGATCCAGCTAAACACGAGACATGAAATGATAGTTCGCAGTCATATCATAGCACAGAAATATTTCTAGATCCTAACACGTATCACGTAACAACTCTCACATGGATCGCTCAAATCACTCGAAATGTTTACTGGGATCTGTATAAAAACACTCAATGCACAATATAGAAAGATAGTATTCTAAGCTTGCAAATATATCACATCATACTCACTTAGTAAATCTCATGCACGAATCAAAAGGTCTTTAAAATGGTTGTAATGGGGCTCGGGGTGATGATGGTGTGACATGTGGGATAAGTGGGTAAAAATATCAAGCATGTTACTCACTAAATCGCTTCCCAGTTTATACCCTAAAGCAACAAAACACGACATCGAAAAATGGAAACTCGTACTACTATAAAACGCACTAAAATTATTACTAAGAACTCGAGAAATAATTCTAAAAATCTACTGTAGCCCTTCTTTTCTTTTCTTTTTTTTTTTCTTTTTTCGCATATATCTTTTTTTTCTTTCTTTTTTTTTTTGATACAATTTTTTCTTTCTTTTTCTTCTTTTTTTTTCGCTCTCTTTTTTTTTGTAAAAAAAAAAATATACTGCCACAACCAAATATAAAATGCCGTAATCATCTTTCCTCTACTTTAATAGACTAAATATTCTAAAGCGATTAGTAAACTAACATGCTGACAATGGTTCGATGATGAAGGATAAAATAACAGGATAAGCGGCTAAATATTGTGGCTCCAAATGAATAAATAAGGCTAATAAGGCTCAAAGGGGCTCACTAATTGAAAGATATATTGGGTACGGAGATATTTAGGCCAGTGACTTATCCTAAGTGCCTTTATCATTTTCGAACACAAAAATCCAAAAAGTGATATTGACATGCATAACAAAGCAAGTTCGAAAATAATCAGACTACGCGTGACACTCATGAAAAACACATCGAGCAAGTATTTTGTGTTGCTCTAAACGTTTTTTACTTTCGGCTCAAAACTCACAATATTTTCTGGCTTTGTGTCTCATGATACGTACTATTTTCTGAAGCAATCAATGTGGTCAGATAATCATGCTAATATCAAAACACGAAACATGCAGAACTTTCACACACAATTAGCTAAATCTTATCTCGACACCATAAAAATTTTAAAATTTTAATCATCGACAGGAGATTTCACTAGTGACGTTTAAATCAAAACCTTCATCAGTTCAACCAAAAAAAAATCGAAGAGATCGAATCATATAAAATTTAGCATGTGTCACCCCACCCCCAAACTAATTATCACATTGTCCCCAATGTGTAAAAATTTAAAGCAAAGAGGAAGTTTAAGTGACACTGCCCTGAATAATGTGTTGATCGATGCGAAGCGAGTCGTGAGAAGACTTTGGTTCCTTCATATATTGAGCTAGCTCTGCGAACAAACCACCCCCAAACTGACTATGAACCTGCGAGGAAACATAACTAGACGGCACGCAAGACAGATTTTAGAAAATAATTTTAAAAGCAAAACACACTTAAGATACGATGCAATAGATATAAGATTTTAATATGAAATAATAATGCGTAGATAGTGCTTGGGTTGCCTCCCAAGAAGCGCTCTTTTATAGTCGATAGCTCGACTCCTGTTCGTGTAAAAGGCCCACGGTCCCGCGTGTTCAGTTGCAGTACTGAACATTTTGATTTCACCTTTTTTGAGAGGAGTTTGATCTCAGAATGATATAGCTTCTTGTGGCTGCAATCTTTAAACTCCCTCCATAGATCGACTATCGGATCCCAACTAATATCAAAATCAACGATCACCAACGTCTTAGCAAGTTCCTCCTTGAGTATGCTCTTCGAGTGATCTGTTGATTTCATAAAATCTCGTAGAATTGGATCGAAAGCTTCTTCCTCCTCCTTGTTGTGCTGGAGGTCTTTCAGCTTGCTGGTATTCTCTCCAGATAATATTTCTTTGAAAGACGTAGAACACTTTGCCAGTACATTTTCTGTGATTCCTCGTGGACATGTAATTGATTGATCTACTATCTGCAGAATCGTTGAGATAGGCTTTGACTCTCTAAGTCCTAATTTTTTACAAAATGAAAGAGGCGTTGTGTCAATGCTAACACTTATATAAGATAAGTTAGAGAATAAAGGAACCTCAATAGAACGCGGAATATAAAAACTCCCCTGATTATTATGATTCGGTAGCTTCTTTTGTATCCATGTTGAACATTCTTCGGTGAGAATTATCATCCTTTGTTCGTCAATTTTGCTGCTCCTTGATAACAAATCATCTTGTTTTTCTTTTCGTGACGCTGTTGGAGACGGCGGTCGAATCCAGACTGGTGGAGGACTCGGCTTTGACGGAACGAAATCTACAGTAGCCTCTGCGGGTTGATCGACCTTTTCAGGTTCGATCTCATCGTCATCTTCATTTGGTTCCGGCACTAGTTCTAGCTTCGTCCCACAAGTCAACTGTTCTGGATCTATTTCTGTGTGGCTCGAGAGCGCTTCTGGCTTGCATTCGGATTCTTCAATTGTTAGCTTCTCCACTTGGGCCGTTAAACTCCGCATTGATGCTTCTAACTGTTTAGAACTTTCGTTAAAAGTAGCATCGAAATTCCGTTGTCGCTCTTCAGCTCTACGGTTTTGTTCGGCCTGTCTCTCGAATGCTTTATCCGTCTGTTCTATCGCCTTTTCGAGCGCTATCTCCCAGGCGGCTTTCTCCTTTTCAGGTGGAGCAAACTGCTCATTATTAAATTCTCGTGGATCCTCGAAGTATGGATCCTCGCAGTATGGATTCTCGCAGTATGGATCCTCGTAAAATACGTTTGAATTCCAATTGTGATGAGCACGACGTCTGGCCTGCGAGCGCTGGAAATTTATCTCGTCTATCCTCCGATGAATCGCCTCAAACTTTGCTGCAATAATATCGTTAACCTCATTTTCTCCATACATATGTCGATCTGCCGTGAAGAATAATAGAAATGATTGTACATGGCTAATGAAATTAATATATAATAATAACGATAATAATAATGATAATGATGATATTAATAATCAACGTAAAATATATATTTTTTATATAATATTTTTTAAACTCTTTTTTTTTTCTTTAGAAAATACTAATAATAAAAAAAATAATAGAAATAAAATTGTTTAAACCAAAACTCAGAATATATTTTAAAATTAATATTACCGCTGTCCCCGGCAACGGCGCCAAAAACTTGACACGCTCGAATACTAGCAAGTGTACTAGGTCGTGCAAGTAGTATAAAATGGACAAGTCCAAGTATCGATCCACGAGGACAGCTCGATTAATTTAAAATAATATTCCTAATTTTAATTTAGACTAAGACGAGTTTTTATATTTTGTGAAGTTAATAAAAGAAATAAAAATGCAAATACATAAATAAACAAGATAGCAAATAGATTATTTGACGACGGATGTGATCAAGGCACGTGCTCAGCACGGAATATTCCTACGTAATAATGCGATCGATTTTATCTAAACAATATAAATCTAATTAAGGTAGAAATTCCTAACATACGTGCTACCCGCTCTCGCGTGTATAGCAACCCTATGCAAGAGTGAACCAATCAACTATATCCCTATATGACTGTAGTTACTCCGCACGCATTCGGTTTCATGAATTTCCCCGAGTTTAGACGCTTTCGGCGTCTAAGGTCTCGGAAACCACACGAACGAAACCGAATTCCATCTCTGGTCGGTTTTACGTCGTGGTACTCCTTGTTTATTATTCTAACCGGTTTAATCACTTACTCAGTCTCATAAACCAATCAAGACTCATGCATATGATGATCAGGCACATGCAAGCATTTAACGCAAACAATAAATACGTAACTCAACTCATATGATTAAATATAATACGAACACCAATATTACGAATTCATAATCCGGCCTACTACGGCCTTAATCACATAGACTTAAATGCGCATATTAATTAACGACAACAACGAAGGTTCAAATAAACACATAATCTAAACAGTAAAGGAAAAGATAGAAATACACCCCTCACAGTAATTTCTTCGAACAGGTGGTGGGCGCTGAGAAGAGGATGCTTGGTGTTGAGTTGATGGCACCCTATGGTGAAGAGAAACCTTCCTTTGTGCGTGAAATATGCGTCCTAGCATACAACTGTCCGAATCTTGCACCCAATTTCGACTTCACTTCAGCCCTCACTAATAGCCCATGGCCGTAGTGGGATGTATGCTCACCTATGGCAGCTCAATCTCTCGGCCTCCAAAGTAGACGTCGAAGCTTCTCCCCACCTCACAAGCACACACCTAACACTAGATATTGAAGCCTTCAACAACTCCGTCTCTCTCTTGCGCTGATTTTGTTCAAAGTGCGCCTCCTCTCTCATTCTTCATAGAACGTATTTATAGGCATGTGAAGAAATACGAGACCGAACATCCCCAATTTCCTCAAGCTGGTTTTTCTTCGTTGTCTGCTCTTAGTGCTCGACAAAAACAAATCAAAGCCGTCTTCTTTTCTTGCTTTGCGGTTTCTGTCTTGGTCAAACTCTTCAATTATGGTGTTCGATCGGTCCCTCTCTACTCATTGTATTATAATTGGGCTGCTTAATGGGCTCAAATATTTGGGCTATGTTTTGTTTTTCTTGGCTTCATAGGCTCACACAGTTTGGGCTAATTTTTGGCCCAAGTTCATTCCCGATTTTTGGCCCTTTTAGCTCTGTTACCTGTAAATATGAAAAGTAACATCCGATAGGATATTTATGGACATTTAGACATATATAACTATGGAAGTGCGTAATTTTTCGGGTCTAAAATGTTCGTAAAATCCTAACTTATCATGCACTTGCGAAGAAGCCAAGAGAGACGACCCCCGCCAGAACCTGAAGATCTTGGATCGTTCTCGCCGGGGGTTTTCTCAGCATTAACTCCGTAAGAAGCGACTTTTTCCAAAAGGTCTTCTCCTAACGATTGAAGGGTCGAGTCCTCATCGTCTTGCAGTTTGGTAACGCGTAGGTCGGATAAAATATACTCCTTAGCAGCAGCTCCACAGTTTTGACAACCTTTTAGTGTCTCGACGAATGAGAGAAAACGGATCCTCTCCTCGACGAGCTGCTCGCGCTGGGACTTGAGCTTTTGGCTCAACACACCAAGCTCCTCAACGTCCTTACGCATCTCTAGCTGCTGCTCTTCAAGCTGTAGCTTGTTCAAAGCAATATTCTGCTTGTCCTTTTCTAGAGTTTCCCTGTCCAATTGTACTTTTTCCAACTCCCTGTGGACAGCTTCCCTCAATTGATTGATGTGAGTTCGCTCTTCTTCAATTTTCTCCTCCAAAGATAGCTCTTTTTCACGAAAATGCCTCTCCATTTCCTCTTGCTTGTTCAGAATATCAGCCTCAAGATTCGCTCTACGGGTCTCAAAATCGTTAACAAGCTGGTTATGTTCGTCGCGGGCTTTTTCAGATACCAATATCTTTTCGTGCTGCATAGTGGCGACAAATGACTCTTTCTCCAATCTGAGAGCCTCCATCTCTCTTTTTATGTATTCCTCAGTAGCAAGTTTATCTTCTCTCAATTGTTTTTCAGTGGAAGATTTCCATTTTTCAAGCGTCTTTTGCTCTTCTTCTATCTTTATCATGTTTTTAGCAACCTCTTCTTTCTTTGAATCGAGAGCCTCCCACTCTTCCTCGAATTTCATCCTATCCTGCTTCAGATCGTCGATTTCTTTAGAAAGAAATTCCTGCTGATGTCTATATCTCTCGATCTCCTGTTTCAAGTCCATCATTAAACGTTCGTACTCCTTCCTTTCTGCGTCAGTAACAGTCAGCTTTTCGTTTTCATCGAGAATTTCTGATTCCTTCATATCAATTTCAGCTTTTATATTCTCAAGCTCATTTTTGAGATGTTGCAGATGATCATTCTCAGTAGCTAATTCTCTCCTCTGTTGCTCTATAGTTTTCTGCTCCACTTTGAGGGCCTTCTCCTTTTCTTTCACACCTTTCAACTTCAATTCAGTCTCCTTCTCTTTCTCCTTAACCCTTTCAGATTTCTTTTGGAGCGCTTGCTCTTGTATATGCAATTTCTCTTCCTTGTGGTTGATCTCGCCTTCCCTATTCGTCAAGTTATCTAATTTTTCTTTCATCTCTTCGTCAAGTAACTGCCTTTTCTTTTCCATTTCACGTTCAAACTCTTGCCTTTCGCATTCCAAAGAGGACCTGTGTGCATCGAGGAGGTTCTGAATCTCAACCTGTAGTGTATCACAGATATTTTAGGACATGTTTACCACTAATTCAAAATATAATAATAGATATATAGTCCTCAATCTCCATGTAGAAGTGCAAATAAAATGAAAATTTCAAAAGACTTTAGCAGTGAAACAGAAATTCCAAAAACAATTATTTCAAGTCTTACATCACTCAAGACACATTTGTAGGTTATGTCCACTGAGAGGTAACTTAAATAAAAAAAAAAAAAAAAAAAAAAAAAAAAAAAAAAAAAACCAAAGCAGCAAATAGCATAGAGGTAGAACCAAAGATAGAGCAACATACTCTCTCTCTAGCAGTTAGCTTTTCAGTCAACACATTCAAATCCTTCTCCTTTGTCTCCAGACTAATTCGAAGACTTTCAGATTTCTGCAAAGAAGTAGCAAAATAAAAATATGTTGTAAAATGATAAATAACTCAAGGAGGGAGAAGTACTTACTTCCTCAAGTAAAGTCAGCTCGGCTAGTTTTTTATTAACCTCTTCTTCCTTTTTCTTCAAGGTCAAACGAGATAATTCGAACTTCTTTTCCTCTTCTGATAGTTTCGTCTCTCTCTCCTTCAGCAACCTGTTGAGTCCATCTAGCTTCTCCTCTCGCTCACTGATATCCCTTCGACCATCAGTAAGCCTCATCTCTGCTTCTTGCAGCTTTCTTTCCCATTCCCGAAGATCTTCTTTGTGCTTCAAAACAGTTACCTCATGCGCATCTCGCCTGGAAAACAAAAATACAAGGTAAAATCAAACAACAAACAGGTGATCATAATAACCACAGCTACTTTATTGCTAAGAAATCATACTCTGAATTAAGGGACACACGCTCCCTTTTAGAACACTTTCAAGTGTTTCAACCTCCTGCAATCTCATCTCCACTTCTAAACTCTTCCTACTTGCCTCAGAAAACTTTGCATCGGCTGCAAGCAGTTTCTGCTGCACATCCAAAGATCTATCTTGAACACCAGCCACTAAAGCACTGGCATCAGCTAGCTTGCTTTCTGATGCCATTTTAATTTTGTCGTGCTCAGCATGCAAGTTACGCAGAGACCGTTCAAGCTACAAAAAGGCAACCGACAAATGCACTCATCAAGTAAAAGAATTGAAGTAATATAGGCAATCGATTCAACTACACGGCTTATTTTGCATATAAAAAAAATATAAAACTAATTCAGTTAAAAGTCTCAGGTATAGGACCATAGATGACTGCAGCACTCTGATATTATATTGAAATAAAGTTAGTGCCTCGCTCATATTATGAGCATCAAGCAAATATTCAAATCATGGCATTCACCAATACCATCTACTATTATAATTAACTAAGTGGCATATCTAAAATGAAATCATATAAAAAAACACCAGTAACGAAAGTATAAACAATAACCTCAGCAACGCACTGCCTCTCGACATCCAAAGCTTTTCTTAAATTAGCCTCTCGATCCTCCACCTGAGCAATCGCAATAAACTGAGCAGTCTTCTCACGCTTGAGCACCTCTTGCGCTTCTTGAAGAGATTCCACCAGTTCTTCATGCTTTGCAGTCCACTCCTTCTTCTCAATGAGAAGCAGACCCATGTTATATTGATAGTCAAAAAGCTGTCCAAAACAAAACACAACGAACTATCAACAACTCATACAAGACAGCAATCATAAACCCTCAATGAGCTCACTGGCCACTACGAAACCACCAACCCACATCAATAAAAGAACAATAGATAATTAACAAAAGAAAGAAAAAAACAGGAAGGCGACACTGTTAGTCAGAAAACTCTAAAAAACACCTCTCTTTCGAGCCTTTGAACCCTCTCATTAAGCGCCTCACGGTCTCGCCTCTCCAAAGAAGCTTCGTCCAACAACCCAACTTCTTTAAACCTCCTCCAGTCATCCATGTTCTCTCTCTCGGCCGTGTTACCGTCCTCATTCAAAAGCGCACTCGGTGGCGGAGGGAAAGTACCGTCCGCGAACGAAACTGTTTTATCCCTCCTCCTTTCGCTATTCGGCGGAGAGAGCTCGGGCCAGTTCCTATTCGGCGTAAACATCGGGGACCCCCTTTCAGTTCCCCCGGCAGTGAATCTCTCGGACGACGAATTAGCAGCTAGGATCGGAAACCCTAATGTCGTAATTTGGGCGAATTAGGGTTGGCTACGGTGAAAGGCCAACCGTTTGTCCAACGTCTTCGTAGCGAAGCAATGAAAGAGCCTAAACGAAAGGCGCCGTCGACGGAATGTAAACGGCGGATAACGGAATATTCGAATTTTCCCAACGGTCGTTTGACTTCCGGCGATCGTTCTGTGCACAAAAAAGAGAAATAAGCTCGCAACTAAAAAAGGCCGATGCTGTGCTTTCCTCCCTCATTTTAACTTCCTTTTTCAGATAATTTAATTTATACCGACGTAAATTACCTAAAGATCCTACTTTTGTTAGACAATGGTTCGTTTATTTATGGGTAAATAGCATAAAACCCACATGTGCTTTGGAAACTAAACAAAAAACCCCATGATTTCAAAATATGCTAAAATCCCCCCGAGGTTTGTCTAATTATGCACACGCTCCCTAAAACCCCATGATTACGGTCTTAAGGTTGGTCATTCGTGGTCGTAGATTATCGGATGTGGCTTTGCTTACTTATCCTACGGGTGAGGTGTATCTGCCTTTGCTAATGAGGAGCTTCAAAAGGGTGGCCAATGTGAGAATGAGATCAGTGAGGAAGCTGAATAGGCTGTTCAAAGTGAGAATGAGATCAGTGAGGAAGAGGCTGTCCAATGTGAGAATGAGGTCAGTGAGGAAGCTGAAGTTACTTTGCAATGTGAGAATGAGATCAGTGAACAATGTGAGAAGTTGATGATTTTCTTGAGGAGGCAGACATTGGGGGAGGTAATGAAGATGATGATAGTGAGGGTTTATTATCAAGTGCAACTGATTCTGAAGATGAAGATTTCGTATTTGAGGAGGGCCTAGAGGAAACTGAATCTGGCATTAATGATCAATATTATGATGAGCTGGAAAGGGCAGAATCTGGTGGTAATGGTGATCAAAATGAACATGGCTGACAGTGATCTTCATGTTGGTTTGAGATTTCCAAATAGAGAAACCTTTAAGGCAGCTTTGCAAGATTGAGCAGTCAAAAGAGGGTTAAACTTGAGATTGGTGAAGAATGAGAGGAAAAGGGTAACAGCTGTAAATATGGATGTGAACGGATGTTGCATGCTTCATGTGTGATGGATGGCTCTGAATGGCAGGTCAAAGCACACCATGGGTCTCATAATTGTGCACATCACACTACCAATTCTCAAGCTAATTACAGGTACCTTGGAAAGAGAATTTTGGAGTCTGTACGAGACAACCCCCAATGAGGATTTACAGTCATTAAAGAGGAAAAGTAGGAGGGATGTGAATGTTGATGTTAGCACCTTCAAAGTGTATAGGGCAAATAAGTATGCACTACAGTTGTTGAGAGGAGATATCAAGGTGCAATATACAAGACTTTATGACAAATGTGCTACTGTAGTTAAGTACAATACTTAAAGTTCTTGTATTCTGGATGTGAATAGGGAGGAGAATCCACCAGTTCTTAAAAGATTCTATTACGTTTGAGGACTTTGTTTAATGGATGTACAGATGGATGTAGACCTACAATTGGTTTGGATGGATGTTTTCTAAAATGAATCTACAAATGACAGTTAAGTCATGTGGCAATGGATGGGAATAACGACATTTACGTATTGGCTTGGGCATTTGTTGAAATAGCAAAAGGGGAAACTTGGGAGTGGTTTTTACATTTGCCGGTGAGAGATGTTGATGATCCTGGTGGGGTCACTCTAGCATTTATAAGTGACAGACAAAAGAGTCTCATTGAAGCAGTCTCAAAGTTGGCTCCACATTGTGAGCACGGGCTTTGCATCAGGCATGTGTACAATAATTTCAAAGCAAAGTACAGAGGTGTGGAGTTGAAGAAACTCCTTTGGAAAGCAGCATCAACTTACAGCTTGAGGGAGCATAAGAAAATATTGCTAGAAATTAAGAATGAGTACCCCAAAGTTGGTGATGAAAAAGACACCTTTGAGTGGCTTGCTGAGATTCAATCTCAACAGTGGGCAAGAAGCCATTTTCCATTGACAAGTAGATGTGAAATACTTGTCAACAACATTAGTGAATCCTTTATGTGATATACTTGCCAACAACATCAGTGAATCCTTCAATCATTACATTATACCTGCAAGAGACTTGTCAATTATGGATCTGATGGAATGGATCCGCAAGAAGTGCATGGATAAAATTCAAAACAAAAGACAAGGGATGTTGAAGTGGGATAAGGAAGTATGCCCTAACGTTTTGAAAAATGTTGAAGAAGAAAGAAAGAGTAGTGGAAATTGTTTTCCTACATGGGGAGGAGGTGCACAGTTTGAAGTTATGCATTGTGATCAGACTCATGTTGTCAATTTAGATGAGATGAGGTGCACATGTGGAAAGTGGCACATGGTTGGATACCCATATTGCCATACTATTTCCTGTGTAGACCTTCACCGCCTAGAGTATACTCCTTACATTGACAAAGTTTTCAGCAAACAGGTTTAGTTGAAGGTTTATGAACATCACAAATTCACATATCCCTGGTATGCATGACTTCGAACTGTCTCCTCATTGTGTTGTGGCTCCAGCCTCCACCACCTGTTCAAGTTAGAACTGGCCGACCCAAAAATAGAAGAAGACCGGATGCAAATGACACCAATCCAAGCATAGCATCAACTAGAAGAGGGTTGACTGTGACTTGTGCTATATGCTTGCAG
Source organism: Craterostigma plantagineum (assembly GCA_027422505.1). Lineage (NCBI taxonomy): Eukaryota > Viridiplantae > Streptophyta > Magnoliopsida > Lamiales > Linderniaceae > Craterostigma > Craterostigma plantagineum. Next base: position 828,111 of record JAPQWV010000118.1, read on the forward strand.
AAAGGACACAACAAAATGAGATGTAAAAGGCAGCCACATCATAATTCTAAGTTCTACAGGGTAATATCTTTTAATTGTTTATGGTTACTCATTATCATATGAAATGATTTGTTTTATTATTGATTCATGTATCCTTCAAGTGATATTCCAACTGCTGTTGAACCTCAAACACCAACTGTTGGTGTACATTATGCACCATCTGCTCTTGAAGGTCTTGTATTATCTGCTCAAGAAAATATTGATTCATCTTCTCAAGAAGGTATTTTTGATTTTTCCATCTACTCCACAAGCAACTGCACCAACTGCTTCTGATATGTTTGCACCATCTGGTCCACAAGCAACTGCACCATTTGTTCCACATGAAATTGCACCATCTATTCCTGAAGGTGATCCATAAATCCTATGCAGATAATATATGTAACTACCTATATGCACCATTTACGTAAGCATTCCTAACCATATTTCACAATGTGTATAGAATTCTACCACTAATGCAAAGGCAGCAAGAAAGTTCCCAAAAAGAGAAGTTAAGGACTTGAATGTTGAATGTAGTAAGGCCTTGAAGAGATTGTGCAAGCCTACAACTTCAAGTTTGTTCAGAGATGTTCAAGTCACATGTAAGCCAACTAAAACTGCTCTACCTCAAAAGACAAGGGAAAGTAGCTGGATTTATTTAGGTGTCTTTTTTTCATGTAATCGAAGTGACTTAAATACTGCATTTTGGTCTGTTTTGAGACTTTGGTTCCGTTTTCTGTTTAGAGACAAGTTTGGTATGTTATTATCTGTTTCAGATTCATTGGTCAGTTTGAGACTTTGGTTCTGTTTTCTGTTTTGAGACAAGTTTGGTATGCTATTATCTGTTTGGGATTCATTGGTCTGTTTTGAGACAAGTTATGAGACAACTTTGGTTATATACACTTGATCATATTTTGGTCTGTTTTGAGGAAAGTTTTGAGACATGTTTGGTCTGCTTACGAAAAAACAAATGAGGTTCAAAGTACACTTGATCAAATGAAGATGAAAACAACAAAGTGCTGACATTGTTCTTACAACATTCAAAATACAGACGAGGTGCAAATCACTTAAGCAAACATCACAAACACATGTTCTACTTCAAAAGCAGGACAAATATCAAGATCACAATCAAAACAAAGCTATAATTCATCACTTTTGCATTGTTTTGCAGCGCTGCAACTCGTAGCTCCGGCTTGTCGCATGTATCAATTAGGTCGCCCCATCTGCTTTGCGTTGAGGTCACATGATTTATGGGACGCAACCACATAATCATTGTCCGAGATATCATCGTCAATGTTATGATTTATGGGGCGCAACTACATGACAAAATCGCAATACCCAGCCGGACAACTACAATACAGTTTCCCTTTGGAGTCTTTTGCAGGCCAACAACTTTGATTGCAGCAATTCTTCCACATTTGCGCAAGTGATTTTTGTACCTCAAGTCCATTTTCACACTGTTAGTCGATGCAGAAGACATGCTACTATATGGCCTGTATCAAAATGCATAACAAGAACGAAATGAGATGCTGAATTACATTTCATATAATAATGCGAAGCTTCAACAGACATCACCCATGAAAAATCAAATCCGCAAGACAACACGTCTTTCACAGACAATGAAAATCAATTCGATGCAAGTAATTAGAAGAAGATTGTTTGAGAAATCACCCATGAAAAATCAAACTCACAATTCATGTCGACTGCTCTAAAGAAACCCAACTTTGCAGAAAGATTGTTTGAGATGTAAAATCGTCTTATGTTCCTCTGAAAAAAAAATTCGTGTGAATTTGGTATGTTATAATGATGGGTTAGGGTTACTTTGATCATTTTGTTTGATATAAAGTCATTTAACTCCTACCCAGTCACAGGTAGAAGCGCGTTTGCGGCAATAGCGGGTAGATATGCTGCCCGGGGTGAATCATGCTGAGTTTCTAAACCACAAGTAAATTTCGCGTAATTTATAAAGTACAAGGTCGTAACATGCATTTCATCTAAACCACACGTGGATTTTATGCTATTTACCCTTGATTTTTTTCTTATTGGATGCTTTTAATACTAATATTAATTACTAATAATGTTCCCAATTTTATATAACATCTCAGTTCTAAGTCGGACAATCTACGGAGGAACGGGTTTTCTTTTTCAGATTAGGACCGGCCGTGTGCTTGCAGTGGCCATACTAGTCAACCTTCTAAATTCACCATCATTGGCATAAATTGAATATTTGAAAAAAAATAAGTACTATGGATCTACTCTTGTGATCGTATATATAGCCGGCCATTAAATGAATTCATAGATTTTTTTTTTTAAAAAAAAAATCTTCCCAATAATTCGAATACCTACAAAATCATAACATGTTAATTTGGTTGTGATTACTTGGCCAGCTTGTAAATCATTTCAAACTAACCCAAATTAGGCGGTAGAAGTTGTTTTGTAAATAATTCGTCTAGTTGATAAACTCTAGGATTATAATTATTTATTTTAATACCATGCAAAGCATAGGCTTGATGTCACAATTAATCAAACATTAATTGGGCAAGCGAAGAGATGCAAGAAAGACCTCGCATGATTTGATAAAAGCTTTCCTTTTTATGAATAGCATGGAAGAACGTGAAAAGAAAAAAGAAATAAAAAAGATTCGACAAAGTTATGCTTCGGATATAGGACAAAGGTATGGAAGAAGGAAGTCTGAAAAAAAAAAGCATAAAAATTTAAAACATTTAATGAATATGCTGGATCAAACACCAACGGTTCGTTTGAATCCCATGTATGGATGTAATGAGTGGTTATGAGATGAGTATGATAAAATTGTATTGTGTTTAGTTAAACATGACTTGTAAGCTTATACACGTTTATTACACGCAAAGCCTTTATAAGTCATGTATATACATACCCATCATGGAGGTGGGTCAATACACATGGTCTTAATGCCAAGTTTACCCCTCATTTAAATTCTATCTTGCCCTAATTCCATCTCCATCTCCATCATGATTCTTTCTTCCTCTCTCCAAAATCACTTTCCAAAACCACTTGCCAAAATATCGATGCTTTCCATAGCCATTCCCGACTTGTGCCATGAATTAGAAGTAAGCGTCTCCTTGAACTCGATTTTGTACTCGTTTTTTTGGCCAATATGTTCTATGAAGTGAATTTGTTGCTAAACGATGGAATTTTTCTTCATTTTTTGTAGTTTTAATTTATGAATTTATGTTAGGTTCTGGGCTTATTATAAGGATATGAATGTTTCTCAATTTGGTTGTGGCCTTATGGGAATGCTCCGCTATTTTTTCTTTTTTGCAATTGGAATGCTCGGAATGCTCTGTTCTATAATATAATTCACTTCTTGCTCTGCTTTTTTTGTTGCCAATGAAACCATCCGAGCTATTGCGATGCATACAAATTCCTCCATCTCAAAGAGTTCTTGTCATAATTGAACAGAGGATCCACCGATAATTCTTGCAGAATTGCTTAACAAAGGTTTTGTTATTCATGAACTTACGAGATTTTTTAGTATTTTTAATTGTCTTAGCAGATATATGTCTGCGGAAGATGATGAAGATTGCTTGTGTGATAGCAGAGCAGTTGTGTTGGATGAATTTATTGATATTTCTTTCGTGGAAGAATGCTCATGAGCGACGTATGAAAAGACATAAGTGGTCTATGAAAGAAAAGATTCCGAGACAAATAGACTATTTGAATAGTCTTGTTTCTGACGCGAATGATGCCGCACTAGACAATTTGAGGTTTAACAAAAATGCATTTGGGAGGTTGTGCAATATTCTTCAGATGTATTCGGATTTGAAACCTTCTAAATATGTGAACATGAGATGGTAGCCATATTCCTTGGGATCTTATCCCACAATAAAAAGACCCGAGTCCAAAAACACTGTTCAAAAGGTCAACACAGACAGTGTCTAGATATTTTAATATTGTACTTAACGCAGTTTTAACCATTCACAAAATCCTTCTAGTGAAGCCTATTTCCGACAACAGCGGTACATCTTCTTCAGGTAGTACTTCTCTTTATAGAATTATTTGAGTACTTTAACTTATTCCATTAATTATTTCTCTTACAGAATTGTGTAGGGGCATTGGATGGTACATACATAGAATAAGAGTACGTGTGGATGAAAAGGCGAGATACATAAATCGCTTATCGCAAATATCTACCAATGTGCTAGGGGTGTGTGAGGTAAATATGAATTTCATATACGTATTGGCTGGATGGGAGGGCTCAGCAGCAGATAGTAGAGTACTGCAAGATACTTTGTCACGCCAAGATGTGTAAAGGTATGGATTCCCAAAGCTCAATGTCATAATCATATGTCAATTATGTATCATTAGAGTGCTAATATATTTATCCTTATAGGAACCTATTACTTGTGTGACAACGGTTACGCCAACTCCGAAGGTTTTCTAGCACCATATCGAGGTGTACGTTACCACTTATCAGAATGGCACTGGAAATCGAACACCTCAAAATGGAAAGGAGTACTTTAATATGAGGCATGCTTCAGCTAGAAATGTAACTGAGCGAATATGGGTTCTCATGGAAATGAGGTGGAATATTTTGGAAGTGCTTGTTTTTATCCCGTGAAGACTCAAAATCGTAATTGAGCGAGCATGTGTGTTGCTCCATAACTTCCTTCGCAAGGAGATTCCGGTTGACCCCCTCGAAGAACTAGTTCTTGAAGATTATGTTTAACGATGCCAATGCTTATGCAAAAGACGAAATCTCAACGATCGAGAGCACTACTGCTGGGAATGCATGGCGTGATGAGTATGCAACAACCATGTAAGACGAGTGGAGGAGCTCTAGAGGATATCTACGAAACTGTATAATCTTCGTTGTTTGATTACATTTTATTTTCATTCAGATAGGATACCTTAGCAAACAATACTTGCTGTTTGCAATGAATGTTAATTGAAGATTCACTTTGAATTGAGAGGCTAAAACATGTTTTGTTTAGTTTAGAGAAAATTGCAGAAAAATTGCAAAACCATAAACAGTAAATATAAAAATTTCAGCAGAGAAATAGAACTAAAAAAAGAAATAGAACTAAAAAATAACACAACATAAAAATACATATCCACTACAAAAACAATAACACAACCAATAGTAGTAAACTTAACAAAATCAACATAACCCACTGCAAAAAAAAAAAAAAAAAACAGTTCGACACAAATCCACCAAACATTATACAACTTGCCAAAATAAGTTGGGCATAATCCACTACAAAAAAAACTACATAATTCAGATTTTAGAGCATTCCAACAAACATAAACTTGCCAAAACATTACATAACTCAGACAGATCCAACAAAAGCTTTGCCAAAACACAATTATCATTCACATGTCCTCCTCTCAAACTAGAGACATCACTATAGACTCCTGGTCAACGTCGTTAGACCTTAGAAAATAATTGAGCTTCACAAGATTAGATGCTGTCGCTTCAGCTATTGAAAAACTTGCGAATAATTTCAGCAGCCATAATCTGTTTCTCCTCCATATCACGAGCCACACCAACCTTCGAAGTAAGACCTTCTAAACGAGCACATGTCTTTGCATTAAGCTCTGTCATTTGATGATACCATCTCAATGGAATCATCAAATTTCTTTGGCCTCTTTCCTGGCTTAACACCCATAGAATCCGTTTCTGGTCTTTTTTATCGATCTTTGTTAGACTCTGTTCAGGGCTGAAGTTTGTGCCTTCGGAATTATCAGCCCCAAAGAAAGTCATCGTAAGATTGGTTTGGGAATGATTGGAAATTTCCTTCTAAGTACAATGTGGCCTCCTCTATTAATATTATTTTATCAGACCCAATGGTAGACACCTCTGTTCCCCAGACCTCTGTATCTCAACCAAAGGATACTTTTCTCTTTTTAGGTAATGCATCTGTGAAACTCATAGAAGCAGCTCCAGTAGCTCTGTCTTTTCCAAATATTTCTTGCCAGTCATAATATAAAGGCCATCCTTTGTTTCGCAAAGCATGTAACATTGATTTACTCTGTAATTTCAAGTAGCAAATGAATACAATTACTTTAAATTAGAACAAATAAATAAAGAAAAACGAGATACCATTACCTTATGCAATTCATCCCAAAACGTATCAGATGCATCTAACGTGTTATTGGGTTATTAAATCATGTACCAGATTTAGGCAAAAAATCAACCAGTTGATAATACTCCCGTTTCCAATGGTGGACCTTCGCGTGTATGTGAGGTTGTGCTCGAATATCAGAATCTGGCTTTGACTTCTTGAAAATAGACCCGATAGCATTATGGTATCCTACTCTGAATCCGTTCTCGATTCTCCATCCATCTGCGACTATTTGTTTTAATGGCATAATAAGAACTCTCTCCTCGTCGAGCCTCACAAGCGCTACGCTTTTTTCTCATCATTCTCCTCACTACCATTGCTTCCTTGCTTTTTTCGCATCTTTGACTCGTTTCAATTGAACCAAAGATTTACTGGAACAAGGGGCTAGGGTTTGCTCCTCCTTTCGGCATTAGCTCTGTATTTTTTGTTGTCAAATGAAACTGTTGAAGCGAGTTAATAAAAGACCTTAGCCACAACTTTATTTTATTCAAAGGACAAAAATGTCATATGTAATAAATTCTTCACACCAATCAAACGCTATCCCATATTTTTACCAAATATCAAAACAAACATATCAAACATATTAAAAACAATATATGCGCAAAATCCTTGTATTGGATACATAAATAATGTATACACGCCAAATCCACGTACATGGGTCTACATGGGAATCAAACGAGCCCCAGACGGCTCGTTTGATACGCTTATTTAGATGGGTAATAGACATGTATTATAAAATTGTGTAGTGTTTGTTATGCGTGTATGCATATGCTAGCCTTGTATGGACAAACACATCTAATACACGCAAATTGGTTATCAGCCGGGTATAGAAATACCCACCAAGGAGATGGGTATGTCAGTACATTTCACCTTAATTCCAATTTTACCTCCTGATAATAGTTCTTCCATTATCGTTGTCTTCGACAGCATCTATCAATTTTCGATTTTCACCCATGGCTGCGCGCACTCGACGACCAACGGGAGCTGGCGGCGGGACGACCGACGAGAGCTGGCGGCGGGATGATCGACGGGAGCTGGCAGCCGGACATGGCTGCGCGCACTCGACGGGAGCTTTCGTCCACCGTGCACGGACGCATCCTTTCCAGGAGCGGAGGCGCGTGGGCCGCATCCTTTGGTGGCTTGAGGAGATCTCCGCAGTTACGGTTTCGCGGCGTAATCATTGGGGAACTTTTTAACCCGAGATCTGAGCTTGCAATTTGGAATCGAAGCCGATGAGACGCCGAAACTTTTCTGTAATTTGGGTAAATGAAGATGATGAAGCTTTTTTAGTTGAAGCTTTTCTGTAATTTGGGGAGTGGAACATATTTAATTTGAAGACGACGGACTGTAGCTTTTTTAATATTTTAATGACTTTAATTTTTTAAGGGTAAAAATGTATTTTCGTCTATTTAGCAAATTATATACACATCTCACATATATGTATCAATCACTATCATACATCATTACCCAAATAATTAAAACATTCATATCAAACATAATAAATATTCTATCAACAAAATCCTTGTATACTCATACACAAATAATCTATACCCATCAAAACCAAATACACAGATATCAAACGAGCCCATAGTGGTAGGGTCAATTGTTTTAAGGTCATGATATTGTAATCTTCTATTATCATTTCAAATTCATTCTTTGTTATTTGTAGGAATTTATGTTAAGTCTAATTACAGTAATTAATTATAGTCAATGCTAAATACAATGTTTGCAAAAGCTTATACAACGTATGTCACCCGATGAGGAATTTTTTATATTTTGATGACGTGTGCCATGGAGGGGAGAATTTTATTGCTGACGAGTCCTCAAATTAGAGTCCCTATATACGTCCACTGAAAATATCAATATATCCATCGAAATTCCGGTATTTTCAACATACGAATAATAAGGTGCATACATACTTTATAATGCTCGTACTGTGCACGTATATTCTCGTTCACGAGCCTCTCGACGTTCTTAACATTCCCGGTACAGAGCAGTATACGCTCTATTTATTACTTCCTCGGAGACTCCTACATCAATTAAAGTATGAGATCATTCCTCTTCTAATGCCTTATTAAGCAATGTTATGGAGTGGACAAATTTTGTTTTATTCTAAACTTTAAACCGTAAACTCTAAACCCTAAACCCTTAAACCCTAAAGCAAAGTATAACTATCCTTCATGTGTTACGTCCGCGTCGATTCATGGTTCATCACTGTAAGCATGCTAGTAACAATTATGTTGTTGCATGACTGCAAGATTGCGTAAGACTGTAGCGACCGATTACAACAATGCAAGACTGTTTCAGAAACGTAAGGAGATTGTTACAACAATTCCAGAAATGTAGCATCAACGTAGCCTCACATTAGAGCAACCATGCAGTTTTAATTTTCTGGTGAATACAGTAGCAAGACATTATTATACTTTAGCTCAACCAAAGGGTTCCAAAGATACCATTAATTTGTATGTTGAGCAACCACGTAGTTTTCATTTTATTTAATTATCATAGATATTTTTGCAGCTAATTCGTAGAACTTTATATATTTTTTTCGTTTGCAAATGCCAAAATTCGTTCTTGCAGTCTTACAACTAGCAGTCTTACAATTTTGGAGGTTCGCATTAGTGCATATCCCGTTGTCTTAAAAATGGTTGCAGCCTCCAAACACTTGCAAGTCAAGCAGTCCGGCAAGTTTCGCTGTAGGGGCCTAGTTCTTGTTAGGCCCGCAAATTGTTAGGTCCGGGCCCTGTGTCCATCACACATATATAAATTACCTAAGTGAAAGTGAAAATTACCCCTATTTATTCAAAAGAAATGAAAATAAATTCCGAAGGACTAAAAAAGCTTGCAATATCCTCTAGTTAAACCGACCATTTGAAAGGGAAGTGCAACAAAAATAATTAAAGAAAATAAAATTCAAATTTTCAATAAGAAAAACCTACAAATCGGCATAACATCCATATAACATATATATATACTTATTTAAAAGAGCGTAGGGTGGATAAAAATAGTCAATTTGGTCTGTCATAGTTATTTACAATTTTACCTGTAATTGCTTATTATATTTACCCTTGATATTTTAATTTACTACAAGTTTATCCTAAATTAAAAGTTTATTTGTTGAATAAATTAAAAGTTTGTTAAATAATATGAGAAGTTCAAAATATAAAGTACTTGCAACACAATCAAATGTGCTATATATAAGGGACCTTTACAATTCAGCCCCCATTCAACTTTAAAAATCGTGTTCAGCCCCTGTCAGAAAAAGCAATTAGTTTCAAGGACCCGATTTTTCATACCACTTCATCGGTCTGTGGTACCACTTCTTTGTTCTGTAGTACCACTTCTTTGTTCCGCAGTACCACATAATTGTTCTGCAATACCACTTCTTTTGTTCTGCAGTACCACTTCATTTTTACCGCAGAAAAATGAAGTGGTACTGCAGAACAATTAAGTGGTACTGCAGAGCAATTATGTGGTACTGCATAACAAAGAAGTGGTACTACATAACAAAGAAGTGGTACCACAGACCGATGAAGTGGTATGAAAAATTGGGTCCTTAAAACTAATTGCTTTTTCTGACAAGGACTGAACACGGTTTTTAAACATGAATAGGGGCTGAATCATAATATACTCTATATATAATAGTCTATAATAAATAACATGCATTTTTGTCTTCAACATGAGTGTTTATTCAACAGCACATATTATTGGACTGGGCCAATTCACATGTTCTTGTCTGGGCTGGACTGGACTGGGCTTAAAAAATGTCGATGAAATTTGCCCATTTTATTATATCATAAGACCTTAAATCAGTATACTTCACTCAGAAAAATTATAAATAATATCAACAAAATAGAAGAAAGAAGAGAGAAGAAGAAATACCGTTGAGGAAAAATATCAAAATTACAGGAAGTGAAAACCCTACGATATATCTTGCTCCGTCACCGAAATCTTCCTTCACTATAAAAAACTTCACCTGACGTAGATTCGCAGATATGGCGGCGGAGATTTCAGCGGCGTCGTCGACCTCCAGATCTGGAGGCGGACGAGGCGAAGCGACGGCGGAATCCTACATCGGAAGCTTGATTAGCTTGACCTCCAGGAGTGAGATCAGATATGAAGGCGTATTATACAACATCAACACCGAAGAGTCGAGCATTGGATTGATAAACGGTGATAATTAACAGCTTTTTAAAATTAAAAGCATATATCTTTCTTAATTTTTCCGGACTTCTTTTTTTTTTTTTTTTAATTTAATGTGTTTGTATGTTCTTTTTGTTTGACTATGTGGTGTTTCGTTGGTGCGAAACTTATTGATTGGTAATTTTTCGTTGAATTATTTGGGTTGGAGATATTGTGGAACTTGTTTGTGAGTCATTGGATTTGCCGATTGAAAATGTTGTCTTTGCTGAGTTTCTGATATGAGGTATTTCCATGGCATTTGTCGTAGCATTAGTATGTTATAATTTAAAGTGAAGTTAGTGTTGAGTTCATGTTTGCCCAAGTTGCTTCAAATGGTGTGATCTATTTACTTTTATGGACAATGAGATTCTAGCTCCGGATGGAGTTTATATCCCTCGCGTGTCTCTTTGTATTGTATCACTGAGATTTTTTTTCCATCTGATATAATGCGTCACTGTAAAATCGAAGCTAATGTTTTGTTCTTATATTTCTTGGCAGTGAGATCGTACGGAACTGAAGGGAGAAAAAAAGATGGCCCACAGGTTCCTCCCAGCGAAAAAATCTACGAATATATTCTATTTAGAGGAAGTGATATTAAGGTATGGATGTTCGAGTATGCTGTTATTTGCGAATCTGTTGACTGTTAGTAGGTGACTATGTATAAACTTTAATGAATTTCTCACTAACACATGTTTAATGTGGATGTACCAGTCTTTTTCCTTTCTCATCTTCCATTTTCGGGATGTAGCAATAACGGCTCTTTGATCCTTGCGTGTCTGTTAGCGCACTCATTGATTGAATTTCTCTATGCATTCTTTTCTCTTTTTTCAATTGTTCTTGATTGACCATGGCAAGGTTTATTAATACTTCCCGTCCTGACATTGGTAGTTGTATCATAGATCTTGTGTGCACGTTGAAATGTGCTCTTCTTGTTTCTGCAGGATTTGCAGGTTAAAGCATCTCCACCAGTTCAGAACACCCCTCCTGTAAACAATGATCCTGCAATTATTCAGGCAAGTTTCTGCAGCTTCAGTGGTAATAATACTATGACGCTGTACTTATTAACTCCTCGGTGCAGTCTCATTATCCCGAGTCAGCTTCTACACCACCTGCAAACTTGCCTGTTCCAGATATTGGTTCCCAAACCTCGCAAATGGGGCCAACCGGACAACCTCTACAGAGCAGCCTGCCTTTATATCAACCTGGAGCAAACCTGAATTCTTGGGGCCCATCTCCAGCAAATACAATGTATTGGCAAGGATTCTACGGCGCACCAAATGGGCTCCCACAGGTGCCTCCGCAGTCCTTGCTTAGACCACCTATGGGTTTGCCTTCTTCAATGCAGCAAATGCAGTTTGCTACATTGAACCCTCCTATGCCCACCACTCCTTCGAGCCTGACCGGTTCTAATTTGCCTGATTATCGTTCTTCCCATGTCCCCAACAGCTCTAGTTTGCCTAGTCTAGCCTCTTCTCTACCTGCCTCAAATTTGCCCTTGAATGTCCCACCTCCACTACCCATTTCACTAACATCTGAAACGGCAAACAGTTTGCTCCCTAACAAGCCTCCTCCATCAGCTGCCTCTTCATCTTCTCCTAAACCTAATTTGCCATTGATACCTCCATTTTCTTCTTATTCTACTGTTCCTGATAATGTAGCATCGATGTCAGTTTCTAGCAAACCAGGTGTAGCATCTGGTTCTGCAGTCTTACCTCAGCAGGGCATATCTCAACCACCTGTTAAACCTCTTTCTTTGGTGTCTACTATTGCTAATACAGAGACACCAACACCTACACTTGTAACCCCGGGACAGTTCCTTCAGCTTGGGTCTTCTACTGCTGTATCACAGCCTTCACAGACAACACAAAAAGATGTTGAAGTGGTTCAGGATTCACCAAAACAGTCACCTGAACCTTCGGCCTCAGTTGCAAAGGAAGCTCAACCACCAATACTACCCTTACCGCAGAATGCTAGACCCTATGATAAGGTTTTTTTCCTTCCATTATAACATTGCTAAATGGTAAAATTTTCTATTAGCATGGTCGCTGGACCTAATGTTGTTCTGTTTTGTTCTTTAGCCTAATGGAGGGGCATATAACATGCGTAACCAGTACAGAGGACGCGGTGGTAGGGGACCTGGGGTAAGAGTCGACTCTACAGTCTACAGGAATTATTATAATCTCTGAGTTATTATTAGTAAATATCATACAAATTGAATGCATTGTCCTTGTGTTCTTCATCTATATCCAGTTGTTGCAACTCAATTTTAGCTGCTGTTTATATAGCTTATATATGATGTAAGCTAGATGATTGTTTGGCAATTCACACCACAAACTACGCATGGAAATTCCATAATACTGATATGATTATGGGCCATTGATATATTGTCTTGCGATTGCAGTACACTCGCCCCATGACAAAATTTACTGAGGACTTTGATTTCGAAGCCATGAACGAGAAATTCAACAAAGATAACCTTCTATCTGAAGATGATGTTGAGAAGACAGACATCAAGGTCAAACTCTGAGTTATTCTTATTCCCCCTTTACGTAACGTGCAATTCCTCGATATCCTTTCTTCGCTTGTCTAACCTCTCCCTTTTACGCATGGCAGGGTTTGTACAACAAGGACGATTTCTTCGATTCCCTTTCTTGCAATGCACTTGACAACAATCCTAACAATCACGGAAGAACAAGGTATTCAGAGCAAAGGAAGTTAGACACAGAGGTATGTGTCCGGCTATATGCTTAAATCACCGTACTTTGGTCTACATGATTGAAACCGTCTAATTATTTTTTCATGATTTATGCAGACATTTGGTGACTTTGGAAGATACCGTGGTGGTCGAGGAGGTCGTGGTGGTAGGTATCGTGGTGGCTCTTCGTACTATGGAAGAGGTTACGGCGGTTATAATCATGGTAATAGGGGACGTGGTCGTGGTGGTGTTCATCAAGGTAACGCTTCTTGAAAGTATTAGAAATCCTGAGATAAATCTTCGAGGAAATTGCATATGAACTTTCGATATAATGGCTGGGCCTTTTAAGCTGGTCATTTCTGTGTAATAAAACTAGGATGCTTGAAGCATGGATGTGTTTTCTTGAACTGTTTTGTTGTGTTTGGTTGGTGTCTTCTCTTTCTGTTTTGCTAATTGCTATAGAAGTAGAATCATTCTCCAATTCAATCATAACTCATTTGCCTGAATTTGAAGGAGATGAAAGATTCTCATGTACTTTTTGCTGCTTTTTCTACTGATATATTTCTGTTTTACATCACATTAATTAAAATTCAGAACCTTTATTTATTTTCCCGCAAGCTCTTTACCATCAAGTAAGCTTTATTTTTTCCTCGTGCTCTTGTTCTTTTAATCTGATGTATGGTCGTTGATAACTGAAATTAATTTGATGGTATCATCATTATATTATTACGATTATTTGAATTTTGTGCCATCAAGCTTGGATCGGTAAATTCAACACGGAACTTGTAGGTGTACGGTTTCATTCCGTGTACGCTCTCCTCGCCTAATTTACTTGTTCTTAGCGTCTGAAAACAAGATCAGTGTCTTAATTTTATGACGCTGAATTCCCAATTAAAATAAAATAATATCTTGTTGGGAGTTGAAATTGTATGCTTGCCTTAACTCTACAATGCACATAAATGCATATCTACTACATTTAACTATAGGTAAGTCCTGCTTTCAAGCGTGCCGTATTAGCTCAGCTTCTCTGTTGTTTTATGGTTGACTTGCTTGTTAAACACATACATCATCAACAAGATAAGATAAAGACAATAGTTCTGATTTTCTTTTCTATAGATTCACAAGGTAAAGATTTAGGAGTTGTGGTACTGAGAACAGATATATTTGTCTGATCATAGACAGCAATGATCAACAATCCAAGCTCAATATGATCACATTTGTTGGAACCGTATTATGAAACAAATACCGGACAATAACTTCCCATATTGGGTTTTTCTTTTTTTATTCTCGGTTTAGCTTCGTAGTGCATGGATTCGAAAGCAAAAAACAGAAGCAAATATAAGGGTAGTATTAACTTACAACAAAATATTGTATTCGTTCATTAGTTATACACAGATTCATGATCATTCTTCTGAAAGTTGAAGCTCCTAAGAGGGCTCAAAGAACTCATCCTCGGCGACTTGGGCATCTCTGATATTCTATTCCCAGAATAATCGTAATATATGACACCTGGAAAATCCAACGGCTGACATCTCTCCCCCATCAAGATTGCCTTTTGCCACAGCCCACTACTTTCTTGATGTGTCTCAATCTCACTATCACTGTTAGGGATGGCAGTGGGGCGGGGATTCCCCGTCCCCGCGGGGATCCGCCCCGAAAGGGGCGGGGAATCCCCGAGTTTTTATCCCCGCGGGGCGGGGACGGGGACTGATTTTTCCCCGCGGGGATCCCCGCCCCGTTCCCCGCCCCGCCCCGAACCTATATTATATATTAAAATATATACTTTTTAATTATAATTTGAATAATAATAAAATAATATCAAAATATAGATTAAATAATATTAAAATAATACAAATAAGATTTAAAAATTATAATTTATATAATATTTATAACAAAAAATATCCAAATTTATATATTATATTAAAAATATTATATTTTTTTTAAAAATATGACTCCCCGTGGGGAATCCCCGCCCCGCGGGGATCCGGCGGGGATGGGGACGGGGACAGTTCTGTCCCCGAATGCATCGCGGGGACGGGGACGGGGATTGGATCCCCGCCCCGAACCCGCCCCGTTGACAACCCTAATCACTGTTCGATGACTTGTTGGCACGATTACTGTTCATATCATTCGTTATGATCTTCTTCGGAGAAGGCAACATAAGTAAGTCTTTCCTGGGCGTGTCTGAAGAATGATTACGGCGCCTCGAATGCTTTGCGCACAGAGATACGATGAGTGATATTGCTACGAATATGGCTATTGAAGGAGAGATGTAAGATGATAGGGTTTGATCTCTTACATCACCATGGAGTAGTAAAGAAGATGGTAGTTGCCTTACCATTGTTTTTGGAAAGAGAAGTTGTAAGAAGGGGAGAAGAGGTACTTGTACTTGTTAGAGTTTGGAAACATTTGCGTGTTTGTTTGTGTAGAGAGGTTTTTATGTGTGGGAAAGTAGTTCCTCCTCTCTTTGGTGGCGGTTGGGTGGTGAGAAAGATGGCCGAAGTTCAACTTTCATTATTTGTGTTTATATATATATATTATATTATATGTATACTTTTTTGGGTCGGAGTTGATGAGTGGAAAAATATTAATGAGTCGATGATGACGTCTTGAAGGGGGATTATGAGTTTGATTCCACTTGTATTCTTTGAGTTAACGGTGTTTCTGACTTGGAACCATATGACTATAAACTATCACTTTGTAAATTTAGTCTTTTTAGAAAAAATTAATAAAACTGAAAAACCACCAACTATTTTTAGCTGTAACTCCCAATTGAGTATGTAATTGTATGGGACACAACCATTTTTGGTCCCCGATGTTTATACCCTATGGGCGTTTTTGGTCCCCGATATTTCGACTTGCCACATTTAGTCCCCGATGTTTCTTGATTTGAACCAATTTGTCCCTCCGTCAATTTTTGACGGAATTGCAAAATTAGCGACGGAATTTGCGACGGAATTTCCGTCGCTAAAGGAAAAAATAAAAAAAATGATAATTAAACATAAAAATGAGAAAAATTCAAAAAAAAAAAGAAAAAAATTCAAAAAATAGGTAAAAATTGAAAAAAAGAGAATATTATTAATAAATTAAATAAAAATATTAATAATAATAAAAATAATAATAAAAATAAAATAATAAACTAAAAAACGATAATTAAACATAAAATGAGAAAAAATTCAAAAAAAAAAAAAAAAATTCAAAAAATAGGTAAAAAATTCAGAAAAAGAGAATATTACTAATAAATTAAATAAAATATAAATAATTAAAAAAATAAATAATAATAAAAATAAAATAATAAACTAAAAAATGATAAATATAAATTTAAGATTTTAAAATATAAAAGTAAAAATATATTATTATTAAATAAAAAGGAAAAAAAATTAAGGAATTAAATATTATCTTTATTATTATTTTTTATTATTATTTATATTTGTATTTAATTTATTATTAATATTCTCTTTTTTTCAATTTTTACCTATTTTTTGAATTTTTTCTTTTTTTTTTGGAATTTTTCTCATTTTTATGTTTAATTATCATTTTTTTTTTTTTTTTTCCTTTAGCGACGGAAATTCCGTCGCAAATTTCGTCGCTAATTTTGCAATTCCGTCTAAATTGACGGAGGGACCAAATTGGTTAAAATTAAGAAACATCGGGACTACATGTGGCAAGTCGAAACATCGGGGACCAAAAGTGCTCATAGGGTAAACATCAGGGACCAAAAATGGTTTTTTCCCTAATTGTATTGTTACTCTTTTTCTTAACTGAGTTACTATTTTACATTTATATTAAAACAAAATTTTCCTTTTATATACTTAAAGTATAGATAATTACATCTAATTCTCTTAAATATTTCAAATAAAATTAGTATGATACATATATATATATGCATTTGGGTATGCAAAAATACTAGTCTGGAGAAGTAGGTTATGTCTTTGATTCCACTTGAATTGTTTGAGTCTATCTAAGGGGATTAATGATTTAATACGTTTGACTTTTGTTCATTGGACCGACCCAATATGTATTGGGCCTAGAGAGAGAAAGATGAGCCATTTAATTGGACCAATAAATTTCTGAATAGTTGTGAGAAATCACAATTAGGATTCACTTTTGAAATAATAATGATAGTGAATACTATATGATAAAAATAACAATATTAATATAAAATTACGGCAAACCGCGTCCAAGAGTAAGACAACGAAGGGTGAAAAAACTTAGCTGTAAAAAAGTGGTCGCAAAGCGAGGCCTGAAAATTTTAAATAAGCTATTTAAATTACACAGCATGTCGCTTATGTTTAACTTTTGCAATTTTTTTTTTTTTTTTATATAATGTCACTAACAAGGCATCAAATGTGACAAAGATCCGGTATTTTGGGGTGGGAGAAGGTATAAAGTATAAACAATGATTTTCTGGGATTGGTCATCATGATACATATGCTTATACTGATATTTGATTTGTTAAATTAAAGTAAACCCACCATTATTAGCAACTAAGTAATATGACGAATTGAATTTGATTAGTACAGTAATTGGTTATTGGGGGTAAAGTGATTTGACATTGTACATGCAACATGAATGGGGACGAGAAAATCCAGAAAAGTGCGTATAATCAAATTTGACCATGCAACATGCAAGTACGTCAAATTTTAAATTGTATATAATCTATATATATATATATATAAATATATATAAAATATCAAAATCCATATGGATTAGCAGAAATCATGGTATTTGCCTCATTCGTAGCAAGCTCATCACGTGACCTAATGTAAGACCCTCCGATTTTTCGCAGATAAAATTGCTTTTTGACCAAGAAAAATATAATATTAATACAACAATAAAGATAAAAATTGAACTTTATGTGCCTTAGATAGCCAATTGCCGTGCCGTCACTGCACTATGTTCTTAAGTTTGTTCTATCATGTCTGAAATTATTCTTTTTATAATTAAGCTTGAAATTCTATCAACGGTGGATTCACGAAATAAATGGATAATTGATCAAGCAAAAAGAAAAAAACTCAGCTACATAATAAATTAGTAAAAGAACCAGACGCAATATACATATTTCTCTAGCAAAAGAAAGAAGAAAAGCATGGAAAAAGAAGGGAGATAAAATCAAATTACTAGAAAACTAATCTAAAGAACAATGAAACAACATGCATATAAAGGCTTAGATACAAAACCTTCTAAGGAGCATTTATCTCAAGTACGTAGCTAATGATGCAAAGGATTTGGACCACTTGGGACTAAACGCTTGTCATCGCCAAAACGAAGATCAATATTCCCACTTCCACGTAATGTAGGCCCTGATGATCTCTTATGTCTTCTATGAAGGCGCTCGATAAATGGCGTAAAATCAAAGTTATTACTATTGCCCAATATTGTTCTGTGAATCTTCGACGTTCGGAGTTCTTCCAAGGGGAAAGAAACTATGCTATTATCTTCGGTATTGTGGAGATTCTTGAAGGTATAATATTCATGGAGTACGATAATAAAGATGAGAGAGAACCAAAGAAACGAGTAGAACGCACGAGGGGCATTAATTCTCATGATAAATGTAATAATCTTTTTGAAGAAGAAGAATGTGATGGAATGGAAGCATGGATAAATCTCTAATAAGGTAGGAAAACTGCATGACTTGAGAATACTTTCAAGGGTTTTTGACAGCTCGAGTCTAGTAAGACACTTAGGGGCTTGCTTACCATATGAGTCTTGTTTATATAATATTTTATGTATTATGTAAGAAGAGGGAACGAATGTAAGGGATTTGTAAGGGTGGGTGCTACAGCTTCCAATGAATGTTGCTTAGAATTCAAGAAACAATTAAAAAAAAGGGGTTATTATGAGGACTGTAAAAAGCGGTGGAATTAAATAACTAGATATTATTATGCCAAGTAAATGTATGAATTAAGTGCTTCTACAACTAGAACTCTCGAACTTATGATATTTGTGATAGTGAGGTCGGGGGAGTGCAATCAATGTATTCTTCGGACAAAGCAAAGTGAAACTACTATTTGGGAAAAGTAAAGATCATTAACATCAATGCATGAAAAGGATGAAGTATGTGGGAGAAGAAGAGCAATCCCATTTGACGAAAATGATGGGAAATTCTTTTAGGTTCTATATGATGTATAATCATGATTAGGGGTGATAAACATGCCGGGTTGGGTCACCTTCGGGTTCAACCCTTTTAATAAACTGGTTGAAAACTTCAACCATCACCTGAACTGTTTACTTAAACAGATTGAAAAATCAAACTCAAACCCAAACCCAACCCACCAACCAGTTTAAAATTTAAAAAGTAAAAGAAAAAACAAAATTGACAGAATTATTAATCCAAATTAAACAAAAAAGGAGAACTAACGCAATTTGCTTTTCTAAAAATATCATGTGTGAGCGTGAGAATTGATAGAGAATTAGGGTTAATCCTTATTATATTAATAATATTTTAATAATATATATTATTCGGGTTAAATGGGTTGATTTCAGGTTGATCTCTGGTTGCTTTCGGGTTGAAAATCCGAACCCTAACCTAACCTAACCCACTTAATAATTGGAATGGGTTCGGGTTTACCCATTACGTAAACAGGTCCAAAATGCTAACTCGAACCTGCTATTCTCAGGTGCGGTTCGTGTCGGATTGGCGGGTCGGGTCGATTTTAACAGCCCTAATCATGATAGGAGATAAAAGTTAAAAATGGAGCACAAAAAAACCTAAGCTTTTGGAATTTTTTATTATTGCTCAAATATAAGCCCAACGAGTTTTGCGCCCATTTCAACACATTAAGAACTAATCTAAGGCCCAATTAAGGACGAACGAAACGACGACGTTTTTTGGCTTGTGGGAACTCTAGAATATAAATAGACACCTCATCTTAAATACTAAAGTTCCTCTTCGAGCGAAATTGCTATTTTGGCTGGAAATACGTAGAGCGATTGAATTCAATAGATTCTGTTACTCCAGGTTCATCGATTTTGATCGGGGAACATCAAAGATAAACGATGGTAACGATTGTCTTTTTGCTGTATTCTTTTGGTGATAATTTTGGTCCTGATCTCTTGTAGTAGCACGTTAGGGTTTAGAATGATACCTGTTGATTGATTCGTGCAATCACCCTGATGTATACATGTCTCTCGTACCTCTTAGCGATTCCTTTCTTTTGCTATCAGCTGATTACGTGGGTCGGAATTTGATTAGGTATCAGGGTTGATTTTTGCCTTTGTTGATGATTCGTGAACTCAATCACCCTCATGAAAAGTTAGATGTTGTTGATAGCGCTTGGTGATCCATGGGTTTTTCTATCAGCTAATTACAAGGGTCGGAATTTGTTTTGATTGGTAAACTTGTTTTTTTATGGAATCTATGATATAACTGGGGGCGTGATGGATAGTATACGGGGAAAAACAATATACCCAATAGGTTTTGGAAATTTATGATCTGATGTGTGATAAGTCAACATGCCGAGAATCATACGTATCGGAAGATTCCGCTTAAGCAGTTACGGTAAGCATAGAAAAGGAGAATGAGATAGACTAGAAAGGACATCTGTTATGTCAATGACCCAAAAGAAAGGGGATTGTTTGTTTGGTTTATCTTTTTGCACTTGATTTGTTTCAAATTCCGCTTCTCGGTCATTTACGGTTAGTCGATTTTGTTATTGATATCTTTTTCTTTTGCAGTCTTCTCTAGCTGCTGCAAGGGCTGATAACTTTTACTACCCACCAGAATGGGAACCAAAGAAGGTATGTACTCTTACCATGTAGCAGAATAACTAACCAACAGTTTTGAGCATGCTTATTTTCTCTTTCCTTCCTCTTCAGGGTGGGTTGAACAAATTCCACGGACAACATGCCCTCAGGGAGAGAGCGCGAAAAATAGATCAAGGAATCTTGATTATAAGGTATTGTTAAATATTTTTACATTTTACACAAAAATATAGATTGGGCATGAAAATTGAGCAGCTATCGAAGCATTTTGCACTATATGCCACATGCCTGATGATTGTCTGACAATAGCGATGATGCCTGAATGATCAAGATTCAAGAGAAACTTTTTCTGATGTCTGTATATTGAGTTATCTATTTCTTGTAATCAGGTTTGAGATGCCCTTCAATATATGGTGTGGTGGATGTGAGTCCATGATTGCAAAGGGCGTGAGGTTCAACGCAGAGAAAAAACAAGTTGGAAATTATTACTCTACAAAGGTATTCTATCTCTGTTGTTTTGTTGCATGATCAACAATTTCCTCTAAATTGTTCCCAAACGCCGATGTCTAATTCTCATCCCTTTTCCAGATATGGAGCTTCACGATGAAGTCTGCATGTTGCAGACACGAAATCGTCATCCAAACAGATCCACAAAATTGCGAGTATGTGATCATCAGTGGGGCACGTAGAAAGATTGAGGAATACGACGCTGAAGATGCGGAGACAATGCTGCTACCATTAGATGAAGGAAAGTATTCTTAGCTTGATATCCCATGATTCCTCAAGCATTGCCCGTCTTTGTTGAATTCTGAATCAAGACCTTGTTCTAATATTTGCAGATAAAAGCAAGCTGGAGGATCCTTTCAAAAGACTCGAACACAAGGAGGGAGATATCAAGAAGAAGAAAGAAGCCGAGCCTCACCTGATTCGTCTACAGCGTGTTTCTGACTCTAGGCATTCGGACGACTACTCATTAAACAGATCACTAAGAGCGAAGCTAAGGGAACAGAAGAAAAGAGTTGCCGAAGAAGAGGCTAGCTCGAGAAAAGCAGGGCTCGGCATAAGGCTTTTGCCCTCCTCACAAGAAGATGCTACAGCTGCTTCACGTATAAAATTTGCTTCGAAGTTCGATAAGAACACGAGAAATAAGAGGGCTATGATTCGCTCGACCTCGATATTTTCTGGATCTTCTACCTATTCGGGTTCAGATAAATCTAGGCTGGAGCTCGAAAGCAAGAGGAGAAAGATGAATGCTTCTGCTGCGTCGAGACTGTTAGCAGGTGGTGTTAAACCTTCGTCTTGGTCCGAGGGCAATGGCAAACGCAGAAGGGTTTGAAGAAGATGATCCCAATTAATTGATCATGTAAGAAATTTATCATACTGAGATTATCACGATGTTAGAAATGTAATGGTTTTTTCTCCGTACACATTGTTGGCCTTGAATTTCAATGTATTGTGTCGATGTTAACTTGGGTATTGTATTCGTGCAAGTTTTTCTTCATTTTGGGTTCCATTACATGATTGTTACTGGACATGATAATGCGACGATAACTCAAAACAGTTACTTAACTAACTATTACAGTGCTTCCTTGAGATTAAATGTTCTTGAAATGGCTCTTCCATGGTCATATTCGTTGAGCTCGACGAGCATCTTCTTCAACCTTCTCACAAGTTTGCCACCTTCACTATCCAAGAACGAATTCGAATTCTGCATCTTCTCGAGTTTCTTACCGAGGAGCAGCAGATAATCCACCAAAGGCTGTAACTTCCCACTATACCCAAAAAAAAAAACGAGAGCGAATGGTGTTATCACTCGATTAACTTCGATTTGATCAAAAAGACGGAGAAAAGACGGATAACGTGTTCTACCTATGGTCCCCCGTAACACCTGGACCTGACCAAACGCCGTTTAAGGATGCAATAACACGCTCTGTCCGTAAAATAGCATCGTGTATGTTAGACTGTATGCTGAGAAGATGAGGCAGAATCTTCCCATACAAGAGTTGGTCGAGGGCTATTCTCTCCAAGACGGGCGTGGCGAGAATCTTATCCCACAAACATACGTTTCTCAACAGACGAACAGAGGTGCCAAACTTGTAAGCAGCTATCCTCGAAGCATTTGGAACAGCTTTCATCTCAAGTGGGCTCCACGTGGGGATCTGCATTCACAATTTGTGCCATGAAACGTCAGAATAATGAAATGTGACTCCATGATTTTGCGATAGGCAATAACTGATAAAAGATTTTCACCGTCAGATCAGATAAGTATAGTGATCAACGCTGCTAGTGCTGAACTAGAGAGATCCACATAGCGTACGATCAAATTCATGGCAGAGACGGCGAAGTTTGTTTCTCGAGTGCTGAGAACGTTCCAACACGACTCTAACTGATACTGTAGTATAGGAGTGGCCAGTTTTTCGACAAGCTGTGGTATAAGATTGGAATCCTCATCGTCAGCATCTTCTCCATTGACTGTATTTTCATCTTCTGAAAGGCCATAGTTGAAAAGCAACGAATGCCTGGATGAATTTTGGAGCAAGGTTATGGCATGATTAAGAATGTAAGTGTTGCGTGGAGATCGAAAATAGAACGCTTATGTGTGCATACATACCATTTCATATCCATGAAATCTCCATCTTCGTGAAGTGGGTCCCACTTCAACAGCTCCAACCTCACATACGGCGAGAAGATAGATGATATGCTCAGTGACATGTAAGCGTCTCTGTAGCTTGAAGCATATTCTTTCTTCCACCTCTCAAACCTCTCTATCACAACTGAGAAGTGAGAATATTCATCTTCAGCATCACTGAAAATCTTGTCTGCAACGTTAAGCAACTCATTACGGGTCGATTCATAGGCTGTGCTCTCACTATCGCTCTCATCGGTACTCATCTCTCCTTCCATTTGCCTAAACGATGAATCATTCTCAATAGCTAACCTTCTCTTGGCATCAGCTTTGGCTCTTTTTCTTTCCCGAGCTTCAGCTCTTCTCACAATATCCATGCGTCTCTGAAGATTTAGATCTCTACCAAACTCATCCAACTCCATGGGTGAATTTGTAAGTGTTTTAGCATCAGATAATGCTGCTTGAGCAGCGGCCATGGCTAGTTTAATGGCATTGTCGCCTCCTTTGCGAAGTTCTGCTCTAGCTGCAGCTGTTGCCTTTTCGATTTCAAGGAGTTCATCTTCGTTATCTGCTTGTCTTCTCTCAGCAACGGCCCTTGCACGCTCTTTGTGAAGATTCTGCATCTGATCTTCGAGTTCCTCGATAAAAGGGGCTTTATGCTACAAAGGATGAAACAAAACAATGTTTTTAGACTGTTCATGGTAATTGAGATGAATACACGTCTCAGCAGGCAGAATAATCTTCCTTGAGCTTTCTATTTTGTTATTTGTGTGAGCTTTTATCAACCACTTTTAAAGCACTCTCTCCAATTGCAAAATGTTTGTTATTTTAAGAGTAACGTTGAAACTTTCATATATGTAATCTTACGTTGAGTAAAACTAAAATATATGTGAAAAAATATAAGGATTTAACCCAGATATAATTAGCCCGTATTGATTTATTCTGAATCAAGCACAGTCAAAACACATATTCTGAAACATGATACGCATTCATTAACTCGTAAAATAATCAAATGATGAGTTGTCACAAGCACTACATAACAGTTAACAACACTAATGAATCTAACGAAGTACACCAAAGATGAAGTTCAGAAAAGAGATGAACATACCCGAAGAAACTCGCAAATAACAGAAACATATTCTCGCAGCTTTTGCATAAACAGGAACTTCTCACCAGCAGCCGCTAGTGAATCCTCGAGTCTTGTCACATCCCCAACGAAGATAACAGATTGTCCTCTGTTTTTGCCAATGATGCATCAGTTCGGCTAAGAGATTCCTGACACACAAGAAGTCAGATAATAATTCCCATGTCAAAACTCACATAAATCACAACACCATCAAACTAATTAACTGCAACAACATAACATCCTCAAATAAAAGTAAACCGAACACTGCATCTGCATACCTTGGTCCTCCTCATATTCTCATGCAAAGCCTTCTTAGCAAGTTCGGCCTGTTGAGTTATCGAGATCACATCTGAGCTGAACATATCACCACCTACGCTACCATAACTAACAGCCACGTTCTGCACTGACGTATAAGCACCACTAACACCCATGTTCGAATACCCATAAACAGGGTGCAAACCACTAGAATGATTAACACTACTAACACTAACACTAACATTCACTCCTTGATTTGTAATACCCTCATCCAATCTCTTGCCTAACCCTTTCCTAACCTGCTCTTCTTCCCACATCTTATCCTCCTCGTCCTCATCGTTATCTTCTTCACTTGCCGCTGTAGTGGCCTTCTCTTTCGACAAAGCCATGGCGTCAAATTCCTCAAAGACCCCTCTCTTAACACCTACGCTCTCGCCAAAGAACCCAATTCTTCCACGAAATTCGGGCTCTTCATCGCTTAAACCCTCCTTTTCACCATGATTGCCACCACTGTCTAGAGCTATATAATCAGGGGCTGCGGCCCTTACTTGCCTTAGCCTCTCCCTCTTTGCCTTAGCTGCTTCTATCATAGCCTTGTCTGGAATTCCCTTCACATCCTCATCCAATCGCACGTCCTTCAATTTAGTAAGATCTGCATTTTCTCTATCGGTTTCAGCTTTTCTATCGGAACCCATGCCAGGGCCATCAACATCCCTAGTACGCATCATTCCCCCATCATCCGACCCTTCCTCGGCCATGGGCTTGATCAAACCCTTGAGCACAACCACCGATTCGGGCGCGGGCTTGGGTTTGGTTCGTGCCGCGAGAGTTTTGGTGTTCTTCTGAAGCTCCAATAGGGCTTCCTTAGTATACATACCTGACTGTGGCTTGACATTGGACGGTAAAGAGGACGGCGAGGGCTTCGGGGCATTTCGGTCTTTCGCCGAGGTAAGCTTGTGAGCTGATTTTTGAGACGATGGCCGCGAGGAAGAGAGTGAAGGTGAAGGCTTCGCTGCAGAGGGTCGAGAAATGATAGTCTGTTCTCCTTCATCGAGCTCGTCGTCGGCGAAGGAAAGAAGGGTCTTGGGGCGCGGCTGAGAGGTGGTCGTAGACTTTTTAGGCTTCGCAGTGTTTGCCTTGGACGGCGTGGTCGTACCATCGTCGTCTTCTTCGCCGGCACGGCGGCGAAAGTTGCGCGATTTGGCGGACGACATCGTTTGTGGTGGTGTTGATCGAACGAGGAATCAAGGTGCGTCGCCGACGCTTTCTCCTCTTCAGGTTAGTAAATTGATTTTTATTTCCCTATTTCTTCTTTTTTTTGTTTGATTCAAAATTAGATGGGCTTTGTTTTTAGGTCAATTCGAAATCAGGCCCTATTAAGGGTTTGATTCGAATTCAGACACTATTAGAGAATTTTTTAGGTTAAAGGACCTATTTTGTGTGGTGTTAAAAATTGGTATGAAAGATATATGAACTGGTATAGAATGATCGTTACAAACATTCAAAATACTGGTATGTCAGAGCAATAAAGCAGTACTGCAGAAAATAAACTGGTATCAGATGATTATAAACTGGTACCGGATTATGGTTTTGTGGTATAGAATTTCAACATACTGATGTGTAAGAGCAATAAAGTGGTGCTGCATAAAAATGGATCCTTAAAACTAAAGTTTTTCTCAAGAGGGTCTGAATCCTAAATGATACTTATGTAGGGGCCTGAAATGAAAATGCCCCTTGTTTTTATTTATCAACAACAATATGCGCCATATAACATGATAAAAGGCCTCTTTCCAAAAAAAAAAAAAGCATGATATAGGCCCATAGAGATGACTAATCTAATTTGTATAATTATCATGTAGTAAAAAAGGGAAATTCCACATTGTACACCCGCGTTTAAGGCTTTTTTTTGGTGCCAAAGTTATTTTTAGTTTCGATAGTTACTCCTATATTTAAGACTTTTCCAACTGGTAACCAAAGTATTTTTCAATTCCAGTTGGTACTCCTGTATTTAAGGCTTTCTCAATCGATGTTCAAAGTATTTTCAAGATAGGTACCCTTAACGGACGATGTCGTGATTTTAGTGGACCATAAACGAGATTTTATAGGTAAACGTTGTTAATTGCCAATAGAATTCAAGAAATGACTTACATTTGTAGCTTTTTAAAATAAAAATGTGTCGATCTTTTGATGAAGGCAATCTTTTGTTTTGCGAATGTCCCCTCAAAGTTCAAACTGCCATAGTTCGGTAAGAGACTAAGCTCTGGATTAGGTAAAAAAGAATCTCAATTTAATCCATACAAAAGGATACCCAGTCGTGGAATTAAAATCAATGCTTCACATTGGATAAGTTCACAAGCCTAATATTTAGGTCTCCTTTTGAGGACATGATGGGATCGATCCACAATAGGGCATTTTTATTCTAATAGAAGTAAGAGTAAATTATGATTCAGCCCCCAATTAAGTTTTAAAATCGAGTTCAGGCCCTGTCAGAAAAGCAATTAGTTTTAAGGACCCGATTTTTACATACCACTTCATCGTTCTGCAGTACCACTTCTTTGTTCTGCAGTACCACTTTTTTATACAATGAGTGGCACTGCAGAACAAAGAAGTGGTACTGCAGAACGATGAAGTGGTATGAAGAAATCGGGCCCTTAAAACTAATTGCTTTTTTCTGACAGAGCATGAATCCTATTTTTAAACTTAAATGGGGCCTGATTTGAATAGAAATAAATAGTAGAAAAATAATTGGGTTCCACTTCTAATGATATGTATCCCTCGACATGTCAGCTTTTGATAGAAACAAGGAGACTTTTCATTTCAGGTCCTCCATAAGTATCATTTAAAATTCAGGCCCTCCTAGCAAAAAAACTAGTTTTAAGGACACATTTTCTGCAGTACCACTTCATTGCTCTATATACCAGTATGTTGAAATTTTGTAACACAAAGCGATCATCCGATACTAGTTTACAATCATCTGATACCAGTTCATTTCTGCAGTACCACTTCATTGCTCTGACATACCAGTATGTTGAAAGTTTGTAACACAAAACGATTTTTCTATACCAGTTCATATATCTTTTATATCACTTTTTACACCACACAAAATGAGTCCTTTAATCTAAAATTTTTTCAAACAAGGTCTAAAATCTATTTTAAACATTTAGGGGGGCTTAATTTCAAATTGACCCTTGAAACAAAGCTAAAACCAACAACTTCCAAACCCTAAACAACCCCCCCGGTCCCATATAATATATATATATATATATATATAATATAATATCACTAGTACAGAAACAGTAATAGGCTACGGCAGTATGGGCATCCATTGTGAATAAACGGACGCCTATAGTACCCGCGAGCCGTTTTTATTTATTTATTTTATTTTCGTGGAACTATGGACGACTGTTACGGGCTAAGAACCGACACCGAAAGTTTTCCATTTTTATTTTTTTATTATTTTCACTTTCTTCGACTGTTATGCGACAAAACAGTCGCCTATGATCCAAGGTGAGGGCCGAGATGAGTGTGATATTCTCTCAAATGGGGACATCGATGCCGAACACGAACCAGGAACACAATCCAAATACCGTTCGGCGCCCCAGCTCATACTGTCCGGAGTTCTTTCAGATCGGCCTCGCTCGATCCATTTCCCTCGTCGAATCCCGTATCGATAAGACTTGTATGGTTAACATTTATTGTTTAACGTATCGGATTTATTTTGTATTAAATTTTTATTGATTTGAAATCGTATAGTATCCCAAGGTCCAACTAGCGACTCGTATAATCAATGGGGCCTTAGAAGTCGTCGCTCTTGGGACAGTGAGCGAGGGACGTGATAGTGTTCATCATGTCCCAGTGTCCGAATCGAACGTCGTAGTCACGATCGATCTCATAGCTAACGGAAGAGAGGGGGAATACCTTCCGGTACGAACCTCGAAGCTTATGATGTTAGGAGCTGGGCAGCTTCGTACAATGGCGCCATGATTTGACATTACGTCAAATGTGGTATGTAAATAAATATAAATATTATCAATAATTTAAATAAATTAAGTTGTATTTTCCTATGTAGGCACTTCTACGTTGGCAAAAGGAAATTCTTCAGACTCAGTCCAACAACGTTAAACGCAATGATGACGATATCGCACACCTAGACGAGAGAGTGGTTGCGGGTCTAGGTAAGTATTGTCGGTATCTATTCGATGTCCTCTCCTCTCGGATTGAGCGGTTTTTTGTGATGTTTACTACAATCTGGTGGAGAGCAGTTAGATGCGTCACAGATATTAATCACTTATTTAAGGACAAGAGTTTGGATTCCAACGTCATTCAACTTTTCTTGAGGTAGGTTCATTTCTTTTACTTTAAATTTAATGCTAAGTTCTATACTATCGATTTTGAACGGGCCTATGTATCTGGGACTCAGCTTGCCCTTTCGTCCGAAGCGTTTTACTCCTTTAGTCGGGGAAATTTTCAGGAACACTTGGTCACCTTCTGCAAATTCCAATGGTCGTCGTCGATGATCTGCGTAACTCTTCTGACGGCTCTGTGCGGTTCGCATCCTTTCCCGAATCTTCGTCACAGCTTCTGTCATTTCTCGGATCATATCAGGTCCTAACAGTGTTCGCTCATCGATTTCGTCCTAGTGGACTGGGGATCGGCATTTGCGCCCGTATAACGCTGGCGCCATCCCGATAGTAGCGTGGAAGCTATTGTTATAAGAAAACTCTATCAGTGGTAGAAACTGTGATATATTACCAGGTTGGGCGAGAGAAAGCTTCGGACAACCTTTTCCAGCCAGATAACGAGCGATCACTATGTACTTTTGTAGTGATATCGCTTTTTTCATTCAATGTGATAATTGGTTTAATCACTATCATGTGTACGATCATGTTTAACTCTATGCATATTAGTTAGGAAATATTGATTAGCATGTTCCTAGTGAAGAGGTGTTTTGGCATGATAATGAATTATGCTCCAAATGGATGTTCCTAGTTATTTTGCCTCTATCTTCCTCACCGTCTACCAAGCAAAGTTTCGAGGAAAAGGAAGACATATTAGAGACGAAAGATGAAACGCATGTCTTCACAAAGCATTTAGTATTTTCATTGACGTCGTACATTGTTACGTTAAGATATGGTACGCCATTGTTACGTTAAGATATGCTACACCTTACGTTTGTATTATTGTTGATGAATTATGCCTTAATGCTGCATGAAGACAAATCAAGAGAACGCGGACGACCTTAGACGACGTGTAGCACGTTCGATGCTGATTTTATGGCGCTGCAATCCGTGCCACGACAGTTCATTTGAACCCAGCTTAGCGATCTTGTCGTGTAACAGATCTAAGCTTACGATGGGTACAGTCGTTGGTCGTCCATGAGCACACTGCAGATGATGTAGAAGAAAACAAACACATTCAGATGATGGAAAGAAGATCGACTTGAAGAAGAAGAAGATGATGATGACGACGATGATGATGACGATGACGATGATGATGATGATGATGATGATGATGATGATGATGGTGGTGGTGGTATTTCTCGTTAATTAAGCTCAGCTAACCTGGAAACATAGTGATGTACGCTTCAGCTCTTCAACAACCAGGGAACATTCAGAATGCAGCAAAGTGTCGCCAAACATGATTGCACCTAATTTATTATTTGTACAAAATTAATTGCTTATTCCAATCACTAACAAGAAATAAAAAAAAAAAAAAAATTCGAGATAGATGCCTGGCATGTTAATTTTAAAAACCATACCCCTGCATGCTTTATTCTTAAGTATACGATGAACAGATGGAGGCATTGTCGATGACCCATCTGTGTCATCAAGCTGCACAAATACGATATTGGAACTCAGAATCACCATCGCATTATTCATTTTGGGGGTTTCCAAATTATAGAAGACGAATTGGATATGAATTTACTTTACCCCCAAAATATTGATCACTCACCTGTTGTAAGAACTCAAGGAGATCTGTGTTATTTAAATTCACACCCAAAATGCACGGTACCTGAAAGTTAAACCACGGAACATAAGGCCTGCTTTGCCAAACCAGTTCTAAAGTACTACAAGTGACGGCCAACTATCAGGGGTCCTCAATTTCCACGACTCCCAACTAAAGATGCTACAATAATAAACCATTTGTTATGCCTGCCCTATATTGATTGCTAAATTTGATGTTCAGTTGCATTCAAACAGAACACAAAATTGACTGGAAATGGAATGTGATCGAAGTCAATAATAATAGCTAATGTTACAATTCTAATAGAAGAAGGAATCAAGAAATAAAATAAACCAAGCAAAGCCTAGTTGAAGCAGTTATGTGTAATTAGCATATGAATTTACCCCAAGAAGTGTAACTGTTGGCTGCTTGTGAAGGAAATTCAAATTCCTGCTTGCAAAAAATAAGGTGGATGGGTCAACTCCAGAAATAATGCTTGTAATCATTTTTAATGCATCACTACATTAACTCTAAGGTCAAAGGTGACTCTAATCTATACTTGTACCACAACTTAATGAGACGATGCATTATTACTTGGTAAAGGAAATTTCTTTGTTGCAGTGAACATTGCAGATCCAACCCCAATCCTGAATTTGTTCAGCATAGTGATCTAATAACTGATAGCCAATTTCAGGTAAGGCCTGTAACCATTGACCGATAAAAT
Organism: Craterostigma plantagineum; assembly: GCA_027422505.1. Taxonomy (NCBI): domain Eukaryota; kingdom Viridiplantae; phylum Streptophyta; class Magnoliopsida; order Lamiales; family Linderniaceae; genus Craterostigma; species Craterostigma plantagineum. The sequence goes on from JAPQWV010000118.1 coordinate 859,485, forward strand.
ATTATTAACCGGTAAAATTTGAGCAACAAAAATAATCTCAGACAGAGATACACATACCAAAATTTGTTCATCACTTAGATAGGTGATTGTCTTCATTTCACCAAGCAACACCTACATTTAGTCGGATGAGTAATGAACACAGACCGAAGCACCTTACAATATAAGATCTTCAGGTGATCTTACCTTCTCCTGCAAATCTTCCAGTCGGATTCTTTCATCGGCAGCGTGCTGTAAACAACAAGAAATTGGAAAATATCGAAATTGTAAACGCTATTGAAAAACTGAATGTTTACTTATTATTGACATATAAGTAATATCTGATATTCATCAACGGCTTCCTCTAGCGTTAAGCATATGATGAATATCAACAGAACACTTCATCTGTGGATTTTTATGAACATATGCCACTGATAGGAATTACACAAAAGATGCTGAAATACAATTGTGAAACTGAAGTTAGTTTAGGGGCAGTTTTATCAAGCCAAGGAAATGAAACAGGCAAAATGCTAACAGTACTACCAAGTCTGTCTAAAGAAATGACATAACCTGATCAATTATAGCAAGTGTTTTCCCAGCCACCACAGGAATAAATTTCTTATCAACTTGATCGAAAACTTTGGAGTCCTCCAAAGAGCTCTTATCAATCAGTTTAGGAACTAAGGAATCACCACATAGGTGAAAGACGTCACAAGATATGTCGAGTACAGTATTCTGAGTTTCATTACAACCAAAGGTTCCACCCTGACGTCAGATACAGAACAAAAATTGATCAAGTTAGATGGATGTACAAATAATTAATATAATTTGTTGGGGTGTAAAGTGCTTAACCACAGTTGGTGAAGTGCAACTCAGCCATTTCCTCGAAGAACCATTCTGTAATTCTTGCGAATCCCCACCTGAAAAGCGAGGAATCAGATTACTACTGCTAAGCATGCCAAGAAGGAGATTCGTCCTAAAGGCGTCTTTTTTTTCTTTGACGAATCTATGTCTCATTAATTTTCGCGGTCGAGGAGCAGAAAATCATACATGGAAAGCGTTAAATTCAAAGATGTCTCACACGTGACACTTATTAAACCGTTTTCGGACTCGGAAGAAACTCACGATCATCAGACTTTGTTTCCACCATGTTCTTCATTGATTTAGAATTCCTCCCCATGATGACTTTTGGCGTCATTTCAGAACATGTGCTGCCATAAAGAGAAGATAAACTGTAAAATGCATTTGTTAACATGATGATTTCAAATATCATTAATAAACCTGCTCACCAAATCAAACATGATGAAGAATTGACACTGTGGATAAAAACGAAGAGGAATCTAACCTCTCAACTAATTCACAATCCATGGCCAATCTTTCTTTTGGAGACCGTGGACGCTGCAGAAATGGTTTTTTCAAGCACATTGAGTTCCCTGCCACCAATGAAAATAAGCGTTGTTCTCGCTGCTTCATTCAGTGCAATGAATATAATATTCCTTTAAATACTTTAAATATTAAAATTTGAACTACTGAACGAAGTTATTTATGATCCAACCTCTCAAGGAAAATGATCGATCGGGATTACCGATATCTCCTTTTGTGGACATCAGGGAGGAAGAATCAGTCAGATCCAAGTATCTCTGCTTCCTTTTGTGAAATGGTGGAGCTGAATGACTTCTCACAGATTTTCTCGTGTTAACCAAGGATCGCCGCTTGCTTTCATAAGGTATTCCACATTCGTGTTTTGCATGTTGAAAGTCGGATAACGAATGTGCTGAACGATATTTGGGACTTTGCTTGCCATAAGGAGTCAAAGGTGACAAGTCTAATTTAGTAGGTCCTTTGAGTGGTGTTGAACAAATGAGATTCTGGACAGAAGGAAATTCACCAATTTGCATGGCATCGTAACTGGGACTCCTATTATCGGGCGATGAGTTTGCAAAGGAATAATGCTGCAGCCAACTCTCTTCTGCACTGGAACTGGGACATTTCAAATCTTCATCCTCTCTCCAAATCAAATGCTTATTACTACTATCTTCACGAAGGCCAAAATTACCTCCGCTTAGACTTTCATGGATAATAGCTTTTTCCTTCACTGGCGACCTTTTAGATGTGAGAAACCAAAGCCTCAAACTCTGATCCACCCCTTGTACAGAGGACTCAGGAAGGAAATTCTGTAAGAATGAAGATGACGTTACCGAGTTTCCAGTAAAGAAAATGGATCCACCATTAATTTCACCATTAATGATCGGAGAAATGCTAAATGGGAGAGTCCCATCAAATTTCAGTTCTTCACAAGCAGAGATCTCAGTTTTATATTCTGTTATATCAACACGGTCAAACCGTTTTGTTTTCATTACGATGTCATCATCTCCAAATTCAAATATTTGATCTCTTTCGGGTCTACTATCCCCATGAAGCCAGTTTCTTTCGTAAGAGCAACTCCGTAGAAATGATTTTCTTGGGTGCTGAACGATTTGTACGTCACAATCAAACTCGTGAAGTTCTCCAACAGTTGATAGCATATTCGTATATGCTGGAGATAGTATGCAATCTACGTCCTTGGCAAACATGCATGCCTGCAAAAGGGAATACATTATAAGGCAGGATATGACTTCTAGTTTCATTACATGGAATTACTTTACAGCCAGCAAAAATCCATGATACGGGCTTACACAGTTGATATCAGAAAGTAAACCTACCTCATTCAGAAGCTTTTTGAACGTGCAGAACTTTTTTGAAGGCTGTTCGTATGAAAATAAAGTCTCATCCAAATTTGAGGCGTCATCGCAATTTCTGGATGGATTCTTCAATCCTGGGGAGGGGAGAACTACAGAGGTCTGTGGCATCCTGGGCCTCTTTTTCATATTTTCATAAACATCCATCATATCTTTCCCAGAGTTTAAAGCTGCAAGCCAATTGAAAACAAATAAGGTTAGAGTTGCGTATAAAAGAAGTTCAACAGAGACCTGTTCACATGTTCCATGCGCCAGAAGGGGCAATAAACAATACTCACAATAAACAAACTTTGGAGAACTTATTATACTGCACAACAAAGGAATTTCAAAGTCTAATGATTAACATCAACGATGCTATTAAAGGAATTACGAAGATAATGAGTGTGACGAATATCGAGATCAGTTTTCTGTTAATACTATTGAAAACCAAAGAGTATTATAGGCCCCACAAATGTTTGCAGATGCAGCAACTTTTGCAAAGAGGATCTGAAACAAGGATACGCATTCATAAGTTTAGTTGTCCAGTACCACAAGTTATGTTCACAGTCCAAGTGGAGATAACTCCCGTCTCGATCAATGAAAGTATAGGAACCCAATCCTGGTACACAAAAGCAATGAAAAAACATATGAGAATAAGAACTATCTAATTGGGCGCGGAATTGCCAACTTAACCACAATTTTGTCAACTTAATACTAACAAAGAATGTGTCATTATTAGCCACTCCATTACACCGAACGTCAGTAGAGATCTCACAAAAACTTGAAAAGCATACTAGAAACTGAAGAAAACTTGGTTAAGTTATAAACTGAGAGACTGCCAGAACAGAGTAAAATAAGTCATAACACATTTGCAAATGAACCAGTTTGCATTCAAGTGGCTTGTTATAGCTAGATACTAATGACATAGCTATCTAACTATTACATGTTTGGAGAATACTTTATATAAATTTCTAGCTAGATTCGTACCATGCCAAAGAGTTAGTTGAGTAAAATGAAACATCACCTTAAATTCCACGGAGGGCCTCGATCGCTCTGTGTAAGCTATATCATAATAAAATTTTGGGCAAGTCAGGTTTAGAATATATGTTGGACCTAAACCAAATTTCTTTTGTTTCTCATAACGAAGATTAGTGGAGGGCATGTCATCAAACTTAGCAGCCAGCTGGTTCACTAGTTTATGCATAGGTCCCACGCAGATAAACCTCGAGTTTATGTCTGCATATTTATTAAGAAAACAACACACAAATGTCCTGAATATTGAACATTATCTACCCAATAACAAAAACAACAGAACAAAGAGATTGTGGATACAAAAATACTGGAGTTCCTGTACGAGCAATGCATTAGATAATTGAAACTGTCAGGCATATTACACCATCAAAAGTTAAAAGACGCACCTCACCTTTAGAGGGAGAGTTTGGCGAGGACCAGAAATATACCCAGAAAGCTTCAATTCACCATCAGATACATTCAACTTGTGGAGAGTACTGGAATATTCAATCCCAAAACTACTCGAAAGTTGTAGCAATGGAGAAGGTGAAGGTTCAGTTCGAAGCAACTCATCTCCACTGCATTGCAAGAACAATATGATAAAAAAAATATGTATATAATGGCAATGCCATATAAATAAGGTGCAGAAGGACGTACCTCTCCACATCAAATACTTTGAAGGAAACATTCATGTGAACTAAGGCAATTCTCAGCACACTTTTTTTGATCAAATCCAAAACTTTATTGGGTCTAGCATTGAGACACAGACACCAAAACCTTATCAGGTATAAGCCTAGCATACAAGGGATGCATTAATAAAATTGCCAAAAGATAGATTATAGCCAAACATACCTGGATTTTAACTGCTTCTGCCGAACTGGTTGATTGCAAAATATATCACGGACACTCACTACAATTAATATTGCAATGAAATACAGAGATTGAGCATAGGCAGTTGACCACCCTTATAAACAGTGATAGACTTTAACCCACAGCCAGATGTTCTGGAAGTTTAACAAGATGATAAGCAATTTGAAAAAAACCTGTAGTGCCAACATTTTGCTCGTCGTCACAGATTCCAAGATACAAACATTTGCAATTCTGCAATAAAAATAACAAGAATACCTAAAGCACAAGACTACTGCAACTAAAAAGCAGACCAAACCCTAAAGAAAAGTAGATGAAGTTCATACCTTTAATATTTTTCTGTACCCGTTTGCCTTCCCTCGTGTTTTTGTCATAATCTCTAATAACGAAACACCAGAAATTGACAGCAATGAGTCTCCATGGAACTCGACATTTTCACTAATAGAATCCAATGTGGCTAGGTGATCTAATTTTGATGTTGCTGCGCGAAGAAAAGATAGAAGAATTCAAAAATACAGATGTCATATACCAACTGAAAAAGGGCATGAAAATTAACTCTTTTGGTCTAGATCAGTGAAACTCACTGATATTATCAATAATACCACTTGTCATAAACGCATAGGAATTGAATCTCATACTTTCTCCTGTCAAGAGGTAAGTGTGAGTGTGTGACTTCTATGATGTCTGCTTAACATTGAACGTGATCAATTTAAGAAGTGTTGGAACCAAGAAGATACAAAGAACCTTCTTCTGACAGTTATGATTGCAGATGCATTCTGACCACATTGTCAATGATTTTCTAACAAAGCTATAGCTTGCCAAAAAAACTGCTTACTCACTCTTACAACAACTAATGGCATGAATCTAGAAATGCTTAAGTCCGTTACAGCAACTATCAGCTACGTTATTTTTATTTCAAATTCAATAACCAAATATATCGCTTAAAACTGATCCTTCGCTCTTGGAGTTAAAGGCCAACTTTGTTGGCTGGTGTGAATTAGACAGGTACAAAAGATTATTATAGAATTACCGTAGCGCTCTCCAAGCAGCATCAATCCATCCCTCGTTATACCAGATCCTACAATATGAGATAATGTTTCAATCCCGAAATGATGACCAATATACAAAAGTAAGGTCACCATCAGATGAAGTACGGTTTTGGAAAAATGTAAAGCCTCACCCATTTCAAACTTTTCCTGACAAGAAGGCATACACAATCAATAATTATCAAAAGAGAAATCTACTGAAGTCCATCTCTCTACGCTTACCAAACAGAAATACACAAAAATCCTAACCAAAAAACTATAGACGACCATACACAAATACCTTTTGACCACATCATGAAATAGAAATGGCGCCATGACAGAAAGTAGGCTTACCATTATCTACCACCTTGACATAGGAGCTGCTGATGCCAATTGCCACAGTGACCTAGTGGAACATTGAGCGAGTATTATGAAAGGTATAAATCTGAATTATAAAGTCTTACAATTGCATGCGTAAAAGTTTGAAAAACTTGAGATTTTACGACCCAAACACTCTCTCGCACTGACATTCTCAGAGACTTGATATAAGCGTCATCTTTAAACTCCAGTGACTATTATTCATACAAGGACCAAACAAAACAAGGACATTATTTTAAAACTTCTACTATACAAGCTGAAAAATCACATAAAACCACTATCAACCAATTCTAGCCCAACAGCTTCCCCACACGTGTTCGTCTCAACCAATTTTTAACAAAATTGAAAATACACTACTAAAACTTCTCTTATTTAGTCAAATACATATAGAAAATTGAAGGTAAAAAGGAAAGAAAAAAAGTTCGAGCTGTTTTGTACTAGAAATAGCAGGACGACTCTTGTGACGCAATTATAACTGTCTCATAAATCAACCAATCACAAATACCTTTGTAGCACCTGCGTCGAGGCTGTTATAAACAAGCTCCTCAACAATCGTCGTCAAATCACGCATTACCACACCCGAACGAATCGAATTACGAGTAACGTCCGGCAAATGTTGGATCCTCGTCATCTGGCAATACAACAGTTAATGCATAAAATTAAGCAGAGAAAAATGAAAATATGAATTACCAGTCAGGGGAGTAAGTACTTGCCACATTTGGTTCGACTTCTCACATAAATTCAGAAAATCCACTCACATGCATGATTGAGACAAGTAGAAAAGGATGAGGACAAACGAATTAACTCTGCTGAAGCTAATCGACCAACGATCGGAGATCACTCTTAGCGGAGACGATTTGCGACCTCGTTTATCTTCTATCTTACTTTCGAAGGCCGGCGGAAAAAGGCAGTCGAAGGGAATGTTTGGGAACTGAACGGAGAGAAAATGAGAGAATTACATAATCATCATATATATATAAAAGTTGGTAGGGGGCTTCGAATCTAGGCTTCTTTGAGGATTTATTTATGAAAATTGCCACTCCTCTTTAAACATTGTCATGTGCCACGTCATCATTATGTGGGGGTTTTGATGGGATTATGAAAGTAGTAAAAATTGTGAACATTTTAACCCTATATGTGGGTGGAATTACAAATGCCATTATATATATCCGCTTTATTCATCTGATTCGCCTTTAGTAATAAGGAAAATTAATTTCTCTCTACATGTTGGTTGGAAGATGGAAAGACAAAATACCAAGAGTCACAAAGTTTCTCTCTGCATTTTCATTTTCTTCCCATTTCATCCGAACTTTTGCTGTAAAAGCAACAACGAATTAAACCCTTCTTACCCGTGCACGGAGATGAAATTGAAGAGCTCAGATTTGAGGAATTCGATGTCCCTTTGCAAGCCTGGAACTTTAGGCCGTCTTTGTATGGATGAATTATTTGGGACTAGGCTGTTCTTGACGCATCACGCTCAACAATTTCCGAAGGAAGCAATCGAGATCGAAATTGAAGAATTGGAATGTATGGAAGCTCTTTTCTCTGTTTTCCGATTAATTTCCTGTCTCGCAGTTTCATCTTCTTTTTCTTTTAATCGAATAAATGGTTTGAGTTCCCATCGAATTAAATCAGGGCTCAAGTGATTCGAGTTTTGATCGATTACGCAGTGTTAGATTTTTCTATTTTGTAGTGTTATTGTGGAACTTCCAATTTTTGCTGGTGAAGAGAGATGAAGTTGAAGCGATGGTAAGAGAGTTGATTAATGCGAGAAGGGTAAGAAATGAAGGAGAAAGTTGTGTATTGGAAGAAGAAGTCACATGAAACTTCTGAGATTGGAGGGTCATCATTCTTGAATTTTGCAGTAACGACTTTGTAATTGTTATGAATAAGAATTGATTCTAGGTAGGTATTATTGAGCTTTATCTATTTATATTTTAATTTTATTTTATTCAGGTTTTAATGTGTGAATCCACGATGATGTTGTGAATTCATCTAATAAATCCACAATGCTCACGCTTCACGTGGTACTTTGGCTGGGGTGGCGTCCCTGGCGGTGTGATAGGTGCCGAGCCTGATGCGAGCCCTTTTGTGCGGGTCTCTGATTTCGGTGGTGTACCGCCCCCACTGCCACTTGCACACGCCGCGGTACCTGTTTTCTTCCGATTCGACGGCGGCAGAGGGTGGTTGTTCTGGGACATTTGCGGCTCCTCCTCTTCCACGGGGCATCGTTTATATGATTGAGATCTTTTGGGAATTAACTTGGTCTGTGATTCCTCTTTGAGCTGGAGAAGAGAAGATTATCGGCGTGTATTTGATACGGGTACGTCTTATTTTTGCAATTTTTTTCTGTTTTTCCTTCTTTTCCATTTCTGTTTCATTTGACCACTTATTTGATGGTTTTGAATCGCGAACGGTTTTTGAAGGTATATTAAGAGCGAGGAACGGGATTCGGCTAAAGATGGGATTGGTGCTTGGACACATTCAGGTGTACTTTTTTCTTACTTGATTTATTTACGACGTGATTGAAGGCCAATTTGGACCGGTCGTGCAAAGCCTTTGATGTGATTTTGCAAAATTTTTTGGAGCTGATGTTATTATTTTAGAGCTGATGTTAAAGTTAACTCATTTTTAGAGTTGTGTGAGAATTCCGTTTTGTGGTCATAGAAGAATGGCAGATTCAGCTTTGAAGAGAAATCTCACGGTCATCACTCGATTCTTTGACTCAAGAGAAGTAAGACACGCCCCACAAGAAGCATTCTTTGGTCGCGGAAACGGAAGCTCAGGGATCTCTCAACCACCGAAAAAGGAAAAGATTCCTCCTATTGGGTTTATTAAGGATTATCGGCGTGTATTTGATTTGGATACATTTTATTTTTGTATTTTTTTCTGTTTTTCCTTCCTTTCTATTTCTGTTTCATTTGACCATTTCTTTGATGGTTTTGAATCGTGAACAGTTTTTGAAGGTATATTAAGAGCGAGGAATGGGATTCGGCTAAACATGGGATTGGTGCTTGGACACATTAAGGTATACTTTTGTCTTACTTGATTTATTTACAACTTGATTGAAGGCCAATTTGGACCGGTCGTGCAAAGCCTCTGATGTGATTTCGCAAAATTGTTTTAGGGTTGATGTTAAAGTTAACTCATTTTTAGATTTGTGTAAGAATTCCTTTTTGGTGGTCATAGAAGGATGGTGGATTCAGCTTCTGTTGAAGAACGGTCGTCGCTCGATTCTTTGGCTCAAGAGTAGCGAAACACGCCCCACAAGCATTTTTTGGCTGCAGAAACGAGCTCGAAGCTCAGGGATCTGCTCAACCACCAAAGAAGGAAAAGTTTCCTCCTATTTGGTTTATTAAGGATTATCGGCGTGTATCTAATTTGGGTACGTCTTATTTTTGTATTTTTTTCCTGTTTTTCCTTCCTTTCTATTTCTGTTTCATTTGACCATATCTTTGATGGTTTTGAATCATGAATAGTTTTTGAATGTATATTAAGAGCGAGGAACGGGATTCGGCTAACGATGGGATTGGTGCTTGGACATTCAGGTATACTTTTTTCTTACTTGATTTATTTATGACTTAATTGAAGGCCAATTTGGCATGGTCGTGCAAAGCCTCTGATGTGATTTCGCAAAATTTTTTAGGGCTGATGTTAGAGTTAACTCTTGTGTAAGAATTCATTTTTGGTGGTCATAGAAAGATGGCGGATTCAGCTTTTATTGAAGAGAAATCTCACGGTCATCGCTCGATTCTTTGGCTCAAGAGCAGCAAGACACGCCCCACAAGAAGCATTCTTTGGCTGCAGAAATGAGCTCGAAGCTCAGGACTCTGCTCAACCACCCAAGAAGGAAAAGATTTCTCCTATTGGGTTTATTAAGGATTGTCAGCGTGTATTTGATTTGGGTACGTCTTATTTTTGTATATTTTTTTCTGATTTTCCTTCCTTTCTATTCTGTTTCATTTGACCATTTCTTTGATGGTTTTGAATCGTGAATAATTTTTGAAGGTATATTAAGAGCGAGGAACGGGGTTCGGCTAAGGATGAGATTGGTGCTCGGACGCATTCAGGTGTATTTTTTCTTACTTGATTTATTTACGACTTGATTGACGGCCAATTTGGACCGGCCGTGCAAAGCCTCGGGTTTATTAAAGATTATCGGCGTGTATTTGATTTGGGTACTGTCTTATTTTTGCATTTTTTTTTGTATTTCCTTACTTTCTATTTCTGTTTCATTTGACCATTTCTTTGACAGTTTTGAATCGTGAGCAGTTTTTTAAGGTATATTAAGAGCGAGGAACGGGATTCGGCTAAGGATGGGATTGGTGCTCGGACACATTCAGGTGTATTTTTTTCTTACTTGATTTATTTACGACTTGATTGAAGGCCAATTAGGACCGGTCGTGCAAAGCCTCGGGTTTATTAAGGATTATCGGCGTGTATTTGATTTGATGTCTTTTTTTTTTTTGCATTTTTTTCCTGTTTTGCCTTCCTCTGTTTCTCTTTCATTTGACCATTTCATTTGAGCATTTATTTATGACTTGATTGAAGGCCAATTCGGACCGGTCGTGCAAAACCTCTGCTGTGATTTCGCAAATCTTTTTTAGAGCTGATGTTAAAGTTAACTCATTTTTAGAGTTGTGTAACAATTCCTTTTTGGTGGTCTTGGAAGGATGGCGTATTCATCTTCTGTTGAAGAGAAATCTCGCGGTCATCGCTCGATTTTTTGGCTCAAGAGCAGCAAGACACGCCCCACAAGAAGCATTCTTTGGCCGCAGAAACGAGCTCGAAGCTCAGGCTCTGATCAACCACCCAAGAAGGAAAAGATTCCTCCTATTGGGTATATTAAGGATTATCGGCGTGTATCTGATTTGGGTACGTCATATTTTTGCGTTTTTTCTGTTTTTCCGTAATTTCTATTTCTGTTTCATTTGACCATTTCTTTGATGGTTTTGCAGTTTTTGAATATATATTAAGAGCGAGGAAGGGATTCGGCTAAGGATGGGATTGGTGCTCGGACACGTTCAGGTGTATTTTTTTCTTGATTTATTTACGACTTGATTGAAGGCCAATTTGGACCGGTCGTGCAAAGCCTCGGGTTTTAAGGATTATCGACGTGTATTTGATTTGGGTACGTATTATTTATGCATATATTTTTTCTGTTTATCCTTCCTTTCTATTTTTGTTTCATTTGATAATTTCTTTGATGGTTTAGAACAGTGAACAATTTTTGAAGGTATATTAAGAGCGAGGAACCAGATTCGGCTAAAGATGGGATTGGTTCTTGGACACATTCAGGTATACTTTGTTCTTACTTGATTTATTTACGACTTGATTGAAGGCCAATTTGGACCGGACGTGCAAAGCCTCTGATGTGATTTCTCAAAATTTTTTAGGGCTGATGTTAAAGTTAACTCATTTTTAGAGTTGTGTAAGAATTCCTGTTTGGTGTCCATCGAAGGATGGCGGATTCAGCTTCTATTTAAGGAAATCTCACGGTCATCGCTCGTTTCTTTGGCTGAAGAGCAGTAAGACATGCCCCACAAGAAGCATTCTTTGGCCGCAGAAACGAGCTCGAAGCTCAGGGATCTGCTCAACCACCCAAGAAGGAAAAGATTCCTCCTATTGGGTTTACTAAGGATTATCGGCATGTATTTGATTTGGGTACGTCTTATTTTTGCATTTTTTTGCATGTTTTTCTTTCCTTTCTATTTCTGTTTCATTTGATCATTTCTTTGATGGTTTTGGATCGTGAATAGTTTTTGAATGTATATTTAGAGCGAGGAATGGGATTCGGCTAAGGATGGGACTGGTGCTCGGACACATTTAGGTGTATTTTTTTCTTGATTTACTTACGACTTGATTGAAGGCAATTTGGACCGGTCGTGCAAAGCCTCTGGTGTGATTTCACAAAATTTTTTAGAGTTAACTCATTTTTAGAGTTGTATAAGAATTCCTTTTAATGGTCATGAAAGGTGTGATGGGAGCTGTTGTTTCGACTGTTTAGTACAACCTCGAGCTGAGGCATCCCACTTTGGACTTGCCCATCATTGACTATGACTTGGCTGTTTTGATCCTGCCACTGCTCATGCTTGGTATTAGTATCCGAGTCACTTTCAATGTTGCTGATTGGATGGTTACGATTCTCCTCATCACATTAGCTACATTGCATTTTTTCATGATTTTATTACTTTCTTTCGTTGATGCAGAGTTTCTGATCTTTTACGGTTTTGTAGTTACATCAACTAAGGGCTTCTAAAGGAGTTGAGACTTGGAAGAAAGAGACCATGACTGTTTTAATTGGTTACTGATGGCGATAGGGTTGATATGTTTCTGCATTGTAGAAGTCTTCCCTCTTACAAGGAGAGGAGCGCATTGATGGATGTGATAGCTCAAAATCAGGTGTATTTTGATTGTTCATTCAGCCCATCTTATATATAGTCTGCTCTGTCTCTCTTATGTATGATTTTTAGCGTAATAGATGTTTCTGAATTCGAAGCTGCATTTTGCAAATTTTTTTATCTTGCCCAATCAGTTGTGTGGAATGAAACATATGTTGACCTATACCACTTTCACGTTGTAGTGGTCTCGGGGGAAACATGTGTGGCAAAACTACTCGGCTGCCTCAATACATTTTGGAGTCGGAGATTGAAACTGTTACCCTACATTTCTTAACGGCGAGAGTCCAAGAAAGCGATATAAGAGAAGTGGACTGCTTTTAGGCCATTTTTTACAGTTCTATGGGGCTTTTTATTGGCCTCTATTTTTGTTTCTGCCGAGAGAAGATTAAAGAGATCTTCCAAGGTTTCGAACGATGATTCAGAATCATCTACACTTTTGTCGTCTTTTGTGAATTTCGTCTGGCAAGCTAATAAATCAGGTTACCGGCATGTTTGGCCGGTGAGGTTTCCTTCCATTGGCTTAATCTGAAATCATACCTATTTTATCTTATTTCATTTTTGTCCTTTATAATCTTTAAGTTGTTTGTTTATCATGTTTGCATGCTGTATTTATCTTAATAATATATGATGTTAGGTTCTTACTTATTTCTTGGTTTGGTTTGGGGTTGGTGGTATGTGACTCGCGGTAATTTAATTGGTTACTGATTGTGATAGGGTTGAGATAGATGGTGATAATCACTCATGTCCCAACAATGATCCTATGATGAACTAATTATAAACTTTCTGATTAACTGTCCAAATTAAACTGGATCTTGAATTCAACTGGAAAATTGTTATTGGTAGCATAATTTGATTCTTAGGAGCTACTTTTGGGAGCGTAAGTGGTGTTGTTGGTGGTGGCATTTTTGTGCCTATGCTCATGCTGATCATAGGCTTCCCCCGAAATCTGTCACCGCCATCTCCAAATGTTGAGACTTGGATTAACTCTTTTTGTATTTTCTCCAGCAAACTGTTAGAATTCTTAAAAGCAGTTGTGTAAGAATTCCTTTTTGCTGGTCTTGGAAGGTATGATGGGAGCTGCTGTTTTGACTGTTTATTACAACCTCGAGCCGAGGCATCCCACTTTAGACATGCCCATCATTGACTATGACTTGGCTGTTTTGATCCAGCCAATGCTCATGATCGGCATTAGTATCTGAGTCACTTTCAATGTGATATTTGCTGACTGGATGGTTAAGGTTCTCCTCATCGTTCTTTTTATTGGTTGGTCATAAGCTACATTGCATTTTTTCCATGGTTTTGTTACTTTATTTCGCTGATGTCGAGTTTCTGATCTTTTACGGTCTTGCAGTTACATCGACTAAGGCCTTCCTTAAAGGAGTTGGACTTGGAAGAAAGAGACCATAGTTGTTATAATTGGTTATTGACGGTGATAGGATTGTTAGAGATGGTGATAATCACTCATGTCCCAACAATGATCATATGATGCCATCTAAGACGCTACCAACTAATGAGAAACGATTTGATTCAAAGATCTCTCGAACGTACAATAACATATTAATAAATGACTAACTAGCTTTCTCTCTTCTGTATGATTTTTGGCTTAATAGATGTTTCTGAGTTGTAGAAGTCTTCCTTCTTACAAGAAGAGGTGCACATTGATGGATGCCATAGCTCAAAATCAGGTGTATTTATTTCATAATGCAGAAGTCCATTATTTGTTGCTCTTTCCTAGCAGTTTAATTGGCAGATACACTATGTTCTCAGAATTATGTGCAAGCTGATTCATCCATAACCAAATTATTAAGTTTTTTTTTCGGTGTAGGAGTTCTTATCCTGAACTATGTTGTTGTGTGCCTAATTAAAGAACAATGTATACGGAAAGCCGTTTTTAATATGAAGTAGAATTTGGAATGTTCTAACTTGCATTGATAATACCAATGTCCAGTTATATCAAGTAAGGATCTGATAAGTGAATTATGAGAGTAATAATACCTGTTGTTAGTCATTGCGTTGCTTTTGATGAACTGATTCATATGCTTATAGGGGGCCTTCATAAATCAAGTCAAGCTTGGATGAACTGAATATAAAAATCGAGAAAGACAGGTTAAGGTCCATCCTTAGATCAACATTATAATTGAATTATCTGTTTTGCAACATGATACTCTGTCACTTATATTCCTTATGATTCGCAGGCAAAGCTTTGCTAAAGAACTCTTAAAAGAGCTCAAATGAGGTCTCTCCGTTAAATAATTACAGTATCTTTATGTTTGAGTTTGAATGGAATTACATTTATCTGTGCAGTGTGAGAATTTGTTGAAGAGCTACAATAAAAAAATCCAAGAGATTCATGAAAAGTTCTCCAAGGATATATCTGCCCATATCAGGCTCTTAAAGGTACTATAGGGAAAGGCTAATGTTATAACTTTGTTTCAATACTTCTTTGCTACTGTTTGTTTGCTAAGAACTTTAATAAGTCTAACAGATAATAAATACGTTTATCAATTTTGTTGAGCAATTTTAACGATGCCTATGGTGGGCTTAATCTTTGACATTCACTCGCTAATATGGAATCTGGCCCGTGATCATATTGCTTGCTATGTTCACCACCTTTAACCCCATGTAGCACCTCTATATTTTATGAGATCTTAATTTTTCCATTTGTTCTATTTGGGAAAGTAATGGGAATCTAATATGTTGTGATCTGTGTCTCAGCATATGCTTTGGCATATGCAAGTAATAGCGTTTCACCAATTGTACTTATCAAAATGCTAATTTTGTTAGGTATTGGAGGGACAAGTGTTTTCAAGTGCTTGGCGCTGTTGTCTGATTTGATTTGGTGGAGCACACATGGATCACACATACCGTTGTGCATTATTTGTATCTGATTTATTGCACTCCTATAAGCCGGATCAGCTGTCCTCAAATACTATCATCATGTGTTGTGTGTTCATATATAAGTTCGATATAAACGGCCTCAAACAGTTATACTAGACGTTTATAAATTAATAATTTATATTGGAAATTTATTTATAGTTTGTTATATTTTTGCATGATCGTTATTGAAATAGTAGTGTAATATGACAACCAGGATGTCGTATAAAATCATTTAAGAATGACGCAGTAGTGCATTATGACATAACAAATCAGTCGGGCATTGACCGATATTTTTGCACGACCGATGTTTTTGCATGACCGTTAATGAATCATTTAAGAATGATGCAGTAGTGCATTATGAAAGTTGCAGCATTTGTGCATTGATATGCAACATCTTAAGGTCTTAAGTGAACAGAATAAAGAAGTAGTGCATTATTTTGTGACCTGCTCTCTATAACTATTACGCATTCGCCTTGAAGTACTGCACGCCATGGGGGCCAAGAAGATCAAAAGTTTGTCCGAGAACGTAGTGCATATTCATTTTCGCTTTGAAGTAGTGCACATTTTGGTGGGTGCAAATAGTATATATGTGAGTATTTGTTCACAGTCACTCACCTTTTGGCAGATGCAAGTAATATGTATTTGTTAGCTTCATATATGTTTATTTCTACGTTTATAAATGTGCTTTGCGTTGGACTATCGAGTTGAACACATGTTTCAGTTGATGTTACTTTAACTGAATGGTTGATCTTTTCTATATAGCTATTACGCAATCGCCTTGAAGTAGTGCAAGTAATGAGGGCGACGAATATCAAGTGATGCTACTTCATCTTTGCTTTCAAGATCTAACGTTTGCTCCAGCTTTCGTTCATACTCATTTTCAAGTTTTCAGCTTTGTTTAGTGTCAGTCAACTTTTCACGTATAGTTGCTCAACTTTTTGCGGGTACAAAGAGTATGTATCGGAACAATTATTTTGATTTATTTGTTTGGTTCATATACATTTACTTGGTCTATATAACTATTATGCATTCGCCTTGAAGTAGTGTACGTCATGCGGGCGAAGAAAATCAAATGTTTGGTCCAGATGTAGTGCATAGTCATTTTAGCTTTGAAGTAGTCCACATTTTGCCTAGTGCAAGTAGTATGTGTTTGAACATTTATTGTGTATTGTCTCTCAACTTTTGGCGGGTGCAGGTAGTATGTATTTGTTAGCTTTATAGGTGTTTACCTATTCTACATTTATGAATGTGCTTCGCATTGGCGTATCGAGTTGAACGCATGATTCAGTTGATGTTACTTTAACTGAATGAGTTGATATTTTTTATATAACTATTACGCGCTCTCCTTAAAGTAGTGCATTTGATGAGGGCGACGAAGATCAAAAGTTTGGTCCAACTTTCGGTAATAATAATTTTCGCGTTAAACTTCAGGTTTCAATTTTGTTTAGAGTCGGCCAGATTTTTGCGTACAGTCGCTCAACTTTTGCGGGTGCAAAATATATGTCTTGGAACATTTATTCTGATTTATTTGTTCGGTTTATATGCATTTATATGTTCTATATAACTCTTAAACATTCGCCTTGAAGCAGGGCACGTCATGAGGGCGAAGAAGATCACACGATTGTTCTAGATTTCGTGCGTTATCATTTTTCTTTTGTCTATATCTTCAGGTTTCTATTTTCTTGCACGTCGCTAAGCTTTTTGTGGGTGCAACAAGTATGTATTGGAACACTTATTCTAGCTTTCGTGCATAATCATTTTCGCTTTGTCTAAACTCTTCTGATTTTGGTTTTTGTT
Source organism: Craterostigma plantagineum (assembly GCA_027422505.1). Classification (NCBI taxonomy): domain Eukaryota; kingdom Viridiplantae; phylum Streptophyta; class Magnoliopsida; order Lamiales; family Linderniaceae; genus Craterostigma; species Craterostigma plantagineum. The sequence goes on from JAPQWV010000118.1 coordinate 876,534, forward strand.
AAGTCTCTCAGCTTTTTGCATACAGTCGCTCAGCTTCTTATGGGTGCAAAGAGTTTTATTCTGATTTAGTGGTTTGGTTTATGTGTTATATGTTCTACATAACTATTACGCATTCGCCTTGCAGTAGTGCACGAGATGTGGACGAAGATCAAATGGTTAGTCCCAAACGTTGCGCATAATCATTTTTGCTTTGAAGTAGTGAACATTTTGGCGGGTGCAATGCAAGTAGTATGAATTTGAACATTTATTTGTTAACAGTCGCTCAACTTTTGCCGGATGCAATGCAAGTAGTATGAATTTGAACATTTATTTGTAAATAGTTGCACATATTTTTAATGCATGTTTCAGTTGATGTTACTTTAACTGAATGAGTTAATCTTTCTATATGGGGATGGGATTCTTGCTTATGGATTTCGATCTCATACCTCCTTTTTGTCGTTTGTTGTTCGACCCATGATCGAATTCTTACGAATCGATGTTGTACAGAGATTGGAAAACCATGGTTGACGAATGGGTTACTTCTACGAAAGCAATTACACGTTAGCACGTTGGTACTTACGAAGATACCATAAATAGTTCCACTCAGCATCTTATCAAATATGTAGCACATTAATCACGAACTTTCCATTCAAATTAATACCAAAGTTGCATAGTTAAAGAATTCGGTTGACTCAAACCTTTAAGATGCAATTCTCAGTGATACGGGCATATGATTTCTTCCTAATGGATGAGTTCTCGCTGAGGCTTTTGTAGTATATCGACCCCTCCTACGACGACTTCAAGCAATGCCCTATCCTAAAACTGCTCCACTGTCCGGAACAATTACAACATGGGACTGGCGAATCTGAATCGTTTGCTCAGATTGCCCGTTGATTTGGGGATGGTAAGCAGTACTAAATGAGAGCTTAGTTGCCATCGCTTTCTGTAGGCTCTGCCAAAAGTTCGATAGAAATCTCGAATCTCGATCCGAGACGATAGAGGTTGGAATTCCATGGAGTCGAATAATTTCCTGAATATATAATTCAGCGTAGCGTTCCATGGAAAACATAGAACTGATTGAAAGGAAATGCGCTGATTTAGTTAGGCGATCGACAATCACCCAGATAGCATCGTGGCCTTTCGTCGTCTTGGGTAAACCCACGACGAAATCCATCGTGATATGATCCCATTTCCATTCTGGAATGGGTAGGGGCTGTAGGATTCCACCAGGTCGTTGGTGTTCTGCTTTAATCAATTGGCAGGTCATACATCGGTTCGCGAATGATGCGATGTCTTTCTTCATTCATGGCCACCAGTACGTTACTCGCAAGTCTTGATACATCTTCGTGGCTCCTGGGTGTACCGAATATGTGGTCGCGTGTGCTTCCTTCATTATCGTTTATCGTAGCTCCTCATTTCCAGGTACATAAAGACGATTCCTGTATAATAAAGGTCCATCCTCTCGTATTTTAAAATCCTCGGGTAACGCATCTTTCATTTTTAGATAGAGTTCATCTTCCGCTTGCGTCTTCCGGATACATTCTAGCAGCATGGGTTGAAGGGTTAACGCTGCTATTTTGCTTCAACTTCGCCTAAATTGACTATCTCTATTCCCAGTTGATGTAACTCTGCATTCACCGCTTTTTGACTTAGCGCATCTGCGACTACGTTTGCTTTGCCCGGATGATAGCTGATAACGCAATCGTAGTCCTTTACTAGTTCTAACCATCGTCGCTGGCGCATATTCAATTCCTTCTGAGTGAAGAAATACTTCAAGCTCTTATGGTCTGTGAAGATTTCGCATTTCTCTCCATAGAGGTAATGTCTCCAGATCTTCAAAGCGAAGACCACTGCTGCCAGTTCCAAGTCATGGGTCGGATAGTTCTTCTCGTATTCCTTTAACTGTCGTGAAGCATAGGCAATCACCTTTCCGTTCTGCATCAGCACGCAACCCAAGCCACTCTTTGAAGCATCGCTATATACTGCAAATCCTCCGGTTCCCGATGGTATGGTCAATATCGGGGCAGAGGTAAGATGTTTCTTCAATTCTTGGAAGCTCAGTTCGCATGCTTCGGTCCACTTGAACGGGACGTTCTTCCTCGTTAGAATGGTCAATGTAGACGCAATACTAGAGAAGTCCGCCATAAACTTACGGTAGTATCCCGTAAGTCCAAGGAAACTCCGGAACTCGGTAGGAGTAGTAGGTCGTGGCCAGTTATTCACAGCTTCGATCTTACTCGGGTCCACAGAGATTCCATTCCCAGAAATCACGTGTCCCAAGAAGGCTACTTGCTCAAGCCAAAATTCACATTTCTTGAATATGGCGTAGAGCTGTTTCTCTCGCAGGATTCCTAAGACGGTTCGTAGATGGCTTTCGTGTTCGTCTCTTGTCTTAGAATAGATCAGAATATCGTCGATAAAGACGATAACGAACCGATCGAGGTAGTCTTTAAAGACTCGGTTCATCAGGTCCATAAAAGCAGCTGGGGCATTTGTCAGTCCAAAAGGCATGACCAAAAACTCATAATGGCCGTACCTCGTGCTGAATGCAGTTTTAGGAACATCTACCTCCCTGATCTTTAACTGATGGTATCCCGAACGGAGGTCAATTTTCGAGAATACCGTCGCTCCTTGTAATTGGTCAAACAGATCATCGATCCTTGGCAGGGCATATTTATTCTTTATCGTGATCTTATTCAATTCTCGGTAGTCGATGCACAGTCGCATCGACCCATCCTTCTTTCGCACAAAAAGAACGGGTGCGCCCCACGGCAAAAAACTCGGCTGAATAAATCCCTTAGATAGTAGGTCTTAACTGTTCCTTCAATTCCTTTAACTCATTTGGTGCTAAACGGTAAGGGGCTTTAGAGATTGGGGCTGACCCTGGCATCAGATCTATCTTGAACTGTATTTCTCGATCAGGGGTACCCCGGGAGATCGTCGGGAAATACATCAGTGTATTAGTTGACTACAGGTACCTTTTAGTTCCGACTGAGGTAAGTCCTCTGCCTTCACCGCATACAAGAGATAAGACTCACAACCTGACCTCAAAAGTCGTTGAGCCTTCAGAGCTGATATTCATGGAATACTATTCTTATTCGCTTTACCCGAAAAAGTGAATGCTTCTTCTTCAGGCAGCTGGAATTTAACGACCTTCTTGTTGCAATCTATGATGACTCCATATCATGAAAGCCAATCCATTCCAAAGATGACATCATAGTCGTTCATCGGGATTACAATCAGGTCGGCACTCAAGTTCCTACCCTCAATATTTACGACGCATCCTCGCAGTACTTGGTTGGTATGCATCGGATCCCCATGAGGTAGAGTAACTACATAGTTGCATTCAGAGGAGGTAGGGGATATTCCTACATTCGCCACGTACTTAGCCGACACAAATGAATGTGTGGCTCCAGAATCAATTAGCACAGAAGTGGGCACGTTATAGATAGTTAACGTACCCGTCACAACAGAAGGGTTCACCTCGGCCTCCTCATTGGTAAGTGTGAAAACCCGTGCAGGAACCGATGGAGGTCGAACTGGTGTTCGGGTCGGGTTCTGGGGCATGTTCGTGTTACAATTCCTTGCATAGTGCCCCATTCTTCCGCATCTGAAACACTGTGGGTTTGGGTTGGGTCTGGGTTGATAACAGACGCCGAAGTGGTAACGGCCACACTGTCTGCATTGGGGTGCTGGGTTTGGAGGTCTGTTCTGAATATTTACGGGTCCCTGGTTCAGCGTCGGGCGCCAATTCTGTTGGCCCTGGCGATTTCCTTGGTTACCTTGGCCTTTGTTGAACAATTGGCGTTTACGATCACTTCCAGGTCCTTGCTGACTCTCCCTCCTCTTCTTCGCCTCCTGAGCTTCAGAAATCTGAGCCTCAGCCTGCTCAGCTATCATGGCCCTTTCTGCTACTTGGGTAAATTCCATCTGTCGGGCCCCCGAGATACTTAAGTCGCGATAAAGCTCAGGTTTGAGGCCCGTAATGAACCTCGTCACCTTGAGTAGATTTGTTGCCACCATGTGAGGAGCGAAACGGGACAGCTCCTCGAATCGGCGGATATATTGAGTTACAGGCATTCCTCCTTGCCTGAGATTCATAAATTCTAGCATCCGTCGTTCCTGTTCATGGGCAGTAAAATATTTGCCGTGGAACAATTCTCTAAATCGTTCCCACGGTATATTCAACGGATCTTCTAGGACTTTAACGGTATCCCACCAGAATCGAGCGTTTCATTTGAGCATGGAAACGGCGCACATGACCTTTTCATTCTCAGGCACACGACTATATATGAACATATCTTCTATGGTGCGCAGCCAATCTTCAGCCACTACTGGGTCCGTAGCATCAGCAAAGGTTGGGGGATCCATTTTTCGAAAGCGCTCCCCGATAATTTCTACACGTGCAGGCTGCGGGGAGGGACGATGTTCAGACGAGCTATGGTGATGAAGTAGCTCGTCGATTTGATCTGATTGGTGATTGATATGATCAGACTGACGTTGAAGCAATTCAGTCAGTCGTAAGATGGTCGAGTCCCTTTCATTTGGAGGGGACTCTGGTTCAGCCCTACGGCTGGATTCACACACGTGCTCGCTCCGCGTTCTTGGCATTTTTCAACTATCGTCTACAATTATTCACATAAGGCACATATCAAATAACACATAATCACATAATGAAGTTTACTCACAGGCCAGGCTGGTTCTCCGGGCTTTTGAGCGGCAGTACATGGACAGTCTTCAGAATCTAGAGCCTAAGCTCTGATACCACCTGTAGCGACCCTCGTTTTCTAATTACGGTTAGTGGTGGATTTCCGCAACGTAAGCCGCGGAAGGCCCGTCAATTAAAAACTTTTTCCTAAAAGAATAAAATACAATAAAATATTATTTTACATAGTAGTATCTGTACAACGGGCGTAGCCCCAAAAATGTCAAAAGAACAAAAACCCTATTATCGCTCCACAGGTCTTCATCCATGTAACGCCCCGCCCTCAAAAGTCCGTGGAGCACCGCCACCAGCCACCTCAGTCTTCGACGCGCGTCGGCGTCAGACTCGGTACCTACAACACGTAAACACTGAGCGATTTGCCCAGTAGGTGATAGAAATGCATGTATGCACGTGAAAGCTCATTCCCGATCCCAATATCTCACATGCAATGTTCACTCTTTCTTTTCCCACAATCCTATCTCATATTACACAACACAGGGCCCTAGGTCAGACTCGACACCTCGCGCACCCATAATAATATATACGGAAGCTTTTAGGCCGCTCTTCCGTAAGCGGTAGCCTACGCCGACAGCGTTTTAACGATCACGCAACTGCCCTGTCGGGTCGCTCCCTCCGCTAAAAATAAAATCATGACGGTTTTGCACCTCGGACGTTCACGCCCGAGTAGACAGATCGATCACGCCTGTCTGCCGTCAGGTGTCATATGAGTACCAACCTCGACTCCTCAACGAGTCAACAATCACAATCATCTCAGTCTACCCAGCTCGTCAATATCTCAAATCGTTACTGTCTCAATACGGTGTAAATATCTCACTCGTGTGATATGATATGCATATGCCATGCATATAAACGTGATAACTTAAAAACATATTTTCACGTGAGACGTACGTAAAACACGTAAAACACGTAATTCATTTAATCACATAGAAGCACGTAAATATCACATAGGTGTTTACTCATTGTAGATGAATAATTCACCTACCTGCCCTCCTGATAAAATCGGTAGACAATCCTGGTGAATTCCCTACAGTTCGAATCTCTGAGCACAAAATATTATTATGTCAGTATATTTACTAAGTCACCTAACTTTGGAATTTCCAAACTCTAAATCTCGAAACCCTAAAATTATCAAAACCCTAAAAATGACGAAAACCCTAAATTTAATGAACTCCTAAAATTAAATACACCCTAAAATATCAAAAACATTAGAAATAGCAAAACCCTAAAATATCAAAAATTTATTAAGTGTAGAAAACTTTTAATATGCTGGAATTATTTTAAGTGTCGAAACCTTAATGTTGAAAACTTAGTCAATTGTGAAGACAAAAATCTACAGTCGGTTCGTGGATTATGATTAGGTCAAATTCGTACTCAACTTGGGATGTGTTCGGTACCACGGGGCTGGCTAGGTGAATACCGAACTCCTAGATACCTCTTTAGCCGGTTGAGACGAACCAAAAGAGTCGGGCTTTAAAAGGGCAACCGATACAACGTCGTCATCATAGAGAGAGACAAGGCTAGGTCCTAGATTGTGACATTAGGGTTTGGGGCTTGGCCAAAGCCTTGATCGGCCGAAAATACTAAGTTTGACTAGTGAGGGGTAAAATGGTCTTTTCAGCTCACGATATATTTTTGAAATAAAATATTTGATATTGAATATTTAGTATATGATTTAAATTAGATTTAGATCTTTATTATTTTCTTAGAGAAATAATATTGTTTAATTTGGAATTAAATAATGTATATCGGATATATATATATATATAAGTTTCGAATTTTATTAGAAAAATTTCGAAAATTATTAAATATATTTATATTGAATATTATATATTTAAAATATACTAAATATGGTATTTTAATTAATTAAGGTATTGGATATTTAATTAATTAAATATAAAGTTTGAATTTTGAATTCATTACTTGGTAAAACGAAGACTTGGTAAAAGGGGAGGTTTGAGGATTTTTCTCCACCCACCACCTATGGCTAATCCTAAGAGGTATAAAGAAGGATTTTCGAGATCCTAAAGTTGGTGGAAGCTAAATTTTCGAAATACAAGCAAAGAGAGTAAAACCTAAGAGTTTTCTCCTCTTACCACTTTCTCTCTCGCACTCTCTCTCTCTCTCTCTCGGGGGCAGCAAGTAGTTCGTTCTTGGCCTAGCCGCACATGCAAGAACAGCTGCGACGTTAGTAAGGTGCCGGCGTGACGATCTTGCACAAAGAAGATGTCCCGTTCGTGTGCTTTTGGCGTAGGAGAGGGGCACTACGCCTCGGGGATTCGAAGGATTCAAAGCTAGCCATCGTTAAGAGATTTTAACAAGGTATCATGGCTGATCTCTTATCTCTTTATGTCAATACGTTCTTGTGTTTGTAGCCGAGCGATCTTGGATAGGCGGAAACCCAGTAAGATTTTAAAATTCCGCCGTTCTAGGAACGTGGGTTCCAGGGACCCTCGGCGATTCCCAACAAAAAGACCCGAGGAAAATTGAGTACATGACTACGGTTTTCAAAATTCGTATAATGCATGTACATATTTCTTCGGCCCTTACTGTGAAGAGTAAGTATAAGATTTGTTTTATTATTTTATATTAAAAGTTATCCTTTTACATAGTATTTTTGTTTCGTTTATAGTGATCATTGGATATTGCTGGTCAATGACCCGTTGGCACCTAAGGTGGGGATCAGAAAAATTGGAATTCGTGATCAAGTGAATAAGTAAGTGCAATATAAAAAACAGTATGTATACTTTTATTTTATATGATATGCTTCTAATTATATACTTTTGAATTTCAATGCAATAAAGGTCTCGACAATGTTTGGAGCGTCTCAAGTTAAGAGGAAGTCTTCCTCTACTATTTGGAAAGCTTGCAAGGTTCGCATTTCTTTAGAGCGAGTTCTATTGAAATTATAACCATAATAGGTAAATATATAATACAATCTTCGTTAAACTTAGTGCCCACGCCAACCGGGTGATAGTCAACTATGTGGCAACTTCGTCATGCGCTATATGTACGACATTGGGAGAGATGTCGGCTACCAGCGGCAAAATCCGACAAAGGTATGATAAATTTAAAGCATCGATCATCAAATATGTTTATTTATAACTTTTAAGAATCATGTTAGTGTTTTAGGTATTGGAACACGCCGTCTACGTCAAAGCGGCACATGATGAAGTTCGAGAGTTGTGGGCGAAGCACTTCATTGAAGTATGTCTGCAAGAGAGCACATCGTTTTAGGTGACTTCGCAGATCATTTTGTAATTCACTTGACACTTTAGGTTGTTTGTAATTATGCAATTGAGATGGTTATGATTGATGGTTACATTGACTTGAACTTTCTCATGTGTGTCGTGTATCATTGGAACATTGTTTTTTCTTTGGATTGTTGGGTTGTTTGTACAGGTTTTTTCTTTGGATTGTCGGACTGCTTATACGGTCGCCCATGCTCGTTTTCTACTTTATATTTTTTTATCACTTTCAGCGACTGTTCTCGTGACGAAAAAGTCGCCCATACCTTGGTTATTGGCGACTGTTGTTTGCTAATAACAGCCGTCCATGCCTATTTTCTTTATTTTTTAATTTTTACTTTGGGCGAACGTTGTTAGCTGACAACGGTCGCCAATAGCCAGGGTATATGCATCGGATAACAAACGACACCGATGGCTCGACGTATGTGCGTTGGTGTTCTTGGCGTCGGCGACCAACGGTCTCCATTATCTATAATAACAGTCGCCAAAGGTGGACACTGTACTAGTGTGGTCGTTCGGTCCCTCTTGCCAGCCGGCTTAATGGGGCTCCTCGGGAAGTTTTGCCCGACATGTTATTGGGGCTCCTCGGGCACTCTTGCCAGTAGCTTTCTGGCTCATCCTCTTCCCTATTCATGGCTCATTCTCTTTAGTTCGTCATCTTCCCTCTTTCAGGTTCGTCCTCATTCATTCTTTCTGGTTCGTCCTCTTTCTGGTCCGTCCTCTTCCTTCTTCCTGTTCGTCCTCTTTCCTCTTTCTGGTCCGTCCTCTTACTTTTTCCTGGTTCGTCCTCTTCCCTCTTTCTGGTTCGTCCTCTTTTCTCTTGGTCCTCTTCCCTCTTTCTAGTCCGTCCTCTTTCCTCTTTCCATATCTTGAAGGAAACTTCTTATCACCCTCCGGGCATATTTTCCCGAGGCGGTGGCATACCTTCTGTCCCTCGGGTGTGTTCGAGGTGGCATACCTTCCCTCTAACAGTTTTCCGAGGGGTACATTTCTTCATGAGCTCCTTCTTCCCTCACAAAGCTTCCCGCCTCATTCCGATTGTTTTAACTGCTTCTGGGTATTCCGTCAGGACTCGGAAAAATTCGAGGGTAACAATAGTCCCCCTCTTAAATAGTCCCAAAGAGTATAGTGAATTTTGGACGTAAAATACTGGCGAAATGCTCAGAAGTGTTGTTCTCTGTTGTTGGTTGCTCGTAGATCTTGAGGCGTCGCTCGGGCCGTGGAGATAAATGTTGTAGCAGAATTCAAGTCATGGTCGCATGCTCTCGAGCCTCGGTTGAGGACATTGTGCCTCATTCGAGGGCTTACCCAAGGGCTCTTGTGCCTCGTCCGAGGGCTTTTCTGCCTCATTCGATGGCTTTGGTACCTTAGCTGAAGGGTTTATGCCTCATCTGAGGGATCTAAAGCCTCATATACGAAGGCTTTAGTGCCTCATATCCGAGGGATCTAGTGCCTCATATTCGAGGGCTTTAGTGCTTCATATCCGAGGGCTTTGTCTTCATTCCTGCTCTATCCGCGAGCATGCCTCATTCGAGGGCTTTGTCTTCATTCCTGCTCTGTCTGTGAGCATGCCTCATCCGAGGGCTTTACTGCCTCATCCGAGGGATTTGTTTTCACTCCTGCTCTGTTCACGAGCATGCCTCATTCGGGGACTTCTCTTACCTGCTCCGTTCGCGAGCACGCCTCATCCGAGGGCTTTTTCTTCATTCCTGCTTTGCCCGCGAGCATGCCTTGTCCGATACAATTTTTATTTCTTGAACAACTCAAGGAGAATAAAATACTTACCATTGAAATGAAATGTATACGTACAGAAGAAATTCAAAAATGAAAGATTAAAAAATGAATGAAAATAACTCCCCTAGGGAAAATATCTCCCAAGCACTGAGGGGTGCGTCTCCAGGGGGTCGCCCTTGTCAGGCTCTTGCATCTCGGTCTCTTCTCTGCTCTTCCATGTTCCATTCGTCTCATCTTTCTCTTTCTACAAGCTTCGTCCGGGACCTCAGGGTTTTCCACAATCAGTCGTTCCAACTTACCGTTCAAATGGTAGCAGTCCTCTGTAGTGTGCCCATACTCATGATGAAAATCACAACAGGTATCAGACAGGGTTCCTCGGTCTTTTACTCACTCCGAATGGCCTTCTAATGTAGTTGTAATCATCACTCCAAATCTCGGGTAGTTGCTGGAATGTTTCCATCCCGAGTGGTTCTTTTATGCTCTGGATAGTTTTCATCCCGATGGACTCTTTTATGCTCTGGAGAGTTTTCTTCCCGAATGGCTCTTTTATGCTCTGCAGAGTTTTCATCCCGAGGGTCTCTTTTGTGCTCATGGTCTCGACGGGGTGATTCCCAAGGCATTCTTTTCTCTTCTTCCCGTTGGCATTATGCCTCTTCCACTCGTGTATATTTCTCCACTCGTGCCACCAATTCCTCAATGGTGCTCGGGGATTTCTTCACTAAGGATCAAAATAAATCGCCCTCTTTCAGCCCATGATGAAATGCTCCTATAAGAAACTCTGGAGTGGCATTAGGGATTTCCATGGTGATTTTGTTGAAGCGCTTGAGGTATTCCCTTAGGTTCTCTCGATCCAGCTTGCCTCATCCTCAGTAATTTCACAGCGGAAGTGGGACGTCTGCGGCAACTGCAAAAATGCTTGAGGAAAGCCGTGGTGAGGTCTTGAAAACTTTCTATTTCCCCAGGAGGTAGCAAGGCGAACCATTATTGAGCTCCTTTCACCAACGTTGTTACAAATAGTCGGCACTTAATGCACCGTCCAGTTGGTACAGTGTCGCTTGTCCGTCGAAACTTGCTAGGTGATCCTCGGGATGTCCCGTTCCATCGTATTTACTCATCTCAAAGAGACGAAAATGAGGTGGTAAAGGGACCACCATAACTTCAGCCGAGAAGGGTCATCCTCGGGGAAGAGGGGATGGTTCCTGAGGGTTGGTTAGGCTTTTTAGAATTCTAAAACTGAATACCGAATCGGATTGTTTGTTCGGTATTCGGCACGTACGGAATTTTCGGTAATTCGGTCGGTTCGGTCGATTTACCGAACTGTGGCCACCCCTATTTGAAATATTCAAATAAAAACTTAATTTTTAAGGATAAGTAAAACAATCAGAAAATCAAGGAATAAGTTATAATAAAATTGACATATCAAATTTGGGAGCAGTTACTCGTGCTCTCTCTTATACAATAGACTATCTATCTATCTATCTATCTATCTATCTATCTATCTATCTATCTATCTATCTATCTATCCATCCATCCATCCATCCATCCATCCATCCATCCATCCATCAATCTATCTATCTATCTATCTATCTATCTATCTATCTATATATATATATATAGAGGAATTTTATGGTGCTCACCTTATGTGAGCACCTTATACCTGTAATGTTCGTGCCACATCAACATCCCACATGACATCTAAGATTATAACGTCTTAATTAACACCTATAGGATCCATTAATCGACATTTCGGACTGATATGGCATATTGTACGCGATATATTTCGTTAACACAAAATGTTATGTAAGGCGTCGATATGTCAAATTAGCGTCAATGTCGATTAATGGATCCTATAAGGTGTTAATTAAGACGTATAATCTTATATGTCGATGTATGTGGCACGAATCGCCATCAACAGGTGCCCACATAAGTGCTCACATAAGGTGAGCACCATAAAATTCCTCTATATATATATATATATATATATATATATAATACAAATATTCTTTTGACTCTCTAAATGAACACTATGGAAACGGCTTTACTATGATGTCATTTATAATGGGCTTTTGTCAAAATATATGGCTTAGAAAGCCCAATTAGGCTTGCCAAATAAAAATTCAAACACTAATTTTCTAACATTCTTATCTTAGGCTTGGCAATTGGTGACATTTATCTGGAAATTCACCCATAGAGAGTGATAATCGTGAGAATTTGTAAACACAAAAGTGATAGACCTCATAGCGTTCTTCTATAAACACCCAAAGTCGAGAATAAAATCATCTTGTTGAGGCCCCGTGGACGTAGGTTTTTTCATAACCGAACCACGTAAAATCACTGTGTAATTTCTGGTTTTCGTCTGTGTTCTTGATCTGAATTTGATACGATTCGATGGTTTGTCACTCAAGAAACACTTAATACATAAATCAACATCAAAGAACGAATCTTGGGCGGCTAAAATCCTAACAAGTTGTGCAGCGAGGCGTTGGATAATACGCTACGAAGATGCTTGCTACAAGGTTTGAAATGGAGCGATTTACAGGGCAGAATGATTTTGGGTTATGGAAAATAAAGATGAAGACGTTTGTCGTTCAACAAGGGCTTGAAGAGGCATTGAAACCAGAAAAAAGTGATGATGCCCGCCGATATGAATGAGGCAATAAAGAAGGCGATGAAAGAAAAGGGCTCAGCGCACTCATTCTGGGTCTCTCTGATCAGGTTTTGAGGAAGGTTGCGAAAGAGACTACCCCAGATGGGCTATGGAAAAGCTTGATGACTTATACATGACCAAGACGTTGCCGAAGTGTCTATATCTGAAACAAGCACTTTATGCTTTCAAGATGTTCGAGAAAAGGCGTAGAGGAGCAGCTCGATCAGTTTTCAAAACTGGTTTTGGATCTTGAGAACATAGGCGAGACCATGAAGGATGAAGATCAAGCGTTATTGTTACTTTGCGCTCTACCTAGAAGCCATGATCATTTCAAGGAAGCTTTCTTATACAGTAGAAAAGTGTTGAAGTTGGATGATGTTTTATCGGCTTTGAGTTCAAGACAGCTGAATACTCGAAATGAGCCAAGTTACATTCAAGATGGGGCATGGCTGAATGTGCAAGGTGTATATGGGAAGAGGGACTTCAAGGAAGGGACGGAGAATGAGAGATCGAAGCCAAGAAGTCCCCTACGATGCTATTACTGCCATTAAGAAGGACATATATGCAGAAAGTCTCCTAAATGACCCAATGACATGTCGAGTAGAGCCCGGGTAGATTCTGAGGCTGCCTTTGCCACTGATTATTTTGAATCTGCCGAAGTCTTGACCGTTTCTGAGAGCGATTCTTGCAAGGAGTGGATATTCAGGATGCACATTTCACATAAACAGTAAAGACTTCGGCGGATTATGTGAAATGTGCATCCTGAAATGTGCTTCAAGGTTTCAGAGAATTCAAGGATGGTTTCGTTCGATTGGGAATTGATAGATCTTGCAAGGTTCTTGGCTCAGGTTCAGTTCGTTTGGAGCTTCATTCGGGGCATGAGAGGGTGCTTAGGAACGTCGGGTATGTTCCCGAGATGAAAAGGAACTTGATCTCACTAGGCGCATTGGATATTCTTGGTTACACAACCAGGATTGTAGCAAGAATTATCAAAGTGTATATGAGATCAAGGTTGATTATGAGAGGGTTCAAAAGGCATGGGATCTTCTGTTGAGTGGCTGCACTGTTGAAGAAAATGTGCCTGAGACTTCTAGGCCATGTCAATGGATGATCAAGGATCAAGAAGCCTTAGAGATGATTCAACATGAGATGGAGAAAGTTACAACAAAACCTGCTGTCAATCTGGAAATTCAGAAATTACTGAATTGGTTCTTGACGAAGATGGTTCTAAGGCTGATAAAATTAAATGTCCTGAGTGTATGACTTGCATGGATAGATCGGAAAGGGTACCTACAAGGCTTGCGCTGACAGCTGCTGAAGCAAAGCAAGTATCTGAGCGATAACATGATAGCTCAAGGTGGAGAACATCCATGGTGAGTTCTGAAATTTCTGCTGAAGAACTCTCTGATTATTCGTTATGCAGGAATATGGAACATGGAAAACTGTAAAGAAGCCAAAGTTTCACAAGATCATCAGTTGTAAATGGTTTAAAGGGAAGAACCGTGAAGTTGAGAAAGCAACATGTACTACTGATGTTAAGAAAAGCATAGCTGAAGCAAATTCTGCTGAGATGACCGCCAAGCTGCTTCCAGGTAACGAGTTCAAACTTTCTCTAGAGTTGTTGGTTGTATAAACACTCAAGTGTGTTGTTTGGGTCAGAAGAAGATGTGGTATTGAAGATTTCTTGGTGAAGTAAGGAACTGAAGTCTGGTAGCAGAATTAGATGGTTACTTGGGTTCTTCTGTTCTGATCAGCAAAATGGTAAGAAGGCAGAAATTTTGCTTGCTGGCATGAGATAGATCGCTGGAATTCAAGAATGGAAGGGAACTGAGCTGAGAAAGGTAATTCATGTATTGATTCACTTAAGGTGGAGATTGTTGAGGATAAGTGACTCATGAATTAGTTTGAAGATTTCTGCTAAATTCTCATATTGAAGAAATCATGTAACTAAGTTCATAAAGCGCAACATACTATCTGTCATTTTCTAATGTGAAGAAGATGCTATTGCCAATGACGATTCTAAAAGTTGCATTTGGGATGGCAGTTATAAATGGCCAATGGCTATTTGAGAGCTGAAGTCTTCCTATAAGTGCCATGTTCTTATCAGTGGTGAGGTAGAGTACTTTGAGTGTGTGTAACGTCATAGAGAGTGATTATCGTGAGAAGTTGTAAACACAAAGTGATAGACCTCATAGCGTATTTCTGTAAACACCCAAAAGTCGAGAATAAAATCATCTTATTGAGGACACGTACATGTGGGTTTTTTCAGCATTGAACCTCGTAAAATCGCTGTGTATTTTTGGTTTTTTCGTCTATGTTCTTGATCTGAATTTGATACGATTCGATCGTTTATCACTCAGAGACATTTAATACATAAATCAACATCAAAGAACGAATCTTGGGCGGCTCAATTCTTAACAAAGGTAGAGTAATAAAATGTACTTTTGAAGCGAATGTTTGGTTACGATATTTTTTTCAAATATTGCATGGAATGGAAGTGAGGGTGCTTGGTTCATAAATTTTCGATTGCTGCATGAGTTTAGTAGACAAGAAAGTAGAGCTGTCAATTGGGCCCGCGGCGGGCCGCAGGCTTGGCAGGGTGGGGCTGGCTGGCCCACTATTATACATTATATTTAAAGGTATATATTTAATAATTAATCTATTCATAATACATAAAAATATCAATAAATATAAATATTAATATATAATAATATTATATTAATATTAATAATTATAATTATTAATAACATAATATTATATATTAAATACATTATTAATAAACATTAATTAACTAAAACTAAATAAATTAAATTAGAAGATAAAAATACAAAAAAAAAATTAAGAATATAACTAGGAGGGCAGGCCTGGCCCGCCTGGCTCGTGGCTCGCCTCGGGGCGGGCCGATCCCCCATTTTTTAGGCCAGCCAGATGACGGGCGTCGGGCCAACCCGGCGCAGACCGACCCACCATTTTGAGAGCTCTACCAGAAAGATTTATGTATATATAATATAATATTGTCGATGCGACTCTTAGAGATGGCGAAAGGCCAGAAATCTTTCAGAGCGGCCCATGATCTTTAAGCTGTGCCACTCGCCTATGGTGGAGAGTGCAGCCACGCTCTGATGTGATTCTTTTTTCTTACGAGGATATTCACTACTCCCCTCAACTCAAATCGATAACGACGACGATGAGATAAACACGAACTGATATTTACATATTTGGTCAAGAGCGTTTTTCTTTTCAAAAAACTAAACTTGATTTATGCACTTGACTACTTCATAGTAGTCTTTAAGGGGTATAAATGTAAGAAAAAACCCACATTTCTATTGATCTTATCTCTTAGCTGAAGTGCCAGCCCACGTTCTTAGAATAACCCTCTCTCTCTCTCTCTCTCTCTCTCTCGCTCTCGCTCTCGCTCTCGCCAAGAAACATAATCAAAGATTCGCCTTACGCGACGATCTCGACTCTCCACGTACACAACTTGTCGTGAGAATTATATAAATAATATCCCTATATATATATATATATATATATATATATATATATATTTAGACCGTCGTCGGCATTTGTAGGTTTTTCACAGACAGCTGTATCTGTGTGCATATATATATATATGTATAGGTGCAAGAAAAGTGTCCGAAGAAGATAAAAGAAACCATTATTTTCTTCTCTGTGAGCCGAGTTTTGTAGACGATTCTAATTAAAACCCTTTTAAGGAATCGATAGAGGAATATCAGAAAGTTGGACAAATAATCGTTACGATTGACAGCCACGATCAGCAGTGATTATTCATCAGAGAAAATGAAGAGATGTCACGAATATATGAAGGCTTTAGAAGAAGAACGACGAAAGGTTCAAGTTTTCCAGCGTGAACTTCCCCTCTGTCTCGATCTAATCACACAAGGTCCTTTTCTTTCTATATATATCGAAGATTTGTATTTTTCTTTCTTTCCTAATGTTTTCATTGGCATGAATCGTATTTTTTTTTTTGGCTTGAACTATTTGTAATAACCGTAGCGATCGAGTCATGCAAGCAACAGTTATCAGTAGGGACAACATCAACAGAAAGCTCGGAACAAATAACTTGTGGTGGTGAGCCAATTTTCGAAGAGCTGATATTACCCATCAAGAAACTATCTTCCTCTGAATCGGACCAAAACGATGAAGGTTGTTCTTCTGAGAAGAATATAGACGTGTGTAATAATGATCCCAGCAACAATTCAGATTGGCTTACACTTTGGAACCAAACCCCAGATCCAGCGGCGCCCATTGGAGAGGTAACTATTCAATTCGAAATAAATTACGATAGATTAATATTAGGGCTGTGATTATTATGGAAAGATTTGATCTTTTTTTCTTTTCTTGGCTTAGGGCTCACCTGAAAAGATGAATAGTCCCAAAGAGGTATCTATTCATCCTTTTAAGAAAGGGGAGATCAATTTAAATACTGAGAAATTATCAACTGTCGATGGTGAGAAAAATAGAAGTAAGAAGGAAGGAAAAGTATCATCATCAACCCTAAAAAAGGAAAGAAGATGTTGGTCGCCGGAGTTGCATCGAAGATTCTTACAAGCCCTGCAACAGCTCGGCGGTTCAAGTGGTATATGTAATACTAATAAATTCTTTGCAATGTTTTTCTGGATTAAAAAAAAAAAGAAACTACTGATTATTAATGTATTTATTATTTATTTACGCAGCCACGCCGAAGCAAATCAGGGAGTTGATGAAGGTCGATGGGCTCACTAACGATGAAGTTAAGAGCCATTTACAGGTTTGTATTACAAATCAAATATATTTGTTCCTTTTCTTTTAACCCATATCGAATTCTTTCTATGGTTATTTCATAATTTCCAATTTACAGAAATATCGTCTTCACACGAGAAGGCCAAGCTCTTCAGCTTCCACCACCACCCTACAACCACCGCCGCCACCACAGTTCGTGGTGGTCGGAGGAATATGGGTCCCACCGTCGGACATTAGTGTCCCAAATTGTAATGGAATTTACCCATCGACGACGCTGCCTGGAAATTTCAAAGAATTGTCGGAATCTCAGAAAGAATTAAGACAACCATATTCTTCTTCTTCACATTCTGATGAACGTGATGACATGAGAGCTGCTTGTTCGAGTCACAGTGATTCTCCGATGACTTCCTCTTCTTATTATTGACTTTTTCGACCCAAATTTTGCTATATATATATTTTTTATCGATCCTATAGAGATATGATTCTATCCGTGTGTGTGTGTTCTTGTTTCATTCTTTTCTCTTTCTTTTATATTTCATGTTTTTTTCTTGTCGAAAGATTCATTGACGAGAGAGAGGGCATTGGGTACGTTGATGCATAGAATAATGGAGATAATTCGGTCAACATTTTCTGATTTTTCACGCGAGAAGTTTCTTGTGAAATAACTATCCAAGAAAATGCGGATATTCCATAATTGGAATATTGAATTGAAGTAGTTGAGATTTGAGCCCACTTCCCTTTTCATACATAAATCATTCGATTTCAACGCGTTTTTTTATGTGGATGTTGACCCTTCTAATTGTTATCTTTTGTCTACGAACGAATATATATCTGCAATGACTTCGATGAATTACTAGACTATCATTTAAGGAAATGAAATATATGCGAATAATCTAAATAAGAAATAGAGCGGAGAGGATATTCTTTGATATTTTATTTAAATATGTTAAAAGTTGTGTGCGGTGGACAAGGTTCTGAAACCGAGTTTTCGAATCGGATTGGAAATTTTAGTGGTTTAAGGTTAGTGGTTTAACCGGTATAAAACCAAAATCAAACCGGAGTAAAATCGGTATCTTAAATATATATATGAATTAATAATATGAAAATTGCATATTTTTATGAATTTTTTTCAAACTATAATTATATAAATTAAGGAGTAAAATCAAATAAAAGTAAATTGAGTATTAAAGCTAGTGGTCAATTTGAATAAAAATAAAATAGTGAGCTAGTAGGTTAATTATAAAATATAAAAATTGGGATGTTGGGTGGATTCGACCCTAGCCCATTAAGTAAAATTCCACAATTTAATCACTAGACAAAACTAATTTATCAATTTTACTATTTTGAATAATTTATTTAAAAAAAATTTTTTTATTTATTTTTAAATAAAAAAAAAAAAAAGACCGGATCGGATTTTGACCGGTCCGGTCGGTCGTGACAACCTTGGCGGTGGGTACTTAAAAGTGGCGTTTCGATTTATAATTGAGTTAAATGTCTTACAGTGAAGGACAAATATCTCACGACAAAGTACAACCCTTTTATATGGTGGTCGATCTCAAGAAGCAAAGACCCATTTAGGGATATATTTCTAGGATATCCTTATAGTTTGACGTTGACCTTAATGTGCATGTATATCTTTATATATATTCAATAATATTTCTTATTGGCATGCCGAATATGCCAATGGTTAGAGATTATTAAAAACCAAACATACAAAAGAAATTACAAGTAAATTCCAAGGTATATCCTCAAACGATGACCTCACCTCATGCGTAATCATCCATATATCGTCTTCATTTATATTACAACAGTCTTCAAATTGACAACGTTAACGAAATAACAATTCTCAACTAAATCCTAGCATACTCGGTTTCTATCTATAAAGCTCTTAAGAAGTATTTAACATTATTATATTCGTATTATTCAATGGAGGAATAAAATTAAAAATCGCTCTACTCGCCGCTTCTCACTCTTTCTTAGTCTATTTGATGATATAAAGTTTTCGACTTTCTGTCGGAATAAATCTACTCCTTAATTTCCATTTATAAATGCCCAAAAAGGTAAGTGTTGCAAGCAATTTTTGCAGAAGATGGTCACAGTACAGTATATTCATACCAATGTCTTATTACCGAGCTATTTCTTAATACCGCAGATGGATTTCATGATGCTATCAACAAAACTGAGTTTTCCTGAAAAAGACATACCATACCAACATCTTTGTAGTTTGGTATTTATACTGAATAATAATTCTAAGCTAGACCATCACTATATTTAAATGATATGGTGAATAATCATTCTCAAGATATGGCGACTGGGAATTAATGGAACTGTAAAATGGTTGAGAAGAAGCAATGTAAGGCATTTGTTGTTGATGATATTCGTCGATATTATTATTATTACGATCGTCGTCGAGCTCTTGGATTTCGAGAATTTCGACCCTACGGTTCATCTTCTTCTTTATCTTTATGGCTAATTCTGCTGGGACAAATCTTCCACACACACTTACCTTCCTCCGTTGCTTCTCTATCGTGTGTGTTTCGATTTCTTCGTTCATTACATGGATAAAAACACAATCTGAGAAACTAAATAATTTGCATGAAGTGAACTAATCTGACCAAGATTTTTTTTTTTTTTTAAATATTATTACCTTTCATTCTGAGAAGGGTTCTTCTCATTTTCCTACAACAAGCATTGCAGTCTAGGTTTATCCTCATCACCATGCAATGGATTGGTTCTGGACGATAATCCTGAATGTAAGGAACCACCATGTTAGACTCATTTTATGGATGTTTTCGTACATTTTTTTAGGGGGAAATAATGAATGAAAAAAGGTCAATTATGGCTTGATATTAATACTTACAGGTGCTATCATGGAACTTTGGAATGACCCCATATTGTAAATCTGATGAGGTTGAGTTGTGAGTAATAATGATTTGAGAAGTAATATTTGATTAAGGTTTTTCTTTGGGGGTTCGTCTCTCTATTAATTCATTATGCATGGATGTGTTCATCTTTCTCAGCATGGTATTAGAATCTGTCGAAGGTTTGCCTACTCTTTAATTTTAGGTTATCCATCGTCCCAAGTCTTTTTCTTGCCGTGCACATAATTTTTGTTATACATTATTGGTCAAGGAAGAATATATTTGGTAGAGTTTTAGAAGTCTCGGGCAAGTATATTTCTTGATACGTATGTAGGGTTGATCATAAACTCAAATCTTGGGAAAAACACACTTATTTTGTCCATCTAAATAAAACTTCGAATATCACATAAGACGAGAAAATTCTCTGTGCAGCTACCACCAGCAGGAACTTTCACTTAATATCAAGGAAAGGACCAAACTTGATAACAATCGATCCTAGCAACCTGTCCTTCTTTTTCAATTTTTTTTCTAGGACTCTACTAATCAGTTCACTAGCATGTTGCAATTTCGTCAAAACATTGATAAAAAAGGTGGTTTGGATTTCAAACATAGGGGTAAACAAACTCATTCCATATCTGAAACAGCATTTTCATATATAATGTCACATACCACATTAAAAAAAAAAAAAGGAAAGGATAAAGCAGTTCACAGTATCACAAGAGAGTCGAAGACTCCAAAGACACAAAGACAAAGGAGACGTATTATTTGTCGAAAGAGAGATGAAAAGGAAAATATATTTAACCTCAAATTCCATTGATCACTGATCTTCTTGAAATTCATGGCCGTGATCTAAAAGGTAGTTTGCAGCTTGCTCCTCGTCTTGTTACAAGCAAAGTAAACCTCCATCACTAGAGCACGATCAAATCCCATCGCTTCAAGCTACACAAAAATATTTACAAGCATTTCTTTCACTTCTATCATCTCCTTTTTTCTCCCAAAAAATGCTGAATTCAATTGAAGAGCTACAATAAAAAAATCCAATGAGATTCATGAAAAGTTCTCCAAGGATATATCTGCCATATCGGGCTCTTAAAGGTACTATAGGGAAAGGCTAATGTTATAACTTTGTTTCAATACTTCTTTGCTACTGTTTGTTTGCTAAGAACTTTAATAAGTCTAACAGATAATAAATACGTTTATCAATTTTGTTGAGCAATTTTAACGATGCCTATGGTGGGCTTAATCTTTGACATTCACTCGCTAATATGGAATCTGGCCCGTGATCATATTGCTTGCTATGTTCACCACCTTTAACCCCATGTAGCACCTCTATATTTTATGAGATCTTAATTTTTCCATTTGTTCTATTTGGGAAAGTAATGGGGATCTAATATGTTGTGATCTGTGTCTCAGCATATGCTTTGGCATATGCAAGTAATAGCGTATCACCAATTGTACTTATCAAAATGCTAATTTTGTTAGGTATTGGAGGGACAAGTGTTTTCAAGTGCTTGGCGCTGTTGTCTGATATGATTTGGTGGAGCACACATGGATCACACATACCGTTGTGCATTATTTGTATCTGATTTATTGCACTCCTATAAGCCGGATCAGCTGTCCTCAAATACTATCATCATGTGTTGTGTGTTCATATATAAGTTCGATATAAACGGCCTCAAACAGTTATACTCGACGTTTATAAATTAATAATTTATATTGGAAATTTATTTATAGTTTGTTATATTTTTGCATGATCGTTATTGAAATAGTAGTGTAATATGACAACCAGGATGTCGTATAAAATCATTTAAGAATGACGCAGTAGTGCATTATGACATAACAAATCAGTCGGGCATTGACCGATATTTTTGCACGACCGATGTTTTTGCATGACTGTTAATGAATCATTTAAGAATGATGCAGTAGTGCATTATGAAAGTTGCAGCATTTGTGCATTGATATGCAACATCTTAAGGTCTTAAGTGAACAGAATAAAGAAGTAGTGCATTATTTTGTGACCTGCTCTCTATAACTATTACGCATTCGCCTTGAAGTACTGCACGCCACGGGGGCCAAGAAGATCAAAAGTTTGTCCGAGAACGTAGTGCATATTCATTTTCGCTTTGAAGTAGTGCACATTTTGGTGGGTGCAAATAGTATATATGTGAGTATTTGTTCACAGTCACTCACCTTTTGGCAGATGCAAGTAATATGTATTTGTTAGCTTCATATATGTTTATTTCTACGTTTATAAATGTGCTTTGCGTTGGACTATCGAGTTGAACACATGTTCAGTTGATGTTACTTTAACTGAATGGTTGATCTTTTCTATATAGCTATTACGCAATCGCCTTGAAGTAGGCAAGTAATGAGGGCGACGAATATCAAGTGATGCTACTTCATCTTTGCTTTCAAGATCTAACGTTTGCTCCAGCTTTCGTTCATACTCATTTTCAAGTTTTCAGCTTTGTTTAGTGTCAGTCAACTTTTCACGTATAGTTGCTCAACTTTTTGCGGGTACAAAGAGTATGTATCGGAACAATTATTTTGATTTATTTGTTTGGTTCATATACATTTACTTGGTCTATATAACTATTATGCATTCGCCTTGAAGTAGTGTACGTCATGCGGGCGAAGAAAATCAAATGTTTGGTCCAGATGTAGTGCATAGTCATTTTAGCTTTGAAGTAGTCCACATTTTGCCTAGTGCAAGTAGTATGTGTTTGAACATTTATTGTGTATTGTCTCTCAACTTTTGGCGGTGCAAGTAGTATGTATTTGTTAGCTTTATAGGTGTTTACCTCTTCTACATTTATGAATGTGCTTCGCATTGGCGTATCGAGTTGAACGCATGATTCAGTTGATGTTACTTTAACTGAATGAGTTGATATTTTTTATATAACTATTACGCGCTCTCCTTAAAGTAGTGCATTTGATGAGGGCGACGAAGATCAAAAGTTTGGTCCAACTTTCGGTAATAATAATTTTCGCGTTAAACTTCAGGTTTCAATTTTGTTTAGAGTCGGCCAGATTTTTGCGTACAGTCGCTCAACTTTTGCGGGTGCAAAATATATGTCTTGGAACATTTATTCTGATTTATTTGTTCGGTTTATATGCATTTTATATGTTCTA
Organism: Craterostigma plantagineum; assembly: GCA_027422505.1. Classification (NCBI taxonomy): domain Eukaryota; kingdom Viridiplantae; phylum Streptophyta; class Magnoliopsida; order Lamiales; family Linderniaceae; genus Craterostigma; species Craterostigma plantagineum. Next base: position 899,601 of record JAPQWV010000118.1, read on the forward strand.
TATAACTCTTAAACATTCGCCTTGAAGCAGGGCACGTCATGAGGGCGAAGAAGATCACACGATTGTTCTAGATTTCGTGCGTTATCATTTTTCTTTTGTCTATATCTTCAGGTTTCTACTTTCTTGCACGTCGCTAAGCTTTTTGTGGGTGCAACAAGTATGTATTGGAACACTTATTCTAGCTTTCGTGCATAATCATTTTCGCTTTGTCTAAACTCTTCTGATTTTGGTTTTTGTTAAGTCTCTCAGCTTTTTGCATACAGTCGCTCAGCTTCTTATGGGTGCAAAGAGTTTTATTCTGATTTAGTGGTTTGGTTTATGTGTTATATGTTCTACATAACTATTACGCATTCGCCTTGCAGTAGTGCACGAGATGTGGACGAAGATCAAATGGTTAGTCCCAAACGTTGCGCATAATCATTTTTGCTTTGAAGTAGTGAACATTTTGGCGGGTGCAATGCAAGTAGTATGAATTTGAACATTTATTTGTTAACAGTCGCTCAACTTTTGCCGGATGCAATGCAAGTAGTATGAATTTGAACATTTATTTGTAAATAGTTGCACATATTTTTAATGCATGTTTCAGTTGATGTTACTTTAACTGAATGAGTTAATCTTTCTATATGGGGATGGGATTCTTGCTTATGGATTTCGATCTCATACCTCCTTTTTGTCGTTTGTTGTTCGACCCATGATCGAATTCTTACGAATCGATGTTGTACAGAGATTGGAAAACCATGGTTGACGAATGGGTTACTTCTACGAAAGCAATTACACGTTAGCACGTTGGTACTTACGAAGATACCATAAATAGTTCCACTCAGCATCTTATCAAATATGTAGCACATTAATCACGAACTTTCCATTCAAATTAATACCAAAGTTGCATAGTTAAAGAATTCGGTTGACTCAAACCTTTAAGATGCAATTCTCAGTGATACGGGCATATGATTTCTTCCTAATGGATGAGTTCTCGCTGAGGCTTTTGTAGTATATCGACCCCTCCTACGACGACTTCAAGCAATGCCCTATCCTAAAACTGCTCCACTGTCCGGAACAATTACAACATGGGACTGGCGAATCTGAATCGTTTGCTCAGATTGCCCGTTGATTTGGGGATGGTAAGCAGTACTAAATGAGAGCTTAGTTGCCATCGCTTTCTGTAGGCTCTGCCAAAAGTTCGATAGAAATCTCGAATCTCGATCCGAGACAATAGAGGTTGGAATTCCATGGAGTCGAATAATTTCCTGAATATATAATTCAGCGTAGCGTTCCATGGAAAACGTAGAACTGATTGAAAGGAAATGCCCTGATTTAGTTAGGCGATCGACAATCACCCAGATAGCATCGTGGCCTTTCGTCGTCTTGGGTAAACCCACGACGAAATCCATCGTGATATGATCCCATTTCCATTCTGGAATGGGTAGGGGCTGTAGGATTCCACCAGGTCGTTGGTGTTCTGCTTAATCAATTGGCAGGTCATACATCGGTTCGCGAATGATGCGATGTCTTTCTTCATTCATGGCCACCAGTACGTTACTCGCAAGTCTTGATACATCTTCGTGGCTCCTGGGTGTACCGAATATGTGGTCGCGTGTGCTTCCTTCATTATCGTTTATCGTAGCTCCTCATTTCCAGGTACATAAAGACGATTCCTGTATAATAAAGGTCCATCCTCTCGTATTTTAAAATCCTCGGGTAACGCATCTTTCATTTTTAGATAGAGTTCATCTTCCGCTTGCGTCTTCCGGATACATTCTAGCAGCATGGGTTGAAGGGTTAACGCTGCTATTTTGCTTCAACTTCGCCTAAATTGACTATCTCTATTCCCAGTTGATGTAACTCTGCATTCACCGCTTTTTGACTTAGCGCATCTGCGACTACGTTTGCTTTGCCCGGATGATAGCTGATAACGCAATCGTAGTCCTTTACTAGTTCTAACCATCGTCGCTGGCGCATATTCAATTCCTTCTGAGTGAAGAAATACTTCAAGCTCTTATGGTCTGTGAAGATTTCGCATTTCTCTCCATAGAGGTAATGGCTCCAGATCTTCAAAGCGAAGACCACTGCTGCCAGTTCCAAGTCATGGATCGGATAGTTCTTCTCGTATTCCTTTAACTGTCGTGAAGCATAGGCAATCACCTTTCCGTTCTGCATCAGCACGCAACCCAAGCCACTCTTTGAAGCATCGCTATATACTGCAAATCCTCCGGTTCCCTATGGTATGGTCAATATCGGGGCAGAGGTAAGATGTTTCTTCAATTCTTGGAAGCTCAGTTCGCATGCTTCGGTCCACTTGAACGGGACGTTCTTCCTCGTTAGAATGGTCAATGTAGACGCAATACTAGAGAAGTCCGCCATAAACTTACGGTAGTATCCCGTAAGTCCAAGGAAACTCCGGAACTCGGTAGGAGTAGTAGGTCGTGGCCAGTTATTCACAGCTTCGATCTTACTCGGATCCACAGAGATTCCATTCCCAGAAATCACGTGTCCCAAGAAGGCTACTTGGTCAATCCAAAATTCACATTTCTTGAATATGGCGTAGAGCTGTTTCTCTCGCAGGATTCCTAAGACGGTTCGTAGATGGCTTTCATGTTCGTCTCTTGTCTTAGAATAGATCAGAATATCGTCGATAAAGACGATAACGAACCGATCGAGGTAGTCTTTAAAGACTCGGTTCATCAGGTCCATAAAAGCAGCTGGGGCATTTGTCAGTCCAAAAGGCATGACCAAAAACTCATAATGGCCGTACCTCGTGCTGAATGCAGTTTTAGGAACATCTACCTCCCTGATCTTTAACTGATGGTATCCCGAACGGAGGTCAATTTTCGAGAATACCGTCGCTCCTTGTAATTGGTCAAACAGATCATCGATCCTTGGCAGGGCATATTTATTCTTTATCGTGATCTTATTCAATTCTCGGTAGTCGATGCACAGTCGCATCGACCCATCCTTCTTTCGTACAAAAAGAACGGGTGCGCCCCACGGCAAAAAACTCGGCTGAATAAATCCCTTAGATAGTAGGTTTAACTGTTCCTTCAATTCCTTTAACTCATTTGGTGCTAAACGGTAAGGGGCTTTAGAGATTGGGGCTGACCCTGGCATCAGATCTATCTTGAACTGTATTTCTCGATCAGGGGGTACCCGGGAGATCGTCGGGAAATACATCAGTGTATTAGTTGACTACAGGTACCTTTTAGTTCCGACTGAGGTAAGTCCTCTGCCTTCACCGCATACAAGAGATAAGACTCACAACCTGACCTCAAAAGTCGTTGAGCCTTCAGAGCTGATATTCATGGAATACTATTCTTATTCGCTTTACCCGAAAAAGTGAATGCTTCTTCTTCAGGCAGCTGGAATTTAACGACCTTCTTGTTGCAATCTATGATGGCTCCATATCTTGAAAGCCAATCCATTCCGAAGATGACATCATAGTCGTTCATCGGGATTACAATCAGGTCGGCACTCAAGTTCCTACCCTCAATATTTACGATGCATCCTCGCAGTACTTGGTTGGTATGCATCGGATCCCATGAGGTAGAGTAACTACATAGTTGCATTCAGAGGAGGTAGGGGATATTCCTACATTCGCCACGTACTTAGCCGACACAAATGAATGTGTGGCTCCAGAATCAATTAGCACAGAAGTGGGCACGTTATAGATAGTTAACGTACCCGTCACAACAGAAGGGTTCACCTCAGCCTCCTCATTGGTAAGTGTGAAAACCCATGCAGGAACCGATGGAGGTCGAACTGGTGTTCGGGTCGGGTTCTGGGGCATGTTCGTGTTACAATTCCTTGCATAGTGCCCCATTCTTCCGCATCTGAAACACTGTGGGTTTGGGTTGGGTCTGGGTTGATAACAGACGCCGAAGTGGTAACGGCCACACTGTCTGCATTGGGGTGCTGGGTTTGGAGGTCTGTTCTGAATATTTACGGGTCCCTGGTTCAGCGTCGGGCGCCAATTCTGTTGGCCCTGGCGATTTCATTGGTTACCTGGCCTTTGTTGAACAATTGGCGTTTACGATCACTTCCAGGTCCTTGCTGACTCTCCCTCCTCTTCTTCGCCTCCTGAGCTTCAGAAATCTGAGCCTCAGCCTGCTCAGCTATCATGGCCCTTTCTGCTACTTGGGTAAATTCCATCTGTCGGGCCCCCGAGATACTTAAGTCGCGATAAAGCTCAGGTTTGAGGCCCGTAATGAACCTCGTCACCTTGAGTAGATTTGTTGCCACCATGTGAGGAGCGAAACGGGACAGCTCCTCGAATCGGCGGATATATTGAGTTACAGGCATTCCTCTTGCCTGAGATTCATAAATTCTAGCATCCGTCGTTCCTGTTCATGGGCAGTAAAATATTTGCCGTGGAACAATTCTCTAAATCGTTCCCACGGCATATTCAACGGATCTTCTAGGACTTTAACGGTATCCCACCAGAATCGAGCGTTTCATTTGAGCATGGAAACGGCGCACATGACCTTTTCATTCTCAGGCACAAGACTATATATGAACATATCTTCTATGGTGTGCAGCCAATCTTCAGCCACTACTGGGTCCGTAGCATCAGCAAAGGTTGGGGGATCCATTTTTCGAAAGCGCTCCCCGATAATTTCTACACGTGCAGGCTGCGGGGAGGGACGATGTTCAGACGAGCTATGGTGATGAAGTAGCTCGTCGATTTGATCTGATCGGTGATTGATATGATCAGACTGATGTTGAAGCAATTCAGTCAGTCGTAAGATGGTCGAGTCCCTTTCATTTGGAGGGGACTCCGGTTCAGCCCTACGGCTGGATTCACACACGTGCTCGCTCCGCGTTCTTGGCATTTTTCAACTATCGTCTACAATTATTCACATAAGGCACATATCAAATAACACATAATCACATAATGAAGTTTACTCACAGGCCAGGCTGGTTCTCCGGCTTTTGAGCGGCAGTACATGGACAGTCTTCAGAATCTAGAGCCTAAGCTCTGATACCACCTGTAGCGACCCTCGTTTTCTAATTACGGTTAGTGGTGGATTTCCGCAACGTAAGCCGCGGAAGGCCCGTCAATTAAAAACTTTTTCCTAAAAGAATAAAATACAATAAAATATTATTTTACATAGTAGTATCTGTACAACGGGCGTAGCCCCAAAAATGTCAAAAGAACAAAAACCCTATTATCGCTCCATAGGTCTTCATCCATCTAATGCCCCGCCCTCAAAGTCCGTGGAGCACCGCCACCAGCCACCTCAGTCTTGACGCGCGACGGCGTCAGACTCGGTACCTACAACACGTAAACACTGAGCGATTTGCCCAGTAGGTGATAGAAATGCATGTATGCACGTGAAAGCTCATTCCCGATCCCAATATCTCACATGCAATGTTCACTCTTTCTTTTCCCACAATCCTATCTCATATTACACAACACAGGGCCCTAGGTCAGACTCGACACCTCGCGCACCCATAATAATATACGTAAGCTTTTAGGCCGCTCTTCCGTAAGCGGTAGCCTATGCCGACAGCGTTTTGACGATCACGCAACTGCCCTGTCGGGTCGCTCCCTCCGCTAAAAATAAAATCATGACGGTTTTGCACCTCGGACGTTCACGCCCGAGTAGACAGATCGATCACGCCTGTCTGCCGTCAGGTGTCATATGAGTACCAACCTCGACTCCTCAACGAGTCAACAATCACAATCATCTCAGTCTACCCAGCTCGTCAATATCTCAAATCGTTACTGTCTCAATACGGTGTAAATATCTCACTCGTGTGATATGATATGCATATGCCATGCATATAAACGTGATAACTTAAAAACATATTTTCACGTGAGACGTACGTAAAACACGTAAAACACGTAATTCATTTAATCACATAGAAGCACGTAAATATCACATAGGTGTTTACTCATTGTAGATGAATAATTCACCTACCTGCCCTCCTGATAAAATCGGTAGACAATCCTGGTGAATTCCCTACAGTTCGAATCTCTGAGCACAAAATATTATTATGTCAGTATATTTACTAAGTCACCTAACTTTGGAATTTCCAAACTCTAAATCTCGAAACCCTAAAATTATCAAAACCCTAAAAATGACGAAAACCCTAAATTTAATGAACTCCTAAAATTAAATACACCCTAAAATATCAAAAACATTAGAAATAGCAAAACCCTAAAATATCAAAAATTTATTAAGTGTAGAAAACTTTTAATATGCTGGAATTATTTTAAGTGTCGAAACCTTAATGTTGAAAACTTAGTGAATTGCGAAGACAAAAATCTACAGTCGGTTCGTGGATTATGATTAGGTCAAATTCGTACTCAACTTGGGATGTGTTCGGTACCACGGGGCTGGCTAGGTGAATACCGAACTCCTAGATACCTCTTGAGCCGGTTGAGACGAACCAAAAGAGTCGGGCTTGAAAAGGGCAACCGATACAACGTCGTCATCATAGAGAGAGACAAGGCTAGGTCCTAGATTGTGACATTAGGGTTTGGGGCTTGGCCAAAGCCTTGATCGGTCGAAAATACTAAGTTTGACTAGTGAGGGGTAAAATGGTCTTTTCAGCTCACGATATATTTTTGAAATAAAATATTTGATATTGAATATTTAGTATATGATTTAAATTAGATTTAGATCTTTATTATTTTCTTAGAGAAATAATATTGTTTAATTTGGAATTAAATAATGTATATCGGATATATATTTATATAAGTTTCGAATTTTATTAGAAAAATTTCGAAAATTATTAAATATATTTATATTGAATATTATATATTTAAAATATACTAAATATGGTATTTTAATTAATTAAGGTATTGGATATTTAATTAATTAAATATAAAGTTTGAATTTTGAATTCATTACTTGGTAAAACGAAGACTTGGTAAAAGGGGAGGTTTGAGGATTTTTCTCCACCCACCCACCTATGGCTAATCCTAAGAGGTATAAAGAAGGATTTTCGAGATCCTAAAGTTGGTGGAAGCTAAATTTTCGAAATACAAGCAAAGAGAGTAAAACCTAAGAGTTTTCTCCTCTCACCACTTTCTCTCTCGCACTCTCTCTCTCTCTCTCGGGGGCAGCAAGTAGTTCGTTCTTGGCCTAGCCGCACATGCAAGAACAGCTGCGACGTTAGTAAGGTGCCGGCGTGACGATCTTGCACAAAGAAGATGTCCCGTTCGTGTGCTTTTGGCGTAGGAGAGGGGCACTACGCCTCGGGGATTCGAAGGATTCAAAGCTAGCCATCGTTAAGAGATTTTAACAAGGTATCATGGCTGATCTCTTATCTCTTTATGTCAATACGTTCTTGTGTTTGTAGCCGAGCGATCTTGGATAGGCGGAAACCCCGTAAGATTTTAAAATTTCGCCGTTCTAGGAACGTGGGTCCAGGGACCCTCGGCGATTCCCAACAAAAAGACCCGACGAAATTGAGTACATGACTACGTTTTCAAAATTCGTATAATGCATGTACATATTTCTTCGGCCCTTACTCTGAAGAGTAAGTATAAGATTTGTTTTATTATTTTATATTAAAAGTTATCCTTTTACATAGTATTTTGTTTCGTTTATAGTGATCATTGGATACTGCTGGTCAATGACCCGTTGGCACCTAAGGTGGGGATCAGAAAAATTGGAATTCGTGATCAAGTGAATAAGTAAGTGCAATATAAAAAACAGTATGTATACTTTTATTTTATATGATATGCTTCTAATTATATACTTTTGAATTTCAATGCAATAAAGGTATCGACAATGTTTGGAGCGTCTCAAGTTAAGAGGAAGTCTTCCTCTACTATTTGGAAAGCTTGCAAGGTTCGCATTTCTTTAGAGCGAGTTCTATTGAAATTATAACCATAATAGGTAAATATATAATACAATCTTCGGTTAAACTTAGTGCCCACGCCAACGGGTGATAGTCAACTATGTGGCAACTTCGTCATGCGCTATATGTACGACATTGGGAGAGATGTCGGCTACCAGCGGCAAAATCCGACAAAGGTATGATAAATTAAAGCATCGATCATCAAATATGTTTATTTATAACTTTTAAGAATCATGTTAGTGTTTTAGGTATTGGAACACGCCGTCTACGTCAAAGCGGCACATGATGAAGTTCGAGAGTTGTGGGCGAAGCACTTCATTGAAGTATGTCTGTAAGAGAGCACATCGTTTTAGGTGACTTCGCAGATCATTTTGTAATTCACTTGACACTTTAGGTTGTTTGTAATTATGCAATTGAGATGGTTATGATTGATGGTTACATTGACTTGAACTTTCTCATGTGTGTCGTGTATCATTGGAACATTGTTTTTTCTTTGGATTGTTGGGTTGTTTGTACAGGTTTTTTCTTTGGATTGTCGGACTGCTTATACGGTCGCCCATGCTCGTTTTCTATTTATTTTTTTTATCACTTTCAGCGACTGTTCTCGTGACGAAAAAGTCGCCCATACCTTGGTTATTGGCGACTGTTGTTTGCTAATAACAGCCGTCCATGCCTATTTTCTTTATTTTTTAATTTTTACTTTGGGCGAACGTTGTTAGCTGACAACGGTCGCCAATAGCCAGGGTATATGCATCGGATACAAACGACACCGATGGCTCGACGTATGTGCGTTGGTGTTCTTGGCGTCGGCGACCAACGGTCTCCATTATCTATAATAACAGTCGCCAAAGGTGGATACTGTACTAGTGTGGTCGTTGGGTCCCTCTTGCCAGCCGGCTTAATGGGGCTCCTCGGAAGTTTTGCCCGACATGTTATTGGGGCTCCTCGGGCACTCTTGCCAGTAGCTTTCTGGCTCATCCTCTTCCCTATTCATGGCTCATTCTCTTTAGTTCGTCATCTTCCCTCTTTCAGGTTCGTCCTCATTCATTCTTTCTGGTTCGTCCTCTTTCTGGTCCATCCTCTTCCTTCTTCCTGTTCGTCCTCTTTCCTCTTTCTGGTCCGTCCTCTTACTTTTTCCTGGTTCGTCCTCTTCCCTCTTTCTGGTTCGTCCTCTTTTCTCTTGGTCCTCTTCCCTCTTTCTAGTCCGTCCTCTTTCCTCTTTCCATATCTTGAAGGAAACTTCTTATCACCCTCCGGGCATATTTTCCCGAGGCGGTGGCATACCTTCTGTCCCTCGGGTGTGTTCGAGGTGGCATACCTTCCCTCTAACAGTTTTCCGAGGGGTACATTTCTTCATGAGCTCCTTCTTCCTCACAAAGCTTCCCGCCTCATTCCGATTGTTTTAACTGCTTCTGGGTATTCCGTCAGGACTCGGAAAAATTCGAGGGTAACAATAGTCCCCCTCTTAAATAGTCCCAAAGAGTATAGTGAATTTTGGACGTAAAATACTGACGAAATGCTCAGAAGTGTTGTTCTCTGTTGTTGGTTGCTCGTAGATCTTGAGGCGTCGCTCGGGCCGTGGAGATAAATGTTGTAGCAGAATTCAAGTCATGGTCGCATGCTCTCGAGCCTCGGTTGAGGACATTGTGCCTCATTCGAGGGCTTACCCAAGGGCTCTTGTGCCTCGTCCGAGGGCTTTTCTGCCTCATTCGATGGCTTTGGTACCTTAGCCGAAGGGTTTATGCCTCATCTGAGGGATCTAAAGCCTCATATACGAAGGCTTTAGTGCCTCATATCCGAGGGATCTAGTGCCTCATATTCGAGGGCTTTAGTGCTACATATCCGAGGGCTTTGTCTTCATTCCTGCTCTATCCGCGAGCATGCCTCATTCGAGGGCTTTGTCTTCATTCCTGCTCTGTCTGTGAGCATGCCTCATCCGAGGGCTTTAGTGCCTCATCCGAGGGATTTGTTTTCACTCCTGCTCTGTTCACGAGCATGCCTCATTCGGGGACTTCTCTTACCTGCTCCGTTCGCGAGCACGCCTCATCCGAGGGCTTTTTCTTCATTCCTGCTTTGCCCGCGAACATGCCTTGTCCGATACAATTTTTATTTCTTGAACAACTCAAGGAGAATAAAATACTTACCATTGAAATGAAATGTATACGTACAGAAGAAATTCAGAAATGAAAGATTAAAAAATGAATGAAAATAACTCCCCTAGGGAAAATATCTCCCAAGCACTGAGGGGTGCGTCTCCAGGGGGTCGCCCTTGTCAGGCTCTTGCATCTCGGTCTCTTCTCTGCTCTTCCATGTTCCATTCGTCTCATCTTTCTCTTTCTACAAGCTTCGCCCGGGACCTCAGGGTTTTCCACAATCAGTCGTTCCAACTTACCGTTCAAATGGTAGCAGTCCTCTGTAGTGTGCCCATACTCATGATGAAAATCACAACAGGTATCAGACAGGGTTCCTCGGTCTTTTACTCACTCCGAATGGCCTTCTAATGTAGTTGTAATCATCACTCCAAATCTCGGGTAGTTGCTGGAATGTTTCCATCCCGAGTGGTTCTTTTATGCTCTGGATAGTTTTCATCCCGATGGACTCTTTTATGCTCTGGAGAGTTTTCTTCCCGAATGGCTCTTTTATGCTCTGCAGAGTTTTCATCCCGAGGGTCTCTTTTGTGCTCATGGTCTCGACGGGGTGATTCCCAAGGCATTCTTTTCTCTTCTTCCCGTTGGCATTATGCCTCTTCACTCGTGTATATTTCTCCACTCGTGCCACCAATTCCTCAATGGTGCTCGGGGATTTCTTCACTAAGGATCTAAATAAATCGCCCTCTTTCAGCCCATGATGAAATGCTCCTATAAGAAACTCTGGAGTGGCATTAGGGATTTCCATGGTGATTTTGTTGAAGCGCTTGAGGTATTCCCTTAGGTTCTCTCGATCCAGCTTGCCTCATTCTCAGTAATTTCACAGCGGAAGTGGGACGTCTGCGGCAACTGCAAAAATGCTTGAGGAAAGCCGTGGTGAGGTCTTGAAAACTTTCTATTTCCCCAGGAGGTAGCAAGGCGAACCATTATTGAGCTCCTTTCACCAACGTTGTTACAAATAGTCGGCACTTAATGCACCGTCCAGTTGGTACAGTGTCGCTTGTCCGTCGAAACTTGCTAGGTGATCCTCGGGATGTCCCGTTCCATCGTATTTACTCATCTCAAAGAGACGAAAATGAGGTGGTAAAGGGACCACCATAACTTCGGCCGAGAAGGGTCATCCTCGGGGAAGAGGGGATGGTTCCTGAGGGTTGGTTAGGCTTTTTAGAATTCTAAAACTGAATACCGAATCGGATTGTTTGTTCGGTATTTGGCGTACGGAATTTCGGTAATTCGGTCGGTTCGGTCGATTTACCGAACTGTGGCCACCCCTATTTGAAATATTCAAATAAAAACTTAATTTTTAAGGATAAGTAAAACAATCAGAAAATCAAGGAATAAGTTATAATAAAATTGACATATCAAATTTGGGAGCAGTTACTCGTGCTCTCTCTTATACAATAGACTATCTATCTATCTATCTATCTATCTATCTATCTATCTATCTATCTATCTATCTATCCATCCATCCATCCATCCATCCATCCATCCATCCATCAATCTATCTATCTATCTATCTATCTATCTATATATATATATATATATGGTGCTATATGTATATATATATATACATCGACATCTAAGATTATAACGTCTTAATTAACCTATAGGATCCATTAATCGCATTTCGGACGCTGATATGGCATATTGTACGCGATATATTAACACTATAAGGCGTCGATATGTCAAAGCGTCCGAAATGTCGATTAATGGATCTATAGGTGTTAATTAAGACTAATCTTATATATCTGGTGTTGATGTGGCACGAATCGCATAACAGCCCACATAAGGTGCTCACATATGAGCACCATAAATTCCTCATATATATATATATATATATATATAACAAATATTCTTTTGACTCTCTAAATGAACACTATGGAAACGGCTTTTACTATGATGTCATTTATAATGGGCTTTTGTCAAAATATATGGGCTTAGAAAGCCCAATTAGGCTTGCCAAATAAAAATTCAAACCACTAATTTTCTAACATTCTTATCTTAGGCTTGGCAATTGGTGACATTTATCTGGAAATTCACCCATAGAGAGTGATAATCGTGAGAATTTGTAAACACAAAAGTGATAGACCTCATAGCGTTCTTCTATAAACACCCAAAAGTCGAGAATAAAATCATCTTGTTGAGGCCCCGTGGACGTAGGTTTTTTCATAACCGAACCACGTAAAATCACTGTGTAATTTCTGGTTTTCGTCTGTGTTCTTGATCTGAATTTGATACGATTCGATGGTTTGTCACTCAAGAAACACTTAATACATAAATCAACATCAAAGAACGAATCTTGGGCGGCTAAAATCCTAACAAGTTGTGCAGCGAGGCGTTGGATAATACGCTACGAAGATGCTTGCTACAAGGTATGAAATGGAGCGATTTACAGGGCAGAATGATTTTGGGTTATGGAAAATAAAGATGAAGACGTTTGTCGTTCAACAAGGGCTTGAAGAGGCATTGAAACCAGAAAAAAGTGATGATGCCCGCCGATATGAATGAGGCAATAAAGAAGGCGATGAAAGAAAAGGGCTCAGCGCACTCATTCTGGGTCTCTCTGATCAGGTTTTGAGGAAGGTTGCGAAAGAGACTACCCCAGATGGGCTATGGAAAAGCTTGATGACTTATACATGACCAAGACGTTGCCGAAGTGTCTATATCTGAAACAAGCACTTTATGCTTTCAAGATGTTCGAGAAAAGGCGTAGAGGAGCAGCTCGATCAGTTTTCAAAACTGGTTTTGGATCTTGAGAACATAGGCGAGACCATGAAGGATGAAGATCAAGCGTTATTGTTACTTTGCGCTCTACCTAGAAGCCATGATCATTTCAAGGAAGCTTTCTTATACAGTAGAAAAGTGTTGAAGTTGGATGATGTTTTATCGGCTTTGAGTTCAAGACAGCTGAATACTCGAAATGAGCCAAGTTACATTCAAGATGGGGCATGGCTGAATGTGCAAGGTGTATATGGGAAGAGGGACTTCAAGGAAGGGACGGAGAATGAGAGATCGAAGCCAAGAAGTCCCCTACGATGCTATTACTGCCATTAAGAAGGACATATATGCAGAAAGTCTCCTAAATGACCCAATGACATGTCGAGTAGAGCCCGGGTAGATTCTGAGGCTGCCTTTGCCACTGATTATTTTGAATCTGCCGAAGTCTTGACCGTTTCTGAGAGCGATTCTTGCAAGGAGTGGATATTCAGGATGCACATTTCACATAAACAGTAAAGACTTCGGCGGATTATGTGAAATGTGCATCCTGAAATGTGCTTCAAGGTTTCAGAGAATTCAAGGATGGTTTCGTTCGATTGGGAATTGATAGATCTTGCAAGGTTCTTGGCTCAGGTTCAGTTCGTTTGGAGCTTCATTCGGGGCATGAGAGGGTGCTTAGGAACGTCGGGTATGTTCCCGAGATGAAAAGGAACTTGATCTCACTAGGCGCATTGGATATTCTTGGTTACACAACCAGGATTGTAGCAAGAATTATCAAAGTGTATATGAGATCAAGGTTGATTATGAGAGGGTTCAAAAGGCATGGGATCTTCTGTTGAGTGGCTGCACTGTTGAAGAAAATGTGCCTGAGACTTCTAGGCCATGTCAATGGATGATCAAGGATCAAGAAGCCTTAGAGATGATTCAACATGAGATGGAGAAAGTTACAACAAAACCTGCTGTCAATCTGGAAATTCAGAAATTACTGAATTGGTTCTTGACGAAGATGGTTCTAAGGCTGATAAAATTAAATGTCCTGAGTGTATGACTTGCATGGATAGATCGGAAAGGGTACCTACAAGGCTTGCGCTGACAGCTGCTGAAGCAAAGCAAGTATCTGAGCGATAACATGATAGCTCAAGGTGGAGAACATCCATGGTGAGTTCTGAAATTTCTGCTGAAGAACTCTCTGATTATTCGTTATGCAGGAATATGGAACATGGAAAACTGTAAAGAAGCCAAAGTTTCACAAGATCATCAGTTGTAAATGGTTTAAAGGGAAGAACCGTGAAGTTGAGAAAGCAACATGTACTACTGATGTTAAGAAAAGCATAGCTGAAGCAAATTCTGCTGAGATGACCGCCAAGCTGCTTCCAGGTAACGAGTTCAAACTTTCTCTAGAGTTGTTGGTTGTATAAACACTCAAGTGTGTTGTTTGGGTCAGAAGAAGATGTGGTATTGAAGATTTCTTGGTGAAGTAAGGAACTGAAGTCTGGTAGCAGAATTAGATGGTTACTTGGGGTGGGTTCTGTTCTGATCAGCAAAATGGTAAGAAGGCAGAAATTTTGCTTGCTGGCATGAGATAGATCGCTGGAATTCAAGAATGGAAGGGAACTGAGCTGAGAAAGGTAATTCATGTATTGATTCACTTAAGGTGGAGATTGTTGAGGATAAGTGACTCATGAATTAGTTTGAAGATTTCTGCTAAATTCTCATATTGAAGAAATCATGTAACTAAGTTCATAAAGCGCAACATACTATCTGTCATTTTCTAATGTGAAGAAGATGCTATTGCCAATGACGATTCTAAAAGTTGCATTTGGGATGGCAGTTATAAATGGCCAATGGCTATTTGAGAGCTGAAGTCTTCCTATAAGTGCCATGTTCTTATCAGTGGTGAGGTAGAGTACTTTGAGTGTGTGTAACGTCATAGAGAGTGATTATCGTGAGAAGTTGTAAACACAAAAGTGATAGACCTCATAGCGTATTTCTGTAAACACCCAAAAGTCGAGAATAAAATCATCTTATTGAGGACACGTACACGTGGGTTTTTTCAGCACTGAACCTCGTAAAATCGCTGTGTATTTTTTGGTTTTTTCGTCTATGTTCTTGATCTGAATTTGATACGATTCGATCGTTTATCACTCAGAGACATTTAATACATAAATCAACATCAAAGAACGAATCTTGGGCGGCTCAATTCTTAACAAAGGTAGAGTAATAAAATGTACTTTTGAAGCGAATGTTTGGTTACGATATTTTGTTTCAAATATTACATGGAATGGAAGTGAGGGTGCTTGGTTCATAAATTTTCGATTGCTGCATGAGTTTAGTAGACAAGAAAGTAGAGCTGTCAATTGGGCCGCGGCGGGCCGCAGGCTTGGTAGGGTGGGGCTGGCTGGCCCACTATTACATTATATTTCGAGGTATAGCTATTAATCGCCATAGATTAGATGTCAAACGATAGTCATTAAATATTTTCCAAAGTCATATTAAAATATACATGAACTTATTCAGCTTTAATAGTTACTGGTTCACTAATTAAACCATTATTAATAACATATATATTTATATATATATAATAAACATTGTTTATCTATAATTTATTATTAAATACATTAATTAACTAAAACTAATTAATAAATTAAATTAGAAGATAAAAATACAAAAAAAAAAATTAAGAATATAACTAGGAGGGCAGGCCTGGCCCGCCTGGCCCGTGGCTCGCCTCGGGGCGGGCCGATCCCCCATTTTTTAGGCCAGCCAGATGACGGGCGTCGGGCCAACCCGGCGCAGCCCGACCCACCATTTTGAGAGCTCTACCAGAAAGATTTATGTATATATAATATAATATTGTCGATGCGACTCTTAGAGATGGCGAAAGGCCAGAAATCTTTCAGAGCGGCCCATGATCTTTAAGCTGTGCCACTCGCCTATGGTGGAGAGTGCAGCCACGCTCTGATGTGATTCTTTTTTCTTACGAGGATATTCACTACTCCCCTCAACTCAAATCGATAACTACGACGATGAGATAAACACGAAACTGATATTTACATATTTGGTCAGGAGCGTTTTTCTTTTCAAAAAACTAAACTTGATTGATGCACTTGACTACTTCATAGTAGTCTTTAAGGGGTATAAATGTAAGAAAAAACCCACATTTCTATTGATCTTATCTCTTAACTAAAGTGCCAGCCCACGTTCTTAGAATAACCCTCTCTCTCTCTCTCTCTCTCTCGCTCGCTCTCGCTCTCGCCAAGAAACATAATCAGAGATTCGCCTTACGCGACGCAACGATCTCGACTCTCCACGTACACAACTTGTCGTGAGAATTATATAAATAATATCCCTATATATATATATATATTATATATATATATATATATATATATATATATATTAGACCGTCGTCGGCATTTGTAGGTTTTTCACAGACAGCTGTATCTGTGTGCATATATATATATATGTATAGGTGCAAGAAAAGTGTCCGAAGAAGATAAAAGAAACCATTATTTTCTTCTCTGTGACCCGAGTTATGTAGACGATTCTAATTAAAACCCTTTTAAGGAATCGATAGAGGAATATCAGAAAGTTGGACAAATAATCGTTATGATTGACAGCCACGACAGCAGTGATTATTCATCAGAGAAAATGAAGAGATGTCACGAATATATGAAGGCTTTAGAAGAAGAACGACGAAAGGTTCAAGTTTTCCAGCGTGAACTTCCCCTCTGTCTCGATCTAATCACACAAGGTCCTTTTCTTTCTATATATATCGAATGATTTGTATTTTTCTTTCTTTCCTAATGTTTTCATTGACATGAATCGTATTTTTTTTTTTGGCTTGAACTATTTGTAATAACCGTAGCGATCGAGTCATGCAAGCAACAGTTATCAGTAGGGACAACATCAACAGAAAGCTCGGAACAAATAACTTGTGGTGGTGAGCCAATTTTCGAAGAGCTGATATTACCCATCAAGAAACTATCTTCCTCTGAATCGGACCAAAACGATGAAGGTTGTTCTTCTGAGAAGAATATAGACGTGTGTAATAATGATCCCAGCAACAATTCAGATTGGCTTACACTTTGGAACCAAACCCCAGATCCAGCGGCGCCCATTGGAGAGGTAACTATTCAATTCGAAATAAATTACGATAGATTAATATTAGGGCTGTGATTATTATGGAAAGATTTGATCTTTTTTTCTTTTCTTGGCTTAGGGCTCACCTGAAAAGGTGAATAGTCCCAAAGAGGTGTCTATTCATCCTTTTAAGAAAGGGAAGATCAATTTAAATACTGAGAATTTATCAACTGTCGATGGTGAGAAAAATAGAAGTAAGAAGGAAGGAAAAGTATCATCATCAACCCTAAAAAAGGAAAGAAGGTGTTGGTCGCCTGAGTTGCATCGGAGATTCTTACAAGCCCTGCAACAGCTCGGCGGTTCAAGTGGTATTTGTAATACTAAATTCTTTGCAATGTTTTTCTGGATATAAAAAAAAAGAAAGAAACTACTGATTATTAATGTATTTATTATTTATTTACGCAGCCACGCCGAAGCAAATCAGGGAGTTGATGAAGGTCGATGGGCTCACTAACGATGAAGTTAAGAGCCATTTACAGGTTTGTATTACAAATCAAATATTTGTTCCTTTTCTTGTAACCCATATCGAAATTCTTTCTATGGTTATTTCATAATTTCCAATTTTACAGAAATATCGTCTTCACACGAGAAGGCCAAGCTCTTCAGCTTCCACCACCACCCTACAACCACCGCCGCCACCACAGTTCGTGGTGGTCGGAGGAATATGGGTCCCACCGTCGGACATTAGTGTCCCAAATTGTAATGGAATTTACCCATCGACGACGCTGCCTGGAAATTTCAAAGAATTGTCGGAATCTCAGAAAGAATTAAGACAACCATATTCTTCTTCTTCACATTCTGATGAACGTGATGACATGAGAGCTGCTTGTTCGAGTCACAGTGATTCTCCGATGACTTCCTCTTCTTGTTATTGATTTACTTTTTCGACCCAAATTTTGCTATATATAATATTTTTTTATCGATCCTATAGAGATACGATTCTATCCGTGTGTGTGTGTTCTTGTTTCATTCTTTTCTCTTTCTTTTATATTTCATGTTTTTTTCTTGTCGAAAGATTCATTGACGAGAGAGAGGGCATTGGGTACGTTGATGCATAGAATAATGGAGATAATTCGGTCAACATTTTCTGATTTTTCACGCGAGAAGTTTCTTGTGAAATAACTATCCAAGAAAATGCGGATATTCCATAATTGGAATATTGAATTGAAGTAGTTGAGATTTGAGCCCACTTCCCTTTTCATACATAAATCATTCGATTTCAACGCGTTTTTTTATGTGGATGTTGACCCTTCTAATTGTTATCTTTTGTCTACGAACGAATATATATCTGCAGTGACTTCGATGAATTACTAGACTATCATTTAAGGAAATGAAATATATGCGAATAATCTAAATAAGAAATAGAGCGGAGAGGATATTCTTTGATATTTTATTTAAATATGTTAAAAGTTGTGTGCGGTGGACAAGGTTCTGAAACCGAGTTTTCGAACCGGATTGGAAATTTTAGTGGTTTAAGGTTTAGTGGTTTAACCGGTATAGAACCAGAATCAAACCGGAGTAAAATCGGTATCTTAAATATATATATGAATTAATAATATGAAAAATTGCATATTTTTATGAATTTTTTTCAAACTATAATTATATAAATTAAGGAGTAAAATCAAATAAAAGTAAATTGAGTATTAAAGCTAGTGGTCAATTTGAATAAAAATAAAATAGTGAGCTAGTAGGTTAATTATAAAATATAAAAATTGGGATGTTGGGTGGATTCGACCCTAGCCCATTAAGTAACATTCCACAATTTAATCAAGACCAAAATAATTTATCAATTTTACTATTTTGAATAATTTATTTAAAACAAATTTTTTTTTTTATTTTTAAATTAAAAAAAAAAAAAAAAGACCGGATCGGATTTTGACCGGTCCGGTCCGGTCGTGACAACCTTGGCGGTGGGTACTTAAAAGTGGCCTTTCGATTTATAATTGAGTTAAATGTCTTACAGTGAAGGACAAATATCTCACGACAAAGTACAACCCTTTTATATGGTGGTCGATCTCAAGAAGCAAAGACCCATTTAGGGATATATTTCTAGGATATCCTTATAGTTTGACGTTGACCTTAATGTGCATGTATATCTTTATATATATTCAATACTATTTCTTATTGGCATGCCGAATATGCCAATGGTTAGAGATTATTAAAACCAAACATACAAAAGAAATTACAAGTAAATTCCAAGGTATATCCTCAAACGATGACCTCACCTCATGCGTAATCATCCATATGTCGTCTTCATTTATATTACAACAGTCTTCAAATTGACAACGTTAACGAAATAACAAATCTCAACTAAATCCTAGCATACTCGGTTTCTATCTATAAAGCTCTTAAGAAGTATTTAACATTATTATATTCGTATTATTCAATGGAGGAATAAAATTAAAAATCGCTCTACTCGCCGCTTCTCACTCTTTCTTAGTCTATTTGATGATATAAAGTTTTCGACTTTCTGTCGGAATAAATCTATTCCTTAATTTCCATTTATAAATGCCCAAAAAGGTAAGTGTTGCAAGCAATTTTTGCAGAAGATGGTCACAGTACAGTATATTCATACCAATGTCTTATTACCGAGCTATTTCTTAATACCGCAGATGGATTTCATGATGTTATCAACAAAACTGAGTTTTCCTGAAAAGACATACCATACCAACATCTTTGTAGTTTGGTATTTATACTGAATAATAATTCTAAGCTAGACCATCACTATATTTAAATGATATGGTTGAATAATCATTCTCAAGATATGGCGACTGGGAATTAATGGAACTGTAAAATGGTTGAGAAGAAGCAATGTAAGGCATTTGTTGTTGATGATATTCGTCGATATTATTATTATTATTACGATCGTCGTCGAGCTCTTGGATTTCGAGAATTTCGACCCTACGATTCATCTTCTTCTTTATCTTTATGGCTAATTCTGCTGGGACAAATCTTCCACACACACTTACCTTCCTCCGTTGCTTCTCTATCGTGTGTGTTTCGATTTCTTCGTTCATTACATGGATAAAAACACAATCTGAGAAACTAAATAATTTGCATGAAGTGAACTAATCTGACCAAGATTTTTTTTTTTTTTTAAATATTATTACCTTTCATTCTGAGAAGGGTTCTTCTCATTTTCCTACAACAAGCATTGCAGTCTAGGTTTATCCTCATCACCATGCAATGGATTGGTTCTGGACGATAATCCTGAATGTAAGGAACCACCATGTTAGACTCATTTTATGGATGTTTTCGTACATTTTTTTTAGGGGGAAATAATGAATGAAAAAAGGTCAATTATGGCTTGATATTAATACTTACAGGTGCTATCATGGAACTTTGGAATGACCCCATATAGGAAATCTGATGAGGTTGAGTTGTGAGTAATAATGATTTGAGAAGTAATATTTGATTAAGGTTTTTTCTTTGGGGGGTTCGTCTCTCTATTAATTCATTATGCATGGATGTGTTCATCTTTCTCAGCATGGTATTAGAATCTGTCGAAGGTTTGCCTACTCTTTAATTTTAGGTTATCCATCGTCCCAAGTCTTTTTCTTGCCGTGCACATAATTTTTGTTATACATTATTGGTCAAGGAAGAATATATTTGGTAGAGTTTTAGAAGTCTCGGGCAAGTATATTTCTTGATACGTATGTAGGGTTGATCATAAACTCAAATCTTGGGAAAAACACACTTATTTTGTCCATCTAAATAAAACTTCGAATATCACATAAGACGAGAAAATTCTCTGTGCAGCTACCACCAGCAGGAACTTTCACTTAATATCAAGGAAAGGACCAAACTTGATAACAATCGATCCTAGCAACTGTCCTTTTCTTTTTCAATTTTTTTCTAGGACTCTACTAATCAGTTCACTAGCATGTTGCAATTTCGTCAAAACATTGATAAAAAGGTGGTTTGGATTTCAAACATAGGGGTAAACAAACTCATTCCATATCTGAAACAGCATTTTCATATATAATGTCACATACCACATTAAAAAAAAAAAAAGGAAAGGATAAAGCAGTTCACAGTATCACAAGAGAGTCGAAGACTCCAAAGACACAAAGACAAAGGAGACGTATTATTTGTCGAAAGAGAGATGAAAAGGAAAATATATTTAACCTCAAATTCCATTGATCACTGATCTTCTTGAAATTCATGGCCGTGATCTAAAAGGTAGTTTGCAGCTTGCTCCTCGTTCTTGTTACAAGCAAAGTAAACCTCCATCACTAGAGCACGATCAAATCCCATCGCTTCAAGCTACACAAAAATATTTACAAGCATTTCTTTCACTTCTATCATCTCCTTTTTCTCCCAAAAAATGCTGAATTCAAAATTCCAACTTTACCCTTCCGATAGCTTCACGTTCCTCGGGTGTGACTGTTATAGCCTGCGGCATTGCACCAGCAAGCTGCTCTAGTATATTGCTTCAGAAACACAATACAGTTTCAACAGTTTATTCGAGCCCCGCCACATAATCAAAATTTCTTCATATATTTATTGAAAATGTTTCGGAAAGGAAGGAAAAGTTATAACACCTCTCTCCGCCTTCGACGGGCTCGTTGATCAGGCGAAGAAAATCAGCTTGATGTTCTTGAATCATCCTAACCAAGTTGGGATTTTGCTTCCCTAGTTCCTGAAGCATAGGCTGTCAAAAAAATAACAATAAGATAAAGTAATGTAAGAAGGGAAACATAGTGTTAAGAATTCACAAGGGAAGAGGCAAAGTGTAATGAGTTTCTAAAAAAACCTGCAGTATCTGTGGGTTGGCTTGAACCATTGCCCTCAAAGCTTGGAACTGAAACAATTAAAAAAAATTAATACTCCAAAATAAATCATAAAATAGAGAAGAAACAAACACCCATCTTCCCCATCTCTGTACGGGTTCTAACCTGTGGGCTGTTACGAAGAAACTCGAGAGGGTTCGCTCCTCCAGCATTTGCCCCCAAGTTTGGAAGACCCTTTCGAAAATATAGAAACAAACCCTTAAATCTCACCACTTACGCTGATAATTTTGGATCAATAAAACAATGAAAGCAATCTAACGACAACATTTATTATTACTCTTCAGAACCTGAGGAAAGAGATCTAGCGGGTTCGCATTTGGTCCACTTGTAGGAACCTGAGCGGTCTGCTGTTGAGATGCTGTCTGAGGCTGAGCTGGCACATTAGTAGCAGCGTTAGGCACATTCACAGGCGCACGAGGAACTTCCGCTGCTTCAGGAATCCCCTGATATATAAAGTAAATCGTATCTTTGGTGAGAAAAATCCCGACGAGAGGTATGTAGTCATTTAAATTAGATCAAAACAGCGAAGTCCTAATTTTTACAGATCGATTTGATGTTTTTATGTAGATGGAAATAGAATATTGAAGTTCTTACAGAATACAAATACTCCACAGCTCGCTCTGGGTTGTTAAAGGCAGCACGAAGGGCTCGAACAACAGTATCTCTATCCCACGACCCACCACCCATTTCGAGAATTTGCTGTATGGTTCCTTCGAGGTTAGTACCAGCAACTAAATTTGATGCAGCTTCACCGTAAACATCCGAAGTGCTACAAGAAAAGAATTAAAATCGTAATCTCAGTTATCACAGCGTTAAAACTTTCAAGAAACTCTAATACCCAGAAACATCCAGGAAAAAAATAAAATGGTGGTTAGATGAACACTTACACAGAAGCTTCAACAGGTGCTGGTGCAGCAAGCGCTGGTGCAGAAGTAGGCCTGCAAAGGAGAAAAAAATTCTCACTTTAGTAAGACAAAATTTGATGTATAAAGCAAAGCTGTTCTTTTCTTTTAAATATAAGTGTGATATGTATAAACAACAATGAGACTATCTTGAAGAACTCCATTACAAAAGTCGACTCATGAGCAAACTAAAGGGGCTGGGGCTTCTTCACTTAATGCCAATTGATTTGAGGATTAATCTTCAAATTTAACAAACAACAACTCACTCATTATCACAAGCATTTTGGAAGAAATTAAAAACAAAGTAATGAAATCTCACGCTGCTGAAGTGGGTTGAGGGGTGGTAATAGCAGGTGCAGGCGCAGAGGCGGGAGGTGCTGCAGTTGTCTGCGGTGCCTATCAATGAGAAGACAAATCATCGTTTTACCAACTAAGACAAGGATGCATGAAACAATTATTGGATAATGTAATAAAATGGAATATTTTGTAGTTACGTTCACAGCAGGTGCATTAGACGCTGAGCCTTCACCAGATGAGCTCTTGCTCTGCAAGATAAGGTGATATTACGTAGAATTAGAGATACATTCAAATTCTTTGAGTTCACAATGTTATCAGACGAAAACTCTTTCCTCATTCTACCTTTGACAGCATAACGACCACAAAACTTTCTGGAGCAATTTTGTTTTCTTCGAGTGTTGTGCCGTCTTTGAGAACTTTTCCCTGATGAATGAGCATCTGCTTCGCCGCGGGATATACATTGACGCCTTGAACAGTTTCTATGGCTTTCTTCACATCTGCAACCTGTAAAGAAAATCCCGGAAAACAAAATGTGAAGTTCCTTGATTAAATGCTAAAAGGGGCTTAAAGTGCTTATATGCACAATGCTAGAACCATATAAAAATTACCTGCGACTTCCAACTTATATTATTTAATGCTTAACGTCGAAAGTAATGGGATCATGCGTAATATGTCATCCATTCAGACAAATAATCTAAGACGATGTATAAGCACATCCTCAGACGCTAATTCAACAATTGATCTTGACAAGTCAGTAAGAGAATAAAGGCTCAAGTGACTACTAAACTCATCAAAAACAATTCCTTTCCTCAATGCTTGAGTTTGAGCATTACATTCCTTAAGTTTAAAACTGATAAATGTGTAAACAGCTTAGAATGATACCTCGAAAAGGAACAAGTAAGCCGTAATGTAGAAGCCATAGAAAGTCAGTAGACAACAAGCATCAAGAACAAATTATTCCTCAAAAGTATACTCAACAAATAACCCTTAACATTTTTATTTGCAGGCAACCAATTAAACGAATCCGAAATTAGAAAACGGAGAATCGGCTAATATCACAGCAATCGACAATTAGGAAACAACAGTCTTTAAACATTCCACTTCCAAATTAAACTACATAACCCAGATTCAAATCAACGAAAAAAACGAAAAAAAATAGCCATTTAAAAAGAAACAGTCAAGCATCTGACAAAAAGGGCTAAAAAAGATACCCAATTTCAGATTCAGTAACTTAACCCCAGAAAAAAGGTTACTGTGTGAAAAAAAAAAGGTGAAAAGGGAGCAAACCGTGTCCTCAGGTTTCACTTCGACTTCGAAGACGCTTCCCTTCAAATTCTTCACGTTAATCTTCATTTTTCCTTTAATTAACCGAGCAATTGGGATCGGCGACGACAGATATCGAGGACGAGGATATAGAAAACCTACTGTGCAAGAAAAGAATTAGAGAAATCGCTTTATATTTTTAATTTTTCCGAAAAAAAAAGAACACTGAGCTAAGTCCTACTGTCAGAAGTTTACGACGCGCACCCTATCAGCGTGAAAACAAAACGCTTAATTGCTTGATGAATAAAAGCGAGCGTGGTAACCACGTCTAGAATAGAGCGCGGGATCTTCATATCCAGATATTTTGCGGCTAGGCCTGGCCCAATTAATATGGGCTCAGCCCAATTTGTTGATTTCTCAATTATGTTGTATAAAAAAATCGAAATAAATGTACATAGCACACTGCACACACAGCAGAAAATATACCTCCTAAAGCTTTCTAATCTATCTCACGAGTTGGGGTGGTAAACAGATCGGATTGCGTCACCTTTGGGTTCAATCCGTTTAATAAACGGGTTGAAAACTTCAATTCCGACATGGCATGTTTACTTAAACAGGTTTAAAATTCAAACCCAAACAGCTTTAACCCTAACCCAACCCGCCAACATGTTTAAAATTAAAATAGAAAAAAGAAAAAAAAAACAAAACAGAATTATAAATCCAAATTAAACAAAAAGGGAGGACTAATGCATTTTTTTTTCTAAAAAATCATGTTGGAGCGTGAGAGTGGATAGAGAATTAGGGTCCTTTTATTTTATGTATATTAATAATATTTTAATAATATATATTATTCGGGTTAAATGAGTTGATTTCGGGTTGAATCCGAACCCTAACCCACTTAATAATTGGGTTGGTTTCGGGTTTACCCATTTACGTAAACATGTTAAAAATGCTAACCCGAACCTGCTATTTTCGCATGCGGTTCGTGTCGGGTTGGTTGTTAAGTTAAGATTTTACGAACATTATAGACTCGAAAAATTGCGTAATTCCACAATTATATGTCTAAATGTCAGGAAATATCCTATTGTATGTTACTTTTTGTATTTTGCAGGTAACATAGCTAAAATGGCCAAAATTCGGGCGAACTTGGGCCAAAAATCAGCCCAAACTACGAAAAGTCCATGAGCCAAAATAACAGCCCAAATGATTTAGGCCCATTAGCCAAACTTCAGCCCATGATACAAGCCCAACATATAGATAATATAGATACAAGGAGAGAAAGAGAGACAACACACTATCGAAGTCGAAGTAGTCACACCATTTTTGTAGACATACCACGACACAACATGGAGACAAGGGAAGAAAAGAAGACCAATCTTTACGGCTAAGCACACACGACAAGCAACGCAAAAAGAGCAGGCAAAGAAAAGGATCAACCGAATGAAAAAAAAGGAGACGCACGAATTAAAGAAAACCCAGCTCGAGGAAATTGGGGATGTTTGGTCGCTCTTGTGTTTCTCGTCATATCTATAAAAATGGTTTACCAAGAAAAGGCAGAGGGAGGCTTGAATATCTAGAGTTAGGTGCGTGCTTGTGAGGTGGGGGAGAAGCTTCGACGTCTAGTTTGGAGGCTGAGAGGTTGAGTGCCATTGCTGAGCACCCATCGAAGCACACATCCCACTACGCCAATTTGTGAGGGCTGAAGTGAAGTAAGCAACTATGGAAAGCTTCGACATCTAGTGACTTGATTGAACAAGCTATGTGCAGGGGCGGACTCACGTGGGGGCTGGGGGGGGGGGGGGAATTGACCCCCCGGCCGCCGAAAAAAAACTAGTAGTATAGCTTGTTGTGCATCCATGGATGTTTTATCCTGATGAAGAAGACGATAGCATAGTAATTAGGGTTTTTTATTTTAAAATTATATATTGGGCCTTTTTACCTTTGGACCATTATATTTTCTATTTCACACGTTTTGGGCCACTCCACTATTAAATAACATTTTATAAGCCCATTCAAGTATATAAAGCCAGTACAACTTATATAATAAAATTACTGTCATCCTAGTGGTATTCAGAGCGAGTTGTACGATCATTTAACAGTCAACGTGGGTTCGATTCCTTAGTAAGGCATCTGTTTTATTTTTAAGATTTTTTCTGTGTATGTTAGTTGGGCTTGAGCTGGGAGGTTTAGACCCTCACGTGGGCTGGGTCCTCCCCTAGCTATGTGAGAAGTTGCCCACCACCCGTTCGACGAAAGTACCGTGAGGGACGTAATTATTCTTTCTTTCCTTTTACTGGTTTTAATCATGTGCTTGTTTGAACATTTGTTGCTTACGCTAATTAATATGTTAGCATAAGTCATTTTGTGGTTAAGGCCTTATTAGGCCGGATTATGAACTCGTATTAATATTATCGTGCTTTATTTAATCGTATGGGCTATGTTATGTGTTCTTCGTTGATCTTAATGTTTGCGTGTGATTGATCGCCATATGTTTGTTTGTTGATTGGTTTATGAGATCGAGAATTGATTAGACCGGTTAGAATTATCGAACACCACGACGTAAAACCGACCAGAGATGGAATCGGTTTCGTCCATGTGATTTCCGAGACTTTAGGCGTCGAAAGCGCCTAAACTCGGGGAAATTCATAAAGCCGAATGTATGCGGAGTAACTATAGTCATATAGGGATATAGTTGATTGGTTCACTCTCGCATAGTGGTGCTATACACGCGAGAGCAAGTATCACGTATGTTAGGAATTTCTACCTTAAAATCGTATTGATTAGATAAAGTCGATTGCATGAAGACGTAGATCCGTGCCGAAATATGTGTTTTAATCACGCTTCTCATCAACTAATATTCGTAATCGTTTTATAACTCCTTTAATTTGTGTTTTAATTCAAGAAAAAATATATAATTATTTATTTAAGTTGGAATCGTATCTTAGAATTAATCGAGATATCCTCGTGGATCGATATTCGGTCTTACGTCCGTTTTACTTGCACGACCTATTACACTTGCTAGTATTCGAACGTGTCATTGGCGGGTCGGGTCGATTTTTAACAGCCGTACCCACGAGTCGCGTCTAATAATTGTCGGGTTCGGGTCTCCCTAAAGAGTGACCCGAGCCGAAGATCTCCGAATAATCAAACAAGCTGTCAAGCGACGCATAGTCGTCTTCTACAACAGCACTCAGACCAAACGGGTTAGAAAACCCGAACCGAACGAACTCATAAAAGTGGTCAATTTCGTCGTCCCACAACCCCGAACCGGCGTCAGACCGTGCCGGAATCGACTCGCCGCCTTGAACAGGCAGGAACCCAAGCTCGTCGTCGTCGGGCAATTTATCCGATGGTGAAGCCGCCGTAATCTCATCCTCGAACGTCTTCATGAAGGAGGCTAAATCTTGACCGGAAAGCTCCGCCGTAGAATCTTCGTCCTCGCCGTCGATATTTTGGAGGAGACTCTCTCTCAGCTTTTTCACCGCCCGAGTGGTGGTGATGGTCTCTACGTCTTCTTCACGTAGTCTTTTTATCAGAAAATGAGCTTAGAGATCATGGAGATCATCATGAAGTTCATGGGAGAAATCAGACCATGCTGTTTCAGTATAAAGACTATTACCAGTAAGGATCGAAGTGATCAAGTTAAGTCGGAATAAAGTACCTTTTTTAATCAACAAACGCGTTTTGAGGTTAAAGGCTCACTAATAGAGTCGTGGATGCTGCCGACGTTTTTAGCTGTTTGATCGAGATTCAAGATTGGCGCCACTTTTAAATCTCTATATAACAGTGTGCAGCATTTGATCGATCAGTTATCTAACCTTTAACAGAAGTTCATCTTTACTCCGCAATTTCTTTGTTCTTCAGAAGATAGATTCAATCATCTTCTTGATTTGTAATGACGATTACTGATTACTTTTACACACCATGGATGTAGGATTCGATAAAGATTCGAACCACGTTAAATCAAGTGTTCACACAAATAATTTCATTTTTTTTCATGGTATCAGAGCACAATTTGCGCGACAGCTGCAGCAAAGTAGGTTAATTCCGTATTATCATATCGATTAGAGCTCGATCATGGAGACATCACCTTCAGTTCCAAATACAACAGCACCCACGCAGATGAGTGATCCATATTTTTTGAATGTAAATGACACTTCTGGGTAGTTGTTAGTCCACGAGCAGCTCAATGGCGAAAACTACGCTACCTGGAGCAGAGCCATGATGATTGCCCTTATTGGAAGAAACAATGAAGGATTTGTTAATGGGGAACTCGTTCCACCGGCCGCGACAGAAAAGGATAAGCTGGCGGCTTGGAAAAGAAACAAGAATTTGGTGATTTCTTTGATTTTAAATGCCGTTTCTAAAGAAATATCTGCTAGCATTTTATACAGCTCGCTGGCGAGGGATGCTTGGTTTGATTTGCAAGAAAGATTTGGACAATCCAACAAACCGAGGGTATTCCAATTGAAGAAGGAGTTGGTAAATTTGGCTCAGGGCAACAACAGTGTAGCAGTTTACTATACCAAGCTTAAGTCCTTATGGGAAGAATTGGCCAACTATTTGCCTACCTGCCAATATGTCTCTGTTGGAATGAAATTGATGAAGCAACAGCTGGATGAAGAATATGTGATAGTGTTTCTAATGGGGCCTAATGAGTAGCTCAAGAAGAAAAACAGAGGTCAATGGTGTTAGGACCAGTCGGAGGAAGTGATGATCAAATCAACAACATGGTTATGTTGGCGGCAAGAGATGATCATGAGATTGGCAAGAAAGCAAATTTTGGACAGAGAAAAGGTTCATTGAGGCCAACTTGCACTCACTGCCACAAGAAAGGCCATACCAAGGAAAGCTTCTAATCAAATCCATGGCCCACCTGGATTTAGACAGAGTTTGAAGTATAAATCAGTGACAGTGAATCAGTCTGCGGTGGATCAGACACAGAAAGGTTCACTGGGGAAGAATCAAGAAACATCAGTCAATAATTCATTGGTCCAGCTTCAGCTCACTCCACTTCAACTGGAGAGCTTAAGGTTACTGATAAGCCAATCAAATGGAGCTTTAGCACCAGAGGCAATGAGTCACTCACAGCAGACAGGTGAAAGGACAAGTATTTGTTTATCATGCAACATCCCAGAATTGAATAATCGTAGCATATGGTTGTTAGATTCAGGAGCTACTATGCATGTCTCGGGTAGAAAAGAATTGTTGCATGACTTACGTGAAATCAATAAATCTAAGGTCATTTTACCTGATAATACTGTTATTGAGGTCAACCAAGCTAGATCATTTAAACTAAATCAGCACATCACACTCACTGAAGTTATGCTAGTACCACAATTTCATTATAATATGATTTCAGTGAGCTCTTTGGTGCATAAGTTGTCTTGTAAAGTCATTTTTTAGCCTAATAGTTTTATGATACATGACCCTTCACAGAGCGTGATTGGCAAGGGCTTTACATAATTAGAGCTGTTTCTGCTGAACAGACTTTAAGATATATCTGTTTTTCTGAATAATATGTCAACAAACTTATGGCATAGTAGATTGGAGCGTCCTTCCCACAAGGTCTTAGACATGTTAAAATAGTCTTTGAAACATAATAATGAGTCCTTGGAAACTTGCTGTAAGATCTGTCCTTTAGCTAAACAAAAGAGGAACATATTCCCAAATAAGAATAGATTAGCTTGCTCTCCATTTGACCTCATCCATTGTGATGTTAAGATAGACTGCAGTGTTGACAGCTTCCCCCCAAATGACTTACATAGATTAGTCATCGTGAGCATCGCTCGGACTCTCTCCATAATGGTCCCGTTCATTCTCTCTTCGACACCATTTTGTTGAGGAGTGTCAAAAACTATCTTCTCATGCCTAATGCCCTGTTTCGTGGAATAATCTCTGGGCTCTCAGAGATGTATTCACCACCATTATTTGTGAGGAGACACTTTAGCGCCATTCCTGTTTCTCTTTCCACCATCGCATGGAATAGAACACATGGTCCTTCATCCGCAATAGATATACCCAGTTCTTGCGAGATGCATCATCAATGAAGGTCATAAAATATTTACTGCCTCCCAAAGATTCGACTTCCAAGGGTCCGCATACATCAGAGTGTACCAACTCAACTTCTTCATCCGTCTGGTTGAGTTCTTCGCGAATGAAACTCTATCTTGCTTCCAAAATAAACAATAATCGCAAGGGTTTAATGCTTTCTCCTTGGCTACTGGAATGAGCGACTTTCTAGCCAAGACATTCAATCCCTTCTCTCCAATGTTCGCCAGCCGTTTGTGCCACAAACTTGGACAAGCATCATCTTAAACTGTGTTCAGTTGGTTAGCACATATCATTGCGTGCATCGTGTACAGCGAGCAGCATAACTTTACTCTCCTACCACCAATGATCCCTTGGTGAGTTTCCAGTTGCTATTCCCTATCTCGTTACAATATCCTTCATCTCGTTACAGCACCTTCAAAGAAACCAAGTTGAGACGCAGGTCTGGAATGTGTAGCGCATCTTTCAGTCGTAATGTGCACCCTACACTCGTCTGGATACAGATATCACCGACCCCCACTATCTTAGAAACACTTTGATTGCCCATCTTGGTTGTTCCAAAGTTTCCCACCTTATATGTGGAGAAGTATTCATGCCTTGGAACACAATGGTAGGAGGCACCAGAGTCCACTACCCATTCGGTGCTTGCATCCGCAACATGACACCAGTATGCTTCATTCACCAAAGTAACCTCGCCTTCATCGTTTGAGGCGATTGCAGATGTGTTCTTGTCATCATCTTGTTTCTGTTTTCTGTTGAGAAGCCTACAGTTTCTTTGTAAGTGGCCAACTTTTCCACAATGGTAGCACTTTCTCATCTCCCTGGACTTGGATCTATCTTTTGACTTATCGTATCCTTTTGGTCATCTACTCTTGCTCCGACGCCTATTTTCCGTGACAAAGGCCTGATTTCCCGTACTTGTACTGGCAGCATCCTTCCGTCGCAGCTCTTCGAGTCTGTTTTTCACCATATCCATCGTGACTTTACCGCTTGGTGCCGAGTTGGTGAACGATACCACCAATGTATTCCAGCTATCAGGTAGAGATCCTAGTAGTAGACATGCTTGTAGCTCATCATTAAGGATTAGACCGGCACTTATGAGTTGAGTTACCAGCCCTTCAAAGTCATTCAAAAGTTCAACAACTGATCGTCCCTCGTTCAGCTTCACATTCATGAGTTTCCACATCATGAATACCTTGCTCAACAGATTTGTCATCTCGTACATGCCCTCCAATTTCGTCCAGAGTTTTTGGGGGTCTGTCTCATTTCGGACGTGGTTGTAGAGGCTAATATCCACCCATTGGCGGCTCACACCTAGCGTCTTTCTTTGCAATTTCTTCCATAGGTCAGCATCCCCGTCTTCGAGCATCTTGCCTTCATTTTCGATTGGTTCATGGAGGTCTTTGCAATAAAGATAATCCTCCACCCTTGATTTCCATATGGAGTAATTTGTTACTGTCAGCTTGATCATTCCTCCGCCGTTCTCCATGGTTGTCAAAATCTACCAGCAACCTACTCGTATCTTTTCTGATGTGGAAGATCAGTCAACGCTGCAACCACAGAACATACTCAGAATACTATCAGGCTCTGATAACACTTGTTGGGAATGGTGGTGGCCCCGCGGTGGTTAGTGGGCCCCGCAGCGGAATTGATCCCGGTTTGGCTCGGTACGACGATCGGGAGAAGTGGGACAACATGGTAATTTTGGTGGGACCCGCACAGTAACTATTACGGTAGAAATAAAATTACCTTAATGTAAAAAAGAATGCCAGAAATTTTACATGGAAAACCCTCTGTTAATGAAGAGGGAAACGACCGAATCGGCAAAATCTTCACTATAGTAAAAATTACAACCCTTTTTACTGCATCACTTTACCACTTGTGTTTACCTCACACCTCTCTATGTATGTGGAACCCTATCAGTTTCTACCTGAACTGATAACCTCACAATTCACTCGAACTACTTCTCTCTATATAGTAAAACTGGAATGAGCTTGTGATGATAATAACCGAAGAATCCTCAGCCTATTTATTGATGTCTTCAGCTCTTCTGGACGCTCGAAGTGGGTGGCCATGAATCAGCCGTGTCGCCCTTCAACATGAACCTTTCATTAATTTATTATATATATAATAATATTATAATATAATTTTATTTTATTTTTTTCTTTGTCGGTGGGCGTTGCAAGTGCCTGGACCAACAATACGTATATACAATACGTGTATATATTTGCAACCAATATTTATATCTATACCTCACTATATACATGCACAAGATAGTAAGATGATGAATTTTGATGGTTGATATCAATGGGCTTGAGTTGCCTAATGGGGAAGAAGTTTTCCAAGGCATTTAAAGAGGGAAAACCCCGCTTTTGGATAATTAACTTTCAAGCGCAGCAAAAAGAAAACACACACTAAAACCCTACTTTTCTCTATGATCTAAGTTTTTTCACGATACTGTGTGATCTTGCTTTGTGAACTAGAGATTTCTTATATGCTCTTGCTTCTATCTTTACATATCTTGTGTGAAGATTCGTTGTTGGCATCTTTAGAGCTTGTTGCTTTGTTATTTCTGCTTCAGATCTGTAAAGACTATTTTGTTCAACCATCTTTAGTCAGTTTTATCTATGGTTTCGAGTTTTATCATGGTATCAACGCATAAATCTTTGATTCCGCACGTTACTTTGGCTGTAAAACCCTAGATCTGAACCATTAGTACAGCTTTGAGCTTCTTGCTCCCTTTTGGTCATTTTAAAACCTTAGAATTGAACCTAAATTGCATTTTTTTCTGCTTACTCTCTGCTGTTGACGCAAAACCCTAGATCTGAACAAATCTCTTTTAGAGTTGTTTTAGGGTCACTTATAGTCATTTCTTGTCCAGATCTAATCCTTTCATTGTCTTTCTTCTCTATGTGTTAGACACTACGAGACCATAAAGGAATAACGAGCTTGTGCCGGGACTTTGATTTGCCTTCAGCTGCGTAATCTACCATTGTTAAACAACATTCTGCCTTGAGAGCAAAGGACGCTTGATGATACCTTTCTAACCTTTGTCTCTGTCTTTGTTATACATATATTGTTTGTGTGTAGTAGCATGTTATCTGTCTTAATTTCGTTGGCAATGTCTCAACCTGATTCACTACCTGACAACTCAAGTATTGTCAAAATTGATAAGAGTATCCTGGCTTTAAATCCTGCTGAATTGGCTGTGACTAATATAACTAGTATTAGTCTCACTGGGAGTGAGAACTATGCAGCTTGGTCAAACTCCATTTTACTGGTACTTACAAGCAAAAACAAAACTGATTTTGTGCTAGGGATGATAAATAAACCTACTGACCCTATTTCTGGCCTTGAGTGGGAAAGGTGTAACGCCTTGGTTCTTACTTGGAAATTAAATTTCTGGCGTTAGAACTTAGGAATAGGTTCATTTATTCCAAACACGTGTCATAGGTGTGGGAGTCACTTGAGAAAACGTTTAAGAAAGTTGTTGGGTCTAGGAAATATTTTTAAGACAACAAACAGCTAGTATTAGGCAGGAATACGATTCCGTGTCCGTGTACTTTTCTAAACTGCAACATTTATGGGATGAATATGATGCTCTTGTCTGTTATAAACCATGTACATGTACTGTGTTTGCACGTAATTCTAATACAGAAAGCAAGTCTAGACTTATTGAGTTTTTAATGGGCCTCATTGATTCATATCATATCGTTAGAAGTAACATACTTTAGCTAATCCCCTTCCTGATGCATTCAATACTGTCTCTATGGAAGAGTCACATAGAAATATTGCACTTCATTCTAAAAACGTTGTTCCTGTCTTTACAAATAAATCTGTTAATAAAGTGAATAATCCAAATTCACTATGCAAACATTGTGGTGGTAGATGTCATTTGATAGAAAAATGTTTATAAGTTGGTAGGATTCCTGACTGGGTTAATGGAAATAATAATACTTTTGTGAAGCAGAATAAAACGCATAGAAGGAACTGGAATAAAAACCACAGTAAATCCACTAATCAAGTGGAACTTCAGAATTCCAGTCCTAAACATGTTGTGACAAATTTGTCTATGGAACAGTACAGCAAGTTGCTTAATCTGCTGGATTGTTCGGAATCACGCATGAACAACATGGATGTATTAACAAGTGTTTGTGTGAATTCAGTCTCCAAGCGATTTAATAATAGTTGGATAGTTGACTCGGGTGCAACAGATCATGTTGTATGTTCTTTTGATTGTTTGAATAACTGAAATTGTTGATAGAAACTTAAAAATTAGGTTGCCTAATGAAATTGAAATCCCAGTTTAATATGTTGGTGATGTGACCTTGAGTTGTGGATTAATGCTTAAGGACGTGCTAGTAGTCCCTGAATTTCATTGCAATTTCATGGCTGTTTCTAGACTTATCTAAATGGTTGTTTAAAGATTCAATATGTTCTACAAGACCAACAAACCTCAAGAATGCTGAGGATTGGTAAGCTAGTTGATTGTCTTTACTGCATTCAAACATATTATGACAAGAAAGGTAATCTCTTTAATATTGCAAGTTGCACAACTTCTTTTGCTCTGTGGCATAAAAGGTTAGGACATTCTACTGATCCTATTTTAAAACTGCTTTCTGACGATATTAAATATCTAATGTCAAGAATCTTGAACCATGTGGTGCATGTCATAGAGCTAAACAAACCAGAACTGATAATGATTCTGAGTTTTTAAACTCTGATTTTCTAAATTTTGCGAATAAGAAAGGTTTTAAACATCAAACTAGTTGTGCCTACACCCCGCAACAGAACGATATAGTAGAAAGAAAGCATAGACGTCTTTTGAATATAGCTAGAGCTTTACATTTTCAGTGGGGGGTGCCTTTACAGTTTGGAAAGAATTTAATATGACTTTAGTTTATTTGATAAATAGGCTTCCATCATTAGTTTAAATGGGAAATCACCTTTTGAGCTACTGTTTAATTGCAAACCAATTTATGACCATCTTAGAGTCTTTGGATGTCTTTGTTATGCATCAAATTTGACTAGATCAAAGGATTGTGAAGTCAGTAATGCTTGGGTATTATGAAAATAAAAAGACTTATAAACTGCTTGATTAGAAAACATGAGAATTTTTCTTTCCGTGATGTCAAATTTTATGAAACTGTTTTTCCATTTATAACGAAGGATAGCTCATTGTCTGAAGATTATTTGCAAGATTATCATTCTGTTTTATCTCCCGCTGATACTAAGATTTCTTGTGAGCGGGTTGATGATGATACATCTGCTGTCCCATTCAATTCTGGTTTGGGTACAAACAGTGGATCTGAAACCCCAAATAATTTATTAACCCCATCTGCAGTTGCAGGTGCTTCTCACCATGCAATTCCGCATTTAGATCAACCTAAGGTCATTCGACAAAATGATGATGAGGCAAACGGAGAAGTGAGTTTGCATGTTAGGCCCAAAAGACAAGTAAGTTATCCTAATTATCTAAAGGATTACGTTTGTGATGTGTCTAAGTACAGTATTAATCATCCAACTAGTAGATATGTTAATTATTCATCTTTAATGCCAATGGATAGAAAATTTGTGTGTAATTTAGATAATGCATCCATAATCATTCCATGTTTAGTTAGCATTAGAAAATCGCGAATGGAAATGAAATGCATGCATTGTGTGAAAATGATACCTTGGATGTCGTAGAGTTACCTAGTAACAGAAAGCCCATAGGTTGTAAGTGGGTTTTTAGAATTAAGTACAACTCATATGGAATCCTAGAAAGGTATAAAGCCCGTTTTATTGCCAAAGATTATAATCAACGTGAGGGAATAGACATTTGTCCCTGTTGTGAAAATGGTTATTGCGTACATTACTATCTATTGCTGTGAACAAAAATTGGAATGTTTTTCAGTTAGATGTTAATAATGCGTTTTTACATGGCGACTTGACTGAAGAAGTTTATATGAGTTTACTTGAAGGGTTTTATGATAAAAATGATATGCATGTATGTAGATTAAAGAAGTCTGGGTTAAAACAGGCCCCACGTAAGTGTAATGAAAACTCACTGTTTTTTTAAAACAAAAATCATTACGAACAGAGTTTGCATGATTACTCCATGTTCTATAAATATTCTGATGATAAATGTGTTTATATTCTTGTCTATATTGATGATATTGTTGTTAGTGGTAATGATATGCATGAAATAAAGTGTGTTAAAGATGCCTTGAACGCTGCTTTTGGCATTAAAGGTTTGGGTTTTTAAAATTCTTTCTAGGAATTCTTTCGTGTTGCATCAAAGGAAGTATGTCCTTGAGCTGCTTGAAGAGTTTGCAATGTTAGGTTGTAAGCCTAAATGCACCCCTATGCAACAACATTTGACTTTAAGGTTGCTGAGAGTGATAAAATATTAATTTGAAGATACTACTAGATTGCTTGGTAGACTAATTTATCTTTGTAATACCAGAAATGATATTTGTTTTGTTGTTCAGTGCCTTAGTCAATACATGAACTCGCCTAGAGAATCTCACTTCCAGGCTGCTTGTGGAGTATGAAATATTTGAAATTGTGTCCCAGGTTTGGATTTTCTATATGCAAAACTGAGAATTTTAAAATCAATGTGTTTTGCGATTCTGATTGGGCGTCTTGTCCGATAACTCGACGATCAGTCACTCTTACTGTATTTTAGCTGGTAATTCCCTGCTGTCATGGAAAAATAAACAAAAAACTGTTTAAAAATCTTCTGTTGAAACTGAATACAGGGCTATGGCACAAACTTGTTGTGAGATTGTTTGGGTTCTAGGTATTTTTAAGGATTTTCGTATTACTAATCTTACTCCAGTAAATCTGTATTGTGACAATACAACTGCATTACAAATAATTAGTAATCCCGTGTTTCATGAAAGAACAAGGCATATCGAATCGATTGTCATCTAGTACGACAATATATTATTTATAAAATTGTTTCTACTCAATATATAGCATCTAAAGATCAGTTGGCTGATGTAATAACTAAGACCCTTGGTAAAGATGCACATATTCATTTTGGTAGGTTGCTTGGAATGGTCGACGACGTCTTGGCTCCAAGATGTGTGGGGGAGTGTTGAAAAGGATATTCTTCCGCTCTTGCGCTGATTAATATGGGGCAGAATTTAATGAAGTCCATTTTAAAGAATAAGTTGGCAGTCCACTTTCTAGACTCTTCCAAGGCATTTAAAGAGGGAAAACCCTGCTTTTGGATAATTAACTTTCAAGCGCAGCAAAAAGAAATACACACTAAAAACCCTACTTTTTCTCTATGGTGTTCCAAGTTTTTCGCGATACTGGGTGATCTTGCTTTGTAAACTAGAGATTTCTTATATGCTCTTGCTTCTATCTTTACATCTTGTGTGAAGATTCGTTGTTGCACTGTTAGTACTTGTGCTTTGTTATTTTTGCTTCAGATCTGTAAAAAAGACTATTTTGTTCTACCTTAGTCAGTTTTATGTATGCTTTCAAGTTTTATCAAAATCTAAGAAAATAGATTCATGTCCATCGTACCAAACTTTGGCAATATTGTTGGCTTTGCTTGTGTGGTCTGACACAATGATGCTGTGGTATGACGTGGAAATTTCTGGGACGGATTAAAGGCTGTGTCGTCCTCGATGCGAACACCGTCACGTGACTAGATCTACTAACCAAAACAGCAGCTGCTGTAGTAAATAATTCAGTCTTAAGTTTCATTTCTTTGGGTTTTTCTTCTTCCGAGTCATTCTTTGACTGTATTAGTTCGATTTCCAAATTTATTAGCACTAAACATTGAAACCTATTATATTGCAAGAAAGAAAGAATTAAAACTACATGAGACTTTTTGTCCAAAAATATACTCGGTCGTTATTTTATGGATGAAATACACAATTCAAACGTCCACTATGCTTTTTTAAGAACGCATAAGTAAATTATTTCAATAATGGAATTGGTCGTGCGTGGTTGGTAATAAAGAAAATGAAAGGGAGGTAAAAAGCAGACAGTTGACAAATTGTTAACAATTAACTATACATTGCCGTCAACTATAAACGAAATTGACAGAGAGGCACGCGCATATACACACACTGGAGTGTGAAAGGCTCCACTGCCCAAGATACGTACGAATAAAGACAAAACCCATGATGGCGCTCTGATTATTATGTCTTTTATTTAACATCCTTGAGATTTGCATTGCGTTGTTGAATGCTCAGTCAATCGCTGAGAATAATTAAGAAGTTCTAAAGTCGGTGCAATTTTGTAAAGAAATTGGAAATAAAGGTCCCATTTTTGTCAGCTATATTGTTAATGGTAGATTAGCAGTCGCTTTTTCCACTCATCGTTCTACAAATCAACTGTAGTTGTTTCTTTTTTGTATCTGCATAGGTTTTTCCCTTTTTCTTCTCTAAATACCGCAACTGTTTTATTCTTCTTGCTGTTTGACACTTGTGTTCTTTGAAGGGTTGGAGAAAACACGGCCATAGATTTCTAATCCCTTTCTTTTGAACGCCGTTTTGCCGATTGATTATCTTCTTTTCTGTCTCTTGATAGAACAGATAGAGACCAAATATCTCTTCTTTCTTTACCTCCTCTCTTTCAGGTTTTTTTATTTTTCGAGAGAAAAAGCTTTTTTATGTCTGAAAGTTTTTATTTTGCCGTCGAGTTGCTTCCTGCCCTGTCCGAGAAGCTCTGCTGTAGAACTCAGCAGAGAAGCTTACCTTTCTCATCAGCTCATTCGATGCGTTTGAGGCCTAAAAGGTAAAACGTTTTCTCCATTTGATTAAGCATTAATGGTGGTATTGTCGTAATAAGTGCGTTCTTCTCTCCTATTCGCAGGACTTGTTCTGGCGTCGAGTGCTTTGGTGGCTATCACATAAATCATTGGTTATCAAATCTGTTTCTGTTCTTGAGAAGCCATCTCACCTGAGATTTTGTCCCCCTTTGTTTTTAACCATTTCTTGCCCGATTTTTGTCTAGAATCATTCCTTCCTTTTTACTTTTTCTTCCTTCTGAGTCCGAACCAATCTAGTGAGGGCGTGTTCTTGTTGAAGAGCAAAGCGAACCCATGTCGTCGACCCGAAAAACCCGACTAAACCCCGACTCGACCCGACCCATGAAGAGGGTGAGGATCATATGCGACGACCCTGAAGCCACTGATTCCTCGGAAGACGAAGGAGTTGTTAGCTCGATGAGGGTCAAGCGTTTCGTCCAAGAAATCACTTTCGCCGTCGTCAAACAAAGCCAAGAATCAGAGAACTCAGTTCGTTGCATTAACAACAACGACAGTTGTGAGAAGAAGAAGAAGAAGAAGCCAAAAAGGACCTCCCCCTTGTTCAGAGGCGTTCGCCGGAGAAAATGGGGGAAATGGGCGGCTGAGATTCGCGACCCATTTCAGCAGAAGAGGGTTTGGCTGGGCACTTACACCACCGCCGAAGAGGCATCGAACGCCTACGAAAAGAAGCGCTTAGAGTTCGAATCTCTCGCCTGTAATAATAATAATAATAAGATCAAGGACAGCCCTTCTTTGGAGTCTGTAAATTCCCTTACATCTCCATCTTTGACTCTTGAAATGGATACTCTGTCCTCGAGATTCGAGGAAGAAGATGATAAGGTTATTAACAGTGGTGTCTTAACTGAGATTGAAGGAGAGGAGATGCTCTTTGCTGATATGGGCATTGATTCTTTGATCGCCGGCGAAGATTGTTTTGAGATGCCATTCGATGATATCTTAAGTGGGTTCGAAGATTTTCCATCTTGCAAGATCGACGATTACGATGATCAGCCCAGTTGTTGTTTGCCTGAGTTTGACTTCGATTTTGACCTCGAACAGTGTGGTGAGGAGCTTTCTTGGATCAACAATGAAGTCAACGATTCGCCGGCGACTCGTCTGATGAATGGAGCAGCGACGACTACTAGTAATGCGCTCAACATTGCATGCCCTTGAAAAAGAGTTTTTTTTTTTTTTGCAGCTAATTAGGTTTTTTTTTTGTAGTCTTTAAGGTTGTTTGTTACTAGGAGCGTTGTTCTTAGATTGAGTTTGTTTGTAATGAGAGGTTTTGTGTGAGGTTTAGAGACTCAGTTTTGGTTGTTCTTGCGCTGTTTGAGCCGTGCAAGGAAAGGTTTTGGGCTTAAATTTATGTGTCTTGAAAAAAATGTTATGTTTTGAGAGCTTTATTATGTTGTCTTCGAATGATTAGGTGTTTGATAACTAACAAATCGTAACTATGATTCTTAGTTCATCTTCGTCTCTTCATATGGACACATGTTCATTGTATTGAACACCATGGCATTGCTGAATCTTGGGATAGACAGTTGCATGTTCGTTAATGTAAACCTGACTTCTCTTCTCTTTCTCTTATTTGCCCTTTTGTTTTCTACATTGTATTAATCGGACACAGTATGCTCGTGCTATTATATATACTAGCATGAATGTGCGGCCACGAGAAAACTTCAGCCCGGTAAAAAAAATCTTACAAACAGAGTGGAAATTGTACAAACAACATATATAACATTGGCGACCTTAATTGAGCTGAGGGACAAGTTGTATTTTTTTTACTAGGCTGAAGCTTCACCAGCATGGACCCGAGGACCTGTTGCACGTTTAATTAAGAAATTGATCATTCAATTTTCCGCATTGGTGAAGGAATATGGATCAATATCCAATCTTGACGCAGAGGAGATGTCGTAGACATTTGCGTAAACGATAATTGTCTCATGTTTCAAAACATTGATAACGATGGTTGCAGTTTCAACGAGACCTTCTTTGTACCAAATTAACCACTAAATCGTATCTTCTAATGCTAAGATAACATGTTGTATGACACTGAGTGCATTCATTCAATTCAGCGAACAATTGGTATGCGACTCGATTATTCCCTACATTCACCAAATTCATCAAACGCATTTTGTGCCACTCGAGTATTCCCTTCATTCACCCAATTCATCAAACACATTGTGTGCGACACAGGTATTCCCGCAAACACTTTCAAGAGTAAGGGCATTCTTGACCGATACTTCAAAACTACCCATGAATGCAATTCTCGTTCCTCGTTTCCAACAAATGAGAACAACACTTCATAACTAAACCACAAGTAAACAGATAATTGAGAAACACCAAGCCCTTAAGCAGCTGAACAGAAGGTCTTCGTAGTGGCGGAGTAGCCCCTATCACTGTGTTGAACATATAAAGATTCACAGTTTTTACCTGTTTCAAAACTGAGGACGTCTACTCAAAATTGGGTTTACCAATTTCCATATTATATAATGGAAGCATCGCATAATGAGTATCAGGCAATGTTGTAAAACTCGGCCTATGCGGCCGAGTAGGCGGCGCCTAGGCTCTAATCGGAAGCTGCCGTGGCGAAAAGCACTGATTCGGCCAGAAAAACGGTTAATAAATTATTCGGCCACTTGATCCGATTAGTCGGCCGCCGAATCCGATTAATCAGCCAATTAATCGGATTAATCGGTAATTTAATCGGCAAATAAAATAATATAAAACTGAAATTAAAAATTTGTACTAAAAAGGCGACGCTGACACGTGCTGCATGAGTTAGCCGCACACTGCAGGATTGGAAGTAAGGTTGTGTATGCCTTTATATAGAAATTATATACAATCTAATCACATGAAGCAACCGATGTGGGACAAACCACTTCATGAAGTCAATATTGCATCTATTTAAAACGATGGTCTTCTTATGAAACGATCTCTATAGAAAACAATAATGAACGAGCCCATTACAAACTCAACATGGTCCAGTCCATATTAAGTAAACTCAATTATATTAAAATAAAAGGATTGTTGCATGTGGTGTAGCTAAAATTGATATAAAAATTGTACAAGCTCAAATAAAAAAAAAGATCAGTGTTACATTACTTATTCTTATGGATAAAAAAATCGATATGCACATTAATTAAATAACAAAGACAATATATATATATATATATATCTTTTTTATTTAAGTTTTGTTGCATGTACTTAAGTTTTGTTACATTGTTGTGATTGACATCATTATTGAAAATGTTTAGATAGATTTGATGTACCTTAAATAGTTAGTTTACATATATGTATAAGTATAAATAAATAATACAATGCACATACCGCCTAATTTCCGCCTAGAAATCGCCTAGGCCCCGCCTAGACGGCCTAGGCGCTAGGCCCCCCTCGGGCGCCTAGGTAGCGCCTAGCGCTTTTTACAACCGTGGTATCAGGACGTCTAATCTCTGTTGCGTCATAGCCTAAACTAAACAACTTAAATTCATGATTTCATAAGAATTTTAAGCAAGAAACCCACAACCGAGAACTAAAAGCCGTAGACTCAATCGAAAATCAGCAAACCAAGCGAAAGGGAAAATATAAGACGATGCCCTCAAATCAGAAACCGAAGATACCTTAACAAATTATGTAACAAGCGTGGCCAACTGAGGCTTCTTGGTGGAGTAGATAAGGGATTTCAAATTTATGGCTTCTACGCTCGGCTCAGTTGAGATAGAGAATACTGGAGAGAGAATGTGATTGTCGTTTGATTCAGGGTCTTTTTAAAAAATAGCCTTTGACTCGGTCAGCTTAAATAGCCCCGTCGATTCTAACTTTTAAAAAATAGCCTTCAATTTAAGGGTAATTTTGTCTTTTTACAGGGTGTCTTTTTTTCCATAGCAAAACCCAATATGTTAAATCGAGACCGCACAAGGGCGGGTGGGAGGGACGTAGTCTAGTGGTTGTGTAGTCTGACATTCAAGTAATAGGTCGTGGGTTCAAATCCCCAACACATATTTTTTTATACAAGACCCCCCATATTGGGCATGGGACCTGTGCTATATAGCCGAGGTCCCGCCCATGCAAGCAGAGGTCCCGCCCACATGGGCACATGAGACCCGCCCACATTGGGCATGAGACCTGTGCTATATAGCAGAGGTCCCGCCCACATAGGCACATGAGACCCCCCTCATATTGGGCATGGGACCTATGCTATATAGCAGAGGTCCCACCCATGCAAAGCAGAGGTCCCGCCCACATGGGCACATGAAACCCCCCACGTTGGGCATGTGACCTGTGCTATATACCAGAGGTCCCGCCCACATGGGCACATGAGACCCCCCTCATATTGGGCATAGGACCTGTGCTATATAGCAGAAG
Organism: Craterostigma plantagineum; assembly: GCA_027422505.1. Classification (NCBI taxonomy): domain Eukaryota; kingdom Viridiplantae; phylum Streptophyta; class Magnoliopsida; order Lamiales; family Linderniaceae; genus Craterostigma; species Craterostigma plantagineum. The sequence continues at coordinate 942,841 of JAPQWV010000118.1, forward strand.
TCCCGCCCATGCAAAGCAGAGGTCCCGCCCACATGGGCACATGAGACACCCCACCACCCCCTCACCCGACAATCACATCGAAAAGTCAAGACCGCATTTCGCCGCTGACCCATGCCACCGGCAAGACGGGCCTAGAAAACTAGTGACAAGTCAAGACCTCAAGATCAACCCCAAGTTAACCCTTTCGGTTTAAGGTTCACGCATACTACTACAATCAATCGTTCGATCAAGAAAAATCCAAGCGTGTGATCGTTCGATTACGTGTCAGTGTCCAAATACAGATAATCCCCTGATTCATCTTGTATCATTGTCATGGGCTCCCACTTCTCAAGTGAACGGTTGGCACAACCATATTGGACCCATCGACAAACAAGTCGTACGTGTCATTCCAGTCACCCTACTGGAGACTTAGACTTGTGGACTATTTTAATTTTGCAGTATCTCAGCTTACTGGTGCCCCTCTCTGTCCCCACAGAATCAGTAACTAAACTGCCAATATTTGGGTTTTATTAATTTGTCTTATCCACCCAGACTGCAAGGTGAAATCTTTATACTAATTAATAATTTGCCTTTTAATTTATTCATCCAATAATTAATTAATGATAAATAAAGTCATTCCATTAATAGAAGTAATCAAATTACATCACTAAACACTACACATTAGTAAATTGCCCTCGTACTCCAGTCCTCGTACGGCATATAGGGCATATACCTCAACAACCCTACGATAGTGTAGTACCATACGTATGTTACTTGTAGTATCTTTTTGGTACCACGTTTCTAACAATCGGAATACCTACCTAATTTTGTAGTACCAATATGCATATATGTATAGTACCAATATATAGATGTTTGAGGTACCATATCATAATCTAGTGTAGTACCATGATTAGGTTACTTGTAGTATCTTTTCCATACCACATTTTAAATTATCGAAAACGTGTAGATTATTGTGCAAATAAGGCATGTGAACTTCCAAAATACATCAAATAATAAAATTAAACACAAGGTAACATAAAATATCAACACTCACTTTCACTCGATCGAAAATCTTGACTACGTAGTAAGATGTTCTTACTAGTATCATAATAAGTAGAAAGAAAGTTGGGGTGTCAACGTAATAATCCCTAATTCTAAATGTTAGCCCACCAATATTTATACCAAATAATCGGTGAAGTATTTATAACTACGGTAACATCGTCAAGGACCAAAAATAACTCGGACAGCGTCGAAAAATTCCTATCCAAATTTGTAGTACCAATATATATATGTTTGTAGTTCCAATAAGTGTTTTAAAAAGCGGAGTAACGCACGCATCGAAGCGCGCTATAGCGAAATTTTTCTGTAAAACGCGTTTATGCATAAAAAGAAAAGCGTACGGAGTCTTCAATTTTTTTCCCCAAAGTCTTGACACGATATTTTAACAAGAACAGAGTATAGCTGTCGCAATGTTTTTAAAAGAGACAAGACGTCTAACAAATAGCAATGTCCCTAAATGATACGAGACGCGTCTGACAAACATATATTATTTTGATTTTTCAATTTTTCTAATTTTTTTATTACTTTCACCAAATGATAAAAAATCGATTATTTAATCTAATTTATGTTATAAAAGTAAATAAATTTATCAAATTTATTCTTTGTTAAATGACGATCAAAATGACATGTATATCTTATATTTTTCGATATACTTAAGAATTATTTTTTAAAAATTGCATTTTCTAAGACTTAGTTTGCTAATATTTTAGTAGTTATTTCCAATGTTTTCTATACATTATAATTTTTTATATATAAGTGGACTAAAATACTCACGCTATGCGCTACGCTATTTGCGCTATGCGCTGTCGGAACCAAAACGCGATGCCATACGCTATACGCTTTTTAAAACACTGGTTCTAATATATAGATATTCGTAGTACCATACCCGACGATAGTGTAGTACCATACATGCGTTACTTGTAGTATCTTTTTTCGTACCACGTTTCTAACAAACGAAAATCCTACCCAAATTTTTAGTACCAATATATAGACGTTTGAGGTACCATGTCATAATCTAGTGTAATATCATGGGTAGGTTACTTGTAGTATCTTTTTCGTACCACGTTTTAAATTATCGAAAATGCGTAGATTATTGTGCAAATAAGGCATGAGAACTTCTAAAATACGGCACATAATATAATTAAACACACGATAACATAAAATATAGACACTAACTTTCAATCGATAAAAAATCATGACTATTTAGTAAGATGTTCTTACTATCATAATAAGTAGAAAGAAAGTTGGGGTTTCAACGTAATAATCCATAATTCTAAATATTAACCCACTAATATTGATACCAAATCATCAATAAAGTGTTTATAACTATGGTAACATAGTCACGGACCAAAAATAACTCGGACGGCGTCGAAAAATTCCTACCCAAATTTGTAGTACCAATATATATATATATATATATATATATGTTTATAGTTCCAATATATAGATGTTCGTAGTACCATACCCTACGATAGTGTAGTACCATAAGTGTGTTACTTGTAGTATCTTTTTAGTACCATGTTTCAAACAATCGAAATTCCTACCCAAATTTGTTGTACCAATATACATATATTTGTAGTTCCAGTACATAGATGTCAGTGGTACCATACCATATGATAGTCTAGTACCATAAATATGTTACTTGTAGTATCTTTTCCGTACCACGTTTCTAACAATCGAAATCATACCCCAAATTGTAGTACCAATATACTTATATGTACAGTACCACTATATAGATTTTTGCAGTACCATATCATAATCAAGGTAGTACCATGAGTTGGTTTCTTGTAGTATCTTTTTCGTAACACGTTTCTAACAATCAGAATTCCTACCCCAATTTGTAGTACTAATATTCATATGTTTAGAGTACCAATACATAGATGTTCATCGTATCATACCCTACGATAGTGTAGTACCATAGATCTGTTACTTGTAGTATCTTTTTCGTACCATGTTTCGAACTCGGAATTCCTACCCCAATTTGTAGTACTAATATATATATGTTTATAGTACCAATATATAGATGTTCGTTGTACCATATACTACGATAGCATAGTACTATACGTATGTTACTTGTAGTATCTTTTTCGTACCACATTTCTAACAATCGAAATTCCTGCCCAAATTTGTAGTACCAATATACATAGGTTTGTAGTTCCAATACATAGATGTTCGTAGTACGGGACAAAACCATTTTGGTCCCCGATGTTTACCCTATGGGCTTTTTTGGTCCCCGATGTTTCGACTTGCCACATTTAGTCATCAGAGAGAGACAAGGCTAGGCCTAGATTGTGACATTAGGGTTTGGGGATTGGCCAAAGCCTTGATCGGCCGAAAATACTAAGTTTGACTAGTGAGGGGTAAAATGGTCTTTTCACCTCACGATATATTTTTGAAATAAAATATTTGATATTGAATATTTAGTATATGATTTAAATTAGATTTAGATCTTTATTATTTTCTTAGAGAAATAATATTAGATAATGTATATCGGATATATATATAAGTTTCGAATTTTTATTAGATAAAATTTAGAAAATTATTAAATATATTTATATTGGATATTATATATTTAAGATATACTAAATATGGTATTTTAATTAATTAAGAATTGGATATTTAATTAATTAAATATAAAGTTTGAATTTTGAATTCATTACTTGGTAAAACTAAAACTTGGTAAAATGGGAGGTTTGAGGATTTTTCTCCACCCACCTTAACCTATTTTTGGCTAATCCTAAGAGGTATAAAAACAGATTTTCGAGATCCTAAAGTGGGTGGAAGCTAAATTTTCGAAATACAAGCAAAAGAGAGTAAAACCTAAGAGTTTTCTCCTCTCACCACTTTCTCTCTCGCACTCTCACTCTCGGGGGCAGCAAGCAGTTCGTTCTTGGCCTAGCCGCACATGCAAGAATAGTTGCGACATTAGTAAGGTGCCGGCGTGACGATCTTACGCAAAGAAGGAGTCCCGTTCGTGTGCTTTTGGCGTAGGAGAGGGGCACTACGCCTCGGGGATTCGAAGGATTCGCAGCTAGCCATCGTTAAGAGATTTCAACAAGGTATCATGGCTGATCTCTTATCTCTTTATGTCAATACATTATCGTGTTTGTAGCCGAGCGATATTGGATAGGCGGGAAACCCAATAAGATTTTGAAATTTCGCCATTCTAGGAACGTGGGTCCAGGGACCCTCGGGGATTCCCAACAGTGGTATAAGAGCCATAGGCTCGGTTAAAGTCACGGGACTATGACAAAAGGCCACGAAAAACCCGAAAGCCTTAGCCGTGCGCATGGCGCACACGGCGCCCAAGCAGCCCGCGCGCGGGGCTAGCGGGGCTGCGTCGAGTCGCATGCGAAGCGCGACTCAGGGCGGGCTGCACGCAGCTTGAGGCCTGCTCCTAGCCATGCGCATGGTGCGCACGACACACGGGCAGCCGGCGTGCAAGGCACGTGGGATGCGCGACTCAAGACGGGCTGGCCGCGGGCGTACCGCGGCGCATAGGGCTGACTGCACGCGGGGCATGCGGCACAAGAGGCATGGGCTGCACACATGGGTGCACGCAGCGCTCGGGAAGGCCGTGCATGGATGAGCGGAAAGTAGGTATGACTGTGTGCGTGTGTGCGAGCTGTGCTAGGCTAAGAGCGCACGCGGATCAGGGCTGGCCGCATGGTGCGCGCGGCACGAGGCTGGCAGCTCGCATGGTGCGAGCATCCTCGACACAGGCCCGATGGGCCTGGTCTAGCCCATCCTACGACCGATATACATTGGGCTAGGCCTGGACCATTTATAAGCCAAAATTCAATTTCGACTCGGAAATGTGTTGAATTTGGCGTGATGCATGTTATTTGAATAACGTGGTGATTGATTGGGGATTATGTTCTGGTTTCTGCCGGGTGATATGTTAAGGGTGACAAGGTCCCCCCGGGTTGTACTGACGGTTTTTATTAGATAAGACGTACGGTTTTATTAGGGATAGATTCCCCGTCATAGGCTATTGTAGTTATGTTATGACGGTCGTACGAGTGTCGATCGAGAGGAACCAGAACGAACGAGCTGGTAGCCGAGGCGTCCGTTCGAGTAAAGCCCGAAGACGTAGAGTCTTATTGTCTTGTACAATTAGGGTAGAACTAGAAATATCCCCGATCTTTCACATTTACTTTAATAGGTTGCAACTAGGTTTACTATTAAAGTCCATTATGTGCGTGTTGGTTTCGAACGTGATAATGTGCATAATGTGCTCGTGTTAAAACTGTGAGGATTCTCCCCAGATTAGACCTTTAATATCAAGTGAGTAAAGGGGCTAGGCTCATGTCTTCTATCAAGTCCAAAAATCTTACGACTTAGGAGTACGGTTGCGTGACCGAGTTACGGCGCCAAAAGCCTCGCCTTTGCGTGAACGGGTTTGGATGTAATTATGAATTGCCGCACCGACCACTCTTCACCCTCTAATAAAGAGTTATACTACGGCCAATGAAGTTTACAGAAAAGTGGAAGGTGAGCAGGACGTTGTTAGGTTGCACTTGGACAGTCATTTCCAATATGATCCGAGTTACGGCTGAGGGACCCCGGCTGAGACGAAGACGTTGAATCTTCTGTGTGTCAGAAACGTGTGGGGCACGACCTCGGCTAACCAAATGAGCCAATAAGCTGTTAAGTTGAGGCTAGTTTGTAGTAGTGCGGGGAACTCAATGCCACTATGAAACCACTCAACAAGGTTTCCGAAATGCCTAGCGGGAGAAAGGGTTTCGAGAAAAATAGTGGGAGTCAGACAAAAATTTAAAGTCCTAATTTAGTCTGATTAAACACTACAAATCCTAACTATCTGTTTATTTTCTGTACTTTATTTTCTTCTCTATTAGTTATGATGACAAACCCATTAATTACACTCTTGGAGAAACATTGTTTGGAGGGACCGAACTATGTAGACTGGCTCAGAAATTTGAGGATCGTCCTAAAATTAGCAAAACTGGATTGTGTCTTGGACATTAAGGAGCCAAAATTGCCCACAACTGAATCCACTAATGAGGAGATTGTACTTCAAGATAAGTGGGTTGAAGATTCAGCGAAGGTGCACGTCTACATGCTTGTTGCGACTTCTACGTCCAAGGGATCGAAGAATAAGTCGAACAAGACAGGCGTGACCAAGGGTAGAGTCGACAAGAAGAAGAAGACCACCAAGGTCGAAAGGTCGGGCGCAAAGCCCACGGATAAGTGCCTCCTTTGCCAGCAGCTGGGCAATTGGAAGCGTGAATGTCCGAAGCTGGAGGCGTCTGATGCCTCGGGAAAACAATTAGTTTTTGAAGCTAATTGTTCTGTGTATTCTACTTCGTGGATACTTGACTCAGGGGCTAGTTCCCACATTTGTGTTTTGAACAAAGTTCTAGAACGAAGTAGGAAGCTTCAAGCTGGCGAGGTCTTGATCAACATACGTAGTGGACATAGTGTACCAGCTACACACATGGGATCGAAGACCTTAGTCTTATCGTCATTACATTGTTTAGAACTTTCCGACATTTTGGTTTTACCTAAGGGGCTTAAAAACATTATTTCGATTCCTGTTTTGAGTAGACTGGGTTATGAATTTCGATTCATTGATAATGTTTGCCATATTTATTTTAGAAATGAAAATGTTGGAAGTGCGACGTTAATAAATGGTTTATATTACGTCAACTTAAAAGACAATGTTAAAGCTGTAAATGCAATCACCAAATCATCAATTGGGTCGAACGATCGATACATGTGGCACTTACGACTAGGTCACGCAGCTGAAGCGAAGATTGAACAGATGGAAAAGGACGGTCTGATTAGCATAGTGCGAATAGGCCTGATTTCTACCTGTTCGTCTTGCATCTTAGGGAAAATGACCAAGCCGCACTTTACAGGGACTTTCACTAGGGCCACGGAAGTATTAGGTTTGATCCACACTGACGTATGCGGACCATTTAAAGTAACGGCCCGAGGTAATTGCCGCTACTTCATAACGTTGACAGAAGATTTTCTCCAGCTACGGGAATGTCTATTTGATGAGACAAAAGTCCGAAGCTCTTGAAATGTTCAAAGAGTATAAAGCATTAGTGGAGAAGCAAGCAAGTTCATTAAAGCAGTTCGGTCAGATCGAGGCGGTGAATATATGAGCCTTGAGTTTGATGCATTCTTAGAGAAAATGGCATCATCATACAGTTTTTTCCGCCAGGCACGCCGCAATTGAATGGCGTGGCCGAACGGAGAAACCGAATGCTTTTAGATAAGGTTCGGTCGATGATGAGTTACACAGATCTTCCCATTTCGTTGTGAGGATATGCCTTAGAAACAGCGACCCATATCCTTAACCGGATACCTACCCGCTCTGCCGACAAGATTCCTTACGAGGCTTGGCATAATCGTAAGGCGAGTCTGAATCACATCAGGGTCTGGGGATGCCCCGCCTTTGTGAAAAAGTTGATGGCAGACAAGCTTGAATCAAGATCATTAATGGCAAGATTCGTCGGATATCCCGAGGACTCAATGGGGTATTGCTTCTTCGTCCCAGATGAAAACAGGGTGTTCGTCGCGTTACGTGCTACTTTCTTGGAGGAAGAATTCATAGGCGAAGGCGGTAAAGGATGATAAATAACAATAAGAGAGTTAGGGGATGAATCGACTCCTATTCCAGAGTCGTTGGACGACGTTCCGGAAAACTCGGCTCAGCCGCAATTGCGTAGGTCAAGTTGGATATCTTATATGCCTGAGAGATATGGTATGGTACACGTCGGGCATGGGGATGCTGCGACTGAGGGATGCGTCGGGGACGATCCCATCACCTACGACCAGGCAATTGCTGGTACAGACTCCCTCAAATGGCTTGAGGCTATGCAGGCCGAAATGGACTCGATGCCCACGAGGTTTGGACTCTTGTAGACCTGCCTAATGGTTTTAGACCAATTTGGAATAAATGGATCTACAAGAAAAAGATTGGATCTGATGGACAGGTGGAGATGTACAAAGCTAGGCTTGTAGCGAAAGGGTATAGTCAGAAAGAGGGAATTGACTATGAGGAAACCTTCTCACATGTCGCAATGATAAAGTTCATTCGAATCATGCTTGCGATATCAACACACTACGACCATGAGATCTGGCAGATGGACGTAAACACCGCTTTCCTGAATGGATTCCTCCAGGAGGAAATCTATATGGATCAGCCCAAGGGTTTTACGTCAGAAGCAGATGCTCGAAAAGTGTGCAAACTGAATCGGTCCATTTATGGGCTGACACAGGCTTCAAGGAGTTGGAATCTTCGGTTCGATGAAGTAGTTAAGAACTACGGATTCATAAAGAATGAAGATGAGCCCTGTGTTTACAGAAAGGCCAGTGGGAGTAAGGTGTCGTTTCTAGTATTGTACGTAGATGATATCCTTTTGATAGGAAACGACATTGGGATGCTCTCAGAGATTATAGCTTGGCTTTCAAATGAATTCTCTATGAAAGACCTCGGAGAAGCGACCTATATTCTAGGAATTCGCCTATTTAGAGATAGGGCGAAAAGGTCAATAGGCTTGTCCCAGGCCCTTTACTTAGATAAAGTCCTTAAAAGGTTTAAAATGGACGAGTCTAAGAAAGGGTTCCTACCTACGAGGCATGGGATTCATCTCTCAAAGGCTATGTCTCCTCAGAATGAGGTACAAAGACAAGAGATGAGTGGAGTCTCCGATGTTTCAGCTGTGGGTAGCCTGATGTACGCGATGCTTTGCACACGACCAGACATAGCGTACGCTGTGGGCATATTGAGTAGGTTTCAGGCTAATCCTGGTAAGGAACATTGGGCGGCAGTAAAGGCAGTTCTGAAGTACCTTAGACGGACTAAGAACTTGATACTGATTTATGGCCCAGAAGAATTGGAAGTAGATGGATATACAGATTCACTTCCAATCAGATGTGGATGACCGAAAGTCTACTTCGGGTTTTGTCTTTACGCTCAATGGTGGGGCAGTGTCTTGGAAAAGTTCCAAGCAAAGTACGACTGCAAATTCCACCACTGAGGCAGAGTATATCGCAGCTTCAGAAGCTGCCAAGGAGGGTGTTTGGATACGCAAGTTTCTGGAGGAACTACAGGTGGTACCTAGCATCGTGGATCGCCCACTGCCATTGTGGTGCGACAACAGCGGGGCTATTGCACAAGCTAAGGAACCACGTGCTCATAGTAAATCCAAACACATAGAGAGAAACTACCACGTGCTGCGTGGGTTTGTTGAAAATGGCTCAATAGCCATGCAGAAAATTGCCTCTGTAGAGAATGCAGCGGACCCATTCACGAAGCCACTACCACAGGCAGTGCTCGATCGACACCTCGATAGAATGGGGTTAAGATATGATAACACGTGGCATTAGTGCAAGTGAGAGATTGTTGAGGTATATGCCCTAGATGCCGTACGAGGACTGGGAGTACGAGGGCAATTTGCTAATGTGTAGTGTTTAGTGATGTAATTTGATTACTTCTATTAATGGAATGACTTTATTTATCATTAATTAATTATTGGATGAATAAATTAAAAGGCAAATTATTAATTAGTCTAAAGATTTCACCTTGCAGTCTGGGTGGATAAAACAAATTAATAAAACCCAAATATTGGCAGTTCAGTTACTGATTCTGTGGAGACAGAGAGGGGCACCAGTAAGCGAAGATACTGCAATATTAAAATAGTCCACAAGTCTAAGCTCCAGTAGGGTGACTGGAATGACACGTACGACTTTTTTGTCGATGGGTCCAATATGGTTGTGCCAACCGTTCACTTGGAAAGTGGGAGCCCATGCCATTGATACAAGATGAATCAAGGGATTATCTGTATTTGGACACTGACTCGTAATAGAACGATCACACACTTGGATTGTCCTTGATCGAACGATTGATTGTAGTAGTATGCGTGAGCCTTAGACCGAAAGGGTTAACTTGGGGTCGATCTTGAGGTCTTGACTTGTCACTAGTTTGCTAGGCCCGTCTTGCCGGTGGCATGGGTCAGCGGTGAAATGCAGTCTTGACTTTTCGATGTGATTGCCGGTTGAACCGCGGAGTGGGATTTACGGTCTCGATTAAATTCGAGGTTAACGTCCTATGGCAAGTTTAATGTGCGGGAATTTATCCAAGTCCCTGACCGGAGCATATAACTGACTCATGATAGTCGTGGACTGCAGTTTCAAAACTTTTACCGACATAAACGACATAGAGTCGAGTTCTGTAAGTTTGACTACGCGCGACTTTCACTCGACCGGGACAAACGTAAAGGGTTTATACGTATGACGAAAATCTACAGTCAGTTCCTGGATTATGATTAGATCAAATTCGTACTCAACTTGGGATCTGTTCGGTACCACGGGGCTGGCTAGGTGAATACCGAACTACTATATACCTCATGGGCCGGTTGAGACGAACCAAGAGAGTCGAGCTTAAAAAGGGCAACCGATACAACTTCGTCATCAGAGAGAGACAAGGCTAGGTCCTAGATTGTGACATTAGGATTTGGGGCTTGGCCAAAGCCTTGATCGGCCGAAAATACTAAGTTTGACTAGTGAGGGGTAAAATGGTCTTTTCACCTCACGATATATTTTGAAATAAAATATTTGATATTGAATATTTAGTATATGATTTAAATTAGATTTAGATCTTTATTATTTTCTTAGAGAAATAATATTAGATAATGTATATCGGATATATATATAAGTTTCGAATTTTTATTAGATAAAATTTCGAAAATTATTAAATATATGTATATTGGATATTATATATTTAAAATATACTAAACATGGTATTTTAATTAATTAAGGTATTGGATATTTAACTAATTAATATAAAGTTTGAATTTTTAATTCATTACTTGGTAAAACGAAAACTTGGTAAAAGGAGAGGTTTGAGGATTTTTCTCCACCCACCTTAACCTATTTTTGGCTAATCCTAAGAGGTATAAAGAAGGATTTTCGAGATCCTAAAGTGGGTGGAAGCTAAATTTTCGAAATACAAGCAAAAGAGAGTAAAACCTAAGAGTTTCTCTCACCGCTTTCTCTCTCGCACTCTCTCTCTCTCGGGGGCAGTAAGCAATTCGTTCTTGGCCTAGCCGCACATGCAAGAACAGCTGCGACGTTAGTAAGGTGCCGGCATGGCGATCTTGCGCAAAGAAGGCGTCCCGTTCGTGTGCTTTTGGCGTAGGAGATGGCACTATGCCTCGGGGACTCGAAGGATTCGAAGCTAGCCATCGTTAAGAGATTTCAACAAGGTATATGGCTGATCTCTCATCTCTTCATGTCAATACGTTCTCGTGTTTGTAGCCGAGCGATCTTGGATAGGCGGGAAACCGCGTAAGATTTTAAAATTCCGCCGTTCTAGGAACGTGGGTCCAGGGACCCTCGGGGATTCCCAACAATGTCATGTTTGATACACATATATGAGATGACAGCTTGTGCACATAGGTCATACAACGCGAACATATGTATTTGTATTTATTAATAATTTTTTTGAAGTATAAGAGCGTAGAAGATTCTGTCAAAAATCTTCTAATTGTTGAATCATTCGTAATTGTGTGATGGGCATAAACGAAGATCCGGCAGGTCGGACCAATTCGTTAGATCAAGACGATTCGGAAATAAGTTTTTATTAACTCTGATAACTCTCACAAGAACAATCGTATCCTCACTCACTCTTTTTCCATGCATACCCCTCAAGACACCTAACTAGGCCCCTTATTTATAATATAAAATCTAATCTTCACCAAATCCCATTAGTCAACACCCAATCGATCATATGGCTGCGATAAGATCTAATATGCTTTATATTATCAGCTGTAATGTTGAAAATGTGATGTAGTCAATGATATGCTTTATGTGATCAGCTGTAATGTTGAAGATGTGATGTAGACGTTGTCTGTTGTCTTCATCTTCCAATCGATTCAGCCCAAATCGCCTCGGCCCACTTTGGCTCTTCTACGATACACTTTACTTGGGCTTGGATCTTCGGGCGAGACCTTGGCCGTAACAATATATACCAAGCTCATATATCTAAGATAGCACACCCCCAATTCATAATATTTCACTAAGAAGAAAAATCAAGAAACTACAGACCTGTCGAGATAACATGGTGGTAGCATCCAAGTGGGCGAAGGTGGTTGTAGGGCGGGATCTCTCAAGTCGTCAGTTGGGACGTAAATGGCCTGAACTAAAGTGATGGAGCCTTTCTTGGTGGTGGTGATACGCTCTTGAAGGCCGCCGAGATCTGTTGCTAAAGTGGGTTGGTAGCCCACGGCTGAAGGTATTCGCCCAAGCAAGGCAGACACTTCTGAGTTGGCCTGGGAGATTCGATCATAGTTCATATTATGAGTTAGAACAACATTTTTTGAATCAGAAGGCCTACGTAGTAATGGGATGTTGCAATGTTTATTATTTTACTTGTGTGAAACGGAAGATGTTGTCGATGAAGATGAGCATGTCCTGCCCTTCAGCATCACGGAAGTGCACAGCGACGGTTAGCCCAGTGAGTCCAACGCGGACACGAGTGCCCAGTGGCTCGTTCATTTGACCGTAGACCAGGACACACTTCCTCTCGGCCTAATGAGAGGTAAAAACGAAGGATTAAGGATGTGGGTAGAGGAAACGATTATAAGAGGTTGGAGATTATAAGTAACTTGCTTGTCACCTAGCTTGATGAGGCCGCTTTCAATCATTTCTCTGTACAAGTCATTACCCTCACGAGTACGTCCCACGTGAGCAAAGACAGAGAAACCACCTGATTGAGGGAAAACAAGTGTTTAGGTTTTTTGGCTCAATGACGGTGAACGAGATTTAGAACAAGATGCCCAATAGAGAACAATAGGCTACCATGAGCTTTCGCTACGTTGTTAATCAATTCCATGATAAGTAGGGTCTTTCCCACGCTAGCACTGCCAAAAAGAGCAATCTTTCCTCCTTTTTGATGCGGTACAAGAAGATCAACAACCTTGTAAACAGATTTATACAAATAACTAACATCTTACATGAACATTAGTTGTTCTGAGACAGGACAAGTAAGAAGTCATACCTTGATACCAGTGACAAGAATTTTCCGTTCTGTAGCTTGCTCCACGAAAGCTGGAGCTTCTCGCTGGATTGGTAAAAAGTGTTCGGTCTCTGTGGTGTCATTCTTTAGTCAGTAAAATAGCTCCAAGCCTCAGAATCAACTAACCAAAGACAAATAATAAACGAAACGCCACTCACTTATATCGAGTTTCTCGTCAATAAGCTCACGAATGATATTGATAATGCGACCAAGCGTGGCTCTACCTACAAGCGCCTAGGGAGACGAATATAAACAAGCACATCGAATCCATGTGATAAACGTATTTCACTACGTTTATCGTAGTATTTAATTCGGTTAAAATAGAGCTCTAGCCATCATTTTATACATTTATTCGCCATATTTACACTTCTTTCAATATTGAAGGACCTTAGGACGTCTCTCGGGCGAAAAGGAGCGAAAATGAGGCAAAACGGAGCAAGTGTGAAAAAATCAGTCATGCGTCACGGCCGTGACACTCCTTGCACCAGGCCGTGACAATGGACAGAACCGAAGCCAAAGGACACTGGTCTCCATCACGGCCGTGACACACATTGCACCAGGCTGTGACAAGAGGCAGAAAAGGAAGCCAAGCGATGCAGAACACAGTCCCGGCCGTGAAGCCCGCCTGAAAAGTAGTAATGGACTAAAAAATTCATATGTCTCAATCTAAACCTTGTATTGAGAATCCCATTGGTCAGAATCAAGAATCGCAAGGCTTATATCTATGGTTAAAATTTCAGGTCAATCGGACATCGTTTACCCCTCCATCTGAGAGAAATACGAAACTGCCGCAAAGCTGTTGAGAGTGTCACGGCCGTGACACTACTGCACCAGGCCGTGACATATCATGTCCCAGGCCGTGACAGTGTCGAATTTCACTATAAAGGCCCAATTTCGATCCAGAAAAGGGGGATTCTCACTAGATATCAACCCTAATTCATAAGAGACGAATTACAGACGCCAGCAACGCAGAATTCCATTGGAGAAGCGCGAGAGACGGATCAACGACGCAATCACGCCAAATTGAACGTAGAACGAAGATTCATCCGTGCCACCTCCCAGATCATCAGTATTCAAGATCATGAATTCTTCTTCTTCGTTTCTTATTTCTTTCGTTGTTTTCCCGTCAATTATGCGTGGCTAAATCCCCTATGTGTTTGGGATTAGATGAACGCTAGGATATTTCATAATTAAGACATATGTTTAATCGTGACACGTGTTTATGACTTTTTATCTGTCTATGAAATTGTTTCGTCGCTTTAATATGTCTATGTGTTAAACTGATCGTGTGGAAAATCGTTTAGGGCGACAGCTAAACAACGATTAGGCCATTCGTAGAAGATAGGATTCGAGTATAGGGCGAAAGCAAATACTCGATCCTCGCCTTTAGTAATTACTGAACCTTAGATCCCCGCGAGCATTTAGGGCGACAGCAAACTCGTGAGCGGGTAGGAAATTACTGCGATCTAGTCAGAATCACGTAGGAGTGAGAATTCATTGTCTTAACCGATAGTACCTAGTGGGATTCGAATCCCGAGCACATCTTTATCATCTGAAACTCTCGTACCAGTTTTAGGCGTATTCTTTTAGTCTCTCATTGATTTAGGAGTAATCTGTTAGGATAGTTCGTAACACCATCTGTGTATTTTATTTAGGCTAAATATCGAGTCGATAGGTCACTAATAGTACTTGATTATTCCTTTTGTTCGATACTCGTCTGCTCACTTTACTGCACTACACAGGATAGGTTCACTGCTTATCGCACGTCGGTGATAGTAATTAGGTATTCATTTTAATTATTACTTGTCGCACTTTTCATTCACACACCACGTATCGATCAAGTTTTTGGCGCCGTTGCCGGGGAATAGATTGATATTAGGAACATAGTAGTTGGGTAATTTAGCCATTTTTATTGGAAGTTTTCCTTTTTTACTATTTGCGTTATTTGTCTTTTAGTCATTGTTATTTTCGTTATTTCTTTTACGGGTCGATTTTCTTTTAGTCCAGATACAGAAGTAGACATGGCGGACCACAGAGTGCCCGTCCACGGGGAGGAGCCATCACTACAAGATCTTCTCAAGAATGCCGCACTAGGCGGTACTGAGTCGGCGATTGTCATCCCGCCGATCGAGAACAACAACTTTGAGCTGAAGCACTCTTGGCTTCAAATGATTTTCCAGACGGCCCATTTTGAGGGCAATCCCGACGACGTTCCCTATTCCCATATGAAGGCTTTCTTAACCGTCACCGACACTATCAAGATCAATGGGTCTCGGGCAATGCGATCAAGCTGATGCTATTCCCGTTCCCACTCAAGTTCAGGGCGAAGGACTGGTTAGACATGTTGCCGCCCAGATTGATCACTACCTGGGAGGAGATGCGAGCCGCCTTCATCAACCACTACTTCCCACTTTCGAAGGTGCTCAGACTAAAAAGGGAGATCTCCCTGTTTCATCAGAAGGATTCAGAAAACCTCTACGAAGTTTGGAAGCGATACAAGGCGCTACTGAAGAGGTGCCCACAACACGGGATGTCAAAGGCAGCCCAGATCAACCGATTTCACGAGGGGCTCAACGACCAGACCGTTCACATGCTAGATGGAGTCGCAGGAGGAGGACTCGTGAAGCTCAACGCGACCGACGCTTGGAATCTGATTGAGGACTACTCGAGGAACAGCTTCATGAGGGGCAATACGAGGATGAAGACGCCAGGATTGTTCGGAGTTAGCGAGGAGACGGCCACTAATGCAAAATTCGAGGCGCTCTAGACACCATATCTACCACTGTGCGGGATCTGTGGCGCAGCCCACGAAACATCTGAATGCCAACTCGGGCAGTCGCTGGAGCGCGTAGATTACATGGGGAATTACCAATGTGACCAGCGAAGTTACCAGCCTCGAGTGCATCCCAATCTGGCGTATGAGAATCAGAATCATCAGGGGCAAGAACCGCCGGCATTTCACCCCAGACCGTCTGGTTTCAAAAACGGGGCACCACGCCAATATCAGAACACATCCGCCGGGGGATCTGATGATATAAAGGAGATGAAGGATATGATGAAGACGCTCCTCACGAACTTCAGCAGCACCACCGCAGCCCATGAGAATCAGATGACAAAGATGGAGGAGTACATGGAGGCGAATGACATCCGTGCTCAGAATACAGACGCCTCGATTAAGAGGTTGGAGCAGCAAGTGGGCAATTAGCAAAGCAACTGGCGGGGCAAAATCAAGGATCACTCCCGAGCTACATCAAGACAAACCCCAAGGAGTATTGTAATGCGGTAATCCTGAGGAGCGGGAGAGGATTACAAGAAGCTCCCGCCAAGCAGAATTTAAAGGAGAAAGTCGATTTCGAGGGCCACGACGAGCCAGAAGTGGAGGAAAGCAAGGGCGACGGAGTCGAGAAGGTCAAGGATGACAAGGGAAAGATGCGACCATTCGTGAAGCCGTATCAACCAAAGATCCCATACCCAGCTCGGTTGAGGGAAGCTGCACCTGAAAAAGAGAAGGTCCAATCTAAAAAGGAGGAGGCCGCACCCAAAATGGAAAAGGTGAAGGAGATCGAGCGGCCACCAGTGAGGCCGTACCAGCCAAAGGTTCCCTATCCAGCACGGTTGAAGGACAAAGATGAGGCGTTATTCAGCAGATTTATGGGTATGTGCAAAGAACTACATATTAACTTACCATTTGTTGAAGCTATTACGCAGATTCCCAGTTTCGCGAAGTTCCTGAAGGACTTGCTGACGAATCGACGGAAGCTCGAACATGTCTCCACGGTATACCTACTAGGAGAGTGCTCAGCGATACTCCAGAGCAAGATACCGAAAAAGCTCAAGGACCCAGGGAGTTTTACTATTCCTTGTTGTATAGGTGACTTAGTAGTTGAGCATGCTTTAGCTGATCTAGGCGCTAGTATAAATTTGATGCCGTACTCCATGTTTAAGCACTTAGGATTAGGTGAACCACGACCCACTAGGATGAGTATTCAATTGGCTGATAGATCGTTAAAATACCCCCTAGGTGTTATCGAGGATGTTCTAGTTAAGGTCGATGAGTTTGTTATCCCTGCTGATTTTGTGATCTTAGAGATGGACGAGGATGAAAATGTTCCATTAGTTCTAGGTAGACCATTTTTAGCCACAGGCGAGACTATGATAGATGTTAATAATGGAATGTTAACTTTGATGGTAGATGGTAAAAAGGTTACGCTTAATATGGCTGATTCAATGAAAAAGAGTAATGAGCATGATGATAAGTGTTATTACTTAGATGCTTTTGAGCACGATCTCTCGTCTTCTGTGCAAGGTTTATCAATGAGGAAGGAGGCAGTCGACGAGCCCACGATGACCATCGGCAAAAACAGTAAAGAAGTTAAGGACAAAAGTCCAGTCGAGGAGCGACCGCCACTAGAGCTGAAGCCGCTGCCCGACGAAAAGTGATAATTCCAAGATATGGATGTAGGCGAGGGAGACTGCAGCAAAAAGGAGGTACTGTATCTAGACTTCCAGCCACCCTAAGCGAACGAAGGTACGTCTGGCTAAAGACGGTAAAGGAAGCGCTTCTTGGGAGGCAACCCAGGTTTTATCTATCTAGTATTTTCTTTTATTTACCTATGACTATGATGCATATGAATATATCTACTATTATTATCTATGTTTAGTTCCTTTTTACGTTTCATTTTCTTTTTCGTTACGCCAGGATATCACGAGTCATGATCAACGACCTTCACGCGTTCAGTCACGACTACTTCACGACCACATCATCTAATTGTCAGGGGAGTTCCGTTCTTTTTAACCTTTTTTCCATTTCTTTTATTCTTTTTACGTTGAGGACAACGTCAGGCTTAAGTGTGGGGAGGGGAAGTAGGTTAAGAATTTATGTGAATTGTTTTTTGTGACGTGTCCGTGAGTTATCAAATCGTTAGAAATGCATGAATTATTGAACTCAGGCATGATTATTTGCGCTTATCTCGAGTTAGGTTGCATGACATGAAATTTTGGGAGCAATTAGAATATGCATGATTGATTGAATCGTGTCTGCCTGAATCGATATAGCACTGTTTTTAAGAGTCGTACACATAACACATTTACGTTGCGAGAGTTTGACATTTTTATTGGTTGTGTGACGTGCTTAGTCTGTATCTCTCTAGAACTTGCCTGTCTGATGCGTGTTGAAACTATTTTTGGTGCGTTAGTATGAAAATGATGAGAGCATTAGGAATTAAGTCCATGGCCAAATTTTCCTGCCACGCTCCCCTTAGTTAGCCACTTTGAGCCTGAGCCTATTCGTTTGCTTACCTCGTAAATTATAGAAGCCGCTGACCTGAATAAGCCTCCAGAGATTATCTGAACCTGAGTTGATTAGAATAGAGTAGAAGTCGAACTTGAGAGTTACTGTTTCAATGTCTGATTTAATGTTCTTCTCTGCTATTCGTGAAATGACTCGACCCTACTTGATCGTTTTCTGAAATGACCCGATCCCTTGCATAAGCCTGCCCATAATCCTTTTGCAAGATATAGGTTTTGGAAATAAGTATCCCTAGGTATACGGCATTCGCTGTGACGATGTATTCTTTGCGACAAAAGCCAAACCTTGATGTTTAGGGAATAAGGCAGCGCACAAAAGTAGAGTGACTAAGGTGAAAGGGCAGAAAATGAAAGGAAACTGAGTCGAGAGGGTCGGGCAGAAAAGTCTAGGATTTCAGAGCGAGAATGTTGAGTCTTATGTTGGGGCATGTGACTGTCAGTTTGATCATGCTATATTCTTTGAATTTTAGCTCATATGTCCTAGCTTTAAGATTACATGTTCAGTATATATGTTTATCGCTTTATTATTATTTGACCCGTTTCAACCCAAAAAGACCCTCAGATTTATGCTTGCCACTTTAAGTAGTAGATATGCGATTAGCTTGCAGGCTTATGGTAGGGGTTGGACTAGTGCACGATTTGAGCAATTCACTATATACTAGCCTATACACTGAGTGACTTGAGCGAATCCTTGTGAGGTGTGATTCTTCATTTAGCAGTGGTAAGGAAGCTCGGGTCGATAGGTGCCGATCATTAGTGCATTATTCATGATTGTTTGCTTGATTCCAGTTTGTGCTTTCTACTATGATGATAAGTTGCGAACAATTGTGCCGTTATCCTGATGTGTGCCTTCTCTGACTTCTAATTTACTTGAGAACAAGTAAATGCTTAAGTGTGTGGAGGTTTGATAAACGTATTTCACTACGTTTATCGTAGTATTTAATTGGGTTAAAATAGAGCTCTAGCCATCATTTTATACATTTATTCGCCATATTTACACTTCTTTCAATATTGAAGGACCTTAGGACGGCTCTCGGGCGAAAAGGAGCGAAAATGAGGCAAAACGGAGCAAGTATGAAGAAATCAGTCATGTGTCACGGCCGTGACACTCCTTGCACCAGGCCGTGACAATGGATAGAACCGAAGCCAAAGGACACTGGTCTCCGTCACGGACGTGACACACATTGCACCAGGCTGTGACAAGAGGCAGAAAAGGAAGCCAAGCGATGCAGAACACAGTCCCGGCCGTGAAGCCCGCCTGAAAAGTAGCAACGGACTAAAAAATTCATATCTCACAATATAGACCTAGTATTCAGAATCCCTTTAGTTAGAATCAAGAATGGCAAGTCTTCTATCTATGGTTAAAATTTCAGGTCAATCGGACATCGTTTACCCCTCCATCTGAGAGAAATACGAAGCCGCAAAGCTGTTGAGAGTGTCACGGCCGTGACACTACTGCACCAGGCCGTGACGTGCGGCAGTGAGCTCATTTTGTGCCCAGAGAGTGTCACGGTCGTGACAGTGTCGAATTTCACTATAAAGGCCCAATTTCAATCCAGAAAAGGGGATTCTCACCAGATATCAACCCTAATTCATAAGAGACGAATTACAGACGCCAGACACGCAGAATTCCATTGGAGAAGCACGAGAGACGGATCAACGACGCAATCACGCCAAATTGAACGTAGAACGAAGATTCATCCGTGCCACCATCCCAGATCATCAGTATTCAAGATCATGAATTCTTCTTCTTCGTTTCTTATTTCTTTCGTTGTTTTCCCGTCAATTATGCGTAGCTAAATCCCCTATGTGTTTGGGATTAGATGAACGCTAGGATATTTCGTAATTAAGACATATGTTTAATTGTGACACGTGTTTATGACTTTTTATCTATCTATGAAATTGTTTCGTCGCCTTAATATGTCTATGTGTTAAAGTGATCGTGTGGAAAATCGTTTAGGGCGACAGCTAAACAACGATTAGGCCATTCGTAGAATATAGGATTCGAGTATAGGGCGAAAGCAAATACTCGATCCTCGCCTTTAGTAATTACTGAACCTTAGATCCCCGCGAGCATTTAGGGCGACAGCAAACTCGTGAGCGGGTAGGAAATTACTGCGATCTAGTCAGAATCACGTAGGAGCGAGAATTCATTGTCTTAACCGATAGTACCTAGTGGGATTCGAATCCCGAGCACATCTTTATCATCTGAAAACTCTCGTACTAGTTTTAGGCGTATTCTTTTAGTCTCTCGTTGATTTAGGAGTAATATGTTAGGATAGTTCGTAACACCATCTGCGTATTTTATTTAGGCTAAATATCGAGTCGATAGGTCACTACTAGTACTTGATTTATTCCTTTTATTCGATACTCGTCTGCTCACTTTACTGCACTACACACGATAGGTCCACTGCCTATCGCACGTCCGTGATAGTAATTAGGTATTCGTTTTAATTATTACTTGTCGCACTTTTCATTCACACACCATGTGTCGATCACCATGCCTCTTTGCAGTGTAAATTTTGTGGTCTATACAATCCACACAAAACCTTGCTAGTTTCTCACACAAACCAGCCTCCAAAAATCAACATTCGAAAATATCAAATCAGTCACCGAAATGAAAACTAACTGTGATTGGAGAGCTAAAGTTCAGAACCGTCTATCCATGAACCACCTTCTGTCACATCCATAGAAATACACCTAATCTCACCCAAGTGTTGCCACCTCAAGCACCATCCTGATCTGATTGTCCAGAACTTCCAAAGCGGTCAAAATCGGAGGCAAACTCGTCAAACCTTGCATCAACAACGGCGCCGACCTTCCCGATTGTTAAGTAAACTGATTCTTAGGTTTCGTAAGTTAGTTTGCAGTTAATGTTATTACAGTTATTCCTACTTTTATGCAAGTAGTGGGTTTGAATATAAAGTCTTGTCTATATTAAGTTTGCTTACGATTAGATATCTAACACACCTTTCCACATAATACAGTTTTTATATTTCTTGTGCTTTCATATATTTCCAGCAAGAACACTATCTAAGTTTAGCCATTCTGTCAGTGGTATCAGCGCAAAAATGGCATCTGGAAGTTTCGTACAGCCCTCCATTCCTCGGTTTGATGGTCATTACGAGCATTGGAGCATGTTGATGGAAACTTCTTAAGGTCAAAGGAGTATTGGCATGTCGTTCAGACATGTATAGCAATACCTGCTGTTGGACCAGTTTTATCTGATGCACGGAAAGGCGGAGCTGGAGCAACTTAGACTGAAGTACTTGAAAACAAAAAACTATCTATTTCAGGCCATTGATCGACCAGTCCTAGAGACGATTCTTTGCAACAATACGTCAAAAGATATATGGGACTCCATCAAGAAAAAGTTTCAAGGTACAACAAGAGCGAAACAGCAGCAACTTCATGCGCTCCGGACTAAGTTCGAATTGCTTATAATGAAAACCGATGAATCGGTGTCCAGATATTTCTCTCGAACAATAGCAGTTGTTAACAGTATGAGAATTCATGGGGAAAGAATTGAAGATGTAATGGTGGTCGAAAAGATTCTTCGCTCAATGGCTCCGAAGTTCTATCATGTGGTATGCTCAACTGAAGAATCAAAAGATATTGATCTTATGTCAATTGATGAACTGCAAGGATCACTGATGGTCCACGAGCAAAAATTGGTTCAACAAGACGGAGAAGAGCAAGCCCTAAAAGCCACTACTTCTTCGTGGAGAGGTGGACGAGGAAAGAGTCGAGGTCACAACGAAAATACAAATTTCAGAAACCATCAATCAGAATAATCTCAAACAGATTATAATCATGGAAGAGGAAAATATCGAGATGGTCGTTATGGTCGTGGCGCACGCGGTGGTCGCGGTGGTCAACATATATATACAAGGGAAAGGCAGCTGATCGGTCTCATATTCAGTGCTTTCGTTGTAAAAAGTACGGTCATTACAAATCTGAATGTCGAACAAATCCTTCGAATCAACATGTCGAGCAGGCTAATTATGTTAAAATGAAGATGATGTATCTTTGTTGATGGCATATAATTCCAATGAAGAATAAACCGCTCTGGTATATCGATACGGGTTGCAGTAATCATATGAGCGGAGACTAGACTGGATTTGTTAAATTTGATGATTCTTTTCGTGATGTTGTGAAGTTCGGTGATAATTCTGAAATTTCTGTCATGGGAAAGGGCGATATCAGAATTCAAACGAAGGATAATCTTAGTCAAACGATTGGGAATGTTTTGTATGTTTCAACTTTGAAAACCAAACTTCTCTGTGTTGGTCAGTTGATTGAAAAATTCTATGAAGGTTCTTTTAAAGAAGGTGTATGCAGAATCTTCGATAAAAATCTGAGTTAATTGCTCGGGTAACCATGACGAAGAATTGTACGCTTCCTCTTCATATTAATATTGCTACAGAAGTATGTGTACAGCAAAGTTGAAGAATGATGCATGGTTGTGGCATTTCCGATACAGACATTTGAACTTTAGATGATTAAAGATGCTACAGCAGAGGAGCATGGTGATCGGTCTTCCGCAAATTATGCCTCCGTCTGAAATTTGTGAACATTGCACTGTTGGGAAGACAGCCCCAGGATTCTTTTCTACATGGAAAGTCAGTCAAGCAAACGAAGTGCTGGAATTGGTCCGTTCTGATTTATGCAAACCAATAATCCGAGTTCTAACGGAGTTAAAAAGTACTTTATCTCATTTATCAATGATTTTAGCTAACAAACGTGGATATATTTCTTGCAAGAAAATGTTAGGCCTTTATTGTCTTTTATGTCTTTAAATCTTTAGTTGAGAAGGAGAGCGGCCATGTGATCAAGGTTCTTCGTAGTGATCGTGGAGGCGAATATACCTCGCAAGAATTTGCAGATTTTTGCTGAGTTAATGGAATTAAGAGGCAGTTTACTGCAGCTTATTCGTCTCTGAACGGATTCTGTGAGAGGAAAATTCAAACTATCATGAACTTGGTTCGAAGCATGTTAGATCACAGTAAAGTTCCAAAGAGTTTCTGGCCGGAACCTGTCAAATGGTGTGTTTATGTACTAAATAGAAGTCCGATGTTTTCAGTTCGAGGTATGACTCTGGAGGAGGCATGGAGCAGGAGAAAGCCGACAGCTGATCATTTCAGAATATTTGGGTGCATCGCATTTGCACATGTTCCTGATGCAAGACGGAAGAAGCTCGATAACAAACGTGAAAAATGTATATTTCTTGGTGTTCGTAATCAATCTAAAACGTACATATTGTATAATCCCAGTAGTAAGAAAGTCGTCATTAATCGTGATGTGATTTTCGATGAAGAAAAGACATGGCAGTGGTCTGAAATCTCTGGGAAACAGCAAGTCGCTACAAGTTTCGATGATGATCAAGAAGAGCAGAATTTTACTCCAGCAACTCAAGAAGAGCAGAACTTTGTTCCAGCAACCATGCCACTTGATATTTCAGAAAACAATGTAGTGGAAGAGTCTGAAATTTCAGCAGCAGATGAACCATCTGGAGCAGAAATTCAAGGTCTCAACATGCTCGAAAAATGCTGCCGTGGATGTCTGATTATGAGGTATCTCAAATAAATCAACATGATGATGTGATTACTCATTTTGCTCTTTATTTAGACTGCGATCCTACAACATTTGAAGCTGCTGTCAAAGAACCAAAGTGGCAAAAAGCAATGGATGCTGAGATAGCAGCCATCGAAAAGAACATGACTTGGCAACTGATGGAACTTCCAACATTGAAGGAAAATGGCGAAGTCGAAAAGCATAAAGCACGTTTGGTGGCGACAGGTTATAAACATGAGTACGTAGTTGATTATACCGAAGTCTTTGCGCCTGTTACACGCCATGATACCATCAGAACAGTAATCGTCATCGCTGCCCAGAATTCGGGAATATTTTTCTGCTCGACGTAAAATCTGATTTTCTACACGGAGACTTGGAAGAAGAGGTATATGTCGATCAACCCCCTGGCTAACCTATTTCTGGTTTAGAGCAGAAAGTTTACAAGATGAAAAAGGCAGTAGATGGATTAAAACAAGCTCCACGAGCTTGGTATAGCTGTATAGATGCTTATTTTCAGAAAAAATGAGTTTACAAAATGCCATACGAGCACACACTTTATGTCAAGCTTTGTGAGAAGGGAATGTCTTATCGTGTGTTTATGCGTCGATGATCTTATTTTTACTGGAAATAATGCTTCTATGTTTGAAGAATTTAAAAAGTTGATGGTGATTGAATTCACCATGACGGATCTTGGAAAGATGCATTATTTTTTGGGTATTGAAGTGAAGCAATCTAAGAGCGGTATCTTCATAGCTCAAAGGAAATATGCTCAGAAGATTTTGGACATGTTTCAGATGAAGAACTTCATTGCTGTGAAATCTCCATCTGAACATGGCACGAAGCTTGTGAAGAAACCAGAGAGTAGCAAAGAAGTTGACAGCACACTCTACAAGCAAATTGTCGGGATTTTAATGTATTTGACTTCGACAAGGCCTGATATAATGCATGTGGTTGGTATAATCAGCAGATATATGGAATGTGCGATGGAGCTGCATCTCATGGCAGCAAAGCGCATTCTTCAATACTTGCAAGGTACCATCGATTTTGGTCCCTTTTATAAGAAGTGTGAAAATCCATATTTGTATGATTTACGGATAGTGATTATGCTGGTGATTCGGATGATCGAAAGAGCACGTCCGGTTATGTATCGGCTGCTATTTCTTGGTCATCGAAGAAACAACCTATCATCACACTCTCAACTACGGAAGCTGAATTTGTAGCGATATTGTACTTGTCAAGCAATAAGGCTGCAGAGAATTCTTGAGTTTGTTCGCTTTAACAAAGCTGGAGCAACTGTTATCTATTGCGATAACAATTCAGCAATAAAATTGTTGAACAATCCCGTGATGCGTGGAAGAAGCAAATATATCGACGTACGATTCCACTTCTTGAGAGATTTGGTGAATGCTGGGTGACACATTCAAATACTTGCAAGTGTACTAGGTCGTGCAAGTAGTAAACGGACGAAGTCCGAGTATCGATCCACGAAGACAACTCGATTAATTCTAAGATAATATTCCTAATTCTTATTTAGACTAGCAGAATTTTTATATTTTGATGATTTGATAAAAGAGATAAAAGACACAAACAATAAAATAAACGCAAATAAAACAGATAAGGATAGAGCAATTGACGACAAACGTGATTAAGACACATGCTCGGCACGAACTATTCATATGTCTTCATGCAATCTAACCTATCAACATGAATCAAGTCAAGGTAGAATATCCTAATATATGTTCTACCCATTATTCACGTAACTAGCAACCCTACATGAATAGTGAATCAATCAAGTAGATTCCTATATGACTGTAATTCCTACACGTGCATTTGATCATCGTGCGATTCCCCGAGTTTACGCGCTTTCGGCGCTTAAGGTCTCGGAAACCACACATACGAAACTGAATTACATCTCTGGTCGGTTTTACGTAGTGATGTTCGATATTTTGATCTAACCTTTATAATCACCTTTTCGGTCTCATGTACTAGGTCAAGAATTATGTGCGCGGTGGCTGATCACACACACGTGAATAAACTCATATAAAGAACACATAACTTAAATCATATGATTAAATCAGATAATAACAGCATTAATGCATAGTCATAATCCGGCCTCACACGGCCTCAATCACAAAAAAAAATTAAGTTAACATGGGAATAAAATTAATCAACAACGAATCGAAAGAAAACATTGTTGAAAACGAGGTAATAAAGGTATAGAAGTCGCCCCTCACGATGCTCAAGTTGTCACGCGTCGCCGCGGCGTTTCCCGTTGTGTGAACGAGGGAGAAACGCCTTGGAGACCCTCGGACTCGCTCTTGGCTTTCTCTAGTCTTTTTAGCCGTCAAAAGCTTCTCCTAGTCGTTTGCTCCTTCGGCCCTTTAAATAGAAACCAAATATTTTCTTTCGTTTCTTCCTTTCTCCCCAGGAAATCTCCTTTCTGTTTGAACTTTGAAATCAAATATCCACCCTAATCTTTTGCTTTCCACGTCAATGAGCTTTCCAAATTAGAATTAAGTTGTAAATTGCATATTCATCCCATGACTTCTAAAAATCACAAAAAGGCCCCAAAGTGCTAAAGGCATATGCATGGCAGCGTGGGTGATGGTCCTTTTTATGTCGAATCTTCCCGCTTTGATCTATTTCGCTCTAATATCTGTCAAACAAGAGATATGCACATAAGCGTAGGATTTCCAATTATATTCGAACGAATAATGGTCGAAAACACGCTTTTAACGGGGTAAAAATATAGCGTAAAATCCTATCTTATCAAAAGCCCCCAAACTAACTTCGATCGTCCTCGATCATAAAGCGGAGATAAAACTAAGTCAAGTTAGTCCTGTTTCGTCTCAGAAAGCGTAAACGCATAGAAGCTTGAGATAATATCAACTAATGAGTGGTTTAGTTAAAACAAGAAGCACTAGGTAATATGTCACAATCTTAGCATGGCATGAAAGACGTTTTCAGAATCACAAAGCCCATTAATTCACAACACTCACGATGATCGCTCAAGTCACTCAAAGTGTTTTTCCAAGGAATCTGTATATCGACGCTCAATTCACGACATGAAAAGATATTACTCTAGGTTTGCAAATATATCACATCATAATCACATAGTAGAAGTCATGCACAAATCAAATAGTCTTTCATCAAGGGTTGTAATGGGCTCGGGTTTTAAAAGGTGCGTCATATGGGAAAGTGAGCTAAAAGTATCAATCGTGTCAATCATCGAATCGATCTTCTCACCACTTATTTCGCTCTTTTAACACTGTGTCTATTTTTCACTCGACTCATCCTTTTTCTTTTTCTAGCTCTTCTCGCTCGCTTATTTTTTCTCTCTATTTTTCCGCTTCTTCTCTTTTTTTAGCGCTATTTTCTTTCGACCAAGCCCCTCCTCTTTCTCTTTTTTTTCAGATGTATGTCTTGAGAGGTTCCTAGTCCGCTGCAATTTTACGACGTGAGATCTATATCATAGGACGACTAACATGCATCGACGTATTTCACCACACCTTCCCAATTAACATAATGATGCTCCCAAACGATCGACAAATTGACACGTTGATAAAGGTCGTATAGGCTAAATTTGAGGCAATCGGGCTAAATATATGCGCTCCAAATCAACAAATAAGTCAAATAAGGCTCAAAGGGGCTCACTAAGTGATATATATGTAAGGTAAGAAAATATTTAGGTCAATTACTCAATCTTAGTGCCTTTCTCATTTTCGCACATAAAAATCCACATAGTAATTATTGACATGCATAACAGAGCAAGTTCGGAAATATTCAGTCCATGTGTGTCACACAGGAATAAACACCGAGCATAATGAGTTGCTCTGAATTGATTTTCTGAAGGCTCAATAACTCACATATATAACTTTGTTTGTGCTTCATGGTACGCAATACTCTTTCTAAAGCAGTCAATTAGCCAAATAATCATGCTAATATGACAACAATTCAACATGTGAGACTATCACACTCAATTCATCGAATCATATCACGACACAGTAAAATTTTAAAAATTTTCATCATTGACAGGAGATTCCACAGATGACGTTCAAATCGCAACCTTCATCATTATACCCACTAAAAAACCGAAACACGTCGATACCTAATAAGCATATTAAATCTAGCATGTGTCACATCCCACCCGCAAACTAAATAGCACATTGTCTCAATCTATAAACTAAAGTAGAGAGTATAAGTGACATTGCCCCGAATTTTACGTCGATCGTTGTAGAAGACTTGGTTGATCCGTAGTAAACCGGCAACCATCGCGAACGGACCACCCTCAAACTAGTTATGATCATGCGAGAAAACGTGAAACTAGGTGGCACCCATGAGAGCGAAATTTTTTTGTAGAAAAGTAATAGGATTTAAATATAATATATATGCATCGATAGGTCTTGGGTTGCCTCCCAAGAATAGTTGTTTTATAGTTGTTAGCTCGACTCGCGTTCGTGTTGAAGGTCTGCGACTCTGCATGTTCAGTTGAAGTACTGAACACTTTGATTTTATCATTTTGGAGAGAAGTTTGATCTCAGAATGTTATATCTTTGCATGGTCGCAATCTTTAAACTCTCTCCAATGGTTGACTTTCGGCTCCCAAATAATGTCGAAATCAGCGATCATCAATGTCTTCGTGAATTCCTCCATGAATATCCCATTTGAATGATACGGTGACTTCATAACCATACGCAGAATCGGATCGGAAGTCTTAGAATCCATCTTTCTCTTTCCCACGACATCATAACTAGTGAAATTCTCGCTTTCATGCTCAAATAGTTCATTGGCGATCCTCCAACTCAATGGGAATATAGTATCTTGAAGAATTTCTCAGCTCTGATGGAACGAAATCTGCAATAGCCTCTGCGGGTTGATCAGTTTTTTCTAACTCGATCTCATCGTTAGCTTCACTTGATTCCAACACCGGTTCTTGTGTCTTTTCGCAATTCAGTGGAATGGCTTCTGTGTGCTCCTTTGGACTTGACTCAATGTGGCTTTAGAGTGCTTCTTGTTCACGTTCAGACACTGCACTTTTCAGCTTTTCCAATTGGACCATCAGAATTTTCATCTCTGCTTTTAGACTCTGAAACTCGTAGAAGTGGTAATGCGACTATGATCTTCTTGTATCACTGCCATCTTCTCGAGCACTATTTCCCAAGCGGCTTTTTATTTTTGATGGAGTAATTTGTTGTTGGGCATGTCTTTGAATTGATGGTTGCTCATGTATCACTGTCATCTTCTCAAGCGTTATCTCCCAATCGGCTTTTTCTTTGTGAGGTTGAGTAAAGTACTCATATGAGAGAGAATGTGAATAATCGCCGGTGTATGAGTCGCAATTCTCCCCTCGCCCATCATACCACGATCGTGGAGGCTTGTAACAATTGTACTTGCATTCACTAGATGTCGGCATCCGCAAAAATCTCACTCTAGTTCATCATCGCATGTTGCATAGGTCTCGGGAGAATATTGCGAGTATCGCTGCATCCCTTATTCTACAAAACACAAACGAGAACGATGAGAGTATTAATGTATATATAATATTAATAATAATAATAATTCTCCCTCCGTCCCAAACTATTTTATACATTTTACTAAATTGGGCGTCTCACATTTTTTGTACATTTTCTTATTTAGCAAAAAAATATCACAAATAATCAATATAATAATATTTAATATTCTTAAAAGACGTGTCAAAATGTACACTTTTTTACCTTTTAATTCTACTATATTATTAAAATATTCAGTTTCTTAATTCCAGTGCCAACTCCCAAATGTCCAAAAGCATGTGGGACGGAGGGAGTAATAATAATAAAATATTAATAACTAAAAGACAAATAAATAATAATAATAATAAAGTAATAATAAATCTAAACTAAAACTAGAATAAAATTCTAAAACTAATAATACCGCTGTCCCCGGCAACGGCCCAAAAATTACGCACGCTCAAATACTAACAAGTGTACTAGGTCGTGCAAGTAGTAAAACGGACGAAGTCCGAGTATCGATCCACGAAGACAACTCGATTAATTCAAGATCATATTCCTAATTCTAATTTAGAATCAACAGAATTTTTATAGTTTTGATGATTTCATAAAAGAGATAAAGGACGTAAATAATAAAATAAATGCAAATAAAACAGATGAGGATAGAGCAGTTGACGAATAACGTGATTAAGACACATGCTTACGAACTATTCCTATGTCTTTATGCAATCTAAACTATCTACTAAACATGAATCAAGTCAAGGTGGAATTTCCTAATATATGTGCTACCTGTTATTCAGGTACTAGTAACCCTACATGAATAGTGAACCAATCAACTATATTCCTATACGACTGTAATTCCTACACGTGCATTTGATCTTTGTGAAATTCTCCGACTTCAGAGGCTTCTGGCGCCTAAGGTCTCGGAAACCACACATACGAAACCGAATCCATCTCCGGTCGGTTTTACGTAGTGATGTTCGATATTTTGATATAACCTTTCTATCACTTTTTAGGTCTCATGTACTAGGTCAAGAATCGTATGCGCAGTGGCCGATCACACGCACATGGGCGGAGCTTCATTAGAGCCTACCCTGAAAAAAATGTCTCTACATATGTATATATATGTTGCCTAAGGTGAAAAGATTGTTATTATGTGTATGTATATGTCTTGCGACTGAACCATTATGAAACATAGATTATTCTGATCTAATAAATAACGTTATGAACCTATTACGTGTGGCCCACTATAAAACATAATTCTTATTTATTTAAATATAGCTCCTTTTACGAAGCCATTAATTTTCTTAGGTTTAATTAAGATAATTGTAACAACTTAAGAGGAGAATGAAAGAAGTGAGTAAATTTATAATCTTAAAACATGATATATAGCTAGTTACTGAAATATTTGTCATATTTTCGAACATTTTTTAGTTTACAATTACATAGATTCACTTGTTTGAATAAAAACGCACAGGATATGCAATCAAGTAGACTCCTTTTTTATTGATTTTCAAAGAATCATTGAACTTTCTCCAAAAAAAAAAGAATTATTGAACTTTAACATCCTATTTTTCGAATAAGGCCAAATAACCTAGTGGGTTTTGGCTTATAATCAAGGATAGCGTTTGTGTTAGAAAAAAACATTTTTCGATAAAATTTGCACCTTGTGTCTTAATCAACATGTGTAAACAATAAAATAAACAAGTGGTCATCATTTCTAGCAGTAATAACCAAGTAGACATACAAAATAATAATATTCACTACTTATATTTAAACATTCACCTACCTTACCTATAATTATGAGATCATACAAGAACATCAAATTATGAAGATTAAAAAAGAACAATGCAATATCCCTAAGGTAATTCTTTTTTCTGATGTTGTCATTTTGTCATTGGTTATTTTATTTTGTTGCCTATCCTCAAATATTTTCCTGGCTCCGCCCCTGCACACACACCTGAATTAATTCAAATAAAGAACACATAACTTAAATCATATGATTAAATAAGATAATAACAACATTAATGCATAGTCATAATCCGGCCTCACGGCCTCAATCACAAAAAAATTAAGCTAACATGGGAATAAACTTAATCAACAATGAATCGAAGGAAAACATTGTTGAAAACGAGGTAATAATGGTATAGAAGTCGCCCTCTCGTGCTCGAGTCGTCACGCGTCGCCGCGGCGTTTCCCGTTGTGTGAACGAGGGAGAAACGCCTTGGAGACCCTCGGGCTCGCGCTTAGCTTTCTCAAGTCTTCTTAGCCGTCAAAACTTCCTCCGTCAAAAGCTTCCCCTAATCGTTTGCTCCTTCGGCCCTTTAATTAGAAAACAAAATATTTTCTTTCGTTTCTTCCTTTCTCCCCAATAAATCTCCTGGAATTTTGACATCAAATCTCCACCCTAAATCTTTTGCTTTCCACGTCAATGAGCTCTCCAAATTAGAATTAAGTGGTAAATTGCAGATTCGCCTCATAACTTCAAAAAATTACAGAAAGGCCCGAAAGTGCTAAAGGCATATGCATGGCAGCGTGGTTGATGGTCCTTTTTACGTCGACTCTTCCTGCTTTGATCTATTTCACTCCAATATCTGTCAAACAAGAGATATGCACATAAGCGTAGGATATCCAATTATATTCGAACGAATAATGGTCGAAAACACACTTTTACGGGGTATAAATATAGCGTAAAATTCCTAACTTATCATTTTTGATCTTGCTTATTGCAGAAGTAAAGATCAAGTTGCAGACTTGTTTACAAAAGCTTTGAAGCTGGCTTCATTTACAAGATTAAGGAAGCGACTTGGAGTTTGCTCAATAGATGAAGCTGTCTAACTATCAGTTTAAGAGAAAGAATGTTAAGTAAACTGAATGTTAGGTTTCGTAAGTTAGTATGCACTTAATGTTACAGTTATTCCTACTTTTATGCAAGTACTGGGTTTGAATAGAAAGTCTTGTCTCATATATATTAGGATTTAACAAAATCAAAAGACTAATTTGATGATTTTGACACAATTACTTAACGTGGTTCGGGTTAATCAATCCTACATCCACAATCAAACGAGCTAATGATTTTACTAATCACCGTTTGAGTACAGATCAAGGGGCATTTGGTGATCCTCTTGAAGAAAGAAATTACAGAAAAGAGAGAGAGCTCACTCGATCCCAGAGCTGAAAAAAAAAAAAAGAAAATTACATTCAGTTAATACGCGCCAAGCCTTCTTCTTTTTTTATATCTGATTTTGGCGCCAAGTCTCTTGAGTTCTTCTGTGTAAATCGTCGACATCGGCCACGATTCACTAAGTGTGAATTGCAACTTCTGAAAAGCGTCTTATCCTTTTATTTAAAATGTCCTGCTTAATAAACTTGATCAGCTCACTTGAGCTAAACGAATCTCTGCTTCAATGGCAGAGCTAAATCTTCAACATCTTCTTTCCTTTGATATTTTAACACGCCCCCACAAGATGGACTGTTCAAATTAATGACAGACATCTTGACTAGAAATTCCTGCAAAGTTGAAGCTGGAAGTGGCTTGGTAAAGACACCTGCCAGCTGATATTCCCATCTGATTGGAAGCGGCTTAATATGACCATTTGTGACATGATGCCGAATGAAATGGCAGTCTATTTCAATGTGCTTTGACCTCTCATGGAACTTAGGATTTGATGATAGCTTCAAGGCCGATTGATTATCACAGTAAATCACTGGATGCTCAACTCTTCTAATAGGTGACTTATCCATATGACCTCAGCTGTGACTGCTGCCAAAGCTCTGTACTCAGCCTCGGTTGATGACCTTGAGACTGTTACTTACTTCTTGGCCTTCCAAATTATCAATGAATTCCTAAAGAACACACAGTAACCAGTTACTGATCTCCTTGTATCTCTGCATGCAGCCCAATCTGCATCAGAGAATGCCTTCAACCCAAATTCTTATCTGCTGCCATGAGAATGCCCTGACTTGGTGAGTTCTTCAGGTACCGTAGTAAGTGGTGTGCAGCTGTGAGGTGAACTGTTCTTGGCTTTGCTATGAACTGGCTCAACTTATGCAATGCAAAAGTTATATCTGGTCTTGTAAAAGTGAGATAAAGCAACCTACCAACTAACCTTCTGTATTGGAAAGGATCTTCCAGCAGACTTCCATCACCTTCTGTAAGCACTTGTGTTGAGCTCATGGGAGTTGTCAATGGTTTAGCATTTAAGTACCCTGTGTCCTCAAGTAATTGGAGTGTGTACTGCTTCTGAGATAACCAAATTCATTGTTCATTCCTCCCAACTTCAACTCCAAGAAAGTACCTTAGCTGCCCCAGATCCTTAATTTCGAAACATTTGTGCAGAAAAGATTTTGGTTCATTTATCAGTTGATCTAATGACCTTGTGAGGATTATATCATCCACATATACTAAGAGGATGAGAAGTTGTTCCCCTTTGCCCTTTAAGAGCAATGTGTGATCTGATTGGGTTTGTACAAACCCAAACTCCTTTACAGAATTGGTAAATTTCACATTCCATTGTCTAAATGCTTGTTTCAACCCGTATATAGATTTGTGTAGCTTACAGACAACCTTGTCTCTTCCATTTCTGTTTTATCCACTGTAAAAGCCTTGAGGGAGGTCCATGTAGACTTCTTCATTCAGTTCTCCATTCAAGAAGGCGTTATTAACATCCATTTGGATATGATTCCACCCCTGTTTTGCTGCTAATGACAGAATTATTTTAATTGTGTTTGGTTTTGCCACTGGGGCAAAGGTGTCTATGAAGTCCACTCCTTCTCTTTGATCATATCCATTGGCTACCAATCTAGCTTTGTACTTCTCTAGTTGACCAGCCGAGTTATATTTCAGCCTGTAAACCCATCTACTACCAATTGACTTCTTTCCCTTAGGCTGAGGTACCACAGACCATGTCTCATTCTCCTCAAGTGCTTTCAGTTCTTCCTTTATTGCTTCTAACCATTTTCTTGAGGATGAAGCTTGTGGAAAAGTCTTGGGTTCTGTTTCCATGGAGATGTTACTGACCAGCCCTTTAAACTGTCCTGAACGGTCCTGGTGAAGAACTGATTCTGTCATTGGATATAGGACTTTTCTTTCCATTAAACTGTTACAATGATAGTCAGAGAGATATGAAGGCTTCTTTGATTGTCTCCCTGACTTTGTATGAACCTTTCGATCCTCTTGAAAATTTCCTTCATTTTGCAGATCATTCAACAGATTTTTGTCCCTACTGATTGACCTTGATGTTGTTCCTCTGAACATTGATTGGTTGAATTTGTGTTTTCATGTTCTGTGACTGCTCTATTACCTGAGCCTGAGTAGGCATTTCTTCCGAACCTGATGGTGATTCACCTTCTATAACATCAAAATTCCCAGGCCTTGGCAGAACAAGTGAGGGAAAAGGATCCTTTAAAACAAAGTCTGATTGCCCTTGAATGGAAAAATCTCCTCAACAAACCTCAGATCCCTGGAAATGAAGATTTTTCAAGTTGAAATTTCCATAACCTTGTATACTCCACTGGGGTATCCAAGAAAAACGCATTCCTTTGCTCTTGGTTCAAACTTTTTCCTTGAACCTGCAAGCGTTGAACAAAAGCAAATACACCCAAATACTCGAAGCATAGTGTAATCAAAAGGCTTCTGGTATAATAATTCATAAGGACTCTTGTTATTTAATCTCACAGAGGGTGTTCTATTGTGAGGAACGTTGCAGCTAACACACAATCAGACCAATGCTCAACAGATATGCCAGATTGAAAGAACAATGCTCGTGCAACATTTAAAAGGTGTTGGTGCAACACAAGAAAATTGATGTAATATTCTCTTTTCTAAAACAATTCTCTCATGTTGAGTTCTCTTGCATTATTTGTCCTAGCTGTTTTTACTTTACACTGAAAATGAGTCTCAACATAAGCTAGGAAATTTGGAATGATGAGTTGCACCTCAGATTTATGTTTTATCATGAAAATCCATGTGAACCTAGAAAAGTCATCTACTATTGTAACAAAATGTTGATGTCCTAGGTGAGATGGCACAGAAAATGACGCCCATATATCACAATAGATGAGATCAAAAACTGAACAGACTGAATGATTCTCTTATTCCTGAACAAACTGAACATACGGAAACTTATTCCTTTTCTGTTTTGCCAAAGGGCAAATCTTACAGTATTCATCTAGTTTCCGGTTCTCATGCTTCAAAGTAGACTGCAATATATCCAATACTTTCCTACATGGGTGTCCTAATCTACTATGCCAAAGGTTGGCTGACACCTTATTCAGGAAAACAAACTTATTCTCATAACTACTATCTATAGTGCAAGCTGCTTGTATGATGTACAATCCAGCCAATTTCCTACCCTTGCCAATCACCTGTTGTGTAAAGTCCTGTATAACAAAGAAATCAGATCCAAAAAGTACTTGGCAACCTATGCTGCCTATTAATGAACTCACTGAAATTAATTTGAAATGGAATTGAGGGACATAGAGTACATTAGTCAGAGTGATGAAATCATTCAATCGAAAAGATCCTCCCCTGCTTTACATCACTGTGTTATTTGGTAACACTACCTTTGACCTTTGTGTATGGTGTAAATCATGCAGTAAAGATTTATTTCCTGACACATGCATGGTTGCACCTGAATCTAGCAACCAAACATTGGTATTAGTGAGATCAGGTAAGTTGAATGACATACAGATACATGTCCCCTGTTCTGTTTGATGTGTTGGTTTTACAGCCTCTGGCATGGCACTGAATGTGGGCTGATTGAGCAGAGTCTTGAGGCTTTGCAGCTGGAAAGGAGTAATCTGCAACTGTTCTAGCTCATTCCTTGTTGAAGGCTCTTGAATTCCTCCCAGATGAGACAACTGTGCTTGATTGCAGGTGGCCTCCACTGAAGATTGATTGACTCTAGCTCGTTTGAACTTCATATTTTGCCTAAAACCAAGGGGATACCCATGCAGCTGGTAACAACTCTCAATTGTGGGGCCATTTTTGTATAGTGTGCAAATTGGCCTCATTCCATCCCTTTGTGACCAAGGTGTGGTTTCTTGGAGTGTTCTTGATCATTTCTTGCGGCCAACATGGCCATGTTAGTGACTGAATCCTCAATGGCCCTAACTGATCCTGAAGCTATTGCCCTCTACTTCTCTTCTTGCATAAGCAATGCAAAAACCTTGTTGATAGATGGGAGAGGCTCCGTAGTCAAGATCTGACCCCTGAGCTGAGAATAGGATTCCTTTAATCCCATCAGAAAAGTTAGAACATACTCCTCCTCAAGATATGTTTTTATTGGATTGATTCCACCACAGATGCACAGACAAGCTGGCCCATAATTTGCAGTTCTTCCCATAAAAGTTTTTAGTTTAGTGAAGTAGGTCGAAATGTTGTTGCTGCCTTGTGTGAGGTTGGTCACCTCTTTCTTCAGCTGGAAAATCCTCGGCTTGTTTGTTTGGCCGAATCTCTCTTTCAAATCAACCCACACATCCCTGGCAGGAGAGCTATACTAGATACTTGCGGAAATTTCTTTAGAAACAGAATTCAGAATCCATGAGATAACAACATTGTTGTTTCTCTTCCAAGCAATCACCTTACTTTGTCATTCGGCGCGGGTGCTTTGAGATCTCCGTTGACAAATCCTTCCTTATTCCTCCCTATGAGTGTGATCATCGCCCTGCTCCAGGTCGCGTAATTATCTCCATTAAGCTGCTCATGCACGAGAAATTGCCCGGATGTATAATTGGAATTGAGAAAGTAAGGATCATTCGCCAAAGAAGATGCTACAGCTGGAATTCCTGAGCTCGAGTATCCCTGCGATTCTGTCGTCACGTCTTCAACTTCAAATCAATCGCAGTGAAAATAGGTTGTGATCTGATACCATAACAAAATCGAAAGACTAATTTGATGATTTTGACACAATTACTTAACGTGGTTCGGATTAATCAATCCTACATCCACGTCAAATGAGCTAATGATTTTATTAATCACCGCTTGAGTACAGATCAAGAAGCATTTGATGATCTTCTTGAAGAAAAGAAATTACAGAAAAAAGAGAGAGCTCACTCGATCACATAGCTTAAAAGAAAAGAAAATTACATTCAGTTAATACGCGCCAAGCCTTCTTCTTATTTTATATCTGATTTTGGTGCCAAGTCTCTCGAGTTCTTCTTCTGTGTAAATCGTCGACATCAACCACGGTTCAGTAAGTGTGAATTGCAACTTCTGAAAAGCGTCTTCTCCTTTTATTTAAAATGTCCCGCTTAATAAACTGGATAAGCTCACTCGAGCTAAACTGATCTCTGCTTCAATGGCAGAGCTGAATCTTCATCATCAGGTTTGCTTACGATCAGATATGTAACACATCTTTTCCACATAATCATTTTTTATATTTCTTGTGCTTCATATATTTCCAGCACGAACATTATCTAAGTTTAGCCATTCTATCACCGATCACGCCCTTACATGTAAACTCATGGGCGATCTTTCCAACACCGGTCGAGGATGGAGCTTTCGGCAGCGACGGCGGAGCGGTTTAGGAAGTGGCCGCCGGAGATGGACGTGGTGTAGGGTGAGGAGCCAGCGGAGATCTAGCTCGGCGAAGCGCGGGCCTTCGAGGGAGAGAAGTTATAAGCCGCTGTGAGGACATATGGGAGATTCGAGAGAGAGAGCTCAGCTCACCTCTTGTGTGGCGAGAGTTAATTGTCTTGATTAGCAATTTAATGTTTTAATTCAATGGTCGCTATCGCTGCGTATTTACTGGTAATTTGAACATGTTTAATTGCGGTATAAACGGGTTGAAGGCTTTAAGCATAGGTAAATCGAGTTACAGTGTATGAATTTTACCAATTTTGATTAACGCACTCACCATGTGAGTTGAAAGTTGAGTCTCATATTTACATGCCACGTTTGGATTCCGAATTTCGATTTGAAATCTAGATTTCGCCCAGATCTTCCATTTGGCAATCACAACGATTTGGATTTCGATATCGCCCAAATGCGAGCGGAAATCCTAACTAAGAGCGCGTTTCGATTCGCATATTTGAACGAAAATTTTAAATTATGAATTTCAGAATCGTAATTTCAAATCCAAATTCACTGTTTGGCAAACGTTGGGTTTCGCCGGATTTCAATGCAGAGCTCGACTCGATCTCGTGAAGCTCGTCGAACTCGATTTCTCACTTTTTCTAAAAATAATTTAAAACAGTATAAAATAAACTAAAATAAAAATCATGAATAATAAAAAAAAAAAAAAAAAAAGCTCGTGAGCCGGCTTGCGAGCTTTCGAGCACCACAAGTGAGCTCGAGCTCGAGCCAGCTCATTCGCGAACACGTGACGAGCTCGACCATGACAAGAGCTCGTCGAGCTCGAGCCGGCTCATTCGTGAATCCATTATGAGCTCGAGTCGGCTCTTCGATCTTGCAAATCGGTTTGACTCATCGTCCACCTCCTTATTATTATTATTGTTTATTATTATTATTATTATTATTATCATCATTATTATATATTTATTATTATAATAATATTGTTATAGGAATATTACTATTATTATCAGTTACGAAAAATTCGTCGTGCTCAGCTTTGGATTTTGAAAACGAACCATTTGGCATGGAATTTAAAATCCGACGAATTATAAGAGTTTGGATTTTCCTCGGATTTTAACAAAATCGAAATCCAAATCTGTGTGATTGCTAACCGGAATATTTGAGCGAATCCGAATTTTAAATCGAATGGAATCCAGACGGGGCATAATATAATTCATCGGATTTGAAATTTCATGTCAAAGGTCCGTTCGAAATCCAAAGCTGAGCACGTAATGATTGATGATGATAATGATGATGATAATAATAATAATAATAATAATAATAATAATAATAATAATAATAATATTAATAGTAAATAAAAAGTAATAATAATGAAAAATATAATAATAACAATAAAGTAATTAGGGGGTAGACGATGAGTCGAGCCGATTCGCAAATGAGCCGAAGCTCGAGCTCGCAAGCCTGCTCAGTGATCCTAATGTTTGTCGATCAGTGAATTTGGATTTGCAATTACAATTTTGAAATTCATAATTTAAAATCAGCTCGTAGATACGCTAATCCAAACACATTCTAAATCATTTTTCTAAATCATTTTTTATTTTTATTTCAAGTAACTAAATGGATCATTTGATTGCAAATTGCAAAAGCAAACCCAAAGAACCTTTGATTGCCGTGCAGCTGAGACGGCAATATGGCGGCGGGAAAAACATGGTTGAGCTCTGAATAGGCACCTCAACAACATTTACATGGAACTTTCATGGTAAAGAGCTTACCTTCATTTCATATTTAATGCGATGAAAAAAGTTGCATGTTTGGGTACATTTCTGGCAGTTTTGGACAAGGAATTTGTACTGGGCAATTTTGATTTTGCCGATATTGTTTATGTTTTGATTGTGAGCGTCTATATGAGCTAGAAAGGTCGATCAATTCCAAAAAGAAAAACATGCCGTCGTTATTGGTTTTGAGCGTTGGTATGTCTGCATTCGAAATTAGTTACGCCTGTAGATTTCTTCGAGTTCGTTAACGTAGCTTGAATCGTACCTTGGATGTTGTAATGGTGATGAAGGTTATGTTATCTTGATTAACAGTTGAAAACATGAGGTTTAATCTCAGTTTCTGTTGATCTTAGAAGAATAACCTTTCGACTATGATAGGCGTCATTGCAGAACAAGTGAACTCTTGGACAGTCAGAAACTTCCAAGTTTGTCCGGAGAGAAAAACAGAGGCAACTTCGATTCTACAGTTGAATTTTTTGGCAAGAATTGACAGTTGAGGTGTGTTTCTCGACTATTCCAAACGCATCGATTATCACAAAGTCCTTTCCCATAGTAGCTAACATCAGCAGCATCTCCCTAGCACATGACATAGGACAATCCCTAGGAAATGTATGGTTTGAACGATGTTCTCTCTTTTGATTTCTTTATCTTATTCTTAGTAGAATTCCTATATATCAGCCTCAGCATCACAATCCACAAGCACCTCTTTAACTTCCCTGTTCACAAGCTAACTGAAGAGCATATGAATGTCTTCTGCTTCACAGCAAGTGTTCATATGCTACGGTTATTTGCGTAACAGAAAAAGATATGCCCCGCAAAAGGCCGAGAAAAAGGTGCAATATGTGAAG
This sequence comes from Craterostigma plantagineum, assembly GCA_027422505.1. Lineage (NCBI taxonomy): Eukaryota > Viridiplantae > Streptophyta > Magnoliopsida > Lamiales > Linderniaceae > Craterostigma > Craterostigma plantagineum. Next base: position 983,457 of record JAPQWV010000118.1, read on the forward strand.
ATCGATGGGATTCAAAGCCTTTCTGTAGGTAACTCTCTTGCAATAGCTACTTCTGTAAGTAATCCTTGCAAAGATGCACCGAAGAATCGCCAAAAGATTCCTTCGAAGAAGCAACTGAGCGATCCTTATCGTCAAGGAGCTATAATCGACGAAGAAGGAATTGGGTACAGACAAACCGTCGTAGTAAGATCCTACGAAGTTGGGCCCGACAGAACTGCAACTATAGAGACCATTCTCAATCTGCTTCAGGTCTGTGGGAAAAACGTTTTACTTGGATGCTTTTTCATTTCCTCTTGGAGTTTTCTTTAATCTTGCCTGGTTATCATTGCAGGAAACTGCCTTAAACCATGTTTGGATGTCGGGGCTTTTGAGCGATGGGTTCGGCGCCACGCATGGGATGATGAGAAACAATCTCATATGGGTCATTTCGAGGATGCAAGTCCAAGTCGATCACTATCCAATATGGTAAAAAAAAAACTTATCACTTCGAAATCTGTTGGAAATATAATATAAAAAATATATATATATATATATATGGTACAGTCCCTACAAGCTTAAGCTTTAGGTGAACTGATCATTCAAATGGTATCAGAAAATTACACGTTTAAAGCCTGATAATAAAGAGTTCATCCTAGATGTGAGGGCGTGTGTTGGAAATATATTATGTAGTATTGAACGTTTTAGGTTTTTAGGTCAAGTGGTCATTCAGTAATGTCCCATATATTGCCTTAGTATGTGTAATAATAACCGCCACGCAGGGGTGAGGTAATGGAAATAGACACGTGGGTCGGGTCATCGGGCAAGAACGGTATGAGAAGAGACTGGGTGATCAAGAGTCGAGCCACGGGGCTAGTATTCGCGCGCGCAACCAGGTATATTCGATGATTTCAAAATCGCTACGAAAACTCAGAAAATATTTGAGTGTCTTCTGCGTATTTCATACGGTCGATTTTTTTTTTCTTTTCCAAAAAAAAAAAACAGCACGTGGGTGATGATGAACCATGAGACAAGGCGCCTTTCGAAAATGCCAGACGAAGTAAGGGCTGAGATCTCTCCATGGTTCGTCGAGAAACGTGCGATTGTTGAAGAAAGCCAAGAAAAGATAGATAAGTTGGATCATAACGACGCAAGCTTCGTACGCTCGAACCTTAAGGTGAGGCGGAATGAATAGTTCTCCATTTTGCTTTTTTTTTTCCTTACATTTACTTTTCGAAATTTCCGCAGCCGAAGAGGAATGATTTAGACATGAACCAACACGTGAACAACGTGAAGTACGTTAGGTGGATGCTCGAGGTAAGTAAACTCCCATCATTATTACAAGAAGTTAAGTTCAAACATGTTGTAAGAAAATAAAAAATAAAATAAAAAAAAAAGATAGAATGAAATTTTTCGATGATTTCTCAGACGATTCCCGACGAATTCTTGAAGAAACATCAGCTGTGTGGTATGACGTTGGAATATCGAAGAGAGTGTAAGAGTTCGGATGTTGTGCAGTCTCTGTGTTGGCCTAAAGAAGAAGATGAAGATGATGGATATGGTTTGCTCAATATCGTAGAATCAAAAGGGAGATTAATAATGCCTATGAAGCAAAATGGTTCGTTGAGCTACACTCATCTATTGCAGACAAAAGGAGAGGTTAAAGACGACGAACTTGTGAGAGGAAAGACTACGTGGAGAAAAAAGATTTCCGTGCCATTTCCTCCTTAGAGAAAATATTTTCTTATATACGTTGTTGAAAAAGATAACTAAGAAAAGAAAAAATATTCATGCATTTTCAAGAAGTATCTTTTTTTTTTTTTTTAATTGGAAAATTTGAATTTAATTGAAATCTGTTCTATTTTATAATAATGATGACTAGATAAAAACTGTAAATTGAATTTCTCAAACCACATATATATAATAAAAATCAATAACTTCTGCATCCTAATCAATCATTTTCACGAATAAAATTATGGTCAATAACTTTCGTATTCTCGTCAATAACGTCTACGTTAATCAATAACAATTATTAAAACTATTTTTTAATAGTATTTACATTATTTCGGCGGCAAAGCACCGTTGCATGCGACAGAACATGATCATCATCTCCATCATTCTATCTCTATTGCTATAATACTCTCTTAAAAGTTAAATCTTTTTCCAACAACATTGTCATATGTAATAATTTTATTATATTATTTCGACCATGGGATAGCTCAATTGATCGACTTCCCGATACCTCTAAGAGGTTAAGTTTGAGTCGTCTCATAGTCGCAATTTTATTTCATAATCGAATTAGATTGAAGATAGTTCAATGTGTATCATGGCGATTACTAGTACTTTTCTGCACGCTTTAATGTGTGCGCTTAAAATACAATTATAATTAATATTAATGTTAATTTGAAATTTGTAGGTTTTCATATTTTAGCAGATTAAATATAATTTTAATAAATAAAAGAAAAAACAATGTGCATGTGTATAAGTATAATAATAAAAAGTGGAGACTTGATATAATAGTAATTCAATTAATTAAATTATAAATAGATGAGTTAAATTGCAATTACTTAACAGACTAAAATTGTAGTTTAAACTACAATTACTAAAGGGTAGACCAAACTCTATACGTGTGCTTAAAATATAATTTTAATTTTAGTTTTGAAATTTATAATTTATGTTTAGTAGATGAAATATAATTTTTATATATATAAAAGGAAAATAATGATTAGGGGTATAAGTCTAATAACAAAAAATGGGGGTTAAATGTGATAATTATTTAATTAATAAAATTAGAAATAGAGAAATTAAACTGGAAATATTTTAGAGACCAAATTAGCATTTAGTAGCCCCTCACCCTTAATATAATTAGATAGATGCTTCCTTACAAAATAAATATATTCGTTATTTACTAGCTCGCTATTTGGGCTTAGATGACCCAACGTATTTTGAAAGAATAATTGGGCTTTCAGATAAGTTCTGACGTTGATATAAGGCCCAATGACTATTACAATAATTAACAACGGCGAAGACCAGATTGTAATTTGGAAATAAAACTAAAAGAAAATGTAAAATAAAAAATAAAAAACAACAATTTCACCTTCATTTGTAGCTCACTGCTTCCATACATACTGACCCCAAACCCTAGCGATCTTCTCCGATAATCCCTTCACGCAGTATAATCGGCTGTTTTTCCCAGATTAAACGCCCCTCAAGAAGCATATCGTACCTGAATTTACCCCCTCCATGTCCCAGGACGGCGAACCGAAGACCGTCCCGGAGGACGGCGAGCCTGGCCCACCGCGGGCCAATGGAAACGGGTTCGTTGGATCGCACGATGGTAACGGCGTCGTTGCGTCACAAGGGATGGAAAGGCTGAGGCTGAACCCTAGCTGGGATCACAAGCCCGAGAACTACGAGGGCTTGCAGCTCGAGTTCAATCCGTCGTTGCTGAGTGAGCTAGAGAGGTATCTTCCGCCGAATATACTCAGTCAGCCGAGGGAAGTGAAGGGAAAATACATGCGGGACATTCTGAATCGGTATTATTCCGACGGCGAGCGGATTAGGGTGGGTAATCGCGAGTTGTATATGTACTCGAGTGTTCTGTGATGTCTGGGGTTTGCTATGCATGGATTTTGATGGGTTGAATTTCGTGTTATTTGTGATGCTGACGATGATAATAGAAGTTTGAATTTGTTTGTGGGCAACACGGTGGAGTTGATATATGACATTTGTTCTGCTTCTGTTTGAATTGAACAGCTGCAGAAGCACAGGGAATATAGGCAAAAGATTATATCTAACTATCAGGTATGGTTTTCATGACATTTACGAATGCAATGCTATATGCCAGATGGATGACTCGTGCACTAAGTTTATCTTCTAAAGTAGTGCTTTGATCAATTTTTTCACCCCTGAAAATATCACTGTGCTCTATTGCTGGTTAAAGTTTCTGTGATTAGAACATATGCATTTTTTCACCCCTGAAACCTACATTATACATTACTGCCAGCTTGTAGTGGTAAAGGTCTGCGTGCTCAAAACGGGAAAGAAAGTGGTGGATTTTTTGTTTTTAGATTTCTTTGGAGGAAAGGAAATGCTTTCTTTTTTTCTCTTGGTATCTGAAGTCCAAAGATTCAGTCTGTTGAAGTTGATCTTTTTTTTTTCTCTTAAATGTTGTATCTGGATTCTGGCTGTTTGCTTACATCTTACACTTGATTGCATATTCCAGCGTTTGCACGCGGAGCTGTATACTATGGATGCGTCAAACTTTTTAGCACCCTCTTTTCTCAATGCAGTCAGTCAGAATACTGAACAGGGTTTTAGAAACATAATGAGTGAACCGTCTCCTGGAATCTTTACATTTGAATTGCTGCAACCACGGTTCTGTGAAATGATGCTGGCTGAGGTGACTGCTTACTCTCTGAATTTTCTCTTGATCTTTCGTGATACGTGGGAATTTATATTCTTTATGCTCTGGACACAGATTAAAAATTTCGAGAAGTGGGTCCATGTGACTAAGTTGAGAATAATGAGGCCCAATACAATGAATAAGTATGGTGCTGTTCTTGATGATTTTGGCATGCATTCCATGCTTGACAAGCTCATGTCAGATTTCATTAGTCCTATATCAAAAGGTGACTATTTTGGCATAAAAGCACAAACTAAGTCAGAGATAGTTGGGTAAGTGTTTTTCCCGACGTTAACCATGCTCTCGGATTCATTCTCTTCGCAGTTTTCTTTCCTGATGTTGGTGGATCGAATCTTGATTCACATCATGGTTTTGTCGTTGAATACGGGATGGACAGAGATCTTGATCTTGGTGGGTAATATGTCATATTTTATCTATTTGCGGGTTTATGTGGTGCCCTTTTCTACTTTTATGCATATCGCTCATTGTTTCATGAGCATCTCCCCTGTCCCATATGATAATTAAACTAGCATTGGCTGTTAATAATATGGCTGCACCTGTCACGTTAAGGATCTTATTCCAATTACTTCTATTACGCAGGCTTCCATGTGGATGATTCAGAAGTCACCTTAAACGTATGCTTGGGTCAACAATTTTCTGGAGGAGAACTTTTCTTTTGTGGTGTGCGATGCGACAAACATGTAAATACAGAAACGCAGTCTGAGGTCAGTACCCCCTTTTAGTGGTTTCTTTGGAGGAGAAACCCAAAAACTAGGGGAAGTGAAACAATTCTTTTATTTCATTTCATCTGAAATCAATGATTACCATCCAAAACAAGCTGAATTTTATTCTTATCCTATAATTTCATGTTAGGTCATCGGTTGCTATTTATAATGAGTTTTCTACTATACGCAGGAGATCTTTGATTATTCACACGTCCCAGGGCGTGCGATCCTTCATCGTGGTCGCCACAGGCATGGTGCTAAAGCCACCACTTCGGGAAATAGGGTTAACTTATTGTTATGGTGTAGAAGGTATTAGGAAAAAAGCTCTGAAAATCGTACATCGCCCTACATCTTTAAAATCCTTATCCTTTTTCTCATTTCGGCTACGTTCTTCCTCGCTCAGTTCTACTTTCAGAGAGCAGAGGAAATATCAAAAGAATTTCGCCAACTGGTGTACAGAGTGTCAGCGTGAGAAGAAAGGAAGGATCCAACGAATTGTTGCTGCTATGAAACTGGTAAAACACAAAAATTTACTTCTCATTCTCTATATGTCCCTTTCGACCAATTTTAACAGCACCTACCTCAATAGTCAGTACCATTACTAGAAAAATGCGTAATTTTCAAGTAGTTCTGAAACATCTAATTTATTATCTGTTGTAGGAACTGCTGAGAAGGGAGGGGCCAACATGCTGAGATTAGAGGGGCAACAAACTGCTAGTTGAACTGCTCATCAATGTATCTACAATTTGATTTCTCTTGCAAACTGTATAATAATAGTATAAGCCAAACGTTTGGAGAATCTTACCTCAAGGAACTGTCTTTCTCGACTCTTGATGGAAAAAATTGATGCTTTTGGTTCTTCTTACATCGGAATCACTGTAGGGTTCGTTTGATTATAAGCCCCATACGAAAGGCTAGTTAGTATAAATTAATAACTTATCTGATCAATTTCAGCAACTTTACTATAGCCAGACCCGTTTTATTTTACTGGACTTTCAATTAATACCAGGGCGAAAACATGAAACCAAACATTAGGTCACATTAGTTATATTATCTGGTCTAACATTGAACAGCAAACAGGCCCTTATTCGTGTAAAAATCACGCACAAAATACAAACTACTATTACCTGTCCACTTCTTGCTTGGTCAGGTGTGGCGAAAGTGACAGCGATGGCCGTAAGAGCAACTAGTGCCTTCAAGGAACATCCTACAAACCTCGGTCTTGTAGCGGGGATGTCTGAGAACTGGACGAAGCTCTTCAATCCCGTGAGCAAACTGACAGTGGTATCCGTAGGGATATTTCCCAGTCTGCTGCCATTTGTTGCACAGCTCTGTCTTCAGCATTCCCTGATTGTACACTTCGAGCTCGAGGGGCTTCTCCTTCTTCGATCCCTTAAGGTACACCTTTTGCTGCAAGAGAAGCAGGCAGCTCTTGATTCTATTACAGCTCTATGACTTCCAACGTAACAATGTAATAAAAGGCCTCCAATTACAGTATCCTAATGTAGATTCAAATTAACTGATATATAGCACTTTTGAACTTTCAAAATCTATACTTTCAAGCAAGTTTACGAAGGACTTACCTTCCCGCCATCGATCTTGCTAGGGATTGATGCCTTGCCTGAATCTCCCTTCTCTCTAACCGTTTTCAAGTACTCGCTAGAACGAACGGAGATGCTCTTTGGTAGTTGAACTCTATCAGGATCGATGACGCTCGTTGGGCTCTTTTCGCTGCTCTGTCCTTCCTCTGAACCCATCCTTTTATAACCTGCGATTGGGCTCGAATCAGTACAAGTGAAGCTGCTTCTAGCACCATGAGAGGGCGGAGATTCCAACGTTGTCAGAACACTGAGGTTGTTGACCAAGTCAAGATTGGCCATTTTGAGATTTATGTTGTCCTGGCGTAGGGCTTTCACTTGGTCTGACACGTCAGCAAGGTGGGAGAGGACCAATTGGTAACGATCAATCAAGTCGTCGTGAAGCTGGTGGCGGCGGCGGAGAGACGGCGCCGGCGAGAGAAAGTCGTAGTCGTCGTAATCGTGGGCTGAGAGTTTAGCTTCGCTCTGCGTCATTTCCAGGTTTTTGCCCTTGTAAGAAGAAATCATCGCCAATTCCTGCGAAATGGAGAGATTAACAAAGCATTCGCAACGAAAACTGTGCTTCGACGAACAACCTTTAATGGCGACGCAAACTGAAGACTGATACGACGATAGCAACATAAGTCGACACGTACGATCGTGAAATTGAAGCAATCGACATGCAATAATGGCGACGGAGAGCTAATCCTTCGAAATAGGTAATAGATTCGGAATATTTACCTGATTCGAGGAGAAATCGTGCGGAGAATGCGAATCTTTTCGTAGGGAGGGGAACTTTTTCATTTCTGAAAGTGAATGAAGATGAAGAGAAGACGACCAAGTTTATATTTATACGTGGTGAGAGTTTCAGGGGCATTATGGGATTTTCGGACACGACGAGGTTTTGTGGTTGCTTGACGATATAACGAAAGGACCTTTGTGCCCCTGCTTTCAGTTTAGTTCGTGTTGTTTGTGGGAAGGTGATTTCGTAATTTTGACTTTACGTAACTTTGTTTTGGCGGGAATGCAACAAACCGCACGGTGGGGACCGGCGAGAGCCGCAGTCATTAATTGGCTCCGAACAGAACTAACTGTAGGAGATTAAGACGGATAATTTTCTTGACATTGCTCTTTCATGTAATAAATCTTCTACAGAACAAAATTAACTCAATCTCACAAGACTTTCCAATTTCCAGTTGATAAAAATATAAGAAAATCTTAAATGAAAAGAAACAATTAGGATTGATTCTTTGCCAGTGAGTTTTGCCTTAATGGTCAAGGCTAATGTCTCAAAAAATACTGGAAATTCCAATATACTGAATGAGCCTAAGTCTACCACACATGAACTTGTCTTAACGACAGCATATTTGCAGATCAGTTCGTAAATATGAGATTTACTTTATTCAAATGTCACGGTTATTGAATTTTAAAAAATACATATCAATCAAATATATCATGATACTGTACGTATTCCGACAATGCATATTTTACGCATGATGAACCAATTTAGTATAATACTCCACACATTTCAATTTCTTAAAAAGGTTCGGTTAGTGAGTTGCCATTGTTAAATGTCTCAAAAAAAAAAAAAAAATAGCTTGTGTTAGACGTTATTACAGTTAGGAATCGTTTGGTTGTTGTTGAGGTTTACCTCGAAAAAAAAAAAAACGATTAAAACAAAACGATAATGATGGTGATTAGTAATGCATGTGACTTTGCTTCTCTAACACAGCACACATAACAAACTCTTCATTATAATCTGCAAAACAATGGTTGTTAAACTGCTAGACAACTCCTTTTACTTGGAAGTTTATGTCTCATCTTCCTCCTTAATAATGATCAATATCTCATTGGTGTTTCTAAAACAGTATCCCACCAGACATTACTGTTCCCTGTTAGAAACGACCCAATATAATTCTAACTAATATTTATGATCATCATTCATCAGCTGTTGATACGTCATTTATTAATCTACCAAAAGACAGAATACTACAAAAGCAAATGAGAATCGCGTACTAATAGCACCGCTGGGATTGAGCTATCTCAGCTTTTCATCTCTGCAATAAAAACAAAATCGAAGATTTGTAAATAAGCAATGGAATCAGATTATTTGGAAGATCAATACATTTTAGATTTTTTGGCTTTCGCAGTAGGGATATTTAATAAGTTCTTACCCAACTCTGAGATTCAATATTGCGATACGAACGATTCGGAACAGGCAAAAAATACGCGACACTGATTTATGACATATACGAAGATACGATCACTAAACGCGCTTTTTCGTTCTTTATAATTGCGAAACTACCATCTCCTACGCCTTTTTTCGCGCTTGTTTTTTTAGTATAATTTCTTCGATGGACAACGCCGAAGGGGATCATAGGGAAGACCTCAACCCAATTCCCGAGCCTTTCCGTGGCCTAAGAGTGCTTCTTGTCGACAACAACACTGAGTCGTTGTTGGCCGTCGCAAAGAAGTTGGAAGACCTTTCCTACATAGGTACCATACCACTTTATCGCATCGCATCATAGTTTGAGTTTTATCTTTCCTATTTTGCGGTTTACGCCGAAAGAAGAAGCGAAAACTCGTTTTCTAAATTCGGACTAAACGCTTGATTTGTGCGACGAGAGCGCCTTAATTTTTCTTTTTTTTTTTCCATCTTTTCTTCGGCGCATTCCGAAAAAAAAAAAAGTCACCACCACTGAGCTATCTGCTGTCGCCTTATCCATTCTCCAAGAAAGGAAGGATGAATTCGACCTCGTCGTCGCCGACATACAAATGCCAGAAATGGGATTCGTTGAGTTCATCGAAAGCGTTAACCTCGTCAAGGATTTGCCCATCATATGTAAGATAACGATTTTCGACGAACTTTTGTTTTTTTTTTTAAATTGTGGATGGGATTTTCATTACGATATTTCGGTAACATACTCAGTGATGGGCCCGGACTTAGAGAGGGAGACGATCGCTGAGGCGATAGAAAAGGGCGCATGCTTCGTGCTAAGCAAGCCCGCCCCTACGAAGCAGCTCAAGAATCTATGGCAGCACATTATGAGAAAGAGAAGAGAAACGAGGAACGATAACAGCGATTTGCCTAAGGAGAGTAACAAACCGGCAAATGAGACGGAAAGACCGAAGAGGAAGAGGTCGGTGGAAGCACAAGAAACTTCGAAGAAGCAGCGCTTAGATGCAGCAGTTGAAGAAAGGGGTGAGTTAACTTAATAACAAACTAATGTAAGAATAATCTTACACATTCTTCTCTTACACTGTGCTATGCAATTCTTTCGTCTCCTTCAGAGGAAGCACAGCTGCCCGAGCCTGCCATCGAAACACTGCAAGAAGGGACGAGCAACGTGGCTAAGGATTCAACTACTTTGTCTCAAGACCTTGCAAAGGAGAAGTAGTTTAGTTGTCTTAGTTTACAGTATCTTGAAGATCACATCGATCTTCCTAGATGTACTACTTAGCTTTTGAAATAGTCTCTGCAACAATTTGACAGAGTAGAACAACATTCGTCTGGATTTCGATAAGCAATTTCTAGCTAGCTATATGATGTTTGTAATGGGTCCTCTAAACCAATGCCTGGCGCTTAAAATCCAAGAAGAAACTGTAATAACAAGAAGCCCGCCCACTGCTAGTGGGGTATAGTTGAAGGTCTCCTTTGTAATAGGATAGGATAAGCAATGGCAATAAGAAGTAGCGGTGTTCATCGGTCGGTTCGGTTCGACTTTTCCAAATTACGGTTCGGTTTTTCGGTTTTCGATTTTATGTATGATTAATCCGATATCCGAACCGTTTTAATTTGGTTCGGTTCGGTTTTTTATAATTCGTTCGGTTTTTCTCGGTTTGGTTTTTCGGTTAGGAATTTAATATCAAAAAAATATGAGTTGAAAATACATAAAACAATTTATGGTTATTAGAAAACAAAGAAGATTTATGGAACGTGACATGTAGCAAAATAATTCATAGGTACGAAAAAAAATATAAAAAATCGAGCAACATCTAACCAAAATATATATAAAAAAATACTATAAATTATTTGGGAGAAAAATAGTATTTGACTGGTGAGGAAAACATTCACCTAAAATGGAAAGAAAAATATATTAATAAAATTATATTTACAGTGTTGTTTATGTTATGGGAGAAAAACAAATGATTTTTGATATTTCTATTTTTGATGTAGTATGATATTCAGTTCGGTTGTTCGGTTATTTCAGTTTTACGTATGCTTAATCTGATATCCGAACCATTTTAATTTGGTTCGCTTCGGTTTTTTCCGGTTCCGATCATTTCGGTTCGATTGTTTACGGTTCGGTCGGTTTTTTCGGGTTTTCGGTTAATTTGAACACTCATAATGAGAAGAGGGTCGAAATGAGCCTGACCCGTATCACGGCGACCCAGCCCACGAATACTCCGTACCCGCCCAGCTTAAACGGGCCGGGGGCGAAAGATTTTGCGTTAGCGTTACCCGAAAAAAGGATAGGGAGTGCATAGGCGATGTAGAGATCGATAGTTACCATTGAGATCGTGGCTTGGAATGCAAATAAGCTCCCAAGGGACGGCAATTACAGTGCGGTGTTTAGGAAGAGTGCCATGCAACAACTGTTTTCATTTCGTATGCAGTAAATAAATAGTATCATACCGTCAATGACATACATAATGCAATTAGAGCCGACGCCCGAACTGCGTTTAGTGGAACTTCGTGTTCATTCACTTTGTGCCAGTACGAGGACCAGGGCATGGCGCCATCTCTTGAGAAAGCATAAGCTACCCTCTGACAACATTATTATTAGCGTTGAATTAGCTATCAAGTTGATAGAGAGCGGGGCATGGGCCGAGGCCCATATAGGTTTATCGAATGCGGGGACAGGCTTGAGCCCACTTTTCGTGAGCGGGAGGAAGAGATTCTTATCATTAATTATTAGGATTATTATTCTATAAATAAATGGATATCTTCTTATTAATTATTAGGATTTCCTAGCATTTATTATTGATTCTCTAGAATCACGTATTTTATTATTATCGTAATAGAGTCTATAAATAGGCATAAACCCTTCTGTAATATTCATCATCTGATAATAAAAAAAGGTTATTAGCCTAGAGGCTTTGGGCAACGATATTTATCATTGATTTTGGGCAACGGTGCTTCACCGTTGCTATCTTCGTTCTTATCACAAGTGTAGATTCAAGATTAGTAAGAAGGTAAAGGGGAATATAAGTTTCGTAAAAGTACCTAGTGTTGTTGGTTAACGAACTCATACCACAGAAGAATATTGCAACTGCAACTACACACCGGCAAAGGATCCCACCAATACCATTACCATATCTACCCTTGAAAGCGTCGTAGAAAATTGAGCTATGGAGTATCCACCAGCATCGTTGTTGGGGCTCAAAAGGTGAGGTATGTTGGTTACTGCATACGTAATAGCTAACATATAGCCCCAACACACAAGAATGATATGCCTATGGAGCTGAAGCATCCTTTGTGTCCTCCGTCTGAAACAGAAAAACAAAACAATAATCTGAAACTTACATGCAGGTTCGCGATGAGAAACTCACCAAGTTTGCTGAAGCGTCATACCCTGTAAGTGTATACTGACTCATGAGAAGGCCAAGAACGAATACGTAGTTTACTTTGAATTACCACATCATTGTCAGCATTGAAGTGTGTGAAAACGAACTTTGTGCTGGCCCGTTGTGTTGCAACGGTAGGGATGAGTATCATGAGAACAAAGACGCCTGAACTTTTTCTGAAGTATTATTATTCAGTATTATTTACATATCTAGCCAACAAATGATATCGAACGAAACATTTTCATTGTACCGAACAAGTTCCAAGCAGCAGCGAGCTGTCCCAAGAAGATTGCCATGAGATTGATTGGGAGACTATTGAGAATACCGTGTAATACTAAAATCCAACCATGCAACGCCATGACAAGGTATTAGATGCTTCGTATCCTCCCCCGTGCTTAGAAGTATTATGACCCGAATAAGCTGAGCTAAAGAATAATCTACACTTGTCGTAACAGCCCACTGCAGAAGGTAGTCATTCGATTACATGTTAGTGATTTTTGATATGGTGGATCGTACCCACAAAAAGGGCAAAATTGTGTTATGAAGATTATTCTAGGGATCGATAGGTTCGACCATCTAATTTTTCGTACCACGTCGAAAATTAAATCAACCTAGTCGGTTTATAAACTAAAGTAGCTACTCCATTGTACAGAAAATGATTTTTCGAATATGCCCCGATATAGGAGCCCAAAACTTACTTTACCAACAATATTGAACCTGCACATAGAAGTGAACTTAAGGGGCTGTCCAATGAACGTCATTTACATATAAATAAACTATATATACAATACAATACACACATGAGCAATTGATTGACTACTATAAGCCAGGAAAAAAGTATGTGCAATTACCAGCCCGTGAGCCATGCCGCGAATAGGCCCCACCGATCGCCGCAAAGCTTCGCGCTCCAAAAGTGAAGCCCGCCCGACATTGGATAGGCCGAACATATCTCAGCCAGCGATGGCCGTCCACACTCAACGTGAATAAGCCGACGCCGGGCCAACCGTAAACCATTGTAATGGGCCCAACAAAGCTCAGGCCCTGACCGTACAACGTCGTTACGCCGGTCAAAATCGATATGATGGGAAACATCACCGAAAAGTTAGCAACAGCCTTGTCCCCAAAATTGAAAATAAAACTCAAATACGTCTAGGATTTCGATTCTAACCATGAAACACGCAATCTATGGGTTCCACTGTCAAAATCACGTACGATAAGCTGCGGCCGAGCTCTTGCTTGTAGTTGAGCTGATTGAGCTGAGAATCGTCGGAATCCACCGGCGCGTGGTAAGAAACGGCGTCGCTTCCGTCAATCGTCCTTCGCCGGCAGCTCACCGGTCAAACAAGGAGAGGTGTTGTAGCAGACATACTTGTTTGTTATGTTAGTCTCTACTGCGGAGCAATTTTGATATATATATATATATATATTACATTATATTCTGAAATTGTACGCGACCAGTTTCTTTTTGTTACAAAATATCTTTAATACAATACTATTTATCTTTATATTATAGAGAATTGGCCTGTAAAGCAAAATAGAGTAAACAAGCTTGTATTGATTCTTATATCATATTACAACGAAGGACCAAGCCTTTTATAGACAACGTTTGCTTCTAAAGACACAATACAATGCATTATTGAATATATTAAATTAAGTAGTTGGGGAGATGGTTAATGATACACATTATTGGATATCCATTATTCGTAACACTCCCCCTTGGATGTCCAATATGTGAATCTTTTAATGTAAATACTATTAGTTGCCTCATTAAAAACCTTACTGAAAAAACCATAGTGAAGGAAAAAAGAGTGCAACACGTATTTTCTCCCCCTGATGATGGCATTACTCAAATCTCGAAATCTTCGGACTCCAATTGAATGTACCAATTTCCTAAAAATTATAGGAGGGAGTGCTTTTGTAAATAGATCTGCTAGATTTTCACTAGATCGCACTTGTACATTAATATCACAATTTTTCTCTAAATCGTGTGTAAAGAAAAATTTCGGTGAAATATGTTTGGTTCTATCACCTTTGATATATCCGTTCTTTAATTGGACAATGCATGCCGCATTATCTTCATATAATATTGTCGGAGGTAGTTTCTCCGATAATAAAGCCCAAGTTTGTTGTATATGCTGAATCACTGATCGCAACCAAACACATTCTCGGCTAGCTTCATGAATAGAAAAATTTCAGCATGATTAGATGACGTAGCCTATAACTTTGCTTAACTGATCGCCATGAAATGGCAGTTCCACCTTATGTAAATAAATAACCGGTTTGCGGTCGAGCATTATGTGGATCAGATAGATATCCAGCATCTGCATACCCAATTAAGTCTTCTTTCAATTCATTAGAATAGAATAATCCCATATCAGTTGATCCCCGAATTGTCAATAAATTTACAGCAAATGCTATGTCTGGTCGAGTATGACCCGTAAGATACATTAGTGCTCCAATAGCACTGAGATATGGTACTTCAGGACCAAATATTTCTTCATTATATTCACATGGTCTAAATGGGTCTTTATTCACGTCTAAAGATCGGACAATCATTGGAGTATCTAACGGATGAGCTTCTTCCATATAAAATCTTTTCAATACTGTTTTCTTATAAGTTTCTTGATGTACAAATATCCCATTCTTTAAGTATTCTATTTGCAGCCCGAGACAAAATTTAGTTTTACCGAGATCCTTCATTTCGAATTCCCTTTTCAAACAACCAACGGCTTTCGATAACTCTTCAGGTGTTCCGATTATATTGATATCATCAACATATACTGCAATGATAACAAACTCATTTTTAAATCTTCTCGTAAATATGCAGGGGCAAATTTGATCATTTTTATACCCCTCTTTCAATAAGTATTCACTTAGTCGATTATACCACATACGTCCGGATTGCTTTAATCCATAAAGCGATTTATTTAGATTAATTGAGTACTCATCTCGCGGCCCTGAATTTTCAGGTAGTTGAAAACCCTCTGGAAGCTTCATATAAATGTCATTGTCAAGCGAGCCATATAAATAAGCAGTGACAACATCCATTAGACGCATATCGAGTCCTTCACGTACTGCCAGACTAATTATGTAACGAAAAGTCGTTGCGTCCACCACGGGAGAATACGTCTCCTCATAATCAATACCAGGTCTCTGCGAGAAACCTTGTGCAACAAGCCGTGCTTTATATCTCGTAATTTCACCGTTTTCATTTTTCTTTCTGACGAAAACCCATTATATCCAACTGGTTTTACATTTGTCTGCATTCATTCATAGACCTTGGTTCATGATCCTCATTCTCATTAATCTCATTCATTTCATGTAGCGCTACGTTAAATGAGAACTATCGTCAACGTCGACTTCATCTCGGTTCCATCTAATTCCATTTTGGGCGTAATTGATCAAGATCTCTTCATTATCATTATTTTCAATTTGTTCAGGTACCTGAGTTTATTTATCATCGTCATTTATGCCCATCGGCTCTTCTTTAGTCGATAAATCCTCAAAGGACCATTTTTATTATTTGCTCCTTTTCTTTTTCGAGGATTTTTATTTTTGGAACCCGAGGGCCTACCACGCTTCAGCTGTGGTTTAGGCTCAATACTAGTCATTGTTTGTTCTACAGGAACGTCAATTCTAACAGGAGCATTAACAGCTGGAATATGTGACTTTGTCACTCTTTTTGGGTCAGCAAAATTGTCCGGCAATTGGTTCGCTAAGCTTTGTAGATGAATTATTTTCTGAACTTCCAGTTCACATTCTTTAGTTCGAGGATCATAATGATTTAGCGATAATTTATTCCAACTAATATTTGTTTCCAGCTGTCCTCTTTCTCCCGCTAATGTCGGAAAATTTATTTCGTCGAAGTGACAGTCGACAAATCTGGCCGTGAATCGATCTCCAGTTAAGGATTCTAAAAGTTTTATAATTGATGGAGATTCAAATCCGACATATATTCCCAACCTCCTTTGAGGTCCCATCTTTGTGCGTTGTGGTGGCGCAATTGGAACATATACCGCACATCTAAAAATTCTTAGATGGGATATATCTGGTTCCTGACCATAAACCATTTGCAATGGGGAGATATCGTGAGAACTTGTTGGCCTGATGCGGATTAGTGCTGCTGCATGTAATATGGCATGTCCCCAACAAGACGATAGAAGTTTCGACTTCATCAATAATGCACTTGCAATTAATTGCAGGTGTTTAATCAACGATTCTGCAAGACCGTTTTGCGTATGAACATGTGCCACAGGGTGCTCGACATCAATACCAATTGGCATACAATAATCACTAAATGCCGTGAAAGTAAATTCACCAGCATTATCAAGACGTATTTTCTTTATCGGATAATCTGGGAAGTGTGCTCTTAATCTAATCAGGTGAGCAAGTAATCTTGCAAATGCCACGTTTCTCATAGACAATAAACATACATGGGACCATTTACTTGATGCATCAATTAATACCATGAAATATTTAAATGGTCCACATGATGGATGTATCGGTCCACAAATATCGCCATGTATACGCTCCAAAAATGCAATATATTCAGTCTTTACTTTCATTTGTGATGGTCGAATAATTAACTTCCCTTTAGAGCAAGCAACACATGCTAATTCATGGAGAATCTTCTGGTTCCTCAATAAATGTCCGCGTGAATTTTCAATTATTTTTCGCATCATAATTGTACCGCGATGGCCCAGCCGGTCATGCCAAATATTAAATGTACTGTCATTGGTAAACTTTTGGATAGCATATGATTCAATTCTTCTAAGATATGTGTAGTATAGCCAAGAATCAAAAGACGATGATATTTCCAAAATTATCCTTTTATTCAGAATCACTTTTGTAATGTGCTAATATTCAATATCTCCCTTTTGTGCAGTCTCAAAATGATGTCCTTTATTTCGAATCGCTTTAAAACTTAATAAATTCCTTTGAGACTTAGGGAAATATAAGGCATTTTCAATAATCAGCCTTGTTCCTCTGGGCAACAATATATTAGCTCTTCTGGAGCTTTCAATTATATTTGTACTCCCCGATATAGTTATGACACTGGCTTCTTTCATATCAATATACTCGAAATATTTCATATTTTTCATAATTGTATTAGTGGTTGCACAGTCTTCAAGACATAATTCTCCATTGCACATGCTCGTGTCCATCATATAAAATCCTTTATGAATAAACACATAATTATTAATACATATTATTGAAAACACACGGTACATAGCAAACGCAGGAATAGCATTCACAATAATTATAGCAAACATAACATCCAAATGACACACACTAAAGCACATAATAATTATGCATATAATTTATAAAACGATGGCAAGTCAAAATTTGAGAGGTTCAGAAAATCGTTGACATCGAAATTAACACATTCATCATTAACACCAAAAGCTGAAGCAATTTCTCCATTAACAAAGTTCATTTCAATTTTTTTTCTTTGCCCTTGATTCTTGATACAGCTCAACAAGGTATTTGGGCGTGAGTCACGGTATGCGACGATGACGTGAGAATTTCGGCCGAAAAGTTTTAAAACCTTTTCGTAGTCATCCTTAAAAAAAAAAAAAAAAAAAAAAAAAAAAAAAAAAAATCCTCAAATAAATCTTGAATTGTTACCAAGTCGCTTTATCTATGATCTTTTCTTGCATCATCTCTTCTAAGACGAAGGTTGTAATAAGTTTGATATGGACAAAGACATTTGGGTATTGAAGAGAGAAGTAAGTCTACAATATCCGTTTCCCATTCGTTCCATTATATCAAGAAAGAAGAATAACAATATATCAAAATTGAGCTTAGGAAGTACATTATCATCCTAAAAGGTTCCATGTGTGCTCACATGAAAACTTAGCCACAATCCACCGAAGTACTTGATTTGACTACTTCATTTGACTCAATACTTATGATTAAGATTCTTGATCATTATGTAAGATATCCATCTACTCATCTTTACATTAAATTCTAATTCTTGATCCTATATACTATTCTAAAATATGGGTTCGATCGACGTACCTATTATTGCCGATTAATAATATGCTTTCAAGTGTTGCACATGACAGATGTTCAATATTTCCATCAACGAATCAGAGTCAGATGATTAGACAACACATTCTCGATCTCAGAGGTTGTCCACTTCATGCAAAGACTTTTTCTAGGTTCAATTTGGACTACGACGCTCGTAGCGCAACGTATAATTTTGCTTGATACACGAACATTATTTTTCTTCGTCTCTTTCATGCACAAATTAAGTGACCAAACAGAAGGTAAATATATCAAAGAGAAGCCAATTATAAAACATCATCGTGAGCACTTAAATGATCGAATAATCATATACTTATTAAAAGTAAAATAGTTGACCTCTCATTGACCCTCCTATAGCCAATCGATGCGTAACACGTCAGCGCTCAAAAGTACAATGACCATTTTGGGTCTACTGTTGAATGGAATTACCAAGTGCCATCTTACGAAAAACGAAACCCCATAAATCAAAGTTTTATCTTTTGACTTTTCCTATTCACCTTTTGGCTTTTTCCTATTCACGTTGCAAAGTAATGAATAATAATAAAAAAAAAGAACCCAACAGGAAGAAAGTTGAACAGTCATTGTGAATGTCTGTTCAGTTTGTGACTTTCTCTTCTTTTCTTTTCACTACGATGCAAAGGATGAGTGCGATCATGGCGAACAGTTGGTCGTTGGAGCTTCACTGCTCGGAAAATCACGACATCCAAACTCGCCGAGGACTCTATTTTCTCAGTTCACCCACTGCTCAGCTTCAGAGAGAGATGATATGAAGGCTGCCGAGCCTAAGCATCCGAGCCTTGGCCCCACTAAGGCGTGAGAAACCGAGGGTGGTGGTGCTGGGTTCGGGCTGGGCCGGGTGCAGGCTGATCAAGGACATCGATATGAAGAAGTACGATGTCGTTTGCGTCTCCTCGAGGAACCGCATGATCTTCACCCCTTTGCTGGCGTCGACGTGCGTGGGGACGCTGGAGTTTAGGTCCGTGGCCGAGCCGATCGGCAGGATTCAGCCAGCCATCTCCCGCAAACCTGGGTCGTACTTCTTCTTGGCGAATTGCGTCGGCGTGGATTTTGATAAACGCCAGGTGTGTATGCCGATTAGGGTTTCGTTTATGGGATTTAAGTAAGTTTATGGGTTAGCTGAAGGCCATTTTCATGTTGATTGATATCTTAGGATGATATTCTTGAAATTCTGTGCAAATTTGAGTGTTTTTGAAGGGGGGGTGTGGAAATTGAAGTGTAGCTTCATGCTATTGGTCGCAAAAAGATGCCCGAGGAAGGATAGACAATGCAAGATGGAACTCTTTGGCCTGGAATGATTCAGGTAAACATAATTTGATCAAATAATCCTTCACTTTATATATTGTTATAAAAATAGGATGCGATGAAATCGACAGCTTTTCTTGGATCAAAATGCAGTTCGAGATATCGAGGGAAACGAGCTGGATTTGAGCATCATAAGAAGGCTGGTGCTATGAATGATTTGGTAATATTTCGATTTGACGTCCTTTTCGATCTTGGATCAATTTATTTACTCGACATTTAGGTTTTTGTTTCTCCCGATTTCAGATTCGAGTCTCAGCTGTAATCTCAAACGTTTCGTATTGCTCAATGTGGACTGCGATCATTACATAAACAACAACAGTGGGGAATTATAGTGAATACTGCGAGTTAGTGATTGATTGCCAGTCTCTTGTAGATACTCGCCATATTTTTCTCATCGTTGATGTACATGTTTATCTCTTTGCAAGGCGAGATTATTGAATTAGGGTAATTTTCAAGAAGAAGGAGCCCTTTAATTGGATGAGCCTAATGTTTTTCCTTTCTGATTAACAATTTTTCCCGCTGTTTTTGTAGGGCTCAAATTTCTGAGCTCGAAGCACGACTGATAGTTTGCACTTTGTTGGACTCTGTAAACATAAGCTACTCGCCACCGCCTGAGAATGTTTATACCGATTACCTATTTCGTAAACGTCTGAAATTTACAGCTCTAGCTGCTTCGGTAATGTTATTATCCCTCCCGTTCCTTTTGTTCAAGCATGTTGGCTATGTTTCAAGCTCTAGAAGAGATCGTTGGAGAATAAAACGGAGGAATTATCTTTCAACAACCAGCTAGCATACCGAGTTGACTTATTTTTATCCGTCAACCAGTATGTTAAGCCGTGACACTCTTACTTGCTACATTATTGTTGATAGGTCTTGGTGGACTGGCTCTTTTTCGAGTAACATATGATAGTTTTGCCATCTATTTTTTTTTATCAAAATTACACTCTTATCCTGAGGTGGAACGATAAGTTGGTAAGGACAATTCCTTCTTTCTTGCTAGATAAAAGGAAGAGATTATCTAGGTTCAAATTTACGTTGATGAACTGTTTGATTGTGTCTCCTTACGTAGCCATTTAGATTGATGAGTAGTACCACATTCTCAGGGATCGCTATTGAATCAACTTGCCATAGCCAATGAGAGTTTGGGTGGAGGAATAGTGGTTGTCATGGCTGAGAGAGACAAAGAGGAATGGAGCTTGACATTTTTGGCCTGGAATGATTCGGGTAAACATAATTTGATAAAATTATCCTTCACTTTTGTATATTGTTATAAAAATAGGATGCGATGAAATCGACAACTTTTCTTGGGTCAAAATGCAATTCAAGATATCGAGGGAAACGAGCTTGATTTGAGCATCATAAGAAGGCTGGTGCTATGAAAGATTTGCTAATATTTCAATTTTGACGTCATTTTCTACCTTGGATCAATTTATTAACTCGACGTTCTGGTTTTGTTACCCCCGATTTCAGATTCAAGTCTCGGCTGTAATCTCAAACGCTTCGTATTTGCTCAACGTGGACTGCCATAATCAGAGCATAGGAAGGACCGAGATCGGCTGAATTTGAAGAGGATGATGGAAAGGTCAAATGAGAAGTACAAGGAGAACGAGAGTACAGAAATGACGAGTACAAAGAAAATGAGTTAGGCGGGAGGACAGGTGTTCGTCGGACGAACCAAGGTGGAATCAGTACTCTCCGATCGTCGGTGGCAGTTATTGGCTCCCCCACCGATGAAGTGATAGGCGATGTTGTTCCTAGGAGGAATCGCTCCGGTGAGCGCTCTGATTCCATTTTTTACTTGCACTGTATTGATTATATTCGTTTCTTTCACAGCTTTGGTGGACCGTCGCCAGTAGTCGCTATTGCTTCCAATGTCGGTGGTGATTTTAGAGGCGTCTTCAGCTGAGTATGTAGAATTTATTTTGATGATAAGTGCAAATTTCTTTCTTTTTCTGTTTCTTTATACTATTTAGGCATCCCCCTTCATCACTTTTGCTTCCCTTCTTTTGTTTCATGGCGTTTTCGTGGTATAGATGGATGTAAACGATAATCATGGGTTGTTTTATCTCGATTTTTCAGTCCTGAAGATGTGGTGATTGATTTTTTTTGCAGCCTAAATTTCTCATTACATTCTTATTCGATTTATTTTTCAGGAGCTTCGAGCGGCATTGGAACTGAACCGCACGAGTCCTCGCACTGCACATCTTTCATGTAACAATAGCAGTAATGTCAAAGGCGGGAAAAAGGTCAGGAAACGATATTAAAGAGATCCCCGAAGCTAAAATCGACGTCATGGAGCTCGACCTCAGTTCTTCGGCATCTGTAAGAAAATTCGCATAAGAGTATAACTCCTTAGGGCTACCTCTTCACGTTCTCATGTGAGTAATAAAGATGATTGAGCTTAAAAAATGAGGTTTCTATACCTTATTAATCTTGCATTATATGCTTTTGTTTATTTGTTTGACAAAAGTAATAATGCGGGTGTTATGGCTCCTCCATCACGCTCTCTCGAGACAACGTCGAACTGTAGTTTGCAACTAATCATCTCGGTAAGTTTGTCATATTATTCAGCCTCATATAAGCTCACGTAATAAAATGTCTCTGCTCTGCTGTTCTATTCTATGTCTTTTCAGGTCATTGTCTTCTGATTGAACTTCTGCTCGAAAACATGAAGGCCACCGCTCAGGAGAACAGAGTGGAGGGTAAGGTTGTGTACGCCGGATCGGGCTTCGTGATCTCGCGTCCATGTGATCCCTTCCGTTTGATAAGATGCAGGTTCGAAAGGGATGACGGGCGATGATGCCATTTCGCTATATCTAACTCGATCATTTCGATCCTTTTTCACCGACTAAAAGGGTAATGCCATCTAATTCCAATTCACCTTTAAATGTGATCGCTTTTGTGATCGATCGCATCATTAATTCATGATTTTCCTTTGCTATATTTGTCGATGACTAAATCGTAATGGAACAATTAAATTCTGATTGTCCATTATTCTCTTTTTGCGTGAAATATGAATTTGTGGATGACTAAATCGTACCGTTGTGCTGATGTTCGTTAAATGTTATCATTGAGAATCCTGCAAGAGATGTTATTTTACTGATGTTGCATGTCTTTACCTCCCTGCGTATCACTTCATGGTGTTTGAATCCTAACACTATTTAACGTGAAGTTTGATCAATATATGGGGCAACAATCGTGTGTTTCTACGAGCAGTCATACGTTGATGGAGCTGCAGTAGTGCAACTTACCGCGATAATTTCAGCAATTTAGTTGTGCAAAACAGCCGTCGTGCGAATTGGACGCTTACGGTCTCACTCTTGTAGTTTCATCCTTACGAATTACTTATCCATAATGCACTAACGAATTGCACACTACTGACCATTTTCTTAGAAATTAAAACAGTTATTAATTATTATACCGATCGAACAAATTACCGTTTCTCATTTGTCAAAATTGTTCAAATCGGGAGAACATTGTAAATATTGTTAACTGAATAAATGTTAGCCGTAATGCACTACTGAATTATACACTACTGAATTGTACACTACTGAATAGGATGAACTATTGCATATTGCACTACCGAATTACACACTACTGACCTTCTGGTTGGTAGTGTAATTTTCTTCGGTAGTGCAAATCTCTTCGGTAATGCAAATCTGTTCGGTAGTGCAATTCTCCTCAGTGGTGTAGTTCTTCAGTAGTGCAATCATGTGTTCGGTAGTGCAAATATGTTCGGTAGTGCAATTCTCCTCAGTGGTGCAGTTCTTCGGTAGTGCAACTCTGTTCGGTAGTGCAATTCTCCTCAGTGCTGCAGTTCTTCAGTAGTGCAATCATGTGGTCAAACCAGCAGTAGTGCAAGTTTTTCCCTACAGTAGCAAACATGTGGCCAAGGTATTTCACCCGTTTTGTTTATCAATTTTGTGTTTATGATTTTGTGTGCTACAATGTTCGTTAATTTTTTAATCGTCGAGTTATTTGGTGCTACTGTGGACAGGCAGATGATAGCTATTGAGCTCACTGAGTAGGGATGACTTGAAGAAAGTCTGAGGTGAGAACTTCTCTGAGTGGATATCATTTCCAGCTTACGAGCAAGTGTGAGCCTTTTTTGGTGTTTCTAGGGTATAGGATTTGGGGTTTCCTTTCATTTTACAGTAATACCTTAATATTTGACTCATCAATCGTTCCTTGACGGTTTAGTCACAACTGCAAGTGGGGAAAATGTGGCTAAGTACTCGCTGAAAAAGAATATAAAGAATTTTGTTGTTGAGGTGACGTGTCAAAATTTATTTTACTGATCCACCTACGATGGCCGTACATTTGGAGATTGCATCCAAGTGTTATTCTAGGGAGAGAAATAAGGGCCAAGATTATTTCTCGATGAGCTTACCAATATCAATCGTCTAAGGCATATGCATCTGTTTCGATTACTCGGTTAGTCTTTACCATTTTAATTAATTTTTGTTGTTAATTATGTTGCTTTTAACTTTTTTTTTTCCATTGCTACATTTACGGAGTTAATGGCCTATTGTATCAAATACGCTAGAATGCTTATTTTAACACCCAAAAGATGATGGATTTTGAAATTAAGATACATAATCTTTATATTTTTCTTCAGCGAGTACTTAGCGTAGTGAACATTTAATTTGCATTACTGATACGAATATCTGAATGTTGGCATTCTTCACAATACATGACTGAAAAATTATTATGGCCAGACCAGATCAAGCAAAAATGGTGTAATTTATAATGCAATATTTTTTTATATTGTTACACGTATAAAAAAATATATTGGGCATTCTTTACAATACACGGCTGAAATATTATTATGACGATAATTATGAATAATTTATCATGTATCATGCAAAATTATTATTATTTATATTGTATAATGCATTTCACCTTTTGACTCTAATTTATTTAGCGACTGACATTCATTAGAAACATTTAATTTGCACTACTGATACATCTGAATGTTGGTATTCTTCACAAAACACGACTGAAATATTATTATGGTGAAAGTCAAATAAAATTATTTGTAATGTATAATGCAGTAATTTGTATATGGGAAATGTATATTGAGTAAATAGTTATGGGATCAGGATATTGTCATATCATATAACTTCATTACTCTGTTATGCATCTCAACTTCTTTGATCTTCAACGGGTCGAAGTGTGAGGAAGAGAACTCAAGTCCACTCTACCCACCTTCAGGCTAAGGAATCGGAGATTGGTAAGAATTTTTTAGCATCAATATTGCAAGACTGCTCTACTGATATACCATTATTCTATATAATAAAAAAAGTCGAATTTGTTTCTAATAACAATGTTATAAGACTGCTTCACGGGTTGACATTATATTAGGTTATGATAAAATTAGCTTTGTAAGACGGCAACTAAAAGACTACTTAATGTAACAATCGCCCCAAAGTCAAATTTCTCTGTCTCAAACGAGTCAAATCTCAAGTTGTTTGAACATTGGTCTCCACTACTTAAACATTGTATGACTGTAAGGTTGCACAACCAATACTTAAACGTTGTAAAACATAACGATGCACATTTATCGACTGCACTACTTAGACATCGTAAGACTGTAAGACTATACGACTGAGACTCTAGAATATGATTTTATTACTCCCTTCGTCCCGGTAACTTTGTCACATAAGTGGCCGGGCACGTAAATTAACGTGGTATTATTATAATAATATAGTACAATGAAAAGGTAATAAAGTGTATATTTTAACACGTCTTTTAAGAATATTTAATATTATTATATTGATTGTTTGTGATAGTTTTTTTGATAAATAAGGAAAGGTGATAAAATTAGTGGGACGTTCGAAATGGCAAAATATGATAAAATCAGTGGGACGGAGTATTTTTTTATAAAAAGCTATGGATAATCCTGCAATATTATACATCAAAATGATTGATCTGTGTGACAAAACCTGGCTAATGAAAACATTTTGGTATTGGACTTAGATCGAACGTGAGACGAAGAAAGAAGATGAACTTGAAGATGATGCAATAGTCAACATTGTTTACCATGAATTCTATAACAGTTAGGTGAGAGATTGCTTAACTGAAGGTATGTAATAAGTACATAATACTACTGTTGTATACTGTTATAATGCACTATTGCATCGTTCCACGACTGTTTCAATAACAGTCGTGCAATATTTCGTACAGTCGTGCAGTTTCTTGTGGGTGTAAAGAGTATGAAGTCTACAACAATTAGGTGAGAGATTACTTAACTAATGGTATGTAATAAGAACATAATGCACTACTGATGTATATAGTTATAATGCACAATTGCATCGTTCCTACTCCTGTTTCCTAAATTACATGATTGTTTCAATAACAGTCGTGCAACAGTTTTCTTACAGTCGTCCAGTTTCTTGCGGTGTAAAGAGTATGTATTGGAACATTTCTCTCTGATTTTTTTGTTTGAAGTTCTACATAATTATGTTTCTAATTTCGTAATCTATGATTAACATTTATTTAGGGTTTGTCCTGTTTTTGCACGACTGTTATTGACGCAGTCGTGTAATTGGGCGGGTCTTGGGTCCACTACAAAACAAATGGGCGGATTTCGGGTCTACTATAAAATAGTTGGCCCGATCACGGATGTCCGGTCTTTCCGATAACAATATATCTAATAAACTAAAAATCTCTTAAAAATAACCCGTGCAACGCACGGGGTTACGCTAGTATTTATAACATTTGAAGGATGATAGCTCGAACACTTGACATATTCTAAGGTAGGGTTGCAAAAGAATCGAACTTTTTTGGTTCGATTCGCGATTCGATTCGAAATTTTAAGATTCGAATTCGAATATTTAGAATACGAATCCGAATAAGAATATATTTTCTGATTCGAGAAATATCCGAATACGAATATGAAATCACAATATTCGATTCGGATATTTATCGAATTATTCGATTCGAATAATTTAATATATATTTCTAAATTATATATTATCAATACTTGTAATTTAATAACCATTAAGAATTTTTAGAATATTAAAGCCTAAGATAAATATTATAGCCCAAACTTAGAAATCAACAAGCCCATTTCTATTTAAATATAATATGTCATTCGCTATATATTACTTATACATATTTTAAATCAAAAACTATCTTAAAGATTATACTTTGTAAGAATATATTTTAAGTGTAATAATATTTATATTTTTTTATTAAATATAGAGATAAATATTAAATATAATCCATATTCGAGTATTCGAATATTCCGCATACGAATAAGAATCGAATTTATGCTTCGATTAAATATTCGTATTCGATTGTCATCCGAATACGAATAGAATATTGTGGTATTCGACTCGATTCGATTCGTCTGCATCCCTATTCTAAGGAATCACTCAAACTATTTTGATTTTTGAGTTAGTTTTTTTCTTCAATTTTTTTAGACACTTTTGATTTGTGTACTTGGGAATGGAATTTGGTAATCTTAGATACTCGTACTACAAATATTAATACAAATTAAATTACTTCCGTTTGACCCATGAAAGGAAAAACACAAAAGTGCACTCCTATAGTTAATTAATTGTCAAATAAGCCCTTATAATTAACCTAATTCACACCAAGCCACAGTTCATCAGTGTTACAAAACGCACTACCAGTACCAAACTCCCCCTCCACCGGCCAATCATAACCGTCCACGTGGCCCCCCAATAGCGTCTCGTTAGCATCCATGTAAGAGTATTCCAATTCTCCGACGTCATCGTAGCTCGGAAACCCCACGTAGTAACAATCGCCGCCGTCGTCATCTCCCGTCGATTTTCCGGCGATCGGAATATTCATCGAACTCCCCTGAATTTCACCCACTTCGCTCTTCACGCCAGCGTTATTACCACCACCGATCACATCGCCGGAAACCTGGTTTTCCACGGCCGTAGTCGAAGGATCGTCGGACTTCTTCTGAGAAGTTTCGACGGTGGAGATCGAAGAAGAAGACGAAATGGACGACGTCGCTTGGGATGAGATGTTCTGCTCCATCTTTTGGATCAACCTCGGAAGCCAAAACAAGCGAACTATGTCTAGGAATTTCTTGCTGTTAGAATCGACCTTTAGCTGCCTCGCCTGCTTCTGAACCCTAGTTCGCCAGTAGTTCTTTATTTCATTACCTGTTCTCCCTGGTAAATGTTGAGCTATTTTCGACCACCTATATGTTGCTCGAAAAAAAAAAAGATGTAATAAATGTTATTCAGAGAATAAACGAACTAAATTAAATTAATAAAAAAATCCACCTATTTCCCCATTTGGAATGAAGTTCGAGGATCAAGATTTGTTCTTGTGGGCTCAGATTCCCGCGTTTGATTTCTGGGTTGAGATAGTTCAACCATCTCAGCCTACAGCTTTTCCCTGTTCTCTTGAGCCCTGTAAGAAAATAAAAAATAGATCTTGAAATCATTTTTTTTTCTGAAGATATAGCATACTGATGAATAGCTAGACTTACCTGCAAATTTGGCTAAGGAATTCCATCGGCCTTCGCCATGGGAATTTATGTAGCTGATCAAGAGATTGTCTTCTTCGATAGTCCATGGACCTCTTCTTAGTTCTTCATTTGCGTAATCGTCTTCGTCTGATTTTCCATTTGTGATTTCTGGGACTTTATCTTTATTACCGATCATCACGGTCATGAGTGAAGAACTAATTAAGAATCAAAGAAAAGTGAAGAAAGAAAGAAAAGAGGAGAACGTTTACGTTATTTAGTGGAGGTTGAGTGTCCAAGATGAGGAGCTTCTAAGGTCACACTAGAGTTTTTATAATAGTTGCCAACGAGGTTTCCCAAAAAGAATAAGATTAAAAGGTATAATAGTATACGAAGTAATATTTTAGATGAAGACCCTAGTTGTAGATTTTCTCGATAAAGATGTTGATTTTAACTTTTTCTTTTTAGATATAATAATATATTGGAATTTAAGGAGGCCCTAATTTGTTGGTTATCTCGAGATGATGCGTTTAACCTTTTTTTTTGTTAATATTTCGTGCGTCTTGACTCTTATGAGTAGTACATACCATACCATTACGCATGCACAATTGGAATGGATAATTAGTAAAACTACAAGAACATCATTTTCCCGTCATAAAGAATTGTATTAGATCTTGATTAGTCTATTTTGCTAGTTTTCGAAGAACTAAGGGGTGTGTAACTATGATATTTATATGTACATATATGAGATTTGTTATGGTGTCCACCTACCGTGAGCACCACAAGCAAATCTCCCGTTGTTTTTGTTTTTGTTTTTCGATTCTCAACGCCGCCACCTCCGTATACCCTCTCATATCCATTGCTAATCTAAATCGCCCTCTCCAACACGTAATTTTTAAGAAAATCATCACCCAGGTACGTCGTCCACATATGAGATAAAATAATAAAATTTCTTAAAGTGTTGGAGAGGGCAATTTTGATTAGCAATTGATATGAGAGGGTCTATGGAGGTATTGGCGGCATTGGGAATCGAAATAAAGCAAACAAATAAGAAATTTTCTTGTGGTGCTCACGGTGGTTGCTCACGGTATGTGGGCACTATAGCAAATCACTATATAAATATATATTCTAGTTTTGGCTATAGTCATTGTGTACATTGAACAAGATATGAAGTATAGAAAGCACCGAATAAACAATCTTTGCATGAGCATCTTAATTTTCGGACACTTTCCGAAAATGTACTGATCAAAGGCTGATTTATGTTATACCAAGTCTTCAAGAACTTATTTATATATTTAATTATAAAGTTTGAAAAAACCCAAATAAAACTTAGAGTGGTTTCGTTTCAAACTAAATATTCAAAATTAAACTAGATACATTTGTTTCTAGCTTTAACATGTTATGAGAACACATGTCGTGTGAAGTGATGAAATAGTATCAAATTCTACTACCCATAATTTCACTTCTACTGTTATATAAGTAAGAAATTGACCTTTATTTGAGTAGTATGTTTGATTTTAAATCAAAAAATTAAACTTTGATATATTTTTAAGCCAAAGCAAATTACCTTATTCGACCAATTTCAACGAATACACCGATTATTGATTAAATTATATGCAAATTGCACACGCCAACGTTCGTTTAAACTTATGTGTCACATAAAATTAGGGCTGTTAAAATCGACCCGCCAACCCGACACGAACCGCACTCGAAAATAGCAGGTTTGGATTAGCATTTTTTACCTGTTTACGTAAATGGGTAAACCCGAACCCAACCCAATTATTAAGTGGGTTAGGTTAGGGTTCGGATTTTCAACCTGAAATCAAACCATTTAACCCGAATAATATATATTATTAATATAGATAAAATAAAAGGATTAACCCTAACTCTCTATCCACTCCCACGATCACACATGATGTTTTTAGAAAAATATTGTATTAGTTCTCTTTTTTTTTTTTAATTTGGATTTATAATTCTGTCAATTTTGTTTTTTTTCTTTTTTCTTTTTAAATTTCAAACAGTTGGCAGGTCGGGTTAGGGTTAAAGCAGGTTGTGTTTGTGTTTGATTTTTCAATCCGGTTAAGTAAACAGGTCAGGGTTGAAGTTTTCAACCCGTTTATTAAACGGGTTGAACCCGAAGGTGACCCAACCGGACTTGCTTACCACCCATACACAGAATAAACTAGAACAGTTTTGAAGTGGAAGGAAATGACGAAGAAATTGCCTAGAGAAAAAAAAAAGCAAGTCTAGTGAAAAGGCATTTCTTGAAAAAAGGCATTTCTAACATAAGATTCATATTTTATTGGGGTCTTTACACATAAATACCCTCTCTGTAAAAACAACTTGTAATTTAGTACCATGTGAGGATTTCTTTATATGTAGGTACCTAACATAATAAATTTTTTGCAGATAGGCACCCGATCTGCTGCAGGTACGCCATACAACACATTTTGAATACCGTATATCAACACATTTGGGTAGCCTATATAATAGAAAATGGTACGCCGTATTAGTACATTTTGGTACGCCCTATTTGAAACATAGGTACGCCGTACGAACACATTTAGGTACCTTATATCAACATGTTATGATACGCCATACACACACAGAAAGATACGGCATGACTGAGAAACTGGTAAAAATTAAATCGGGTACCTATCTGTAAAATTTTCTGACATGGGTACCTATGTGTAAAAAATTTATTTAATTAGGTATTTATGCGTAGATGTTCGTATTTTATTTCGTTTTAATGAAAATTCTATACCAAGAAACGTGCTTGACTAAGCTTATACTATTTTCTTTTTCTTTCGTTCAACTTCAAACGTGGGATTATTCCGTTTGGTAAGTAGGGCGGCACAATACATATCTTAATATAATTTATTCCAATATTGTACTTCAAGACAACGACGTGTTGCATTTCCAAATGCGTAGTTACTTTGATTTATATCCCATGCTTTTGAGTTTTCTTATTACCAAATCCGTTTCACTTTATTGTCATGGAGCATAATGAAAGGTCGCAGGTTAATTTACACGCACCAATGCGGGTGTGTGCGTGTGCGTGGTT
Source organism: Craterostigma plantagineum (assembly GCA_027422505.1). Lineage (NCBI taxonomy): Eukaryota > Viridiplantae > Streptophyta > Magnoliopsida > Lamiales > Linderniaceae > Craterostigma > Craterostigma plantagineum. Next base: position 1,014,577 of record JAPQWV010000118.1, read on the forward strand.
CAATGATTTTGGACAAGAAGTTTCAAAGTGAAATGACAACGAATGATGGATGATGCAATGTGAGTAAATTTAGACAGCTATCTAAGAAAGATAACGGTGACTTCCATATTAGCTTTACATAAATAATCAAGATTTTTACGAATGAGAGATTATTTCTCCAGATAAACTGATTCACCCAACTCGATATATATATCAAAGAGATCTTTCCTTCTATCAACAGTTCGTTATAATATAGGAAAAACTCACATTTTAACAGGAAAGCATGTAATATGTCCTAATAAAAGAAACTTCCTCCTCGTTGCAATTCTCTTCTTACCTTTTCCTTTTATACATTTATCACGATATTCACTAGCATATTATTGAACAAGTCAACAAAAAGGATAATATTGGTCAATCTTGAAATAAACTTATGCTTGCTAGCTCCTTTTCTATGACTCGAATTCTTGATCCATTTCAAAAGTGGCGGTGCACCTTTGGATATATTTATTAGAGGTTTGATACGATGCCCAATTACCGTGAGCACCATAGTTGATTTCGCAATTGTACCTCATTTTCTCTCACTCCGATGATGCTATAGGGATTTTTCTTAGACTCAATTCCAGCCCAGACCCAAGCCCGTATAAGCTTGTGGGGTTCCACTCTAAAACCAATTGGCAATAGAGGGAGTGAACCCACAAGCTTATAAGCCACTTAATTTTCCTTTTACTATTCGGTGTGGGACTTTTGATTGTTTGTACCCAACAATCCTCCCCTCAAACTCAAGACCACACAACAGGCCTCCCCTTCGACGATTATCTGCACCAAGCGCTTCCCCGCAATCACTGAACCAAGCGTTTTTTTTCCTCGCAGATTCACCAATCGTCTTACAAGGGCCGGAGACACACCACTCACACCGTATCCGGGCTAGAATTTCTCCATCTGAAGGCACCCTCACGTGTTCGTCCACGCTCACCGCATCATGTAGGAATTTTTTTAGACTCAATTCCAGCCCAGACCCAAGCCCGTATAAGCTTGTGGGGTTCCCCTCTAAAGCCAATTGGTTTTAGAGAGGAACCCCACAAGTTTATACCGGGTTGGGTTTGGGCTGGAATTGGGTCTGAAAAAATCCCTACAGATGCCATCACCTCTGCCGCCCATTTAGCGTCCTCATAATCTCCGTTGTCCATCTTTCACGCACTCATTTATCATAAATTCATATTGTACTGCAATTTTCTTGTACATAGATGAGATGATGAATTTCTGATTGAGTGCGTGGAAGATAGACAATGAAGGTTATGATGAAGCTAAGAGGGACGACGGGAGTGATGGCGTCGCTGGAGTGGGAAAAAATGAGTTGTAATTGTGAAATCAGCTATGCTGATCATTGTGGTTGCTCACGGTAAGTGGGCACCATAACAAACCTCATATTTATTATATGTATATATAATATATACACCCGTGGTAGATTCCGTCACTATAATAACATATTTTCTCCCTTATATCATCGTTTTTATATCATAGTTGATAAATAGTGGAATCATTACGCCACTCGATTTCCACCTATAAAAATTGTTTCTTAAAAAAAAAATTTCGGGTTGAATCACTATAATTCATAAATGATGTACATTTGAAGTGGGAGCTATCAATTTCTCAATCAATCAATTTTCAAGCACTGGCCATCAATCAAGATTCAACAATAACGAATGCATTGTAATTTATAATATAAAAATAAAGAAACGCCCCACATAGCTCAAAGTTTGACGATCTTGAAGTAGGGGCCAGCCAAGTCATCCATGCCTATACTAGCACATTGTTCAACTTTTAACTTAAAAAAGAATTAATAAACTACTTATAATTATATTTCTTTTTTATTTTGTAAAAAAAATAGAGAGAAACTAATGGAGTAAATCAAGGCTTGATCTGCTCTCGTTAATTACGCTTATGATTATGGGATTGTATTTATTATTATTGGATAGAGTTTAGAATAGTTGTATAAATAGATGACTATGTACAAAGTAAACAGGGAGAGAAATATTAAACCTACATTCACAGGTATCAGACTAGGCAACGCAAACCTTTTCTCCAAATCTCTCCACTCTATTGTCCTAACGACTATGGCTTCTTCGAATTTCTCATATCCTAATACTCCAACCTATGTTTGGTACTTGGATACGGGTGCATCGTCCCATATGACTCCAAATACGTCAGACTTGGATTTTTCTTTGACGTACACGGGTTTGGATTCGGTTGTTGTCGGTAACGGTGCAGTATTGCCTATCTCTCATATTAGATATTGTACTTTGAATTCTTCTATTAAATTATCCGACGTACTGGTTGTTCCTTGACTCACAAAGAATTTGCTATCTGTAAGCAAATTGACCAGTGACTTACCCGTAAATGTCTTTTTTACTGATAATCAGTTTACGATTCAACATCGTGGCAGTCAGGAAATTATAGCACGTGGCAGGCGCAGTCAAGGCCTTTATCGGTTGGATATCCCTCTTATGGCTTTGATGGCAACTCAAACTCCGAAAGCATCATTCGAATTGTGGCATTCTCGTCTTGGCCACGTCTCTTACGATACACTTTCCTACTTAAATAAAGTTGGGAGCATATCTGTTACTTCTTTGTTACCCAAACCAATGATTTGTGACTCTTGTGAAAAAGCTAAGAGTAAGCGTTTGCCCTACACTTTAGATGATAAAAGATCGTCCTCTGTTTTGGATATTATTCATTGTGATCTGTGGGGGCCTGCACCTATCAGTTCTGACTCTGGCTTTCGATATTATGTTATTTTTGTGGACGATTTCTCTAGATTCACGTGGTTTTATCCGCTGAGGCACAAATATGATTTTATGAGGTACTGCTTCAGTTTAGTACATTCGTTGAAAATCAGTTTTCTTGTCGTATTAAGACTTTTCATAGTGACGGAGGAAAAGAGTTCACTAACAATAAGGTGCAGAAACATTTTCGTGATTTGGGCATCCATCATATTCTCTCTTGTCCGTATACTCCAGCTCAAAATGGACGGGCAGAACGAAAACATAGACATGTTATTGAAACAGGTCTTGCGATGCTCTTTCACTCTCACACCCCTATGAAATTTTGGGTTGAGGCATTTAGTAGCGCCGTGTATACAATAAACCGTCTACCATCAAAAGTGTTAGCCGGAAAATCGCCATTCGAGGTATTATTCTCCACTACTCCGAATTTGAGAATTTTCACCCATTTGGTTGCCAAGTATATCCATGTCTTCGAGATTATACGGCAAACAAATTCGAGCCACGAAGCACCGTCTGTATCTTTATGGGTTACAGTAGCTCGCATAAAGGGTTTCGTTGCTACGATCCTACATCCTCGCGCGTTTATATATCTCGTCATGCTAAGTTTGTGGAATCTTCTTTTCCGTTTGCTAAACCTTGTGACAGGTCAAGCATACACTCCGTACCTATTCAGGAATTTTTTGAACCCGCAAGAGCGGCTATTTAACTACCCAAGCCCTCGAGTTCATCGGATACTTTAGTCGAAAGTTCTCTAACATCGACGTTGTACTTTATGTGATGATCAGCCTCAGTCGCAACATCATCATGTTTTGCCTACTACTCAGGATCATGCTATCGATCATGTTGACGATCATATCATCGGCTCGACACAACTTGGTGCATCTGCTCAAATGCCTCCTCTTGTTGAGCCATTGCCTATCGTCTCTACACATCCTATGCAAACTCGGGCTCGGTCAGGTATCTTTAAACCGAAGCATTTGACTTACTATGCTTGCACTAGCTTGTTCAATGCTCTTGTTAAGGTCAGTGAACCTCGTGGGGTGAAAATAACTTTAAAATGGCCAGAATGGGTTGCAGCTATGAACGACGAACTTTCTGCGTTGCATTCTAATAATACTTGGGATCTTGTTCCACGTCCTACAAATACAAACATTGTAGGGTCAAAATGGGTTTTTCGAACCAAATTTTTAGATGATGGATCAATAGATCGTCATAAAGCCCGTCTTGTTGCTCAAGGTTTCACACAGTTGCCGGGGTTTGATTACTCTCACACTTTTAGTCCTGTGATCCGGACTTCTATCGTTCGAGTTGTGCTCTCTATTGCTGTACTAAATAATTGGCCTCTTCATCAGCTAGACGTTAAAGATGCGTTTCTAAACAGTGTTTATCTAAACCGGTATTCATGGAGCAGCCACCTGGATTTGTAGACGTCAATTTCCCAAATCACGTTTGCCGCCTTAAAAAGGCATTATATGGTCTAAAGCAAGCTCCACGTGTCTGGTTTCAGAGGCTCAGTGACTTTCTCTTGAGTATCGGATTTATATGCAGTCGGACTGATTCATCGTTATTCATCTATCTTCGTGGGTCATCAATTTTATATCTTTTGGTGTATGTTGATGACTTTATCCTCACAGGAAATTCGACAGATAGCTTGCAATCCTTCATCGCCCGCCTTTGTAAGGAGTTCGCCATTAAGGACCTAGGAAAGCTTAATTATTTCTTGGGTCTTGAGGTTTCTTATACTTCTTCAGGCATTTTTCTTAATCAGGCGAAATATGCTCGTGACATTCTTCGTCGGCATCTTTAGAAGATGCAAAACCCGTTTCTACTCCATTACCTGCAGGCTGTCAGCTTTCTACTGATGGAAAGCTGTATGATGATCCTACTTTATATCGATCATTAGTCGGAGCTCTGCAATATCTCACGGTTACACGACCAGATTTATCTTTCGCGGTGAACTTGTATAAATAGATGACTATGTACAAATAATAATAAAAAACAATCCCATAATTATTGGATAGAGTTTAGAATAGTTGTATAAATAGATGACTATGTACAAAGTACACAGGGAGAGAAATATTAAACTTACATTCACATAAACAAGAGGATGATGAAATAAAAGATGGAGATAGGAGAATGAGAATCAATAATTGAACGTGGAGACAACCACACAAGGGAATGGGATCGTCATTTCCTAGTTCTCGTAATAAATTCTGATCACGTCAATCAAAATGAAGACCTTTTTTCATTTTATCCATTTTCGGAATGCTAGGAATAAAATTGAAGTATGTTATATGTACCTACGTTTGTGACGTCGCCTCACTTGTTGCATTGCAAGACATCATTATTGGTGGATAAAATTAATAATGCAAAGATACAAAGTTGAAATAACACCAATTCGGAACATCCTTTTCTATTGATGGGCATTAATGAAATAATTGAAAGCACTCACTATACTGTGTCCTATCATTTTTCATTAATGTGTTTTTTATGTAAACATATTCAAAAACTAATTCCGAAGGCATACTCTGTGAATAGGGTTCTCATCTAAACACATGCAAAAGTGACAATCGAATTAATTTGAGGCAAGTGACGAAATCAGTTTATTCAATTTTGAATCATGGATGCAAATATGCTCTTTCCATAATTGATTACTTGTACACTATCACACAAAGCCTAAGTTTCCATATATGCGTGTGTGTGTGTGTGTGAAATATATTAGGAATGGTACCATTATATGTGCGACATAGAAAAATAAAGTTAGTATATCAAATAATGATACATTTTGAGTATTGTACCATCATATGGGCTACAATAATAAGTAGATGAAAAAAAGCATGCCAGCCCAAGTAACCTCTTTTCTAACTTATGAAAATCTTCCAATTCTATAATTAGCCTTACTTTAAAAAATATCATATCTCACACAACAGGTTTTGTAAAAGATGGGAATTTTTTCAATTAGTCAATGACCCATTGCCCCTTTACGATGACCCAGTTATATTTATAAAAAAATGAAATACATAGTTTGCGTAGACATTAGAAAAATGAATACTTTTTTTGGTTAATGCATTTTCGAAGATCCAACGAACTTATTTAATTTGTTCACTGTAAATGTGGATAAGCATCAATGTATTTCGTTAATTCATTCAACTTGGCTACTGAGTTGAATCTTATTAATTGAAATAAATAAATGAATCTACTTAATTCACATTAAACCCCAACCCATCTTACAATTCATCTAATTTGCAGCGAAAAAACTGCTTATATATACACCACATTCGTATTAATTACCTATATAATAATTAGCAGTGCATTAAAGACCGAAGGGCCATCGTCACAACTTGTATGTTAACAGTCAAGTTGTCTTATATAATACGTAAATTAAAGTTGGATTGACTTGATTTTGCCGAGTCACTAGTGACGCTACTTTTATTTATTTATTTGGAATTTGGATTAGAGTAATCCTTTCGTCGATGAAGCTTCTCTTATTTATTCATGTTATTTTGTTCCATATAACAAACTCGCCATCCCTTTCTTTAATTAATAGAAAGCATTCCTTTTGTTTCAATTCGTTCGTCGAATTTATTTCCGAGGGAATCCAATTGCGAGAAGCAATTGAAAAAAAATGTTTTTAGTTTTCAAACATATCCATCCACATGTTAAACGATAAAAAGGTCCATAAAAGAATAGTCTTTTGCTTATATCATTCAATACAAACTTGTCCTATCCCTCCCAATCACACCAACTATATAAATGTATCATCGTCTCACTTCATCTCTCCCAAAACTTCTCATCCTCTCACCTCATATTCATTACTTGCCGATCGACAGCTCAATTGTATATTTATTTATTTGTTTGTTATTAACAAGTCTACACAAAACCCTTTCAATATTTCTTACCAAAAACAGTTGTGCGCAAGGAAGAAAACAAAAGATATATCTGTAAGAAGCTAGGTTGCTTGAATTTGTCCAAACACGAAATCGAAGACGTATATACGAAAGAGCATATGGAAATCTCAGAAATAAACATTATAAGCGATATTCAAGCTGGGATGCAATGCCTTCAAAACCCATCTCGCTTATCATCGATGGAAATCTATCCTCATCTCCAATTTTACAGCTTTTGGAAATGGGGTGCGATTATTTTCGCAATCTACGCAGCTCTCACAAGCTTGGGGAAGAAAATCAAGCTCGTTTTCGTTTATTTCCGTAGAGTTAAGCCTTCTTCTTTATTACATCAGAAATTCGAACAGATTTTGGTCTTTTCTTCCGATGATTATGACGAGGACGTGGAAGACGATGATGATATTATCTCCTTAGCGTCGTCATCCTCGCCGTCATCAGATGATGAAGAGGACTCCGACGATGAAAACGCCGGCGACGGCGGCTCTTTGTCTCGTGTAAAGGGCTCGCGTCTATGGCTGAGAAGCCAGTGGCAAAACGGTCATTCTTGGCAAAATATAAGTAAGCAGAACGTCGTTAGGCTTTGGGATAGGTTAGGTTTGAATTTAGATTTCGACGAAGATCTGATCAGCTTCTCCGGCGGCTCCGACGCGGCGGTCGTCTCGAAGTGGGGTTTTGATTCCGACCACGGCCATTGTTATGAGTCGGAAGCGGACGTTATTCCGTCGGTGGTCTTGACGGCGGAAGGAGACGCCGGAAGAGGTGGCAGCGTGGTCGTACGAGGCTTTGACGGAAGAATACGCCGCCGTACGCCGGCTCTGTACGGAGAATGGAGCTCGCCGCCTGGGGACGGCGGATCGATCGCCACCGTATTCTCCGGCGAGAGGGTCTACGTCGGCGTTAGGGATGAGGCCGGCGGTTTGATGGCGGTTGGTGATGTCAGGAATATGAGGATGCCGTTAGACGGAGATGGACGGCGTTAGCGTGTGGGGAAGGAAAGATTTTAAGGGGATAAACATTCTTTGACGGAGTTTGTGGTCAAAATAAATGTTCGGAGCGTCGACTTTGGGGACTATTGTTGACCACGCGGCTAAATCCAGGCTGTGTGGGGGTGTGATTTGAACTGTATATAAATGTATGGGTAATTATGTAAATATATAATTATTGCTTTCGAACGGCGATTTGTGTTATTTGTTGTGTTGGTGTCTTATTTTGTTAATTAATATGATTTAATAATTTTATTTTACATGATAGAAAAGACAAGGTGAAACGATCGTTATTGTAAAGTTGTGTGGAATGGGACGATGACCTTTGAGATAACGGGATTGTAAAAAAATGACATTTACATTTACTAATAATATCGTTCCGAAATTCAATCGACAAAATGCTTTTGTTAATAAATATGCACGAGTTCCGTTACTTTGATCGCATTTCTATATCACCATTTCTTCGGATTATGAGTAGAAAATTTGATGTTTTGGTATTTTAAAAGCTCTTTTTGTAAAAATGATCATGTTGAAACTAGAAAGGTATTTTGAACCGATCGAAAGCCAATATTTTGCTTTTAAAGATATGAAAATTTTCCCGACCAATGAACGGATACATTCAGGAAGTTCTTCTTCATCAACGTTTTCACCATCCATCACACTTTTCTGAGACAATTGAAACACTGATTATGATACAATTATTCACAGTATATAGTCAAGCATTCTCGCCTACCAAGCGTTCTTCAAATCTTCGGCCGTTGTGTTTGTGTATTTTTTGGCTGGACCATCAAATATAACGAATGTACCGGTATCAGTCCCATCATCAACGATGGTCTCAATACGGAACCTACACAAAGTAAGAAGCAAAAAAGGAATATTCACAATAGGTCACTTTAACAGAAATTATAATTTCCTTCATTACAGTGCACAATACCGCAAAACACCCAAAGCAATCATATTGTCGCATTTGTTGCAGGTAAGTGCGCTTTCGGACTTTCTCAACTCTGACGAACATCTCGAGCAAGAAATTTAGTTCCAACCACTCCGGCTGACGACATCGGTTATTTTAGCTTGACATAAAAAATAGCGGTCCTATGGAACAAAAAACATTAAAAGCAAAGGAAAGGCGATTCGTGAGACTATATGAATACACGAATAGTACCTGCTCGACTTCCGTACTGAATATATCATACAATGTGCTTTTTGTTGCTTGCCTCACACTGCTAAATGACTGTATAGCTGTCGAAGTCACATGTACATTCATCCTAGGAAAAATAAATATAACGTATGAGAGTATTGCACCATTTTATATACAAATTAAATAATGTGAAACGACATGTCACCGTTTGCGGAAATCGGAAACGGTCGAACTATCTCCATTAATATAAAAAGCAGTTGCAGAAGTTGTATTCAAATACAGGCCGCCTGCGGGACAAATATAGTCAGAAATTATTTGTGAAAGAAAGTATCAAGTATAGATGGGAATAACCTGAAAATATCTTTGGATTTATATTCGTCGCGATAACCACGATAGCGTCCCCAAAAGTTCCTTCAAACCTCTTGTAAAACTCAAGTGCTTTATCATCCCAAGCTGTAATAGTTGCATGATGTCCACTGCAAAGAAAAATATGGTCATATCATTATAACCCACACAACAGAGACAATGAATGAGAAGGGAAAATTACATCGGAAACTAAAACGCACCCTTCCAAAATTATATTCACCATCATACGTGTTGAATTACTATTGTCATCTGGCTCAACAATGGACGAACCACCGCAATTACATCTACACAAATATAAACCACATGAGGCCTACATTAAAAAATAAAGCAGATACACATATTTTATAGACATAAAGATACAAACCTGGTAAATACTCACGCCCACCAGCGTTTGATTCTAAATATTCAAAAGAACGAAACTGAAACTTCTCCTTTTGACGATGACACCATCACCAATACTGCGAACCATTGTCGTACGGTTACTATAACGTATCATATAACGATTCTCTGTTGTCCGATATGTGTGCGGAGCAGTGACAACATCAAAGTTTGATATGGAAAAACGGTAGCCTTCCTCAAGCAGGCCTTCAAATTTTGGAACGACCGAACCATTGATTGTAGCCTGAATAAGAGTATCCTATAACGGAATAAACACATTAGATTAAGTTAAAAAACAAAAAAGGAAAATAAACTGAATTTTTCTCACCTCTTCATCGAGCAACATTAACCCAACTAATATCAGCTCTCCATTTCTTCTAAAATTTGTAGCTCTCCAGTAACGAAGCAGCCTAACAATGATGGTATTGTCGCCCATCCCAGGACTCAAAACACTAAGCACAGAATGATTATTTGGTGCAGCCATCATGAAAGAAATGATATATGTACTTAATAATAGCCGGGAATAATATAAACTGTGTTGACAAAATAGTTATACAAATCTATCATATATAATGGCAAAATTAAAAAATTTGAAATTAAACAATTTATTGTTATAATTATAACTCAAACGCTCCGCTCCGACTATAATAGGATAAGATTCAGTGAATGTTTAATAAAAGAAGATTCATTTACTCAAACGTTTTAGTTCGTTACAATATACACGTATAATCCTACAAAATATCGTTATATGAAACGGTTTGATGCCATACATTAAAGACAAACCTTTGAGTTCTACTAATATAATCAATTAACGTTTTAATGACGTTTCACATTTTACTCGAACCATCCACGTAAATCCCACAACATTCAGACCCAAAATGGTAATTGCACTTTTGAGCCCTGACGTGTCACCCAGCGATTGGCTATAGGGGGTCAATGGGAGGTCAACTATTTTACTTTTAATAAGTATATATATCGGGCTAAAGTATATTGGGCTCGACAAGCAAAACTACAACTTCTGTCTAGGCCCTCATACATAAGTAGTTACACTTTCTTCTTATCAATTGTTATTTATTTATTCTATTATATTAGGGTGAATGGATGTGTATAAAGTGATCTTTGTTATGTCAAATAAATAATTTTTTTTGCAATTGTACCCTTTTAGTTTATGAAAATTTTATTTTTTCTATAATTTTCTTAAATAATTGATATGAATATATAAAATTACTTGATATTTGAACATATATAGGATGTGGTAAATATACTAGCATGATATGATTATTGAAAACATTATGAGTTGTATCGGTTAAAAATTATCTACAATAGATCATACTTTTTCTCTGCAATGCATTGTTGTAAAATTCGGTCCAGGCTACCCCACCTAGGCGGAGAACCATCGCACCGAAAATAGCTTAAAAGATCGATCAATGGTCAAAACGATTAAATGGTCGACTAATCGGATTAATAAAAATGTTTTCTTATGGTACCTCTTTCCTAACATGATGTACATTTAGCAAAACGGCTAGTTATGTGTAAAACTTATTTTATTATGTACTTATACGTAAAAGAATTTGTGATGGGGCTGATTTTAATTTTTTTTATATTGTTAGGTACTTAGTGTAATTTCTAAAATTTTAAATCGGCCCAACAAATCTTCAAATTCAAATATTGGCTCGATAAGTTTTGAAGCCTATCCTATGTATAATCTTTATATGAACGTGCGGGTTCAAGTTAAAAGCCCATAAGATTTCGACGAATCAGTTTTTAATCTTATCTTGTTTTCTTCACATTTGACCAAATAATTGAAATAATCGTATTTTGATTCCACAAAAGCAATAACGAATATCACGCGAAATGTGCCCAAATAAACATTAATTGACTTTATTTCGTCATTGTGTTATTAACCTATTTCCTTGCACACTCATGCAAGCATTATTTATATTGAAAGTATTTTTTCTTTGCCTCACCCACTGTTTATTTTACTTATTAAAAAAAGTAGAATAAAATGTCATTGTATGCATTGAAGTCAGGCAATCATAGTTCTGTAGTTCTTTATCTTGAAATTTGTAAATATCTAATGTGGATATATAGCGAGGGAGTGAGAGGGGATCGAATATGGGCAAGAAGAAGACGTCAAGAAAATGGAATAATGCTCAGTGGTAAAAAAAAGTATAAAATAGGGTTCGTAAAAGACATTATTTAGATTTAAAGTGATGTAGCAAAATGGCAAAAATGCATAGTAGAAGACACGGAGAGAGATACAAATCCACGGAACAATCAATTACGAAACACCACAAAAGATAAAACTCATATCTTTCATTAATTTTTTAATGACTTTCCTCCATGTTCTAATAAATGTTTTTCGCTTATTCTTTGAGTCAAATAATTTTCCTTGATTATCACCATATGATTCTCCAAAAATTAAATAATTTACGAAAAATTAGTTAGTATATTTTGTAACTGGGCAAGTAAAAATGACGTGTGCAAAATCAAATGGGCTAGGGTTGGTTTTCACATGAAAAGAATTCAACAACTGATTTTTGAACGGTCTTACTAATTTCTCGGTGGGGCTTATTTCCGTGATAACATTACATTTAATTTCAATATCCCAATGAATATTGTCGTTTTCTTTTCTTGTATAAGTTGCTCGAGATAAACAATATCAGAAAACTCAGACAATTATCGGTACAACAACGTTTGTTCACGAGATTGGTATTACATCATCGTAGCGTTGCATTTTCAAATCGAAAATGAAATCATAGAACGAATGAACAAATATCATGTCATTCATTCAATTACAAAATCCTTTTTCTTATTATTATTATTATTATTATTATTATTATTATTATTATTACTTTTTCAACTCCTTAGCGAGATTCCATGCCAGTCATCCTTATAGTTATATACCAACATCGCATGTTTTTCCCAAGTCTCTTATTTTCTCATCATCATCAATCACTAATCTTAAAATTATTACACCCCCGTCCCGTTATCTTTTATCACATATATTGGTGGGAACGTAAATTAAAATAGTATTATTATAATAATATAGTACAATGAAAAGGTAAAAAGGTGTATATTTTGATACGTCTTTTAAGAATATTTAATACTATTATATTGATTTTTTTTTCGAAAACTACTATATTAATTGTTTGTGAGTTTTTTCCTAAATAAGGAAAGGTGATAAAATTATTGGGACAGCTCGAAATGGAAAAATGTGATAACATTAGCGGGACCGAGGGATTATTGTTTATTTCTTAACCACTACTCATGAGCTTATAACTCTTTGTTCGAAAATAAAAATAAAAAGGAAAACAAAATACACAAAGTACCTAACACTAGCTGTCCCTAAGACAAAAGTGTACATTGATGTATGCTTAAAGTAAGGACTCTCTTCTTCTTCTCCCCCATCTCTCTCTCTCTCTCTCTCTCTCTCTCTCTCTCTCCACATGTAAAATCATGTTATTAAACAGTTATGCGAGAGATAAAAAATAATATCTCCAAAAAATTTCCATTCTCCCTTAATTCGGAAAGAAAGAAAAACCCTTCCTATATGTGGTTAACCAAAATATGCCGATGTCACTGATCTGCAGAAGGAAAAGACACATTTGCCCTTCAACTGTGATGTTCATCTTCTCCTTATTACTACTAGTTATTTGCAGTACGACGAGCAAGAACAAGGCAGTGGCAATAAGGACATTTCCACAGACGACGAAGGTGATGAAGATAACCGAGTATTATTTCAAGAGAAGAATGGCGTCCGATAATCTCATGAATAATAATGGTAATAACGTCGTTACAGTTGTTGTTGATGATGATAAGAGGAGGATACCTAGTATCCCAGATCCTTTGCACAATTAATTATTATATTTATGTAAGTTGCTGTTAAAATCCTATGTTCTATGTTTTTCATCGGTTCTATCGTTTTTGTCCAAAATATCCACGTTTTCTCTTGATTAGGAAGGGTAAAACGTGGGTATTTTGGTAATAACATTCCACCATGCATGTTTCTGGGGCTTGTAGGGTTGTGAAATATATGTAAATATATGGTGTTGAGTTCTCGCTTTGAAGTACTTGTGAGACATTAGTCATATATGTAGCCATTTATTGTAACGTTTGGCAATAAAGTTCATATTTTTGCCATGTTTAGATAGGTCAACTATATATATATATATATATGTATGCATATATGATGCAGATACACTGAGTGGAAAGGTCAAATTACTTTCAGCATTTGAGGAAACTAATGGAAAGATCCTGCTAAGATTCACAATCCCCTTTTTCATTATACAAAAATGTTAGCCCGTCTTTATTGTAAACCCTTTTTCATTATACAAAAATGTTAGCCCGTCTTTATTGTAAAAGATAACTAAACCATTTAAAAAGGAATTTGAACTTAATTTTTATTTTGCGAACTTTCATGTCCAGCAATTGCACTGCAGTCTCTGTCACATGTGGTGTTTGTCACAAGATGATACTTTTGTCGTCAAGAGAATGTAATTTTAATTTTTTTCTTAATATTAAATACTTCAAAAAGAATTATTTAAAGAGTGAAAATTGTTTTTCAGGTTATGCATGTGCTGTGTCACTCATGGTAACCACGACTTGTCAAAGGGAAGTTTTGATCGTTCATCTCATTATAAAGAATATTTATATATTAAGTCACATAATTGAACTATATAATACATGACGCATCAATGTCATCGAAATGACATACATATACAGCTTTCCAACATCTTTTCTCCAGATCTTTGTTAGTTGTCAGTACTTCTCTGATAATCATAGTTGGAATTTCTTGGTGAATTAATCGTGATATCATATTTTTTATTAATTGAATTTCTTTCTTGATGATGATTTGAATATTGCTGGATTCTTTTATTGTTGTACCATTACAATAATGGTGACCATTTTCTATTTAATGCAGCATAAAAGATGGGTGGTGTTACTTCCCATCTTCTTGATGAAATCAATAAATATTACATAAAACTCTAAAAATTAGAAACATAAATATATATAACATTAGATTAATTAAGTTAAACCTAATTAGCAGTGAAAAACGTGGCAGTTATTATAATTTAATTTTATATGCACGGCGGCTCCCCTCCCAGTGATGATATTAATTTATTTATTCTAGTGAAATACAACAAAGTAAAAATATTACTACTATTTAATAGTATGATGGGAAATCGAGGTTAGAAAAATCCACGTATTGTGCGGCGGATCAAAGTTGAAAAAGCTGAGCAACTTTCTGCATCGTCATTTCCATCCTTCCTGCCAAGTTTTTTGTTTGTTTGTGCTTTGGAATGGAATCTAACTGACTACGTTTATTTTATTTTATGTTATCATCATTTAATTATAACATATAATCCTCCGAAATCAAACCCATTAATTACTTATCCTTGGTATGATTGACCGTAGATTTGGAACTACATGCCTATTCAATTTTACAACTGCTACAAATTAAAAATGGTTCAACTTTTCAAAAGGTTTTCAATATTGGTCACGGAAAATAGTCTTATATGGGAATCTCTTATGGGCACCAATGAATTGGGCCTGGGTGTGGCCCACTTAGCAGTTGTTGTGCAGTGACGTGGATCATTGAACCAAATTTCATTTTATTGAATATTTTCCTTAATTATTTGATTGGACTTTTGTTGCCCCTCCTTTAGATATGGGTCAAGTCTACATGCTAACGTAGAAATGACAAGTCAACTACAATTCATTAAAGGGACAATTACGTTTCAGGCCCTAGAAAAGTTTGAACTTAGTGATCAGGCCCTGTCAGTAATTTATTTAGTTTAAAGGACCTGTTTTTTGAAAAATTTAAAGGTAAAGATCCAAACTATGCTTTGACTAAAATACCCTTAATAAACCGTTCAGTAAAGTGGTATTCGACGCCAGTTGTATGTTACAGATATATGACGCGTTGTTACTGTAAAACTTATAAGCGTTTCTTTAAAATGATAATGTGTTACTTATCGATAGTAAAATATTTTTAATAGATTTATATTTAGTTCTTCGGATAATCGAAATCCATTTTTCACAATGAATCGAGCACAATCGACTACTCCATCAACCAATCAATTTTGACGTTTTACGTAGGTTTTATTCTAGTATTGATGAAGAACAATGTGAGAATTGTAATGAATTTTTATATGGGTTCAAATTTGAGAAAATGTGGCCAAATCGAACTAGATTTTGGCAGCAATTGCAGCCAATCTGTGCGTAGTCGAGATACCCATAGTTTGGGCGTTTCATAGGCTGTGAATTTTGAAACAATTTACGCTGTGTGGAAGCAGGTCGTATCGCAGCCATTGATTCATCTGGAACATGTTACTATTTCATGCATTATTGTCACCACGATTCGTTTTAATGTTACAAAACTATGCAAAAACATTATTTTATTTCTCACATATTATATTTTTATCTCATTATTGGTATTGTACGACTTTATTTTGTTTCTCGGAAGTATATATTTGGTTTTTTTTGTCCAACATGTGGTACTAAGAACAAAGTTGGACATGATACAAGGGGTAACTCATAATCGACTTCTTCGTCGATTAATTAGTATGTTATGACCTAATTTTGATTTCCGTAAGTATTGATGGTGTATTTTGTTTAATAGACCTATTCGATATTACGACCTACTTAAATTTTTCGCAGACCTGTTTCGGTATTTGTTGACATCGAATATTACTACATGAGATCGAATCGTTACTTGGATTATCTGAAATGTTATATTACGAACTAAGTTCTTTTAGAAGGCATTTTACGATATTTTTTGACAATGAAACTGTTACTACATAAAACCAAAGCGTTACTTGTTATTATCGGAACTGTTACTAAAAGTACAAGATTTGTCACTAAATAAACAATAAATATTATTGTATTGCCATGAAGTGGTACTATACTTGCTAAATTTTGGGCGGGATTTGTGGATTGATTGGGTTAATTGGGCGAGATATTGGTTTTGGATGGGTTTGGATGGATTTACTGTACATTTTGGGCGGGATTTGTGGATTGATTGAGTTAATTGGGCGGGATGTATGCCACGTTGGGATTTTGGACGGGATTGCTAAATCAGTGCAACTGTACTAATAACTATTTAACTGTTATTCATTAGTTAAATATGTTACTAAAAGCTCTTTATGTGTTACCAATTGCTGTAGTTGTCGCACCAAGGTTTAGTTTATGTGTTTATGGAGATTAAGGTTTAAGGTTTCAGGGCTGTCCTTAAGGTTTCAGGATTTACGACATATAAACTGATATTTGTGGTTTAATTTTGAATTTTGATGGCATTCGTGCTGCAATTCATATGTGATGTTTCAATGAACAAAGTAATAGTTTATGTTTTGAATAACTATTGACCTCGAACATTCACTATCATCCACCTCAATCGAACAATGTAGCTTTTAAAGGAATTTGGTGTGATAAATGCATCAAATCATACATTTACAAGATGTTAATCTTGTAAATCTTGTACAATGTGCATTTATGAACGAAATTAATCGGATTAGTAATGTGGTACTGGAAACCTGTTATGTGGTATCATTATTTGTAAACACGTTACTCGATAGGTTCGTATTGTTATTTTATAGCAAACATGTAGTATTACGTGCGGGCAATCTGGTACTGGTGACGTTAACGAATCATCCTGTTAATATTCCTTAACAAATAACTTCGAAAATGTATCAAATACAGATTTACGACATATAAAATGATATTTGTGGTTTAATTTTGAACTTTGAATACGTTTGTGATAAAATTCGTAACGTTATGTCTCATTAAAAGAGATACTAGTGTATGTTGTGAAGGAAGAGCTATATGTTTACATGATATTTTATCTCAACTTTCACATATTGATATCAACATTCGCAAAACGTGTCTTTTAAAGAAATTTTGTGATTTAGCCTCATCATATCATCTAATTCCATGAATGTCAATCTTATATATCCAAATGAAATGAATTTATGAACGAAATTTAATCGAAATAGTGATGTGGTATTGATTAGCTATTATGTGGTACTTGTCGCTACGAATTTGTTATAAACTTTGCATATATTGTTATTTTTTATCAGACATGTGGTATTATTTGCAGGCAATGTGGTAATATTAAGTTAATATCTCTGACAATCATGAAACTTCTAGAATGTTCTTAATGATATGTTACCCAGAATGCGTGAGTTGTTACCCAGAAGGCGTGAATTGTTACTCAGAAAAAATGAAGTGTTACCAACCAACTTTTTGATTGACAAACGTTCCAATATTAGGTCTCATCAAAATTCTTCGTATCACATTATCAACATTAGTAATCTCATTCAATTAAAATGACTCGTGATCAAACTTAGTCGAATCTACCTTATTAGTTCATTAAAGTCGAGATTCACCTATTTTTCAATAAGTATTAATCACATTATTCCATGATAAATTCCAGATTTTTTTTCGTTATTTACATGAGAAATTGACATCGATTTAACCTAACCGTGTCATTTATTTCGAAGATTCGAGCGGTTTCAATTTTATTTGGATGTCGAATTTTTTTTACGATCTATTCCTCTTTGCCTTTAATTGGGTATTACACGTGTTATTTACGGGTGACGAGTCGTTATTATTTTCTCATTATATGTTCGTTTTGTGGATATATTCGTTATAAATATAAAAAAATATGGTATTATTGTTCCACGAATTGTTACACAGAAAGCATGGAGTGTTATTCAGTAACCATTTTAATTAGCAAACGTTTACCGCTTAGATCTCATCAAAATTCTTCGTTATTCCATAATTAACATCAATAATTGTCGTCGATGACTAAGGCCCATGATGAAATTGTGTCGAATTTACATTATTCTGATCATTAAAGTCGAGATTTCACCGTATTTGACGAAATTCCGAATTATGTTTGGAGCATTCGTGCTTTATGAACTTCAAAAATTCTCTTTGATTATGAATAACCATGAAAAATTGAAGCCGATACAACTTTGTGCTGTTGGTAACGTCGAGATTGGGTCGGATTTGGAACGTCAATTTTTTCTTTCGAACGCTTGAGTGTAAGGAATGTGTTATTGCAGGAAGGCGGTATTGTTTTTGAATGATGTGTTACTTCTGTGACATCATTTGTTATTTACTAATAGAAACGTGGTATTTTCTGCGATACGGGCAATATTTATTTTCTCACAATTAACGTCACTAATATCCGAAACTTATCAACACACTAATATCCGAAACTTATCAACACTTATGATCAAATTAACGATAATTTCACCTTATATCATCACAATCGTGGAGATCTATTCGGGTCTGAACGTGAAATCTCCTTTCGATCGATGTGTCGCTTGTTGGGAGAGATCGATGCAAAACTGTTATTATTTTTTTGAAACTTGTTATCACATCATTCATGTATTTTTCGTCGATTTGGCATATGTAGTGTTAAATATGTCTTATCACATCATTTATGTATTTTTCTCTGATTTATTCGTTTTATTAGTATTGGTATTATAATTGATAAAGTTGTTACTAAATATATGCGATATTGTACTCAATACAGACAATTTGTTATCTAAATGAATGGAAGTGTTTTTTTTCAGCCCAAAACTGTTATAATTATTTCGACAACTGTAATCGGATCATTTGGGTATTCTGTGGTAAAGTTCGCATATGTCAGGGATAATTATGTCTTTTCGCAGTCTTTAGGTAGTTTCCACTGAATTTTCCAAAAAGTAGGCCCTTTATCCTAAATCAAATTCAAATAGGGCCTGAATACAAAGTTAAACATCTTAGTAGGCCTGATCTTTAATTAACCCTTCATTAAATCTTACATGAGATGACCGTCAACATGTTTTGTGAACTGACACGTCATTACTTTTTTTTTTCTTTTCTAGGGTACGAATTGTTTCTTATTTTTATTTTCTAAATGAACAATATTGCTGACCTTCAAAGTATTTATTATAGATCATCCACAGCCACACAAGTTCGATCTGAAATATTCGTCGTATACGACCTAATTAGTATATCTACCATTTCGATCAGTCAACAGTGTCAGAAAGACTTGTGTAGATCATCCCATCAAATATCGCGAATAAAACAAATAAAAAAGTTAATGGAGAAAATTCCAGGTATAGAATGTTCGTCACCACACCACAGCGATCTTTTCGTTAAGATGAATTTGAATAGCCTTCTAACTACGGCTTGAGTTAAATTAAATCCGTCACAACAATAATAAGATAAACACCAATGAGATTGAGTCGTGCATTTTCACATTAAACTTATGATAAAGGAGTTGAGATTTTGACCAGCAACTGTGTCAACAATGACATTTAATGCATCAGTTCTATTATAGTGCTTAACTTTCTCTATTTTATCGACGATGTAATGTGAAGACAAGGAAAATGAAACAGTTTTATTTCTGAATAAATCATTGATCGGCTAATTTAGCCTATATACAAACCAGAAATTTAAGTTTCATGTTAGGTAAACCGCAGAACCCTAAGCATACACGGCATCTCATTTAATCATGCATGCATATTATGTAAATCGTCGACCTTCATAAAGTTAAATGAAAACAACACTTCACCAGAAAAAAGAATATTTAATAACCACAATTAAAGCAAGCAACACAATAATTAATAATCTTCCATCTACCACCAATCTCCAACATTTAATAACGTCTCTTCCCTCGCCAACCTTTAAATTAACCTTTTTTTCCCTCGCCCACTCACTCGCACTCTTCAAGAACACATATCGGAAGGAAAAACAAAAAGTGAAACTATTGCAAAAAAACAAACAAACATGCCATCTCCAAAACCAAAAGAAGACAATGCTCGCCAACAACGCAAAAACTACATCAAGCTCTCCTTCGAATATCTCGTAAATCACATCCTCGAATTCTTACTAACCCCAACCTTAATAACCCTTTCCATCAAAGCCCTTCAAGCAAGTCCCGAGGAAATCATGGACATCATCTACCTCTCATCCGAGCCAATCACATCCCTCCACGTCATCTGCGCTTCGTTCCTCGTAATCCTCATACTAACCTTGTACTTCATGTCCAGGGCAAGAACCATCTACTTAGTTGACTACGCCCTCTTCAAGCCTCCTCGGAGCCTTAGGGTTTCCTTCGCAGGTTTCATGGAGCACGCGAAGATAGCTTTGCCCAACGAGCCGAAAAGCGTACACTTTCAGATGAAGATCCTCGAACGCTCTGGGCTCGGCGAAGAGACGTGCCTGCCGCCGGTGATTCACTACATACCTCCGACGCCGAACATGGAGCTCGCCAGGGAAGAAGCCGAGCTCATCATCTTCTCTTGCATGGACTCGCTCTTTCAGAAAACAGGCCTCAAGCCTAGGGACGTCGACATCCTCGTACTGAACTGCAGCCTCTTCTCGCCGACGTCGTCGCTGACGGCGATGGTGATCAACAAGTACAGAATGAGGAGCAACATAAAGAGTTTCAACCTCTCGGGGATGGGCTGCAGCGCCGGCCTCATATCGATAGACTTGGCGAGAGATCTATTGCAGTGCCACCCAAACTCGAACGCCGTCGTAATAAGCACTGAGATTCTGACGCCAAACTCTTACCTCGGGAAAGAACGAGCCATGCTTTTGCCCAACTGCCTGTTTTGCATGGGCGGCGCCGCTGTGCTGCCGTCCAATCGGAGGAGGGACGGCGGCCGTGCGAAGTACCGCCTCTCCCACGTCGTCAGAACCCACAAAGGCGCCGACGACAAGGCGTTCAGGTGCATACAGGAAGAAGAAGACGGCGAAGGGCACAAAGGGATAAAGCTAAACATCGACTTAATGGCCATCGCCGGCGAGGCGCTGAAGTCTAACATAACCACCATCGGACCGTTGGTACTCCCCGCGTCTGAGCAAATCCTCTTCGCACTTTCGTTGATTGCGAGGAAGACTTTCCACCCTAAGATGAAACCTTACATCCCAGACTTTAAGAAGGCGTTCGACCACTTCTGTATCCACGCCGGCGGCAGGGCGATGATCGACGAGCTTCAGAAGAGTCTGAAGCTCACCGAGGAGAAGGTGGAAGCTTCGAGGATGACGCTTCATAGGTTTGGGAACACTTCGTCTTCTTCGCTGTGGTATGAGCTGAGCTATATCGAGTCTAAAGGGAGGATGAAGAAGGGAGATAGGGTTTGGCAGATTGCTTTTGGGAGTGGGTTCAAGTGTAATAGTGCCGTTTGGAAGTGTAATAAGACCGTTAAGACGCCGGTGGAAGGGCCGTGGGCCCACTGTATTGACCGGTACCCCGTCAACATACCTGAGGTTGTGAAGCTCTGATGATGATGATGACATTTTCATCGGATATACATTCTCGTGTGTGCCGCTTGGTTTGTTAATTTAAAAGGGAAAATAACTGATTGATGCAAGGGTTTCGTTTCAAGGTAAAAATGTAATTGTGATAAATTCTGTGTGATTTATGTACGTCAAAGAGGACTGTACTGTATATAACCGTGCATGTTTTACTTCTTTTATTGCGTCGGCCATGTCATTGTGCTGATCCGGCTTGTGGATCCACTCGAAGTCGAACCCTCCTAGGAATTCCTGCCACCTCGCCTGCTTTGGAGATAACTTCTTCTGCGTCTTGAAGTAAGTATTGGCGACGTTGTCCGTCAACACAACGAATTTCATCCCAAGCAAATAATGTCAGTCACGCTCCAAGCAATGGATCATCGCCGTCATCTCCTTCTCGTGTTTCCAATATCGGCCCTTCGCCTCGTTGAACTTCCGGCTCTCGTACGCCACTAGATGACCTTCCTGTACGAGAACTCCTCCAAGGGCCTGCCCCGATGCATCGGTGTGCACATTGAATGGCTTGGTGAAATCCTCCAGCCTCAACACTGGCTCAGACGCAAGCGCGCCCTTCAAGTCCCCGAACGCCTTGACGGCCTTCTCCGACCAAGTCCATTGAGCACCCTTCTTAAGCATGTCCGTCAAAGGGCTTGCGTATGCGAGTATCCCTTGATGAACCGCCGGTAGTAGTTCGCCATGCCGAGGAAAGAACGCAACGCCCAGACACGTTCTTTGGCCACTCCCAATCGACAACCGCTTGCACTTTCTTCTGGTCTATTCTGATCGAACCACCCGCAATAATGTGCCTCAAGAATGAGATTTCCCTCAAACCAAAGTCGCACTTTTCCCGTTTGAGGAAGAGGCGATGCCGCCACAACTCCTCGAAGACCGCTCGCAAGTGGACCACATGCTCCGCCATGGATTGCGAGTAGATCACAATGTCGTCTAAGTATACGACGACTAACCTGTCTAGGAACTCATAAAGGACGATTCATTAGGTTGCAAAACGTGGCTGGTGCGTTAGTGAGTCTGCACGGCATGACCAAGAACTAGAACGACTCGTAACGCGTCAAGCAAGTCGTCTTCGCCTCATCTCCCTTCAAAAAGCATTCCGCCCTCGCCAGCTTATCGAGCAAATCCAGCGCATTCAGAATGGGGTACTTGTTCTTCACCGTCACCTTGTTCAACGCACGATAGTCCACACAAAAGTGCATCGTCCCGTCCTTCTTCTTCTAAAAGAGGATTGGCGAACCGTACGGAGCCTTGGACTGTTGGATCAGGCCTGCGTCAAGTAGCTCGTCCAATTGTCTCCGTAGCTCGGCCAACTCTACCGGGTTATCCCATAAGGTGCCTTTTCCGCGGCCTTTGCGCCTGGCTCCAGCTCTATCTGATGGTCAATAGCACGTCAGGGTGGCAGTTCATGGGGAAGCTCGGCCGGCATCAATACCTCGTCCGCCACCATAGCTTCGCGTCGTCATCGAGATAGTTCAACGCGATATCTACCTTGTCCGCCTCTTGTATTACCGTGCCTTAGAAATATGCCTCGATGTCGTAGAGGAAGTTATGCAACTCCCTCTCGTCACGCACTCCGTTGAACATCCGCGGCTCCCTTGCGGATTTTCGACCCGTTGGTGCGGCCGAGGCTGCCAAGCCGACTGCCACCAAGGTTTGAAGCGCCGCGTGCTCGGCCTCGATCCTTGCCATCCGTGCCTCCTCTGGTGCCCTTGCTGCCTTGAGTGCATTAACGTCGTCTACCCACATCGCACAATTGGGTAGTTTTTCTAGGATGGTTTGTTGAAACCCAATCCTAGCCTCCACGTCCGTCAGTCGAGCCGCCGTCGATCGACTTCCTTCAACCATGTCGTAGAATGGCTCTGATTAGGGGTGAGCGCGGTGCGATTTGGGCGGTTTTTATCGAAAATTTAACCCGACCCAATGTATTGGGCGGTTTTCTAAACTATACCCCAAATCCGATCATAAAAATCTTAACCTGATAGATTGCAGTTTGTTTATGTGCAGTTGGGTTGCGGCGGTTTTTGCGGTTGTAATATTTATTTTTAACATAACGAATATTAAGGTAATATTCTAAAGTATAGATAGAGCAAAAAGGTATATTATTAACCTATTTACAAATATAAAAGTTTATATACAGAAATGTTATTATCATAGTAATAATAATAGTAACAGATAAAAAAATTCGATAAGAAATTGATTAGAAGCTCATATTCCTTGTTCACGTTCGGCTTTTGGTAAAACAACTAAAGCAGCTGACCCATTTTGATTTAAAAGTTTCCCTTACAAGAAATAAATTTTTGATTTTAATTTTAACTTGCCTTCTGTAAACATCAAGTGCTATAGTTCGTGATCTCAAGCCCGAATAAAGGAGGGTTGCATTGGATAGACAAATAATTTTAAACTACAAATTTCTTTTAAAAAATTCATTATTTAGAACTTAGCTTTACGCAATGTATTATGATTTGACCATGTCCTTGTATCCAGTTCACATTTCGAAGAACAAAACTATTTATTTCAAAATTTTAACTCGCCTTCTATAAACTTCAAGTGTATAGTTGTTGATTCCAAGTCCGAATAAAGGAGGAGAGATGCATTGGATAAACATATAAAAAAATTTCACTACATAATATCTATTTTTTTTTTTTGAAAAACTCATTTAGAGCTTAGCTTTACGCAACGTGTTATGATGAGTCGATGCTTTTGTATTAATTGTTATTAATATTTTTGGCCTCGCTACAATTATGAGTTATATCTATTATTTTATAAAATATTGAATAAAATATATTAAAATTTTAGTATATTTTTTTAAATGCGGTTGTGTGCGGTTTTATGCGGTTTTAAAAGTACAAAACCAAACTCGATTGCAAAATATGCGGTTTTACTTTTTAAAACCCAAACAACTCATCATACCGTTAACCTGACACTTGCGGTCTGAGTTGGGTGGGTCGATTGGGTGGGGCGGTCCGACGGGTTAAATGCTCACCACTAGCTCTGATACCAACTCTGGTGGTATCACCTCGAACTTTGTCTAAGTGTCGCAACATCAACTCCGTGCCTTAGACTCGCACGCCTTCGCTATTAGCCTAGCGAAGGCTAAGGCTTGCTGATGTGGCACTTCACGACCCGAATATCCCATCGTACTTCGTCATAAGACCACGGGCTAGATGCACCTTCTTGCTCGCCGCCACCGCGCTCCACATATGCGGCCTGAGCTTCAACAACACATTCTCGCCGACCTCGAATGCGACATCTCGCCGATGTTGGTCCGCGTACTTCTTCATGCGTCGTTGAGCCTTGGCCATGCTATCTTTGGCCGTGGTCCAGAGCTCGTGTCTGGTCCACGCGAACTGATACGCCGCAGGACAATCGCCTAATATGCGCGTTGCCACCACTGCTGGCTGGTTCGGACGAAAGCCGTACACCATCGCGAACGGACTTACCTTCGTCGCCAGACCTCGTGCAAGTTGTAACAAAATTGGGTTGCATCAAGTAGCTCGATCCAATTTTTCTGGCTCGTCGAGATGAAATGCCTCAAGTATTCCTCAAGCGTCTGATTTGCCCGCTCCATCTGGCCATCCGTCTGCGTGTGAAAAGCAGTCGAGAACTTCAACTTCATCCCAAGAAGCTTGAAGGGGAACGTCCAAAATCGTCCCGTAAAGCGTGCGTCTCGATCGCTCACTATCGGAGTGGGTACACCGTAGTACTTCACCACGTGCTGAAGAAAATCTCTGCCGACTCCTCCACTGGACACTCAATCGGTGCCGGCGCGAACACCGCCATCTTTGACCTGTCCACTATCGAATTACACCCTTGGGCCTTAGGCAATGCGGTGATAAAACCCATCGAGACCGACTTCCAAGGTCTCGACGGTATAGCCAGCGGCTCTAGCAAGCCGACTTGCTTTCGTCGTTCGGCCTTATCTTGTTGGCACACCAAGCAAGATTGCACGAAGGCCTGAACGTCCTCTCTCATCTTCGGCCAGATGAACTTCTTCGAAAGCAATGCGTACATCCGGCTCCCGCCCGAATATCCTACCCATAAAGTGTCGTGGTGCTCCCGAAGCAACTCACGTCGTAACTCGCCTTCTGGCACATAGGTTAGTCCACCCTATGCCCCCAGGATCCCGGAAGAACATGAACAATTTATTAGTTCAAGAGGTAAATGAAAATCGCTCCACTCAAATACACTTCAAACTCGCATGTACCATACCATGATCTTGTCGTGGTCCTTTCCAAACATAACTTTGACGAATCGAGTGATTTTCGGAGCAGCAAGCATCCCTTATCCAGCCGTTGTACGGTTCACCCTCTTTCTTTTTGCTTGGCCAAAGACCACCCTGGACTGTCTTCAAGCAACTCGATTAGGATACTCACATCTCGGCACAGTGGAACGTGTAACCCGCCTGGGATTGACGCTCTAGCTAGTAGAGAATGTAAACTCGCTGGGTGAGCAAAGGAGAAGCACGATACCTAGTTTGCTAAGCTGGATTGGGTTTGCTTAACCAACACAATCGACTTGAGCCGAGAGAGAGAGAGAGAGAGAGAGAGAGAGAGAGAGAGAGAGAGAGAGAGAGAGAGAGAGAGAGAGAGAGAGAGAGAGAGAGAGAGAGAGAGAGAGAGAGAGAGAGTTGGAAATAATAGATGAAACTTTGGAAAGATATTCAGAGACACTATTGATGTGTTGTGCTAGACTATTTATTCGAGCATGACATGAAGCTTAAGAATCTTCTTTTTTTCTTAAAAGAAAATTGAAAGCGTGGCTTCCTTTTTTCTATCTGAAATTCTTGCGTTTCTTTTTTGCTTCCAACTTTCAAGTTTTCACGCATTTGTGTTGGGGGGTTGTTGTCCTTGTTGCTACATCTCCCTTTCTTTTTATGTCTTTCAACAAATAAATAATAAAAATTTCTCTCATGACTTGATGTAAACAACAACCATGGATGTAGAAAGTCCAGCATAATTGCGAGGGCTCCCAAATAATAAAGTATGAAAATGTGGTGCCTATATATAAGGCATTTGATTACAACACAATTGTCAATTATATTAAGGGTATATTTGAATTCAGGACCATCAGAAATTTAATTTAATATTCAAGCCATGTCAGAAAAAGCTTTAGTTTAAAGGACACAATTTATTTCTGTAAAATTGAGGGATAGGGCTAACTTAAGAAGATGGTATAAAAGTTATATGAACTGGTATGGGATGATCGTTTTATGTTACAAAATTTCAACGTATTGTTATTTCAGAACAATAAAGTGGTACTGCAGAAATAAACGGGTATCAGATGGTCATGAAGATGATCGTTTTGTGATACAAAATTTCAACATACTGTTATTTCATAGCAATGAAGTGGTACTGAAGAAACCGGGTCCTTAAAACTTAATTTTTTTCCTGAAAGGTTCTGAATTCCAAGTGAAAGTTCCGACTGGACCTGAAATGTAAAGTCCCCTTCTTGTTTTAGTTTGTCCCACATAAGGAGTTTAGTTACCTGGCTATATGTTATTGCGTACTAAATTTGGGATTGACATGGAATGGATGGGTTGACACCATTACCGGCAGTCCCTTTGCTTATTCTCAGTGGAAAATTTATTTCATTCTTTTACATCTCTAGTATATTATAAAAGAAGGGATAGTATATCACTTCTCTCTCTTTCCCCCATCTTCTCCCTCCACTCTCTAAAACCTTCTTCCTCACATACGCCGCCACCCTTCTTCCCCCTCATCCCCCTCCTCTATAAATGGAGGTAGGGGGAACATGGAGGTAGGGGGAGCTATTATTCTACTATTTTTTTGTGATTTCTTCTATGTTTAAACAAAAACTATCGCCCACCACCGCTTCTTCCGCCCCGACGCCGACCTCCGCCTACGCCAGCCGAGCCCGAGTCCGTCTCCGCCTCCGCCAGCTGTGCCAGTCGCGCTAACCGCGCTTGCCTCCGCCGCCACCAGCCGCGTTCGCAGGCCCCTTTGTTTCCATCTTGACGCTCGGCTCGCCTGGCGCCTGGCGCCGACAACCCCACCCACCGCTCGGTCGTTTATGTCGGGCGGGTTCTCCTCGGGGAAGACACTTTTTTTTGGAGTTTACTCCCCTTTGTAGGAGTTTGTTCTCCCCTCGTGGGAGCATATCTCTCCCCTCTGGGAGTTCCCTTTAGGGTTTTTTCCCCATCTTTGGGGCTTTGAGAACAGATATCGTGCTATCACCGGTCATGTACGCAACAGAAATAGTCAATTATGTTGTAATTTGTTGTTATTACTCTATTGTATCTTTGTATCAATTTGGATATATGAATGAAATCCTTCTTTTAAAAAAATAATAAAAAATAAAAAATAAAAATACGTCTTTGTGCTCTCCTTATGTATCCGATATGAATTGCCAGGAATCATACATCACCGATTGAAGGAAATATTCGGAATATTACCTTGAATATCTCCCCATATTTACCTTTTTTAAGTGATATTCTCAATTGAAATTATCTCTTTACATGATCGGTGCCCAAAGCGAAAAAATAAAATAAAATTGATGCTTTACAGCAGCCACGCGTCGCTATATAACGAGACACTGCGTGGGACCCACCTTCGTGGAAAAAAAGAAGGATAAAGAAACGAAATTGAAGGAGGATCATAAATACAAATTGGATTCATAAGGTTCTTGCATTGCATATTGTACCATCTGGGAAAATTCTGATTGGTGTGGACCCACAAAGGGTTTGGCTTCAACTGTTTGGGAAGTTGATGGAAATGGAAGACTACAATCCTTAATAATTGCATTTTGTGTGTGTAGTAATAATTTTTTAGTAAGGGGAAAGTTAAAGAAAGCAGCCGTGCGAAAGAATTGTTATTGGGCCTAAGCCCATCTAAGCCCAATCCAGAACCCGCTGTCTCTTTTACGAGTCCACGGCCGTAAGAAAACAACCCACGATATCCAAAAACTATTTCTCATGCTATTTATTAAATATCGACAATTATGAGATTTTTAGAGAAAAATACCTATTTGGAGATTACACTTAGGGATCAGTCCCTAGACGTTTGTTTTTGTGAATGACTACTGCCATTAGGCAAAAAATTAATTTTAACTCCCTTGTACGTAAATTACCATAGAGCCCTTTCTCTTTCCCCTCTCTGCTACGGTTGGGACAAAGAAAACACCAAGCACAAAATGGCGAAGCCTCCTTCAACATCTCCATCCTCTACAAGTGACGACAACCTGAAATCCAACAAAAATACGCAGATCATTCATGATTCCTCACCCCAGCCAAATTAATTTGAAATAGGGCAGATTGAATGGGAATTTTGAGTTCTCATCTAGCTGAGGTTTGCGCCACTTGTGCTGTGAGACAAACATCAATGGTCGGGGGAGTTACGCAGGTCAATCCACAACCCCAACTTGATGTTAAATCGTTGAAAACTTCAAATATTCGATTGATATATGCTAAGGCTATTTTATCATCTAGTGGCAGTGAAATTGGTCAAGTGGTGACAGAAGAAATCCAAGATGAGGTGGAACATAGCACTAATGTGCTATGTCAATCCGACATACGATGTAATAGAGTGGGTTTTTTGAAGCGTAAATGGGATAGGATGGCAGGTGTGCGCTGGGTTGTTCTTGGTTAACTTTGAGGACTCCGAAGCTAAGTTGAACGAGGTGGCCGTTGATAGAGCTCCCACAACAAGTATGTGGCTCCAAAACCATGATCTGAGCATGATTGGTAAACGTATTATGCCGGTAGTTTGAACGGTTGGTACAATTTGCAAGAGTGATGGTTGATATTGACTTGAATAAGCCAGCTAAAGATAATGAAAAAGAGAAACTCATGGGGCAAAGATTACAGATGAACGGAGAAGACAACATAGTTCTTCGATGCTTGTATTGGTGGCTTAAGAGTACTAGCTCCAAAATCCGCTATCGTTTTTAGCAATAATCTCACCCCCTTTCAAAAGTACTTTTGTATGAGAATCGGTATTTTATATGATAAATCAAGTATTTGACGTCGAAATTTATGTATTTTCTGTTCGAATTCCTGTATTCGACAGATTATGTAGGGCAAGTAGAAAAAAAACTAGTTTTTCAGGTTTTTGGTGATTCATGTCATTAACACTTGATATGGTTCATTAAAACAACAATTTTTGTGGAATGTTCTCGCCCTTTTTCAGAAGTATTTTTGTACGAGAATCGTTATATGATAAATCAAGTATTTCTGTTCATAATTTAAGTATGTTTTGTTCGAATTCAGGTATTTGACAAATTATGAGGCAAGTATAAAAAAAAACTAGTTTTTTCATATTTTTGGTGATTCATGTCATTAACGCTTGATATGGTTCATTAAAACAACTTTTGTGGAATGTAGCACACTCCTTTTCAGAAGTATTTTTTGTATGAGAATAAGTATTTTATATGATAAATCAAGTATTTCTGTTCATAATTTAAGTATTTTTGCTTCGAATTCAGGTATTTTCGACAGATTATGTAGGGCAAGTAGAATAAAACTAGTTTTTTTATGTTTGTGGTGTTTTTATGTTGTAAGAGCAATGTCCTTATTATATAAGATGTTGTAAGAACTCACCATTTTAGACTTGGATACTTCGACCCAATTCGCAAGTATTTTATGCACAGATATAAGTATTTTTGGTCTTCAACTAGGTATTTTCAGTTTCGATTTAGGTATTTTATTGCTGAATTCGAGTATTTGGTCTTGTATGAAGGTGAAGTTGCTAGAAAACTCATTTTATGTTGTTGATGAAGCGCAATGTCCTTATTATATAAGATGTTGTAAGAACTCACCATTTTAGACTTGGATACTTCGACCCAATTCGCAAGTATTTTATGCACAGATATAAGTATTTTCGGTCTTCAACTAGGTATTTTCAGTTTCGATTTAGGTATTTTATTGCTGAATTCGAGTATTTGGTCTTGTATGAAGGTGAAGTTGCTAGAAAACTCATTTTATGTTGTTGATGAAGCGCAATGTCCTTATTATATTTGATGTTGTAAGAACTCACCATTTTAGACTTGGATACTTCGACCCAATTCGCAAGTATTTTATGCACAGATATAAGTATTTTTGTCTTCAACGAGGTATTTTCAGTCTCGATTTAGGTAGTTTATTGCTGAATTCGAGTATTTGGTCTTGTATGAAGGTGAAGTTGCTAAAAAACTCGTTTTATGTTGTTGATGAAGAGCAATGTCCTTATTATATAAGATGTTGATAAGAACTCACCATTTTATACTTGGATACTTCGACCCAATTCGAAAGTTTTTATGCACAGATATAAGTATTTTTGGTCTTCAACTAGGTATTTTCAGTCTCGATTTTTGGTATTTTATTGCTGAATTCGAGTATTTGGTCTTGTATGAAGGTGAAGTTGCTAGAAAACTCGTTTTATGGTGTTGATGAAGAGCAATGTCCTTATTATATAAGATGTTGATAAGAACTCACTATTTTAGACTTGGATACTTTGACCCAATTCGCAAGTATTTTATGCACCGACATAAGTATTTTTGGTCTTCAACTAGGTATTTTCAGTCTCGATTTAGGTATTTTATTGCTGAATTCGAGCATTTGGTACTTAGGTCCAGTATTGAGTACTTTCTATCCCGATTTAGGTATTTTAGTGAATAATTCGAGTACTTCACATATATTCTACTTTTAAATGTATATCAACCTATTTTATAAGCTTCGTGATGTTACATGACATTCCAACTTGATATTTAGATTAAACTACGCACTTTTGTTATAGATGACTCGCTCTCACGTTAAGGTATTTTATTACCAAATTTCGGTATTTAAGGCAAGAATTTAAGTACTTTCTATCCCAATTTTGGTACTTTAGTCCCGAGTTCGAGTACTTCGTATAGATTGTACTTTTACGTGTATATCAACCTATTTTGTAACCTTCGTTATGTTCCATGACATTCCAACTTGATATTTAGATTAAAATACGCATGTGTTATAGATCACTCCCTCTCACCTTCAGTTTATTTATGACAAAGTTTCGCTATTTAAGGCTTACTTTAGTCCCTAATTCGAGTACTTTATACAGTATTTACGTATCAATTTTAAGTAATTTATCCCGCTTTAGGTACTTGAGCCCCGAATTTGAGTACTTTGTGTGCATGAGCGTTAGGTGCAAACAACCAACCATTTTATCATACATCACAGAATTAAAAACTGAGCTTACTACTACATATAATCATCGCATAGATCTTGTGTATAGCACAGATTCTGCTTCATGTATTGATTGTTTCTTGCCATACTGCTCATCCAACAAAACACGTTCAGGAGACATACAAACACACACAGGCACATTGTGGTCTTAGTTCTTCAGGTAGCCATCTATGTTCTGCCATTAAGTATCATAGTCACTCATTTATTCCACTGGAATCTCAGGTGCTGCGCCCCCTGATCAAGAAATGCCGACTATTCCAGTAATATCATTGGCCATCTCTAAGATTCCGACCAGCTTCTCCTCCTTGGGCGCGAGGGCGTCGTTGACTGTCTCGCCTGGACATTGTCTCGCCTCGTTCTCCTATGATCTTCTCAATCACTACGTGCAACAGCTCAATGATGGATAAGATCTCTTTTCTTCTTTTCCTCCACCAATTGCAGGAATTTCTTTGAACCCATAAATTATCGAATTTATCTCGACCATGCTAAGCTGATGGGAAATCAAAAGACCAGATTTTGAGGAAAAAATAGCGTTGGAAAACTCTTGTAAAGAATCTCTCGACAAATCCGTACCATATCTCTGTTCAAAAGATTTCCTCCAAAAACAGCAATGTAATTTCAGCAATGAAAGTTGTTAGGATATGCGGAAATCCCCGATAATTATTTTGCCCGAAAATGACGATAATAAATAAATGAGACGAAAATAAATTTGGACAGTGACACGAGATGTACGTGGTTCGGTCAGAATGACCTACGTCCACGGGCCGGAGGGTAGAACTTCTTTATTATGTGGAGATATTACAGACACGTACACTGACGTGGTACAAAAGCAGCTACAACAATATAAGGAGTAGGCTATACAAAGAATTAACGGAGAAGACGAAAGATCTGTATCGTGGTGTAGTTTGCCTTCGACAAGCTCTGCTTTTATAGGCAAAAGTTTGCCTTGAAATTGCATGCGAAGACAGCACAAAAAATCTGCCCACAATTGAATGTTGAATACGGCATCCAAGCTTTTCTTCTCTTCAACACATATGCTGACTTTTCAAAGTTCACGTGTTAGAAACCATTTCACATGGTCGAGGTCACATCACAAATCTCCACCTTGACCGAGATTTCGTAAATTACTCCACCTTGATTACTATACCTTATTCTCCCTCCGACCTTAGCCCACACGGGCTAGTTCACCATCTTTGGAACACCAATCAAGTCCAAGCAATGCTTGAACTTGGAAACTGGAAGAGCCTTCGTAAACATATCTGCAGGATTATCCTTCGTGTTGATCTTCTTGATAAACACCTTCTTATCTGCAATGATCTCACGAATAAAATGATACTTAACATCAATATGTTTAGTCCTTTCGTGATACATCTGATCCTTAGTCAAATGAATCGCACTTTGACTATCACAGAAAATAGTAATGACTCCCTGATTCTGGGTTAATTCGCTGAATAACCCTTTCAACCACAAAGCTTCTTTGATTGCGTCAGTAACCGCCATGTATTCTGCTTCAGTAGTAGACAACGCCACTACATGCTGTAGAGTAGCTTTCCAGCTAACTGCACAACCTCCAATACAAAACACATAACCAGTAAGAGATCGTCGTTTATCGAGATCACCTGCGTAGTCTGAATCAACGAAGCCAACGAGAGTATCACTGTTTCTACCAAACTCCAAACAAAAGCTTAGAGTACCCTTCAAGTATCTGAGAATCCACTTCACTGCTTGCCAGTGCTCTTTTCCTGGATTAGCCATATACCTGCTAACAACACTAACAGCCTGTGAAATATCAGGACGTGTACATACCATTGCATACATAATACTGCCGACTGCACTCGAGTAAGGAACTCGTGCCATGTACGCTTCTTCCTCATCTGATGATGGTGACTGAGCAGCGCTTAGCTTAAAATGGCTAGCAAGAGGAGTGCTGACTGGTTTGGCATCGTTCATGCCAAATCTCTTCAAAATCTTTTTGAGGTAACTTTCCTGGGTCAAGTGCAACTTACCAGCTCCTCTATCACGTCTAATCTCCATACCAAGAATCTTCTTAGCTGCTCCTAAATCCTTCATTTCAAATTCACCGTTTAATAAGGCCTTCAACTGGTGAATTTCTGCAAGATTCTTAGCCGCAATGAGCATGTCATCAACATATAACAATAGATAAATGAACGAACTGTTATTTAACTTCCGGAAGTAAACACAACTATCATAGTTGCTCCTGGAGAAACCATGACCCAACATGAAAGAATCAAAACTTTTATACCACTGTCTTGGAGAGTGCTTTAATCCGTATAAGGATTTCTTCAACAGGCAAACTTGGTCTTCCTTGCCTTCAACTATGAAGCCTTCAGGTTGCTTCATATAAATTTGTTCATCTAAATCGCCATGTAAGAACGTCGTCTTGACGTCGAGCTGTTCTAACTCCAAATTATACATGGCAACGAATGCAAGTAATACACGAATAGAGCTATGTCTAATGACAGGTGAGAATACATCATTAAAATCAACACCTTGTACCTGACTATAGCCTTTCGCGACTAATCGTGCCTTATACCTTGCATCGTCTGAACCAGATATACCTTCTTTCTTCTTGAAGACCCACTTACATCCGACTATTTTATTTTTCTTCGGCGGCGGCACAAGAATCCATGTACCATTCTTGTGCAGAGACTTCATTTCTTCATTCATCGCTACCAACCACTTATCAGAATTATCATCGCTTATTGCCTCCGAATAGGTAGAAGGTTCGCTGCCTCCACATGTTTCTTGCGCCACTGATAAAGCATACGAAACTAAATTCACGTACCGCTGTGGTAGTCGAATCTCCCGTCTCTCCCTATCTCTGGCTATAGAATATTCCTGCTCGGTGCTGTCATCTTCAACAGGATCTGAATCAGGATCTGGCTCACCCTCTTGATCTGTTGAACTCATAGTAGGGTCATCTGAAGGATCTTTGTTGATCTCGAGCTCCACCTCGCTGTGTACACTATCCTCCTTTTCTTGATTAGAAGAATTAGTAGACTCTTTTGAAGGATGTAACATAGAAGACTCGTCAAATGTAACATCTCTGCTAATTATAAATTTGGGTGACTTGGGATCAGGATTATATAGTCTATATCCTTTCACCCCTGAAGCGTAACCGAGAAAAATACATTTCTTAGCTCTAGGCTCTAACTTTCCCTCGTTTACGTGCATATAAGCTGGGCACCCAAATATTCTTAAGTTTGAGTAATCAACAGGAGTACCTGACCATACTTCCTCAGGAGTCTTGAAATTGATCGGTGAACACGGTGAACGATTGACAATATAACATGCTGCGGCGATAGCTTCAGCCCAAAAATCATTTGTCAACCCAGCGTTGGAGATCATACATCGAGCTCTCTCTAAAAGCGTCCAGTTCATGCGCTCAGCAACACCATTTTGTTGAGGCGTCATTCGAACAGTGTGATGTCGAGCAATTCCTTCATTCTTGCAGAACTCATTGAACTCGCTTCCGCAAAATTCTAAGCCATTATCTGTCCGCAACCGCTTAATCTGTTTTCCTGTCTGCTTTTTTAATCAAAACCTTCCATTGTTTAAACGTTAGGAAAACATCACTTTTCTGTTTAAGAAAATAGACCCAGACTTTCCTTGAAAAATCATCAATGAAAGTCAACATATATCTTGCACCACCTTTGGACGGAACACGAGAAGGACCCCATACATCAGAATGAATATAGTCCAAAGTACCTTTCGTCCTGTGGACTGCTGGCGAAGCTGACTCGTTTCTGCTTCCCAAAAATACAGTGTTCGCAAAAGTCCATCTTACCAGTACTTTGACCGCAAAGTAGGCCCCGCTTGCTTAAAATCGTCAAGCCTTTTTCTCCCATGTGTTCAAGTCTCATATGCCATAATCTCGTGGTATCGACCTCCGGGATGTCGAAACTGCAGCGGAACCTGTAATTGTAGTTCCCTGCAAAACATATAAATTTCCAGACCTGCAAGCTTTCATTACGACGAGGGCACCTCTGGCAATTTTCAAAACTCCACCTTCACCTGAGAACCTGCACCCTTGAGATTCAAGTGTGCCTAAAGAGATAAGATTTCTCTTCATATCTGGAACATGTCTGACTTCTGTGAGCGTTCGGATGATTCCGTCGAACATCTTGATCCTAACTGTGCCTTTACCAACAACTTTACACGGAGCATCATTTCCCATCAACACATATCCACCATCAAAATTTTCATATGTGCAAAAACAATCCGACTCCGACTTATGTGGTAAGAACAACCCGAATCTAAGATCCACTCATTATCAGACCTAATAATATTTGCAGTTGCTACATATATAGTTCCATCGCTCTCATCAGCAGTTAAACTAGCTTCGGCGGGTTTATTAAATTGCTGATTATTTTTCTCCTTATTTTTTAATTTAAAACAATCAGCTTTAATGTGACCCTTTTTCTTGCAAAAATTACAGACTTTATTTCTGTACCTGGATTTTGACCTTTCTTTAGATCTGCTACTTTCAGCGTCTCTACTTTCTGGTCTTCCCCGTGCAAACAGGCCTTCTGCCTAGCTACCACTTGTTTCTCCCGTAATATCCCTGTCTATCTGTTCTTTCGATTGTAAAGCGGATTTGACACTAGAATACGATATCGTATCTTTCCCATATATTATAGTGTCACGAAAATGCTTTAAAGACGAGGGAAGGGAACACAACAATATTATGGCCTGATCTTCGTCCGTCACTTTGACTTCGACGTTCGCCAAATCAATAATGATAGAATCGAATTTATCGAGATGCGAGAGTATAGAAGTACCTTCCGTCATTTTCATACTGTATAGCTTCTGCTTTAAATAAAGCCGATTCTCTTTAGTCTTCTTCATGTAGATAGCTTTTAACGCATCCCACATACCCATGGCCGCCGTCTCCGTGGCAACTTCTTGTAAAACCTCGTAAGAGAGATTTAATATAATAGCCGATCTGGCTTTCTTGTCCAATTCACTAAATTGATCGTCCTTCATTTCGGTCGGTTTCTTCTTTGCGCCTTCAAGCGCCACCTCGCAACCGTCTTGAATGAGTATGGCCTCCATCTTGAGACTCCACATTGCAAAGTTGACATTTCTGTCGAACTTTTCAATTGACATCTTTGTTATCGTCATGGTGGCTAAAAAATAAATCGGGTTGGCTCTGATACCAATTTGTTAGGATATGCGGAAATCCCCGATAATTATTTTGCCCGAAAATGACGATAAAATAAATGAGACGAAAAAATAAATTTGGACAGTGACACGAGATTTACGTGGTTCGGTCAGAATGACCTACGTCCACGGGCCGGAGGGTAGAACTTCTTTATTATGTGGAGATATTACAGACACGTACACTGACGTGGTACAAAAGCAGCAACAACAATATAAGGAGTAGGCTATACAAAGAATTAATGGAGAAGACGAAAGATCTGTATCGTGGTGTAGTTTGCCTTCGACAAGCTCTACTTTTATAGGCAAAAGTTTGCCTTGAAATTGCATGCGAACACAGCACAAAAAATCTGCCCACAATTGAATGTTGAATACGGCATCCAAGCTTTTCTTCTCTTCATACACATATGTTGACTTTTCGAAGTTCACGTGTTAGAAACCATTTCACATGGTCGAGGTCACATCACAAAAGTTATCAATGCTCTCCATTGCATTGTTATCGGCCGCAAGAATTTTTCTATTCTAAAGCTCTCTCGATTGTCCTCTGAATTCTATACAGCTTTTGACATAGTGAAGGAAGGGCAATATTGGAATTTGCTATCTGAGGAGTTATAACTAAATTTTTGCCTAGTGTCGATACCTATTTCTAAAATAAATGTTGTAGGGACTGAATCATAAGACTAAACTCCTATTAGGTATTTTTCCTTAAAATCCCCACAAATTATCTATGAAATAATATCCATAAATGAATTGATTAGAAATGGACTGCCAAAAACCAATCCACCTGCCAACACCACCGCACCTGAAAATAGCAGGTTTGGGTTTACATTTTCGACCTGTTTAAGTAAATGAGTAAACTAAAACCCAACTCAAATATTAAGTGAGACAGGTTAGGGTTCGAATTTTCAATCCGAAATCAACCGATTATCAATCTATATAATCCGAATAATATTATTATTAAAATATCCTTAATATAAATAAAATAAACTGATTTAATATTTAATTATGGTCTGTGAGACTTAGCTTCAATTGTTTCTGTCACGACCCTACTTCCTAAATACGTATTTTGGCGGATTTACGCAACGTAGGCAGCAGAAAACCCATTTAATAAATACTTTTTAAAACACAATAACACATATACGTCCAATGTCTAAATCCAATAGTCTAAACTCAACCACACTTTTATTCATTGGGTCGAAGCCCCAAAAGTAAAAACCCAAAGCACACTAAATCCATTCCACAGGTCGCGTCCCATGTACTGCGCCGCCCTCAAAAGTCCGTGGAGTCGGCCATCAGACGCCTTACCTACACAGTAAACCCTGAGCTTTTTCACAGTAAAATCTCGACCCCTAATCTTGTTTACGCATGTAGGTGATCTTCACCTGCCTTAATTCCATAGAGAGCTACGTTACGAGTATTTTTGCGTGATCCCGACCCTAGGATTTCGATCCCGAGCTTCCCGGAAATTTTTCTTCTCCTTCCCTTCTTTCTCTCTTTTTGTTTCTCTCCCTCCCCCCCTCTCTCTCTCTCTCGACCTCTCCCTCTTTCTTCTTCCTTTTCCCTCTTTTTCCTTCTTTTCTCTCTTTCCTCTCTCACACGGTGTCTCTCCCTCCTGTCTATTCTCCTTGGTTTATTTATTTATCTTGTCCTCATGGAGGTGTCTTAGGTGTATTAGGTGTGTTATTTGGATGATTAGTTGTATTTGATTTTACTACTAAGAATCCGTTTGGTTGGGAGTATAGGTTTAGATGGTATTAGTTTTAGTTGGATTTATATAATGGAGAGTATGAATATTTTGGGATGTTTGGTTGACGAGTTTAAATAATGATGCTTGATATGTTTGGTAGATGCGTTTGGATTGTATTATATTAAATTAAGTTAAATTACGAACCTACCCTTATATTTTGTTCTGATTGGCCATATGGTCCTAATTATGGATGGCTATGTTCGGAGGGAGAGATGGATTAGAGAGAGAGAGGGGGAGAGAGAGAGAGAGAGAGAGATGGATTCAAGAGAATGAATGAGAGAGAGAGAGAAATGGATTCAAGAGAGAGAGATAGATTCGAGAGAGAGAGAGATGGATTCACGAAAGAGAGAAAGATGGATTCGAGAAGAGAGAGTGAGTGAGAGAGAGAAATATATATGGAGTCGAGAGATATAACGTAGAGTGAGAAGAGAGATAGAGAGAGAGAGAGAGAGAGAGACCATGGTTTAATTATTTTTAAATAAAAGAAGATAAAAAAAAAAGAAATGAAATGATAAAATTGTCTAAGATGGGTGGGATTAGGTAAAGGTAGGGGAGGAGATCGCTTTAATTAATACCTTATTAGTGGTATTAAGGGGGTATTAGCCAATTCTCCCCTTTAAATAATCCCCCGAACCAAACATTACTTTAAAAAATTCTAACCCCCATAATCTCACCTAATACCCCCAACCAAACACGCCCTAAGGGCATTAGTTGGTTTAAGTGATGATGAACCTCCCCCCTCCAACGTTGGCTTTTCTTTCCCTCTTTTCCTTTAACTTATTGGTTATTAATTTGTCCTTAAGCTCACATGGAAATGAGATCATGGTTGTTATTTTGTCCTCATACCATTATGGAGATGCATGGAGGTGGCTTGGTTGTTAGATCTTGTCTCCATGCTCACATGGAGATAACAAATCAAGGAGGTGTATATTTATTTTATTTAGTTGTCCCATTAATAAATTCGGCCCTTATAATTAATTTTTATATTTTTATTTATTATTATTATTTTTATTATCGTTATTATTATTATTTTTTTGTTATTGTTATTGGACCAAACTCCTAACAACTTTGGCCATTCCTTATTTGGCCCATAATTATTTTCGGTCCATTTAAAATTTTTCGAATTCAATTATAATTTTTTTTCCGGGCTCGGAAAGAAATCGGTGTATGTTCGAAAATCGACTCCACACATTCCGAATATTATTGGAATAATCCCGTATAAATTTTGCAGGTATTACAGTTTCTTAATTATGTTGATGCTTTATAACAACATTTGCTTTGTTTCTCTATTGTTTAGTTTAATTTTGATTTTCTGTTTATTTAGTTATTTTGCGTTTTTTTAATTTTAAACGGGCTGGCGTGATAATAGTTATATTTGGGTTAAAGCATATCGGATCCGAGTGCGATATTTCAACTGTTTATGTAAACAAGTCAGGTTAAGTTTGAAGTTTTCAAACACTTTTTCAAACTGATTGAAGCCAAAGTACCCTGTTTGTACATGCGTTAGTTTATTGTATGGCGTTGTTTGTTGTCCCACTGGAATATAATCAAGGAAAGAGTCAAAGAAACACTAAGAGATGCATATATATCTATCTATACTCTTATATTAATGGTGGGGGTGAGTTAAAAACACTTTTTTGGTGTATCTATTAACCAATCATAATAAAATTACTAAATCAAAAATAACCAACCACGAACATTGGTCCTTCTATTTTTAGTAATATTATTTCATAATTATACATAATATTATATAGCACACACGTATGGATGTGAAAAACTACTAGTATATTTTATTTTATGCCTGGGGTGAGTAGAGACTGCCCCTTGCTCTGTCAATTTCACAAAATAACTTAACAATTAAATTTTAAAAATTACCCACTATAATTAATTTTTAGTGTATCGCGATTTTTTAGTTAATTTCTATACCTTTAATTGTAGGGGTAACATCAACTAAATCTCCATTCCCTTATTTTATATCAATTAACTCCCCATTCCATATCACTTATTAGCAAACTCCCTAATCAAAACTATCTTACGCAAAACTCCATATGGACGATTTTACCCCTCTTTTATTTATCTTTCTTCTCCAACCCATTAATTGAAGCACCACTAAACAACCCTGAACTGGTAAAGCTGTCGCCAACGCATAACAGCCCTTGCCCACGCCGGAAAAGCTCTGAGCTTGCCTAATTTACCGTGGGCTTCTCGGTCTAGGTAAGTTGAGCTAGGTTTTTGTTGGTTTTTTTCCCTGTAGGTTACCCCTTTCGATATTCTTGACCTCGATTGAACGATTTTGAGTTAGGAAACACTCCAGTGGGTTTTACGATGAACGTCCGTGGCAATAGCATTGACCTATATTGGGTATCGAGTTGTGCGTATCGAGATTAGGTGTCGAGGTGTGGGTGTTGCGATTTGGGCGTGTAGCTGTAAAAAAAATTGAATTTTCCTCATGTTTTCTACAAATTAGCATACTGTGGGTGTCGACGGAGGTTAGTATTTGGTTAAAATTTGGCTAATTTATTGTTTAAAGCAATTTATTATATGCAGTACCAAAGTATATTGAATTACAGTACCCACATTTTCTTCTACGAAGTATATTTGAAGCTCTCTAGTAGTATCATATGGTAATGGTTTGTTGTTTTACAGGTCCTATTTACGAAGCTATGTTGTCTACGAATGTCTTTGGTGGGCTCACGTTTCCATATGCAAATATAAGAAGAACACATTTTTCTTGTTTGATCGATGAAACCATAGGTTATGACACATTCTTTTTTGAGTAGGTTGCCGATAGGTGAGCGCACATTCTTACGTCGATATGTATTTTATTACGATGTTGGTGGACAAATGATATTAATATTGTCGATATGTTTAATAGTAATATTGTTGGTGGGTGATGATATTAGTATTGTCGATATATTGATATCAATACTTCTATTGGATGAATAATGTTAATACTGTGAATGATGTCATGTTATTGTCGGTGTTCCAATATGTTATTGGTATTACAGATTGGAGTAGGAGTTCGATAGTTAAAAACATGGTACAAGAAAATACTACAAGTATCCTAAGTATGGTACTACAACCGCTAACTGCTTCCAAGCCCTTTACTTAGAAAAGATCCTTAAACGGTTTAAGATGGACAATTCTAAGAATTGTTTCTTGCCGGTGCGGCATGGGATTCATCTCTCCCAGTCTATGTCACCTCAAAGTGAGGAAGATCAGAAGGAGATGTCCGGAGTTCACTATACCTCCGCAGTTGGTAGCCTGATGTACGCAATGCTTTGTACGCATTGTTGTAAAAATCGCCCTAGGCGGCCACCTAGTCACCGCTTAGGCGCTAGGCGGGTAGGCACCGTGGCGAAATCCCTATAATCGGCCAGCCAATCGGAAAACCCGATCAATCGGATTTAATCGGGCGACTAATGCCGATTAATCGGATTTAATCGGCCGACTAAAACAATATTTATAATAAAAAATACTTATCAGGACACGTTGCGCTTGGATTTAGCAAGCACTCAGTGGGAACAATTCAATGTGTTGCGTGGGTTTATACACTCTTATTGCATGTTACAATCGGTGTGGGACTAACAACAATAGTATTATTTATCTATTTCTTCCCACTCTCTGCATGGTTTCACGCGCGTCCGTATTGGTTTTCAGGCGAAATACCATAATTTTTTTATTGATTTAAGGTAAGGGTGTTGCATGTGATTTGCCCAGTGACGGATCCGGGATTGTACACCTGGGGGGGGGCTCGACGAGGCCGTATTTTTGACCCGTTCATCTAGAGTCATATAATTTTCCGACAATTTTTTTAGTATGAGAGCCTCAATTGTATGACCACATTTATAAAAATATACAGAATAACTTGATACGTGCTAAATATACTCGTATACATTAACCGTGAATGTTGCGCTACATCTTTTTATGCAAATGGTTGATATTTTGTCAATCATCGGTATTCGAGTCCATTAATATTCTAAAGTACGATTCTTAATTTTTTATTTTTCTGTTGGGGAATGACATTTTTATTTTGAAATGTAATTTTGTATATTTTCATTTAATTTAATAAAAAACTACAACAGACTAATAATTAAAAAAGTTGAAGGCGAAATACATAAGTTGGGCTCAATAAATAAAAATGAATTCTCAAGCGACGGGTTAAAACCAACCCCAAAACAAAAGTCGAATTGTTCTGTGAGTGAAAAGCCCAGCTCAAAAATTGCATAATTGAGGAGAAAAAGATCAAACGATGCCCAAACCCAGCCCAACCCATTACTAATTTTCTTAACCAAAAACAAAAAAAATTATAGAAATAAAACGAAGCCCAAATGAGTTTTCTTAACCAACCCAACGCAGCCCATCTTTCTATGCCCTATTCATCATCTTCTTCAGGGCTCTGCAAATTGTATGCGTCTTCAGGGGGGCTCTGTAAATCGATGCCCTAAGGAAAAACACCCATCGGAGTTTCTGCCAGCGTACATTTAAGGGGGAAGCCGGCCGGCCGAGGGGGCAACTGACCCCCCGAACCCCGTTGTAGATCCGTCCCTGATTTGCCTAAATTATTCAATTAAAAATAGAATAAATTCGTCCACCATCATCCTTAAGATGTTATTATTGTATTAATTTCACTTTTTTCATTGTTTGTATTGATATTATTTTTTTAAAAGTGCTTGCATAAATTAAATATACATTTGATTTGATAGAATTTAGCATATATGATATGTTATAAATAAAAAGAATAAAAAATATATATACCGCCTAATTTCTGCCTGGAAACCGCCTAGACCCCGCCTAAACCGTCTAGGCGCTAGGCCCCTCCTGGGCACCCGACTAGCCTAGCGAGTTTTACAACATTGTTTGAACGTGACCCGACACAGCCTATGCTGTGAGCATAGTGACTAGATTCCATGCTAACCCCGGCAGAGAACATTGGATGGCCGTAAAGAATATCTTGAAGTAGCTTAGATGGACTAAAGAATTAATATTCATTTTCGGCATTGGAGAATTACAAATGCAGGATTCATAGACTGACTCTCAATTGAACGTGGATGACCAAAATCCACCTGTGCTTTTGTCTTTACGCTTAATGGTGGCGTTGTCTCTTCGAGAAGCAATAAGCAGGGCACGACTGCTGATTTCAACACTGAAGCAGAATACATAGCAGCCTCTGAGGCAGCTAAAGAATGTGTTTAGATGAAGAAGTTCTTGGAAGATCTTCAAGCGGTCCCCAGCATTGTGGATAGACCGTTGCCATTGTGGTGCGACAGTAACGGTGCTATCGTACAGGCTAAGGGACCCCGAGCTCAATAGGTCCGAACACAGAGAAAAAATAGCACGTGGTACGTGGATTCGTTGAAAATGACTACATAGCCGTGCAGAGAGTCGCGCCCGCAGAAAACGTGGCAGGGGCATTCACCAAGCCACTATCGTAGGCAGTACTTGATAAACACATCGAGAAGATGGGTAAAATATCCTAGTACGTGGCATTGAGTGCAAGT
Source organism: Craterostigma plantagineum (assembly GCA_027422505.1). NCBI lineage: Eukaryota > Viridiplantae > Streptophyta > Magnoliopsida > Lamiales > Linderniaceae > Craterostigma > Craterostigma plantagineum. The sequence goes on from JAPQWV010000118.1 coordinate 1,059,009, forward strand.
GGGAGATTGTTGGGAATATGCTCTAGGAATGCCGATATTCAAGGATTAGATAAACAGGGGCTATTCAATCTAATCCCGAATATCGGCATTCCGATGACATATTCCCAACAGCGTCATCGTCGCTCGCAATCGATTTTTTTGGTTTTCTCTCGATTTAGTTTTTTCTGTTCGAACTGTCATTTGAAAGTGGGCCTGAAATATTTATTTGAGCATAGGCGACGGTTGTCACGTCGTAACCGTCGCCCATTTTTTATCCGCTGTACATGCGACGGTTTTAATTTAGAAAATTAGAAAAAAAAATTATTTTGAAAATTTAGACGATAGTTTCATTCCGTAAACCATCGACTATAATTATCAGAAACTATAGGTGACGGTTGTTCCGTCAAAACCGCAGCCTATTACTGAAAAAAGTCAAAAACAAAAAAGGAAAATGCGACCGTGTGTGCTATAGGCGGCGGTTTTTGCTACACCGAAGCATGCGGAGTTGCCCCCTTTTGTACTAGTTATAAAAGTATCATAATTAAATATTTAATAGAAAGTATAGTTTACATTTATCATGGATATCTATACAATAATGATAAAAGGTAAAAATCTGATTACAGAATAAAATGTATATAATTAAAATAAAGGGAAATGATATAAAATAGCATATTGATATTTTATAACTACCAAAGGTAGTGAGCGATTTTCTTCCAATTTTATTATAATATTTTTATGACGATTTTATAGCCATTCTTGAGTAGGGGTGTGCGTTATTCGGTTAACCGAGCCGAGTAACCGAAATACCGAAAATTCGGTACAAAACCGAACCGAACAAAAAATTCGGTTCGGTATTCGGTACACAATTTTTAGAAGTTCGGTATTTCGGTTCGGTACAAGATTTTTGGTTCGGTATTTTCGTATACCGAATTACCGATTTTAAAATAAAATATATACACAGCCCAATCAAGTATTACATGGCCCAATAAATAGATACACGGTACAATAAATACAAGCCCACTACGAGGTCAATTTAGTCAATTTAGGGATCTTATCTTCTTCCTACAATCTTCTTCCTTACAGACCACGAATCTTCTCAAAAACGGAAACATAAAAAGTAAAAATCAATGACGACGCCACCAACCAGCCGTGTACCCCCGCCGCCGGTGGATCGATCGACCCCCTGATCCCACTCTGATTCCGTCGATGGTTCGTCAGATGAGTTTATCAGCGAATTCGAGCAAGAGAGAGCGAGACAGATTGCAGTGATTCGAGCAGATGAGTTTAGCAGCAGATTCACTTGTAGCTTCGTCAAGTAGTGAAGACTTTGCTCCTGGGGTTGATTGTGTTCCGAGACCAGCTCGTTCCCGGTGGAACAGGAGATGAGTTTAGGCAATTTCATTTTTTTCCCTTCTAACTTTGGTATTTCGGTAAATAGCCGAAAAAAACCGAAAAAAAATTCTTTTTTACGGAACCGAACCGATTGAATTCGGTTCTTCAAATCATGGAACCAAATTCGGTTCGGTTCGATACGGTTTGTAACGAATGCCGGGTCCTATCTTGAGGCTTACTAAAATAGGATAAATATATTTTTTTCATAACTTTTGAGATTTTCCGGGGAAATTGTAACAATTTAAAATTATATTTGGAAGTTAAAAGATAAGGACAATGTTTTTCCATGACTTACTCAACATTGGGCCTCACGTTTCATCATCCTTGATATGAAATGCAACCCACAAATATTACCCATTTTATTTGAAATAATAATAATAATAACTGAAATATATCATCTTCTTCATCACTTATCATCAAAAGCAAAGAAAATCAAACACGTATGGAATGTTTGAATACCCACCAAGGTCTGAACTACAAAATATGCCGCACCACCTTAGCAGCTCGCAGATTATTATTCCTCAATGGGAAAAAAAGTTTCACATGTTCAAATAGTTCAGACAAATCGAACTTATCCACAATCAAAGAAACAGTACAAACCGGCCGTACGTACGAGGTTTTGTTCAACACTTTAGGCTCTTGCAAGCTTGGAATCTCAATCTATCCAGATTTCGAGTACAACGCTCAAGGTGGTGTTGGAACGGGCAAAGGAACACAAGTATCGTCCGCTGAGACTGAGTTAGTTTCCGTGGACTTTGACGTAGAAAAACTTTACATTCCTCCATTATCAACTAGCACGACAAAGTTCTTGGGTATTCCTTTGCCTCCTTTTCTAAAGATCGAGATATTTCCCGATGCTTTCCGAGGAGAAATCGACATAGAGTCTGGACAGGTTCGTCAGTGTTTGTTGTTGAATGATCACTTCACTTGAAAGCTAGTGAGTTGTTATTCACTTTTATATAATTATTTCCAACAAGCTAGTCACATCCATGCTGATTTCTTTCTTATATATCAGTAGACATGTAATATGAGTAGTGGTTCGAAGCCAAGACCATGCTGGATGACCAATATTTGATGCTAACTTTGCCGCGTGTTCAAAGTCTTTGTAATGTTTAATAAATCATAGTAGCTTTTGTGCTTTGTGTGTAACTTTGAAGGTTGTCCTAGAGTTCATTGCAAGATTCTGCTTCTCCGTAGGAAGCTTGTACAAAGCTCCTGCGCTGCTTGTAAAGACGGTTTTGACCTCGGAAGAATCGAAAGGAACGATGAGAGGAGGAAAAGGTCAGAGACTGAATAGTAAAAAAGGCGGGATTTGCATGTTAGTTGGTGTAGCAACCGTCGAGCCAACCGGCGACTTGTTCATGGATACGTTTCTTCGGCTTCCTACCGAGTGTCTTGCCGTTTTGAATGCCTCAATCTCTCTTTCTCCTACGCAGTAGAGAATTATTCGGAGCACTTCATCTGATGTAAGCGGTACGGAAAGGGTTAATGGGACTATAAATTGGTTTGAAGCTATATAGATAACATGTATGTATACATTCAAGCAGTTCGAGAGAGTGCAAGTACTAGGGAACAAATTACAAATTTCGTAATGTTTAATACATCGACTTGTTAATCCTTTGATCTCCGTAATGATAATGAACGAGTTGAATACGCTATAGAAATCTCGTATTTTGTTTGTTAGCAATGTTGTTAATAGATTTGTTTTATCTTGGTCCGTTACGTAGTGTCACATTTACCTACGTAAAGAAATGTTATTGTTCGAAAATCGAAACAAAATCTGCTTCTACGCAAAGCAAGTATCGAAACGATGTTCTTCATAAACTTCACCACACTATCCAATCTAATAACTTTGAAACAAATTCTGTTTCTACACGAAGCAAGTACCGAAACGATGTTCTTTAGAACCTTCACCACGCTATAACCATGAATGTCCAAATTGTAATGGAGAAATAGCGATCTAATTTGGCACATCGCAACACTATGCCCGCATTAGTCGCGAACTCTCGTTCCTCCAACCATGAGCTGGTACCGTATTTCAGTTCAAAACACACGAGTGAGCATAGCTCTCAATCTTGAATTCGACAACACTAGCAGTCGTAGAACAATTAGTTTCCAAAATGAAGAACATATGATAGAGAGCGGGGCATTAGCCGAAGCCCATTATGGTTTACCGACGGCGGGGACGGGCTTGAGCCTACTGTTCGTGGGCTGGAGAGTTAGTCTTTAGTTTATATTCTTATATTATTATTATTATTGTTATTATTATTATTATTAAGAGTTATTGAATAAGTATTGGCCCATTAGTATGGCCCATTAGTATGTGTATTTAAACCCCAGTTAGGGTTTAGATGAAGACTATGCAATAAGAATATATTGATTTAGCCGTCGAGCTTGGGCAACGGAGTCATCCGTTGATTTTGGGCAACGTTTATCGTTGATTTGGGCAACGGTGCTTCACCGTTGATTTTTCTGATTTCTGTTTCCATCAATTGGTCCGACCTGCCGGATCCCGTTCCCGCCGGTATGACCAGATCAAACAGTGATCGTTTGGATAAGCTGGAGGCCGATCAGGCCGAGGTGAGAGAGACATTGGACACACACAGTGTGCAATTGAGTGAGATCGCAGCGTCATTGGCTGCACTGTCGAAGGCGATTCTGAAACCGTCGGAGGAGGAGACATCTGTCGCACCCGGGGTGACGCCACCCGTGGGCGATCAAACGCGCATGAGTGCTACCCCTACACTTTTGCCGTCGTTTGAGGGGGAAGATCCGATTGGGTGGATTGCGAGGGCTGAACAACAGTTTGAACTGAATGGTACTCCGTCGAGAAGGAAGGTGCCAGCAGCGGGAGTTGCCATGGACGGGGCCGCTTTGCACTGGTGGACGTGGATGAAGGCGCGAAAACCTTGGATGTCGTGGGAGGAATTCACGCAGGTGATGGTGGCTCGTTTCGACACACGTTTCAAGGGCACCAGGTTTGAACGGCTGTCCGGAGTCAGACAGACCGAAACAGTGGAGGAATACATCTCTGTATTTGTCCAATTGGCGGGTCAGGTTCCAGGGTTGACGGATGCCCACTACTTGGGCTATTTCATGAATGGGTTGGAATGTCAGATTCGGAGCTCATTACGGCTGTTTCGCCCAAATGACTTAGAAACGGCGATGGAACTAGCGAGGGATATTGAGGATAATTTGCCTTTTCAGAGTGGAGGGCGAGCGGGTCAGACTTTCAGTGGTTCGGGGATGCATTCGGGCTATTCGTCGAGGCTGACAGGAGAGAGTAATGCGACAGCAGTGGGTGGCAGTGCACGGAGTTCGACCGGGAGCTTCTCTAAACCGGCTACGCATTCCCCAGGAACGAATTTTGGGTTATCCGGACAGTCCACTGCCCGCTCCAGATTTACTCGACTTCCACTGAGTGTATTAGCAGACCTAAGAGCAAATGGGTTGTGCTTTAAGTGTAAGAAACCGTTTACGCCTACACATGACTGTCCGTTCAAACAACTGAGAGTGATGTTGGCTGAGGAGGACGAGGAGTTCGATCTCCAACAGTACGAGTATTATGAGGTGACAGGGCAGGAAGAAGTTCAAAAAGACCAAGTGTGTTCAGATGAAGAAGGTGGCAATCTTCTGGTTTATTCCATGACTGGAATTTCTAGCCCTCGCACAATGAGGTTACGCGGTATCGTGGGAGGACGCATGGTGACGATATTGATTGATAGTGGCTCAAACCACAATTTTATTTCCTCATCCTTGGTTTCCTTACTTCGACTTAATCCGGATAAGACGGGCAAATTCAGGGTGCAGTTAGGAGACGGGCATAGACACGAGTCAGAAGGGGTGTGTAAGCAGCTACATATCTCGTTTTCGGGGTGCGCTATTAAGGTAGATTGTTATGTGTTCACTTTGGGCGGGATTGACGTAATTCTGGGAGTGGCATGGCTCGCTACGCTGGGAGAAGTTCGCACAAACTGGGAAACGCTAACCATGAGTTTCGAGTGGGATGGCGACCGAGTGGAATGACGAGGGGATCTCACGTTGTGCCCGAACGTGGTGGGAAGCCATTATGTGGAAGCAGAATTGCCGGAGAGTTTGAAGATGACAATGGAGTCAGTGTGGAACCCGAGGAGGTGCTAGCATGGAATAAGGAACGTAAAAAGAAGGTGGAAGATGAGCAACTATTTAGGGCGGTAGGGCACCTCGGAGTTGATGCTACGCGGATGAGTAATATCACCTTTCAGAATCAGTTTTCGGGTTTCAACCTTGAGGACAAGGTTGTTTCGAAGGGGAATGGAATTGATAGAGATCGGGGCATTAGCCGAAGCCCATATGGTTTACCGACGGCGGGGACGGGCTTGAGCCTACTGTTCGTGGGCTGGAGAGTTAGTCTTTAGTTTATATTCTTATATTATTATTATTGTTGTTATTATTATTATTATTAAGAGTTATTGAATAAGTATTGGTCCATTAGTATGGCCCATTAGTATGTGTATTTAAACCCCAGTTAGGGTTTAGATGAAGACTATGCAATAAGAATATATTGATTTAGCCGTCGAGCTTGGGCAACGGAGTCATCCGTTATTTTGGGCAACGTTTATCGCTGATTTGGGCAACGGTGCTTCACCGTTGATTTTTCTGATTTCTGTTTCTATCAACATATAACGAGGCATCACAAGATCTAAGCTTAGCACGATCCTTCTTCGAATATCCCAACCCATTATAAAACAGGATCAATATTAGCGTTCGGAACCAGTCAGCGTACTTTTGGTACATGATTTCAATCAAGGAAGGATATTTTATTAAATTACGGATTGTGTATTGTAGTGACAGAAACTATCTGTTGCACACAATGTGGTATGAAGTTTTACCTTGAATCAGTTCGACATTGGATCGATAAGACATGATAGATAATAGTATACATGAGGTAAATTGCAGCAATGGTCAGTGTTGCAACCTAATAACGTACAACACGTATAAATTACTTACAAAGCAACGTCTCTCTTGTTTCATTCCCAGTCACTGGGTTAACCCTGCGCCATAATAGACAAACAACTAACCGTTAAGCAGAGTTTTGATTGAGAATAATGAAATCAAGAAATTTATTTTACAGTTACCCATCTGCAACTTTGCAAAGGTACTCTCTCTGATCGTCCCTCAATGTAACGTCGGTAAAATCTGGGGAAGAAAACAAATGTATAACTAGTTCTGTTCGAAGGAGAAAATAAAACATCCAACATTATGCAATATGATACCAAGATAATAAATGATATAAACAGAGGACTACGATCATGAATCGAGTCAAGTTTAAGTGATCAATTTAGGTGTTTTCATCTTGCTAATATTTAATTGAGTTAGATATGAATGTTAAATATTATGAATTGAACTAATTCGATTAACATCACTTTTGGTGATTGTAATAAAACCAGAAGTTAAAATTGAAACTAGGACTGAAGCTTCAAATTCGGACCAAGGACTCACACCGAATACTAGATTTAGAGGAAACGAAGAAACCAAAGCCTCGACAGAAACCTAGTTGGACTGAGATTGAAAACAAACTGAAATTGAACTGACCAAAACGGACTACGTTGGTAAGGCGGAAATCGACAACACAACAGCTTTCATAGTTGAGAAGTTATTCTTCTCTTTAGCTAGCTCCATCACTTGTAGAAAAACTCAAGTTTCTAGATGGATTTCAAGTAACCGTATATTTTGAAGATACAATATCATCTTATTCGAGAATGACGACACTATGGATTACTAAGATACTTCAGCTTTCAGTTTTTCGATTATCAAGTACTTAACATAAACGATCTTGAGTATGATTAGATTCAAAACAAACTAACATAGATACATAGATACCTGCTCCTGTGATATTCGAACCCCTGAAAGATGTGTTCCCGGTTGCAAGTGCTCCTTCGAGGTTAGCATTCGTCAGATTTGCCTGTGAATCACGTCACCTTTCTGAATAAGTACAATGAAGTCAAATCATTACAATCAATAATTGTGTATGTTACATTACCTTGGACACATTTGCAAGAGAGAAATCTACGCCTCTAAGATCTGCATCAGAGAGGTCAGCTCCTGGAAACAAGATCTATGTTATGAGACAACTGTCGAGACTCTGAAGAAGCATAAAGTTTAGTTTATGGAGTAGATCATACACCTTAAAATGAAGGGGAAATACCTGTTAAATCAGCATCGAAGAAGCTGGCTCCGAGTAACTTGGCACCTTTGAAATTGGCTTGCCTTAAGATTGACTGTAAGCCAAACTCATCATACATAGAATCAATGATTCTGAACAGAGATTCATATATATGCATAAAACTAAAGAAATGGGTACAAATATTAAATGGACTATCTCTCTGGAGCTAAAGAATTAAGTAAGAGAAAATACGTTCAATGAAAACATGATCGCAATAAGAAATATTGTCATACGGTCTTAAAATCCTGCTTGATCAATGTTTTGCCGCTGAAGTCTTTGCCTGTAAGATCTTGTCCTCTTGTAACTTCAGCACCATAAGGTCCTCCTCCCTAAACATTATCATCTTCATCAATATTCAATAAACATACACATACGGCATTCAAAATCCCATTAAGTTATCGCATCATTTCAAAGCTCCATCAAACAAACATTAAGATCGATTCACCAGATACCGATGGAACCCAAGGGAAATTTGAGAAGAAAAAGGATGAAAAACTTATTACGATTAGTTTACCTTGAATGCAATAGCAGGGCCAGAAGCAAGCACAAGGGAAGCAGACAAAAGTGCAATAACGCTCGCTTTCGAGATCGAATCACATAAAGCGGAAAGGCGCAATTGATTATTTCCGACCTGTTGAAAGAAAATTTGATATAACCTTCGAAAGAACACACTACTGATCAACAACTCTTCATAAGCTGCTGCTATGTGCTGTGTTAGTCTTTACCTTCAATTCGCCGTAACTTCTAACAGTAGCAGATATAGGACAAAATGGACCAGGTCTAATAATAGGGAAAGATCTATCGATGGGTTTAGGAATTAGAGCGAGCTTGGCACATAAACAGACGTTGATAACCGCCATTGCTGGTGAGCGGAGTATGCTGTGGACAAGTATTTCGTAGCACTAGCCATGTGGCTTGTTTTGATAATGCGTACAAAAACCTTATCCAGCAAAGTACACTATTCCTCGACCTTAGCTTAGTATATATAATTATTATTTTGAAATAATTAAATAGTTAAGGACATGGATCTTTAAATTATTTAAGATTTGGTTTGGAGGTAAGTTGTAAAAATGAGTTGAATGGTAAATTATTATTGATAAGATGAGAGGTGTAAATTGTATTAAATGTAATTATTTGTGATAGTAAATTTTTCGTAGTATAAATATGTGATTTGGGTTGGACGTGTTCAAACGGTTTGAAAAACCGTAAACGAACTGGCGGTCAACGGTTTGGTTAACCGTTTTCAATGGTTACGGTTCAAACCGTAATACCGAACAATTATTTAATACGGTTCCGTTACAAGTTATTGAATTTTCTAACCGTTCACATGAAATTTAAACCTTGGATTTTAGTTTTATGATTAATTTTTCATTGTTTATTAAATTAAAAAGGGTTGGAATTCTATTTATAAATTTTTCATTCTATTTCGAACTACACTAACGAAAACCCTGAAGTTGCGAAAATCCTCCTTTAGAGAATTTCAATTTTCACAACATCCCTTCTTTCGAAAATCTTCTATCTCGAATTTCTGTCTAATTTTCGCAACTACTCTTATTCGAAAAATCCTCTGTCCTTACTTTCGCAACATACAATGTTATTTGTTCAAGACCTCCCAATTTCCACACTTCACACTTGTTACTTTCGAAAGTCCATCTTTCGAAAATAATTCTCGAGATAATTTTTACCTCACATTTTCTCATCCTTACGAATATTTCCTAAGCTTCAATATTTGTTAAGCCAGTCATCATATTAGCACATAATTATATAAATATCGAATGTGCAGTCATATAAGCACATAATATGCATGCAAATTTATTGGTCAGCTTACTCGCGGGACACAGGTATTACATCCCCCTTTAAAAAGGATTTCGCCCCCAAAATCAGGCCGGTTGAAATAATTTGGGATAGCGACTCCTCATATCGTCTTCTCTTTCCCAAGCGGCTTTCTCTGTCGGCTGATTCTGTCACAACACTTTAACTAGTGGGATCTCTTTATTTCGAAGTTGTTCCTGCAGAAATTCAGTTCTCAATACGTGGTTGGTGTCTGCGACGTACTTTCGCAGCGTAGATATATGAAATATGTTTCGAAAATCTGGGTTTTTTGTTTGAAATTAGATGTTCGACTTAACTGTTTTTTTTTTTTAAGTTTTAAAGCTGTCGAAGAACTTTTTCGATGGCAAACAGTCTTAATTGAATTCGATTCAATTTAGATACTGCTTGCATCGTAAAAGATTTTCTATCGTGAAATACGAGTTAGTCGATTAGATAGAAGACTTTGATCGAAAAAATAATAACTTACCATCGAGAAATGTTAATTCTAATTAGAAGTGTTTGCGAGCGAAAAACTTAAGAGGGAATTAGTTAAAATAGATGCAATTTATTAGGAGCGCAAAACTTACCATCGAAAAGAGTTCTTTCGAATTCATTTAATTTCGATCGTAAATTTTAAGCGGCGATAAAATCAATTTTTCGACGTTAAATTTCTCGACCGTAAAATACGTGACGATAATTCTGTTCGATCGAAAATTTCTCCGCGATTGACTTAGTTTCTCACTGACTATTTTTCCGATCGACAAACTTCGCAGTGAAAACTTGACCTTAAAATCGAAAAACTTTCTTGCTCGAGTCACGACGAAAAAATTTATTCACGCGCAAAAATTTCTCGATCATAAATTTACGCGGAAATCAACTTTCTTGATCGTAAATTTACACGAAAATTTTTTTCGATCATAAAATTTTTCGGCTACAGTACTGTCTAATGTTCAAACACTTCGAAAAACTCTAAGTCTTTAACTATGTAGCGTACCACGCGAATAAAATTTTCGATCACAGACTTTAATTATAAATTAACACATAGGAAATTAAAATTGAGAATTCACTTTTCGAGCGTAAAATTTCACGGAGTGAATGGGTTTCTCGCGCCCAACACTTAGAAAAATTTTCGATAGAACTCTTACATGCTTTATATGTGAGTTTCGAAATTTCATCAAATACCATTTGCATTTCTTCACATCCGAGCAACCTATGCGTGAAATTAAAACTTCCATATCTATCAAACATGACATAATGTTTGAATAGTATAGTTTGATATGATATATTTCAACTCAAATTTAAAACTGAACTAATGAATTATTTGTTATTTTCAGATGGATCCTTACCCCTAGTACAACCACATTTATGATCACAATTTGTACCTCAACGTTCAGGACACCAACTTCCAGCTCGATCTGACCACCTTTCGTTGCCCAGACCAGATAATTGTGTCTATCCTTCAAGGCCATCCCCTGTGGCATGCTCTCACAGCAACCGCATCGGTGCCGATGGTTTACCTTCAACAGTTTTGGGGACGCATAAAGAGTCTGGTGGTTGATGGCGCTTATCACTTGACCACGGTACTCGGGATAAGCGCGACAGCATAAACAAGAACGACTTCGGCCTAGTCCTCGACCTACCCTTCAACAACAATTACGATAGTCAATTGTACAGGACTTTCTCCAAATGGGATACCGACCTTCACTTACCAAACTTGCACAAGTACAGAGCAGCGGCATCCCTCACCCATAGAAGACTTTATTTGGGATAGTCAACAAGTGCCTCTCGCCAAAGCATGCAGGCTTCGACAAGGGCAATGGCAACATCATTCAGATATTCCACAGCCTTGTGTTCTCAAGGAATTACGATTTCGCACAGCTGATTTGGAATGTCTTGCAGAACAGATCAGAAAAAAGGAGAACAAGAAGTCGAAGAATTTGCCTTACGCTCGGTGGTTCTCCGTACTAATCGCCAATCTCATGGAGGTTCATCAGGACATTCCTCGCCTACCTCCAAGTGGAAACTACCAACCGCCGAAGCTTAAGTTCTTTCATCATCCAAAGCCGATAGAGCTCGATCGATCTTCAATACCTATCTCTTTTGACTTACTCCGTCTCGCCGACCCCACGGGAGACGTCTACAGACTATACTGTCGGGAACATCACCTGACTGAGGCGATGATCATAGGGCCCCCCGATAGAGTTCAATATGAGCCCTCCGCACCAACAACCAAGTCCTGAGGCTGCACTAATCGATGAACTGGCCCAGGAACTAGAACTAGAGCCTCCAACTCACAAAGATCCAATGTCTGATCCAGATGCCATATTGATAGATGAAGTGGCATGCGAGTGGGAAGTCGAAGCTCAAGTTCAAGAACTCGAAGACGAGGCCCAAATCATTGTAGAAGTGCTTCAGGAACCACTTGAGGAAGTTCCTACCCCCGAAGCACCGCTCGAAGTAGAAACGGGGCCCAGCCCACTTCGAGAGCCTCAGGTGACAGCACAGACCCATGAGGATGTTGAACGAGAACAGACTCCTCACACAGCTACCTCGTCTGAAGCCACGGATTCAGACGAGGATGTTCAATTGGTCAGACGGGTTCCACGACTTCAACTCCCATCCACTAAGCCCGTCGACATAGCTGTCACTTCCACGTCAGACACGACGTTGATCATCACTCCAAGTCCTGAGGACATTCTTTCGCTCAATCTTGAGCCGTAGCACGAACCACAAGCGTCAACTGAGGCCGAGATTCGGACTCTGACCATTACCGGCGCAGTTCCTCCAGTGTCCGTATGCAAGTTCAATCAGAACTTGCAACAACATCCATAGAGGCGATTCCTCTGGAATTATCTCAAGGATTGGATGGAAGTCTCAAAATGTCGTAACCTCAAGTGATGACGAGCCAACCCGATGAGCTGCTGTTCACTCGGGTTGTCAACAGGCGACATTAGTCGTCCTGGTCCATCATCAATGGAAGCGTCAGAACCTTTTGTGACAGAAGCGCGACTGCAAGCCGCCCTCTCCGAAACACTAAAATCTTTTGAAGATAAATTAATGGAGAGTGTGCATATTGCCATCGAGATGTCCCGTCTAGAGAAAGGGAAAGCACCCATCTCAAAGGCACCTTCGTCACAAATGAACCTCACACCCACACAGCCCATACACACCAACCCACCCATCCAATCACCTAACCTTATCAACCAAGCTACTGTACCAATCAGAGAACTCCACTCCATTCTCGTCGCCCGATTATTCGAGCTAACCAACCGGACTCCAGAAGAAGAAGATCTATTCCGACGTCTGGTTGATCATTCTAACCCGCCTACACAATCATGCCGAGGTCAAGGCTCCTGCTCCAAGCGTCGACATGATGATCCTGACGATCAAGGTCGTCATGCGGGGGAGAAGAGGCACAACCAGAACAGGAGCCGCTGAAACCTCACGACCCTCAACACGCTCACAAACCCAAACCACCCACAAAACCACCACCACACCGCACCACCAAAACTCCGGAACAAAACAAACCACCCACCTTATGGACGCCTCCGCCCACACCACCTCATATGACTTTCACAAGTCCCTTGCTTTCGGAAGAAGAAGCAAGTGCAAAAATGCTCATAGCCCTAGCAAAAATGCAAGGACCCTCAAGCTCATCCGCTGAGACATCAAGACGTGGTAGTCGACCCACATGAAGTGCTCGATCGATACATCTTCGAAGATCAGTGGTTGACCCACAGCTTACCATCCGACATGTCTCAGAGAAGGGTTAAGGACGTTCGACACTTCCTACGACTAGCTCCGGTCGACCTAGTCTTAATAGAAGACGAAGAACTTCGAGAAGGTGAGGATTACGAGATGGATCCCCCAAAGCTTCAAGAGCTGATTGCTCAAAGAGCGGACACCCCTCCGAGATTGACTCCAGGGATCGTTCGAGTTGACACGCCATGGGAGAGCATAAGGATAGAGATCCCGTTCCTAGAAGAAGTTCGTCAGCAGATATGGAGGTCACCGGACAAAATAAAGAAGTTGAACGAATTGGAGCTCAGAGGAATCTCTCATTGGGAACAACAGAAAAGGATGAATTTTCTCTACATGCTGACCCAACTTGGACTACATCGGAGATTGGGGATTTCTATGAGTCAGCTGAAGAGCTACTTCAAGGATTTATCTCCTATTTGTCAGCTGCTAGGAGTCTACCATTCAAAAGACAGATTTCTAACTCCAATCTATGTCATCGAGCGGATAGACAGAACTCAAGAAGGGCTAACTAAAAGCGATCTACCATACCTTCCGTCCCAGGAGATCTATCATCTCTACCAGATGTATGTGGAGAAGTACAAGGATCCTCAAGGCTTTATAAGAAGGAAGGGCTCGAGGGACTCTATAGGATCATGATGCGCCAAGTCAAGTACTTTGCCGCACACGACCTTCAGATGGCTCTGGAGAGCAACATGAAGAAGGTCAACATGATCGCTTCACACATGAAAGGACCTTAGATCGAAGTGCTTCCCAACAATCACGTCTACTTAGGCCCAGTCTTAGGAATGACCTACCACAATCCAATTGCCAACAAGATTAGGTTGATGCTAGGGACTGAGGTCAACAAATTCTGTGATGGGACACTCAAGACAATCAGGCGGAACATCAAAAGAAGTTCAGAAGAAATCAGTGAAACCACAATACTGCCCGCTTGCAAATTTGTGAGAGCACAACCACTTCTGACAAGAATCCTCGAAGCCATTGAAGAATGGATAGAGCTGAGGAACACTATCAAAAACTACGAGCATGTGCTGGGCTTGCGCAAGTCATTCTACGCCCGACGAGGACAGCTAGTGCAGAAGGGCAATCAAGCACAGAGGGGGAGAATGTATAATACACTTTATAATTGTGCTTTGATTTTATTAGATGTCTTCATTATTTGGGGCTTTTCTTGTATTTGTCCTTAGTTTAAGACTAATCTGTATCTATACCAAGTTTGTGCGGTATAAATACTTCACTTGCGAATTGAATAGAGAGAGAAACATTAGTAATTTTCTCACTCTACTCGAATTCTCTCTCAAAGTTCTTAACAAGAGTTTTTCTATTGTGATTCAATTCTAGATAATTTTGATCGTAACTTAGAATTGAAGCCTAGGATCATAGGAATTAATAATCGAGAACCTAACATCATTATCACTATAGCGAATCTAGCGAATAAAATTTCCGATCGCAAATTAAACGGATAGAGAAATTGATAATTCTTAGCACTTAGGTAATTCAATTGGAAAACAACAACGGAGTGACCAGTGCTTATTTTGCGTCAACACTTAGAAAATTTTTTCGACAGGCCGTATACATGTCTTATATGCTACTTTCGAAAATTTTTTTTGAACACGTTCACTTTAAATGTCCTATGTGCAACACAAATTACATTTCAATTTTATCAAACACGCTATGAATTGCTCAATCATTATAGTTTGATAAAATAATTTTTCGACTCCACTTTAATATTGAACTAATGAATTTCTTATGTATTTTTCAGATGGATCGTTACCCAGCATATAACCACATCTATGCTCGTGACATGTACATCAATGTTCAGGACACCAACTTCCAACTCGATCGGACCACCTTTCGGTGTCCAGATGAGATAATCGTGTCCATTCTTTAAGGTCATCCCCTGTGGCGCGCTCTTACTACTACTGCATTAGTGCCGATGGCGTATCTTCAACAATTTTGGAGTTGCATAAAGGGTCACGTAATTGTCGGTGCTTACCAATTCACCACGTTACTCGTGACAAAATACGTCAACTTCAACAAAAATAATTTTGGCCTAGTCTTGGACCTGCCCTTCAGCCACAGTTACGACCCTATGGCAGCGGATGTTGAGATGGTACAAGACTTTCTCCAAATGGGATACCGACTGCCGCTCACCAAACTTGCACAAGTGCAGAGCAACGGCATCCCTCACCCATGGAAGACGTTGTTTGGGATAGTCAATAAGTGCCTCTCGCCGAAGCATGCAGGATTTGACAAAAGCAACGACAACATCCTTCGCATTTTCCACGGCATCGCGTTCTCACAGAATTATGACTTCGTACAGCCGATCTGGAACAATCTTGCAGAACAGATTAGACAAAAGGAGAACAAGAAGTCGAAGAATGTGCCTTACGGTCGGTGGTTCTCCATACTAATCGCCAATCTCATGGAGGTTCATCGTGACATTTCTCGCCTGCCTCCTGGTGGAAACTACCAGCAGCCCAAGCTCAAATTCTTCAACAACCCCAAGCTGATAGGGCTCTCGACCTTCGATGCCGATATTTTGACCTACTCCGTCTCGCCGACCACACAGGAGACATATACCAACTCTATTTTCGGGAACATCACCTGACCGAGGCGATGATTCGAGGGCCCCCGACGGATTTCAATGTGAGCCCTCCGTATCAACAACCAAGTCCAGAGACTGAGCTAATTGATGAAGTTGCCCTGGAACTCGAAGTGGAAGATTCAACTCAAGGACTTGACCATGCGATGATTTAAGAGGTCACTCAAGAACTTAATGTTGAACAGCCCGTCATTGTTAGTGTGCTTCAAGAGCCTATTGAGGAGGTTCTAATGCAACAAGCATCACTCGGAGCTGAAATGGGGCAAAGTCCACTTCCACAGGCAACCACTTCTAAAATAGAGGCTCTGATCTCTACAATCCAACCATCTGAGCCTCAGGTGATAGCACATGCCCGTGAGAACGCCGAACGTTAACTGTCTCCTCATGCGGCTACCTCTTCAGAAGCTACGGCATCCGAGGAGGAAGTACAATTGGTCAGACGGGTTCCATAGCCACGACTCTTATCTACCGACACTATTGTCATCACCACCACGTCAAACACTATTGTCATCACCACCACGTCAAACACGACGCTGCTTCTGACTCCACGTGCTGAGGATCCTTCATCGCTCAATCTTGAGCTGCAGCATGTAACTCTTGCGTCAACTGAGGTCGAGACTCAGCTTCCATCCACTACCAGCCCGAAGATTCATGTGTTTGATTCACAGGTTTAATCTGAGCCTACAACAACATCCATAGAGATGATTCCTCTGGAATTATCTCGAGGATTGGGTGGAAGTCTCGAACTGTCGCAACCTCAAGCGACGACGAGCCGGCACGATGAGCCGGTGATCACTCAAGGGTTGTTAACATGCGACATCAATCATTTTGGTCCATCAAGAGCCACTCTTGGCAGCGCGTCAGTGACCTTTACTGACGTCGTGACAGTGGAACGCCAATAAGGCCCCATTACGGAGGCGTCCGAACCGTTCGTGACGGAAGCACGTCTACAAGCTGCCCTCCCCTCCACTATCTCACAATTTTAAGAACGCTTTACGGAGAGAGTACATACTGTAATAGAGACTTCTCGACGGGATACCGGGAAAGCACCAGTCTCTGAGGCAACACAATCCGGACAAACGTCCCAACCAAACCTCACACCCACACAACCCAACCTCAACGAACCATCCTTCCAATCACTCATCGTCATAATCCATACACCGTCCCCATCAGCGAGCTTAACCCAGTTTTGGTCGCCCGGCTATCTGGCCTTCCCAATCGAAAGCCACAAAAGAAGATCTGTTATGGCATCTCGTGGATCGTCCTGACCCAGCCACACAAACATGCAGTGGCCAAGGCTCCCACTCCAAACGTCGACATAACGACCATGACGACCAGGATCGTCATGAGGGGGAGAAGAGGTTGAGGACTTCTACGAGTGGTCAAGGACAAGACCAAGGTCAAGATTCGGGCGCGGTACAGACAAGTGTTGGAGCATCTGAAACCTCACGACACACTACCCATTCACAAACCACCACCACGCACCGCACCGCCCAAGCCGTAACCCAAATCGAACTACCCACCTTAAGGACGCCTCCGCCCACACCATATGATACGGCCTTCACAAGCCCCTTGCTTCCGAAAGAAGAAGCAAGTGCCGAAATGCTCATAGCTTAGCAGAAATGCAAGGATCCTCAAGCTCATCCGCTGAGACATCAAGACGTGGAGTCGACCCACATGAAGTGCTCGATCGATATATCTTCGAAGATCAGAGGTTGACCAATAGCACACCCTCAGACATGGCTCAGAGAAGGGTAGGACGTTCGACACTTTCTACGATTAGCTTCGGTCAAACTAGTCCTAATATAAGACGAAGAACTTCGGGAAGGCGAGGATTATGAGATGGATCCCCCAAGGCTTCAATAGTCGATTGCTCAACGAGCGGACACCCCTCCTAGATTGACTCCACGGATCGTTCGAGTGACGCCATGGGAGAACATAAGGATAGAGATCCCGTTCCTAGAAGAAGTTCGTCGGAAAATATGGAGGTCACCGGACAATCTTAAGAAGTTGAACGAGTTCAAGCTCAGAGGTATCTCTCACTGGAACAACAAAAGAGGATGAACTACCTCTACATGCTAACTCAACTTGGACCCGATCGAAGACTGGGGATTCCTAAAAGTCAGTTGAGGAGCCACTTCAAGGATTTATCTCTAATTTGCCAGCTGCTGGGAGTCTGCCACTCAAAAGACAGATTTCCAACTCCAATCTATGTTATCGAGCGGATAGATAAAACTCGAGAAGACCTAACAGAGAGCGATATGTCATAACTACCCGCCGAAGAGATCTACAATCTCTACCAGCTGTATGTAGAGAAGTACAAGGATCCTCAAGGCTTCATCAAGAAGGAAGGACTCGAGGGAATCTACACTCATGGTGCGCCAGGTCAAGTACTATCCCGTACACGACCTTCAGATGGCTCTGGAGAGCAACATGAAGAAGGTCAACATGACTGCTCCGCGCATGAAAGGACCCGAGGTGGAAGGGCTTGCCAACAACCACATCTACTTGGCCCAGTCTTAGCAATCACCACCATAATCCAATTGCTGACAAGACTAGGTTGAAGAAATCACCCCTCAAGTGCGATAACGACTGAGGTCAACAAATTCTGCAACGGGACGCTCAAGACAATCAGGCAGGACATCAAAAGAAGATTGGAATAAGTCAATGAAGACACAAGACTGTCCGATGGCCAATTTGTGTGAGAACAACTACTTCTGACAAGAATCCTCGAAGCCATAGAAGAGCGAATTAGCTGAGGAACATTATCAGAAACTACGAGCATGCGATGGGCTTGCGCAAGTCTTTCTATGCCCGACGAGGACAGATAGTGCAGAAGGGCAATCAAGCAGAAAGGGGGAGAATGTAGAATACACTTTGTAAATTGTGCTTTCAATTTATTAGTTGTCTTGCTTTTATTGTATTTGTCCTTAGTTTAGGACTAATTTATATTTATACCAAGTTTATTTGGTATAAATACCAATGTACACATTCGAATTGAATAGAAAAAATAATTGAATTGATCCGAAAGGCTTCACAATCAAATTCTAGAGAGAGAATCACAGAAAACTTTCTCTCACTAAGATCATACTCTCTCGAGCTATGAAACGATGGTTTTCGATCGAACTTAGTTTTTCATAATTCTAATTGATTGCCTTAGAATTGAAGCCTAGGATATCAGGACCTAACGATATCTTAATTGATATAATAATTTATTATAGTTACATTTTATGGAATCATGTCGTTTTATTTAGAGCGGTCATTATCGTTATTTACAAACATGATCTTACGCACTACTTTATTTACAGCGGTCGTTATCGTTATTTGGATATTATTTTTACTTTCATAAAACTTTTACAGACGAAGATTCTAAGGAAGATTAAATGTCATTTCATGATATTAATACGTCGTGACTTAAATTTGTCACTCTCGATACTTCTACATTTTTCTTGAGAATTTAAATACACACAAAATAAAAAGAAAATCATTGCGGTCACGTGAATGCACTTGCAAATAATACAAATTGTGGTTTCTATTATCTTTATCATTATGAATAATTATACAATTGCTCCCGAAATGAAAAGCGTAATGAATAAATGAGAGAAATATTCAACAAAGACCATATTAAGAAAAATAATATCGATGCAATTATGCATTTATTACTCGCATCAAAAGATTCCATTGATCTTTATAACCAAATTGAAGAAACAAATCCTACTCTAGATCACTGTATTTAAAAAACTTAGTGCACCAAATTGTTTATTGAAATATTGTGGAGGATACTGATACATCGGAACAAGATTTATTTATGCAAATATTTTATACTTACTACTTAATCTATATTAATATTTATATTTCTTGCTACACGGATTATAGTCACTAAATAATAAAGGATATTCATACAATGGACACGTGCAATTAGGATTGCAAATGAATCGTATTTTTTTGAAAAATGATAAAACAAATTAATATATATATATATATATATATTCGTACTGATTGATTCAAATATTTTTTTAGTATGAATACAGATCCTTTCTATTTGTGATATTCGACTTGGTTCGATTCGTTTGCGACCCATGTGCAATGAAAATTATGTCTTGCAGTGTGCAACGACTCTTACGATTATGAAAATTAAGAATTATTCCTATCATCTTGAAACGCAAGAAACCAATCTTTTAATTGCATTGAGTATCACAAATATAATTGAAGGCTCCGAAAGCGTTAATGTATTACTTCCAAGAGGAGCAAAGCTGATAATTGAAAACACCTTATATTTTCCGAGGTCTTTAATAAGCTTTGAAGATATTCGAAGTATTACCTTCATTTGGCTCTGAGTTATAATACACATATCTTAGAACGATTGAGTCACATGCTACTGTAAACTAGAATTACTGACAACTAGCACGACAAGTTGGGCCATCGTGGTGCAAATATGAAGCGAAATGGGCTTTTAATGAAGAACCAAAGGATTCTTCAATATTGTGAATTATCATATATTGCATGATCTACATGGTGGGTTGAACCCGGAGCGTACTTGAAGCGAGTTGCAGTTCCCGGTCCTTTTTTTCGCTCGCCGACGGTGTTTCTTTGCACTAGATCGTCACGCCAACCTCTCGGTGTATCCGAATCGTACGCCTCCTCCAAAATGGCTAGAAAAACGTCGTCCGTTGGAATTGATATTCCTTCGAGTTGTGTAGGCAAGAAGTGTCACGTCTAGAGTGCGATTTTTCGTAAGAATTTTCCTGTAATTTCTAATAAGTCAAAATCGAGAACGCTCTCTTATATAGAGGGGAAGGATGAAATCTTGAGCTCTAAGACTCATAGATTCCTCCCAAGGCCAAGTCAAAGTGGTTGAGATATCTTTGCCAGTTTTATCTCTAACCAACTCCAAGTTTAAATTCAATTCAAATGACTTGCCTAATTTACTAAATTTAGGGTGATATGATTTCATATTCATCTTTAAATCATATAAAAAATTTTGGAAAAATTTTCTAATACTGATTTCGAAAATTCCGAGGTCAAAATTCCATTGCTACCGCTTGGCTCATTTCAAGCACTTAGCCGAGTCTTAAGTCTGCAATTTAACTTTTGAACAAAGTTCAACTTTTGTTCCATATCTTTAACATAACGGCGCAAGGCCTATTATGGCCCAATTGTGTTTTATCTCCAATTTCGACACAACCTTGATGATCATTTTTAAGTCGAACTCTCTAGATCCCAATTCAATCGGCAAGGGAAGAATCCAAGAGTCCGGTATTTACCTAGCCAATTCCATGGTACCGGACCAATCCTGATTCGAGAAGGAATTTATCTATGAAAATCATTTTAATCATCTATATATTATTGTCGTACCTATAAATCCTTCACACGTGTCCCGGTCGAGTGAGAGCCATTGCGTTTGCCAAACTAACTCGACTCTGTGATAACATCATGACTTGGCGAATTACCAAACTCCCTCTATGTCGCATGAGTTAGGTATGTACCTTGGCCAAGGATTTCGTAATTTCTAGTCCCCCTTGGACACTTATATTGATTACCTCAAGGCTGTGAATTTGTACTCAGCGATCTATAACCTACAATCACGAATTTTCACCACGACCACATTTCGTCGCTGACTCAAGCATTAGCGATTTAGGCCTAACAAACTAGTGACAAGTCAAGACTCTGCAGTTAACTCTGTCATTGCCCCTTCCGGTCAAAGGTTCATTGACACGCTCAAATGATAGCAAGTGTACTAGGTCGTGCAAGTAGTAAAACGGATGAAGTCCGAGTATCGATCCACGAAGATAGCTTGATTAATTCTAAGATATTAAACCTAATTCTAATTTAGACTAAAAGTACTTTTATAGTTTTGATGATTTAATTAAATAGACGCAAATAAAATAGATGGGATAAAAATCAATTCACGACGAGTGACCAAGGCACATGCTCAGCACAAATAATTCGTACGTCTTCATAAAATCTATCCTATCTAACCATCATGAATCTCAGTCAAGGTAAAATTTCCTAAGATAATCGCTACTCGTTTGTCCCGCAATAGCGATCCTATGCGATAGAGAACCAACCCGTATATGTCTATAGGATTGTAGTTCCGACGCACGCATTAAATCTCTATGAAATCCCTGAGCTTAAACGCTTTCGGCGCTTAAGGATTCGGAAACCACACATACGAAATCGAATTCCATCTCTGGTCAGTTTTACGTAGTGATGTTCGGTGTTTATTGTTCTAACCGGTCTAATCACTTTATCCGTCTCATAAACCAATCAAATAAACATGCACATGTTGATCAGGCATACACAAGCATTGAGCGCAAACAAGGAACACGTGACTCGATTCACACGATCAAATAGGATAAGAAAAATATTAATATGTACTCATTATTCGGCCTACCGTGGCCTTAATCACAATCTAAGCTAGCATATTAATAAAATAAAAAACAAAATATTCAATGCAGACATAATAGAGAAATAATATAAACTTCGCCTTTCACGAAAGGAACGTTTCGCAAGTTGTCGATTTTCTTCTACCGTCGCAGCTCTTTATTTTCTTGTTTCAGCTGTGCGGTTCTTTGTGCCGTCGTTTCTTTATTAGCTGCCCAAAGCCCCTTCGCTGCTACCTTTTATTTTCAGCTGTCGATTCTCTATATAAAGAAAAATATTCCACCGAACTAATTCCACTCATATGGGATTTTTCCTCCACGTATCTTTGGATCTTCAACTTTTTATGGAAATTCAAATCCTCGAAGCGCGTGCACATCTTTAGGGGATATCAAACAACGCCATTGACTTGTTCTCTAATTAATAAATCTCTTACGACTTGTTTATTTCGATGGGCTGAAGATAAAAGCCCACAAAATAATTCATCTGATAATTGTAGCCCAAATTCCCATAGTTGTACTTAGTACGCAAAAACTCGGTTTTCTTTAATTTTGCTCCGTACCTGTCAAACAAGATATATATACGTAAACGTAAAATATTGGAGATATTTCGATAAATGACTGTCAGAAATATTCTTTTACGGTGAATAAGATAGTGTAAAATCCTAACTTATCAACAACCCCCAAACTAGCTTCTATCGTCCTCGATCATGAAAGCGGAATAAAACTAATTCAAGTTAGGATTATAAAACATCAGTCAACGAAATTCTCCTGTTTCATCTCAGAAAACGTAAAAGAATAGAACGTCGAGATAATCATCTACTAATGAACGATCTAGTCAAAATATGAGGCCTGAGGTAATAGGTCGCAATCTTATCATAGCATGAACGACATTTCTAGAATTATATCATGCATCAATCCACAACTCTCACAAGGATCGCTCAAGTCGCTCGGGGTGTTTTCAAAGGGGTCTGTATAAAAACGCTCAGATCATGGCATGAAAAGAATTTACTCTATGCTTGCAAATATATCATATCATAGTCACATAGTAGAAGTCATGCACGAATCAAAGGGTCTTTCATCAATGGTTGTAATGGGGCTCGGGTTTTGAAAAGGTGCGTCAAACGTGTTAATCATCGAACCGCTCTTTTCGCCACTTATTTCGCTCCTATAACGCCTATTTTTTCGCTCGACTCGTCCTTTTTCCTTTTCTAGCTCTTCTCGCCCGCTTCATTTTTTCTTCTTCTTTCTTTTTTTCTCTTTTTTTTCTTTTTTTTTCCTTTTTTTTCTCTCTCTCTCTCTCTCTATCTCGCTCTCTCTCTCTCTCTCTCTCTCTCTCTCTCTTTTTCGAACCAGTCCCTCCTATCTATTTTTTGTTCGTCTTATCGAAGGGAGGTTTTCAAGTCCGCTGCAATATTACGACGAGAGATCTATATCATAGGACGAGTTCTAACTAACATACATCAACGATTAGCTCCTTCACAACCAGCAGCCACTATTCACGATACCGATAAATTAACACGTTGATACGGGTCGTATAGGCTAAATTGAGGCAATCAGGCTAAATATCTGGGCTCCAAGTCAACAAATAAGTCAAATAAGGCTCAAATGGGCTCACTAAGTGGTAAATACGTAAGGTAGGGAAATATTTAGGCCAATGACTCAATCCTAGTGCCCTTCTCATTTTCGCACATAAAATCCACATAGTAACCATTGACATGCATAATAGAGCAAGTTCAAAAATATTCAGTCCATACGTGTCACACAAGAATAAACACCGAGCATAATGAGTTGCTCTGAAATAATCTCTAAAGGCTCAACAACTCACATATGTAACTGGGTTTGTGCTTCATGATACGCAATACTCTTCTAAAGCAGTCAACACAGCCAGATAATCATGCTAATATCACGACAATGCAACATGTGAGACTATCACACTCAATTCATCGAATCATATCCCGGCACGGTAAAATTTTAAAATTTTTCATAATTGACAGGAGATTCCACAGACGACGTTCAAATCGCAACCTGCATCAGTTATACCCACTAAAAAGACTGAAACGCATCGATACCAAAATATGTAAGCATATTAAATCTAGCATGTGTCACATCCCTCCCCCAAACTAGATAGCACATTGTCCTCAATGTGTAAATTAAAAGCAAAGAAAGTGTAGAAGTGACACTGCCCTGAACTTTACGTCGATCGATGTAGAAGACTTTGTTGATTTGCAGTAAGCAAGCAACCATCGCGAACGGCCAACCCCCAAACTAGTTATGAGCTGCGAAACAAACATGATAGGCGCACCGTGAAAGCGAGTTTTATTAGAAAAAAATAATACTTAGAATAATAGAACTAAATATAATATATATGCGTCGATAATATTTGGGTTGCCTCCCAATAAGCGCTATTTTTAAAGTCGTTAGCTCGACTGTCGAGACGATCAGGGTGGCCTGGTGTCTAGGCTTGCTTTGGTTTTCTGGAGGTCTTTCAGCTCGCTGGTATTCCCTCCAGACGAGGTGTCCCTGAAAGGCACAGAACAACGTAAAG
Source organism: Craterostigma plantagineum (assembly GCA_027422505.1). Lineage (NCBI taxonomy): Eukaryota > Viridiplantae > Streptophyta > Magnoliopsida > Lamiales > Linderniaceae > Craterostigma > Craterostigma plantagineum. Next base: position 1,083,692 of record JAPQWV010000118.1, read on the forward strand.
CATGAATATTAGTAGCACTAGGTTCTTCAAGGAATACCAAGTTCGCTTTGCCAAGTTCCCCATCGTCGTAGAGTTTCAAGCGCTACCCATTAACTGTGTGTTCGTCCCTTCCATTGATAAGGATTTGTACGGCCCCGGATGGAAATACTTTCTGCACTATATAGGGGCCAACCCACTTACTCTTTAACTTCCCTGGAAAGAGACGTAGTCTCGAGTTGAATAGCAAGACGTGATCGCCGACTTTGAACTACCTTTTTATAATCTTCTTGTCATGCCACTTCTTTGTTCGCTCCTTAATATAACTTGGCATTCTCGTACTATTGTTGACGAAAGCGTCCATCTCATTCAACTGGAGCAACCTATTTTTACCTGCTTCAGACAAATCAAAATTTAGCTTTTTAATAGCCCAATATCACGGGGTTCTAATTCTACAAGTAAATGGCAGAAATGGCGAAGTCCCTATCGGAGTTTTATATGCGGTGCGGTACGCCCATAGCGCGTCATCTAGCTTGAGTGACCAATGTTTCCTTGAGGCGTTCACCATCTTTTCCAAGATCTGCTTCAGCTCCCTATTCGAAACCTATACCTGTCCACTAGTATGAGGATGGTATGGGTAGACACTTTATGCTTCACACCATACTTAGACAACAAATTAGCAAATAACTTATTACAGAAGTGAGTACCGCCATCGCTAATTATTGCCCTAGGTGTACCAAAATGAGTAAAAATATGCTTCTTAAGAAATTGAATGACTACGCGTGCATTATTGGTCCTACATGCTTCTGCCTCTACCCATTTAGACACATAATCTACTGCTACCAACATATACTTTTTTGAACATGAACTAGGAAAAGGCCCCATAAAATCAATGCCCCACACATCAAACAGTTCAATTCCTAACATGATATTCAATGGCATTTCATGCTTTCGAGACATAGCACCCGTACACTGACAACGATCACATGAGGCAACATAAGCATGCGCATCCTTAAACAAAGTAGGCCAGAACAACCCCGATTGTAATACTTTAAATGCAGTCCTAGTGGGTCCATGGTGGCCCCCCGTCAAACCGGCATGACAATGAGATAAAACGGAGCTCACCTCTTCGGCGGGTATACATCGCTTAATTACCTGATCAGAGCAAATCTTGTATAGGAATGGATCGTCCCACAGGGTGTGTTTCACATCAGAGAGAAATGATGAAAAGTCAAGCATGTGGGAATTTCACCTGTAGCAGCATAATTCGCAAAATCCGTGAACCAAGGAAATGATCTATCGATCAAAGCAAATAATTGTTCGTCCGGAAAATATTCGTCAATAGGTAACTCCTTATCTTGCTCATGCGAATTATCTAACCTAGATAAATGATCAGCTATCACATTCTCAACACCTTTCTTATCACGAATCTCTAAGTCACACTCTTGAAGTAGTAAAATCCAGCGAATCAACCTAGGCTTAGGATCTTTCTTAGCAAATAAGTATCTAAGTGCAGCATGATCAGTGTAGATGATTACCTTATTCAACACCAGGTAAGAGTGAAATTTATCTACTGCAAATACCACGTCTAGTAACTCTTTCTCAGTAGTAGCATAATTCCTCTTTGCATCGTCCAGAGTTTTACTAGCGTAGTAAATGACCTGAAATACCTTATCCTTGTGTTGTCCTAGAACAGCACCTACAGCACCATCGCTAGCATCGCACATCAATATAAATGGCAGTGTCCAGTCAGGTGCGACCATCACTGGGGCTGTGGTGAGTTTCTCCTTTAACGTGCGAAAAGCCTGTAGACAATCATCAGTGAAGTTAAAGACAACATCTTATGAGTAAATTAGATAATGGCTTTGCTATTTTTGAAAAATCCTTTATGAAGCGTCGGTAGAATCCTGCGTGTCCCAAGAAGCTTCGAACTCCCTTCACTGACGTGGGTGGTGGCAACTGCTCAATCGCGTCCACCTTGGCTCGATCCACCTCAATTCCTTTGTGCGATACCTTGTGCCCGAGAACTATACCTTCCTGTACCATAAAATGACACTTCTCCCAATTTAAGACAAGGTTATTCTCTTCACATCGTGATAGAACAGATGCTAAATTATCAAGGCATGCATCAAACGTAGATCCAAATACAGAAAAATCATCCATAGATATTTCCATAAATTCCCAACTATATCATGAAAATTAGCGAGCCTGCATCTCTGAAAAGTAGCTGGTGCATTACATAATCCAAATGGCATGCATCTATCAAGTAAAAGTTGTATTTTCCTGATCCTCGGGCGCTATAGAAATCTGATTATAACCTGAGTAACCATCTAGAAAGCAGTAAAACTCATGTCTAGCCTGTCTTTCTAACATTTGATCAATAAAGGGGAGGGGGAAATGATCTTTACGGGTGGCATCATTCAATTTCCTATAATCTATGCATACACGCCACCCCGTAACGGTCCTCGTGGGAATCAACTCATTAGAGGCATTCTTTATAACGGTATACCCCCCTTTTTAGGAACAACCAGGGTCGGACTAACCCATGCGCTATCAGAGATAGGGTAGATAATACCTGCGTCCAAAAGCTTACCTCCTTTTTCACCACTTCTTGCATCGCTGGGTTTAGGCGTCTCTGTGGTTGTGCGACCGGCTTGTAAGAATCATCCACCAAAATCTTGTGCATGCAGACGGTCGGGCTTACTCCCTTGATGTTAGCAACCTTTCATGCGAATGCTCGTTTGTGTTCTCTTAGCACCCTCACTAGCTTTTCTTTCATTAGATCTGTCAAAGTGGAAGAATAATCACGGGTAAAGTATCAAGAGCGCCCAGATAAACATACTTGAGGTGACTAGGTAAACGTTGAAGTTATAAAATAGGAGGGTCCTCTATTGATGGTCGAGGTTGTGTGGCTAATGATCGATCTAGCCACCTACTTTTGGCTTGGCCGACCATCGGTGAGGTGGGTTCGCTTCTAAGCTTGCTACGATATCGTCCATCTCCTAGGACTCGTCTCCGACTAGGCATGCTTCCAAGTTTTCCTTATTCCTGAAAGTTTTAGAATACTCCAGAGCACATGCGTCAATACTATCAATAAAGGAACAAGAATCATCATCTGGAGGGTGTTTCATTGCTTTATAAACATCAAATATAACTTTCTCATCCCCAACCTGTAGGATGAGCTTACCATTACCAATACTATGAATAAGGGCTCTTGTCGTATTGAGAAACGGTCTTCCTAAAATAAGAGGCATGTCGGTGTCTTCTTCCATAGCACCACGAAATCGGCTGGGAAGTAGTGCTCTCCAACCTTCACTAGCACGTCCTCCACTACTCCTCGTGGGTATGTGATCGATCTATCCCTAGCTTTTTTAGAAGTGAAAAGGGTAACAAGTTAATACTCGCTCCTAAATCACAAAGAACATTAGTAAATGATAATGAGCCTATGGAACAAGAAATAGAAAAATTCCCCCTATCTTTGAGATTTGGCGGTAGCTCCCTTTGTAACACCGTAGAGCATTCTTCGTTAAGGGCTATCGTGCCATATTGCTCTAGCTTGTTCCTGTTTGATAGCAACGCCTTGAAAAATTTGGCGTACTTCGGAATCTGCAAGAGAGCTTCGCAAAAATGAATGTTAAGTTCTAACTTCCTAAGAATATTAATAAAGCGCTCGAAGAGCTTATCCGGTTTTCCCCTTTGCAATGCCGCTGGATATGGAGGTCGAATCTTGACTGGTGGGAGTGGGTTGACCTACTTTTCCACCGCTAGAGGATCCGACTCGTCCTCGACCTCTTCGGTCTGCTCGTCCTTTTCATCGTCGTGAACCTCAGTGTTTGTGATCGTGAGGTTGCTTTCATCGTTGTTTTCTGTCGCTTTTGCTTCTTCTTCAACCTTGGTCTCCTTGATTGATTCGAGCTTCTTCCCATTTCTCAGCTGAATGGCCTTAACGCACTCTCGAGGGTTCTTTTCAGTGTCGCTTGGGAGTGTGACTGGCTTGCGCTCGGACATTGAACTTGTTAGATGCTCTATTGTAGTCGCCAAACTTTGTATTGTGTCTTCTATCTTGTTGAATTGTTTGTCTATCTTACGACTCTGATCGCCTTGATAGCCCGCCAATTTCTCAAATGCTATCTCCCAATCGGTTTTTTTGTTTTGTTGGTGGCCCACTCTGTTGATTCTGAGCTTCTGGAGGCTTTAAGTAGTGCGAGTTTCCGTATGATAGATTTTGATGGCCTCGCCAGCTTGGGTCGTATGTGTTGGAGTACGCATTCTTTTGTCTATTGTGAATGTAATTCACCGCCTCAGGGTCCGTGGATTGTATCTGGTCTAACCTTTTATGTATGGCTTCGAATTGCGCCTCCAACGAGCTACTTATTTCATGTACTCCAGCCGTCCGTCGGTCCAGAACATGCTCACTATGTCTTGCAGGGTAGGCTGCAACTCGCTCGATTGCCTGGAGCGCTTCCTCGTCGCCTAACTCCATAAAGTTTCGTGTGCATCCGTCGTCGACGATCCTTCTATTTGGTATGCACAGCCCTAAGAAAAATGACTGCATCTGGACGCTCACGAGTATGCTGTGGTTCGGGCATTGTCGCCGAAGGCTCTTGTACCTACTCCATGCATCGCTCAGAGATACACCACCTTCTTGTTTGAAGTTTACTAGCTGGTTCCTAATTTCGCTGGTCCTTGACAGTGGGTAATATTTTCCCAGAAAACACTCCACTAGTTGCTCCCAACTAGTGATAGATGCATGTGGCAATGATGAGAACCATTCAGAAGCCTTACCTGTCAAAGAAAAGGGAAAAAATGTTAGTTTTATCACTTCTGTGGAGACGCCAGGATACTTAATAGTTCTGCAAATTTGAGTGAATTTCAAAATATGTGAATTTGCGTCCTTGTTTCTGAGCCCATGAAACTGTGCTGAACCCGTCCCATCTGTATAGTAACGGGTTTAATCTCGAAATGATTATTTGGTCACGGAGGTATGACAATCGGGTCGCTGTCATAAAAAATTCCTGGGAGCACCTCGGCTTAGTAAAGTGGGCCGTGGAGGAACCATCTGTTCTTCCTCGTGTTCTTGATTGTCCATTCTCAGTCTACGATTTCGATTGTTTCGCCGACACGTTGCTTCAATTTCTGCGTCAAATAGCAATGGTAGGTTCCTCGAGCTTCGTGTCATGCACTAATAGGAGTTATCTGCAATGAAAAATTAGTGTAACCGAATTGGCAAAAATAAATAATAAAATTATTAATAATCGATAAATAAAACGTCTAAACTAAAACTCAGAATAAATCCTAAAATTAATAATATAGCTATCCCCGGCAACGGCTCCAAAAACTTGACACGTTCAAATACTAGCAAGTGTACTAGGTCGTGCAAGTAGTAAAACGGACTAAGTCCGAGTATCGATCCACGAAGATAGCTTGATCAATTCTAAGATATCAAACCATGCCATTGTTTCTTTAATTTTGCTCCGTACGTGTCAAACAAGATATATATGCGTAAACGTAAAATATTGGAGATATTTCACTAAATGATAGTCGGAAATATTCTTTTACGGTGAATAAGATAGTGGAAAATCCTAACTTATCATTCATGCAGACGACAATAGTTAATCGTTGATCATTGACACTCCACGACTAATATGCCACGTTATCGTATGATTGCGAGTTAGTGACCAAATACAATCAATCCCTTGATTCGATTTGTATCAATGTCATGACGTTTTCACTTCTCAAGAGAATGATGGCACATTCCTAACAACATGTTCATACGCAAAACGCTCTTGCAGAATCATTGATTAACGCTTGAAATTTATTGTAAGACCATTATTGATGAAGTTGATATTTCTATCTTCATCTTGGTCATATGATATATTTCACAAAACGACACTCTTATGCATCTGGCCAACAAGTTATAACGAATATCTCCCATCGCAGATGGTTTGTTGTCAGAAATCAAACATTTCCCACTTGAGAATTTTTGGTGTATAGTATGTTACAATTGCTATTCCACAACGCACATAGATGGGACCTCAAAGAAGGTTAGGAATGTCGGGAAATGACGGATTATCCCCGGGATTTTAAAATTTTCCAACTAGTCCCGTTCTCCGGGATTTCTAGGTTTGAATATGAACAATAATAACGTTGACGGGATCCTTCGAAACGTACCTTGTAGTTTGAAGAAAACTAAGAGAGGACGGCGGTCAAGGGTTGCAGAAAGATTCGTCACGCCGATCCTTTTCGGTGGTCATGTTCGATCGTCTCCCGTGGATAGCTAGAGAAGTCGATCGAGAATTCGCCCGGCAAAGAGAGAGAGCTCCAAGCTTGTAGTTTTGATATGTGTGTGATGTATGTGTAAAATTCGTCCCCTTTTATTTATAAGGTAGAAGATCCATGTTTGAAAGATCTTATCTTTCAAATATTTAACTTATCATATCTTTCATACAGCATATTCCTAATCATGCCTCTTAATTATAAATTATTTTTCGAAAAATATGTTAGGTAAGAAAATCACATGAAGTGAAATTCTCAATATGCCCTCTTAGGAAAGTATATGTATAATTCCATTTATACTCTCGAACTAGATATACTTATTATCAAATAATAAAATAAAGATTGTCTCACACATTATTTTAGGCAAACCCTAAGTAATAATATAAAATTTCAGCCACGCCTCATTTCAATCAGGCCGAGCCCGTTTTGACTCTAAGTCCAATCTCTCTTTATCTTGACCCGTACTTAGTGATCCTTTTTAAGCCCGACTATTCCGATTCCTCTCAACTCGGCATTTGGAGGAATTGAAGATCTCGTGCGTAGCTAATCTTGCGGTGTTGACCTTGAGTCTGCAAAATTCAAAATTCACGAACAACTATAGATTATCTCCATATGTATAAACCCTTCATATATCTCCCGGTTGAGTGATAACCATGTAATGTCAAACTAAAAGAAACTCAACGCTATGATAGATTGTGATTGGCAAAATTATGAAATGCACTTCCAAGTGAGTCAATTTCAATGCTTTGGTCAAAACTTGGTAATTCCCAGTCCCCCAAATTGTCATAAAACATGGATCTCTTTCAAGATCATGAATGCCGCTCATCGATCAAGCTGAGAGTTGCACCTCCTTGTCAAGACCGCATGTCGCTGCCGACCCATGCCAAAGCAAGGCGGGCCTAGCAAAGCTAGTGTTAGGTTAGGACCCCGAAGCCAACTCCCACTTTGATCCTTTCAGTCTAATGTTCACGTATGCTACTATAGTCAGTCGATTCTATCATTGACATCCCAGCCTGCGATAGATTCGACTATGAGCCAGTGTCCAAATACACATAATTTCAGCACTATAGGTGCACACACATTTAGAGTGGGCACACAGAACAGTTAGCCAAGCTGTCGAGGTTTGACATTGGTAAGTGGATGAATGGTGCTGAAAATTTGGCCCGAACAGGGGCGCGATTAGGTGCAAGCATGGCATCCAGCATATCGTGTATGGGTCAGCAGACGTCTCAGTAAACGATAGTGTGGCAGAGAGTGGGACTACCTTATGTGTAAGGCAGGGCCGTATCGACGCTGCAGTCTTTAATTCACCGCATATGAGTCATGGTGGAAATGTGTGGTCAGTCCTCGGATGATGTCCACATGGTGGTGGTGAGTAAGAGCAAGGCGAGTAATCTTATTAGAAAGGTGTATGATGCCAGTTATCGCTACTTTGACGAAACATTTGCGTCTTACGATGTTAGAATTCCTACTAGATCGAAAAAGTATGAATATTTTGGATACACGCATCTTAAAACATGGTTGAAAAGCTGGTTTTGATGCTTGTTGCTGTAAAGTTCTAGAGCTGTTGTGACGCTGAAAATCAGCAACTATTCGAAACTCAGTTAGATGGTCTGTGAGGGGAAATGAATCCAATAGAGCGAATGAACTTGGTGACAGCTTGGTGCTAGAGTTACTTTAATTCAATTGGATTTGATAAAGATCTGTGTTTAGAATCTGTGAAGAGCAAGGATTGTAACAGACTGTATACGGAAATTCTGATTCGTTGGAACATGACATATGACGAGTTTGTCGGAATGTCGAGGAAACTGGTTGCAAGATGAATCTTGATTAAGGTCCCAAGAGAGTTGATGCAACATGTTTCAATGTGTTAGAGATTCATTGATGTGGAGCTATGAAAAACAATTTAGTCGGCTTCAAAACTAGTCTAAAGCAAGAAGTTTGAATATTTTTTGGAAGCAGTGGTTGTGAACTGTGAAAGAATGTGCTAAGCCAAGAAAGAGGTGAAGGAGATAATTTAAGGTGGAGAATTGTAAAGACTAAATCATCACCTGAAGATGTATTTTTTGTTGTAAGGCTCGATTGAGTGAAGCTTTGCTATTTCAGCTTAAGTGATTGAAAGGAAATGAAGTAAGCGTTAGATGAATGCAGTACAACTTATGAAGTTGTTAGCGCCAGTGACGGTTCTTTCTTTGAGATAAAGAACTAGCTATCTGCATTTGAACGTGATGAAGCAGTTTGATCACTCGATCAAAAACAACCGTGAGAGACCTCAATTTTTCCATCGCTTCTCTTGCATATTGACAGCAGCAGAAAAAGGCTTGTATGTCTATAATCTTGAGTGTAGAAAGAGTAGAGAAATGCTTTGTAACCTACAGGCCCGTACCTGAAGAATTCGGGGCATGAAGCGAAACTCGAATTCTGGCCCGAACCCTTATTAAATATTTTTTTTCAAATTAAATACGTAATATAGCATACATTTATATCATAAGTGTTACTTAAATAAAAAATACTCCATCTATTTTGAAATACAACTCGCTTTAGACTTTTGGCTTTGTTTTATTAATACAAGTTGTTTTACTTTTTTTTCAAAAAAGATTGCTGGAAACTTTTACAACTTTAACCCTCGTCTTAAATAAAAATAGCTAGATTAAATAGGATAAAATAGCTAATTGAGGGTATAATAGAGGTTTTGTTTTATTTCTTAATATTTCTCAAAACAGAGAAAGTATGTTTTACATTTGAATGTTCAATAAATACTTAAAATAGTTATATAAACACTATTGTTTTTTGAGAAATTTTGGTCTGGATTCGGTAGATAGGAAGAAAATGGCGTCTAGTTTTTTTTAAAACAAGATAAAGTAATATTTATTGTTTGAGCAATAATAAAAAGTAAAGTTTGTGCTCGCTTTTGTTAAGTTAGGACCCATGACTAACAATCTTTTGAACTATTTTCCATTTTATTTTCTAAATGAAATTATAACAAACTTACTATAATATAATATGTATAAAAAAACATTGAGCCCCCTTCCAAGGCTGGGCCCGAGGCGACTGCCTCGTTGGCCTCATAGAAGGTACGGGCCTGGTAACCTACGATGTGATAAATAAAGAGAATTTTTATCGCCCCTAGCGGTAAGATTCTTATTGAATCTGAACCAAGTTAAATTCCTCTGTTCTTAATTTTTGTTTATCGACGAAATGAAGAGTCATCACCGACATCAAGGAAAATCAATCTACACCGACTTAATCAATAATGAGTCATCATCCCACGTTGCATTTATTTAATAGATGATCAAACATTTTTCATCCACGTTGGTTAGTCTAGAAAATAAAGAACCGACTTAATATATCTATATATATATATGTGCATCTATGTTGTCATATGTAATACACTTGTGAGAATAAATATAATATAAAAGCTTGTGTAGATCTTGAGTGAACGTGCGTGTGAGGTCCATTGCAATTAAGAGTGGTTGAGCAATATATATCACACAATAAAATATTGTGTGTCTTTCTTCTCTTTTACCGATCATTTAAATATTCAACAAGTGGTATCAGAGCCACGTCAGAGCCACGTCGGAGTCACGCCGGAGCCACGTTGGAAAGTTTGGGTGACAGCGGGAATATTGCGAGCTCACCTGTTGTCGCTGAAAAAATTAAGATTGAGTCAGAGGCATCGTGCACAATAAAAATAAATAAATAAGTTGTGAAGCGCGTGAGGCTTGCTTGGTTACGTGGAGGTAATCCAAGTCACGATGGCAGACCTACAGTCGGTAGGCGGAATGGAGAAACTCAACAATCAAAATTACGCGACGTGGCAAACATGCATGGAGTCATATCTTCAAGGGCAAGATATATGGGAGGTAGTCGACGGAGACGAGGTCGCACAACCACAAGAAGCCGGAGCCTTACGGAAATGGAAAATTAAGGCGGGAAAGGCCATGTACGCACTCAAGACGACTATCAGCAAAGAATTGCTGGAACACATACGAGATGCAAGCACTCCAAAAGAAGCATGGGACACACTGGCGGCATTATTTTCGAAGAAAAATGAATTCAAGCTGCAACTTCTCGAGAACGAGCTTCTGTCAATCAGCCAAGGGGAGATGTCGATACGCGAATATTTTAATAAGGTACGTTCCCTTTGTCGTGAAATCTCTGAGTTGGACCCGACTGATAAAGTTTCAGACGCTAAAATAAGAAGAATTATTATTCACGGTTTAAGACCCGAATTTAGAGGAGTTATAGCCGCCATACAAGGTTGGAAAGAGCAGCCTTCCTTGGTCAATCTTGAAAATATTTTAGCTGACCAGGAAGCGCTGACCAGACAAATGGCGGAGGTCTCATTAAAGAAAGATGATGAAGTTCTATTAAGTTATAAAACTAAGGGGAGACCACACCAGCCAAATAGGCGAGATAAGAAAGAGTTAGTTAAAAGGGAAGAAATAAGCTCTGAAACAAAGGGGTTCCAACAAGGTCGTTATAACAAAAATCAGAAGCTCAAAGGAATTAAAAAAGGTCCATGCTACGTTTGCGGTAAACCAAATCACTTTGCCAGAGACTGCTGGCATAGGAAAAAGACCGATGAGGGTAATACAGTAATTTTCAAAAGTCATGAGACTAAAAATAGCGAGGATGAGTGGGACGTAGAGGCATCTACTGCGATAGTCGAAGATGTAAAGGAGGAATCATCGGCATTGGCCGTCATCATCCCTGGAAAAATAGATTATGAAAATGACTGGATCGTAGACTCGGGGTGCTCCAATCATATGACGGGAGACAAGGAGAAGCTGCAAAACACGACTGAGTATAAGGGAGGACGAATGGTGGTTACTGCAAATAATTCAAGGTTGCCAATAGCTCATATTGGCAAAACGAGCATCACCCCAAGATTCAGTCTTGGTCAAGTGCAGCTACACGACGTTTACCATGTCCCAGGTATGAAGAAAAATCTTATATCTGTGTCACAACTAACGACATCGGGAAACTATGTTATTTTCGGACCCGATAATGTTACGGTGTATCGAAATCTTAAAATCAATGGTACACCAATCATGGAGGGTAGAAAACTCGAGTCTATCTATGTAATGTCGGCTGAGTCAGCTTACGTAGATAAGACTCGAAAGAATGAAACAGCTGAGTTGTGGCACGCAAGGCTGGGACATGTGAGTTATCACAAGCTTAAAGTGATGGTGAAGAAATCAATGTTGAAAGGTCTTCCTCAACTAGACATAAAAGATAACACAGTCTGTGCTGGTTGTCAATACGGAAAAGCACATCAGTTACCGTTTGAAGATTCGAGCTACAAAGCAAAGAAACCTTTGGAGACAATCCACTCTGATGTGTTCGGGCCGGTCAAACAATCTTCCGTCAGTGGTATGCGTTATATGGTGACATTCATTGACGACTTCTCAAGGTACGTTTGGGTTTTCTTTATAAAAGAAAAATCAGAGGTAATTTTGAAATTTAAAGAATTTAAAGAAACTGTTGAAAGAGAAGTCGGAGATAAGATCCGATGCCTTCGCACGGATAACGGGGGAGAATACACATCAAGGGAATTCTCCAAATTTCTGAAGGAGTATAAAATACATCACCAGCTGACGTGTCCAAACACACCTCAACAGAATGGGGTGGCAGAGAGGAAAAATCGACATTTGGCTGAAACCTGTCGAAGCATGATACATGCAAAGAACGTACCGCCAAGATTTTGGGCTGAATGTATGAAGACAGCAGCACACGTAATAAATAGGCTACCACAAGCAAAGTTGGGATTCATATCACCATTTGAGAAGCTGTGGAAAATCAAACCAACTGTGGGCCACTTCAGAGTTTTCGGATGCGTCTGTTATGTTTTCGTACCAAGTCATTTACGAACCAAATTTGATCGAAAGGCGATCAAGTGTATATTTGTGGGGTACGACAGCCAAAGGAAAGGGTGGAGATGTTGCGATCCAACTACCGGACGGTGTTATACATCTCGCCATGTAGTATTCGACGAAGCATCCTCCTGGTGGACACCACAAAAATCGGAGCTACCCGATTCAAAAGAAACTGAGGAACAATTCGAGAAAATAGTGAAACTCCCGGAAGAAAATCCAGCATTGCAGGAGCCAGAAGAGGACGTACAATCTCCGAGAACACCTCAAAGTCCCTGGCGAACGGGTGTGCACCAAACAACTCCAGAAGTTTCAAGGCCAAGTCAGATTGAGGAGACCGAGCCAACAGGGGAGGAACATGATGAAGTATCACCAAGCCCAACACAACTACGACGGTCCTCCAGGCAAAGAAGGCCAAATCCCAGGTACGCCAATATAGCTTTAGAAGAAGACGAAATTATAAAAGAGCCTGAAATATTTGAAGAAGCAGTAAAATACACTGAATGGAGAAAAGCAATGAGCGAGGAAATTATGGCCCTAAAACAAAATGAAACATGGGATTTAGTACCTAAACCAGATGGGGTTAAACCTATATCTTGTAAGTGGGTTTATAAAATTAAAAGGCGACCTGATGGATCAGTTGAAAGATATAAAGCTCGACTAGTAGCACGAGGATTTTCGCAACAGTATGGGATAGACTACGACGAGACATTTAGTCCGGTGGCGAAAATTACAACTGTTCGGGTATTAATCGCGCTAGCAGCTAGCAAGTCCTGGAAGTTGTGGCAAATGGATGTGAAGAACGCATTTTTGCATGGAGAGCTCGACAAAGAAATATACATGACCCAACCTGCAGGATTCGAAGATAAAGAAAATCCAAGGTACGTGTGCAAATTAAAGAAAGCCTTATACGGGTTAAAACAGGCACCACGAGCATGGTACGGTAAGATCGCCGAATTCTTAGTTCAATGCGGGTACTCAGTGACACCAGCAGACTCGAGCCTCTTCGTCAAGGAAACAAAAGGAAAACTAGCAATAGTGCTAGTATATGTCGATGATATAATTATTTCTGGAGACGACGAAGACGAAATTCGACAAACAAGGAGGAATTTATCGGTGAGATTCCAAATGAAAGAACTTGGAAAACTTAAACATTTTCTGGGGCTCGAGTTAAAGGAGACAGGTGATGGATTATTACTTTATCAGTTAAAATATGCAAAAGATCTGCTAAGAAAATTCGGCATGATTGACTGCAAGCCAACATCAACCCCGATTGAAGCAAATGCCAAGATATGTGCGGAAGATGGCAAAGAATTAGAAAACGCAACTATGTACAGGCAGCTCGTCGGGAGCCTGATTTACTTAACGTTGACAAGACCAGATATTACATACGCAGTGGGGATCGCGAGTCGCTTTATGGAGAAGCCAAAGAAGCCACATCTTGAGCTAGCCCGACGCATATTGAGGTACGTAAAAGGAACGATAAACTATGGAATATTTTATGAAAAGAATAAAGATACGAAGGTTATTGGCTATTGCGATGCGGACTATGCTGGATGTCGCGATACTAGAAGATCCACTACTGGTTACATATTCAAGATTGGATCAGCTGCAATATCCTGGTGTAGTAAGAGGCAGCCTACAGTATCTTTATCAACCGCGGAAGCCGAATATCGAGCAGCAGCAATGGCAGCTCAAGAAAACACTTGGCTTTTGCAGTTATTGAAAGACTTACATCAGCCAATCAGCGACACGGTGCAGATATTTTGCGACAATCAATCTGCTATACGCATAGCAGAGAACCCGATATGTCATGCAAGGACAAAGCATGTTGAAGTACACTACCACTTCGTTCGCGAAAAGGTACTAAAAGGAGATATTGAGCTGAAGCATATCGGTACAGAAGATCAAGTAGTTGACGTGTTCACTAAAGGACTCACCGTTACAAAATTTGAGGAATTTCGAACACGCTTAGGAATGGTCCGAATCGAAGATACAGTTAGAGAGAATGTCGATGTTGAAGGGGAGAATTGAAGAGTCATCACCGACATCAAGGAAAATCAATCTACACCGACTTAATCAATAATGAGTCATCATCCCACGTTGCATTTATTTAATAGATGATCAAACATTTTTCATCCACGTTGGTTAGTCTAGAAAATAAAGAACCGACTTAATATATCTATATATATATGTGCATCTATGTTGTCATATGTAATACACTTGTGAGAATAAATATAATATAAAAGCTTGTGTAGATCTTGAGTGAACGTGCGTGTGAGGTCCATTGCAATTAAGAGTGGTTGAGCAATATATATCACACAATAAAATATTGCGTGTCTTTCTTCTCTTTTACCGATCATTTAAATATTCAACACGAAAATCTGGGATTGATCGTAAATCCCTAACATGACCGGTGCTTGTGAGGTGATGCTAGGAAAGATTAGGCATTTGAAGGCTCCATCAGATGGCTAGAGCCTTGAACTGTTCGTCTCTGGGATCAAAAAAGTAAACACGCACATCGAAGGTGGTTTGTGTGCTCGTGTTCGCTTTGATTTTTTAAGTGGTGGATGAAAAAAATACAGACTTATCCTACATTTAGTTAGTTGGTTTCAGACGTAGCTGTTGACAAGCTTTTAGTATGGCAGAAATACTGTAAGCGAAAGGCGTTCGACTTAACGATCGAACATGGAGAACCCATGCCTTTCCGATGAGTGGGTAAGAGTGAGCACAAGATTAACTAAGTCAAGTGAATAAGAATGAGTTTCCGGTGCGAGAGAGAATCAAAGATGCCAAGATGCGAAAACAAGTTCCAAAAACTGTACGTTTCCTATTTACACATTTTTACTGTATTCTTAATATTAATCTATTTTTATTGTGTTAATATTTTTTCAGGTAAAAAAGAATCAAATATGTAAACTCAACGCACTCGAAGAGTCTTGAGAAAATAACTATTCAAATTTTCTATATATTTGGTTTAATCTACTCGCATATATTAGCATATTTCTTACAGTTTTACAAAGCCGAATGCTCGACGAGAACAAAAATGAGCTAAATAAGATAAGGTGATAAGGAATCAAGAATTTAAATATTATTACTAACTTAAAAGTTTCGGTGAATAATAAAACTAAACTTAAACCCAAGACCAACCAATATTCAGCGAAGATAGCAAACGACTTCAACTATTGATGTCAACAACAAAAGAAAGCTACCAATAGTGCCGATTGTGTGAGACCAAACTATATGACTACAACCAGTAACCATCTAAAGGAAAAGATCGGATGTATGAGGAAAATCAGTTAAAGACAAACTGATGAAAATAAGGACAAACTAGATCAAATCAGTCTTAAGGTAATTCTTGGGTTACCCGGTGTGTACCGGAGATACGTCCCTGATACGGTGCGGAACAAAAATTTACGGGTTTCCCGATTGTCCTCGTAGCTCGGATCAGAACAGTAACACATATTGCACATAATAGGGCGGGTCAAACCCGTAAGATTTACCAGTTGAAGCGACTAGCAGCTCCTCGTCCTTTTCTTCAAGACTACGTCGATGGTGGTGGATGGCACTAGATTGTCACGCCAACCACGCGGTGTACCACACATCCAATTCTCTAAAGATTGCTAGATAGAATTGATCCGTCACGTGGGAGAGTGGTGTGGGCGTTTAGTGTGTGTTTTTTGCCTTAGCTTTTTTTTTTTCCGAAAAAACAAGCTTTCTTCTAATGGTATTTAGCACGAAATTTAGCCTACTTTAAGGCTTGAATTTCGATTGCTAAGTCCTTAAAGTGTGAGAGATTTTTGCCACATTTATCTCTCCCTTTTGAATCCAAATTCGAATTAAGGAAACTTACTAAAAATAGAACTAACTTAGATATTTAATCAAATAAAATATCTTTAAATATGGAATCAAATTTCGAATTTTATACTATATAATTTTCGAAATTTCTAATCTAATTAAATAATACTTCCTAATATTTTTATTCCATATTTATTTGTATCAAATATGAAAATTCCGAAAATACCCTCGAAGGTATATTTTGAAATTAGCATAAGGTGAAATTCAATTTTACCCGCAAGCCTATTAAGCACCTTGCAAAGTCCAAGTCTTGAAGTTAGTTTCATATGGAGTCTGACTTCGGTCCATTAAACGGCCCGAGGCCACTAAGGCGCGGCCCAACGGCTCAAGGCCTGTTAAGGCCCAACTTTCTCTCCTTATCAGTACACGTTGATGATCCTTTTTTAAGCCCGGCTCTCTAGGTTCGACTCAATCGGTAAGGGAGGAATCCAAGAGTCCGGTGGTTACCTAGCCAATCCCGCAGTACCGGATCGTAACCTGATTCAAGTGCGAATTTCGACCCAGTCTTTATTCCAGAATGTCACTATAGATTATAGTGCTACGTAGAAACCTTCCAGTTGTGTCCCAATCGAGTGAGGGCCATGGTCTATGTCAAACTCACTGAACTCGATTCTATGATAAAATGGAGAAGCGGCAAATTATCAAACTACCCTCCATATCTAACATGAGTTAGTTCAATACATTGGCCAAGGATTTCGTAATTTCCCATCGCCGTCCACATAGAACACTTGTCTCGATTACTTACGAGACTGTGAATCTGTACTTGGCAGTCTAAGCCCAGCAATCACAAATTGTTAACAAGACCGCATCTGGCCCGCCGACCCATGCAACAACAAATTGGGTCGAGGGGAACCAGTGACAGTTGAGACTTCAAATTCAACTCCGTCAAAACCCCTTTCGATCTAAGGTTCACGCAGACTAGTATAGTGTTGTCGTCGATCGTTGACACTCCTTGAGTAATAAGCCATGTTCGACCGTACGACCAGTGAGTCAGTGTCCATTAAACGAGTCAATCCATTAAACGAGTCAATCCCTTGATTCGACTCGTATCAAAAGTCATGACCTCCACTTCCAAGTGGGATATCGGCAGACGATAAGTCATCGATAAATAAGCAATAATTGGTTATCCAGCTCCCAACGTGAGCCTAAGGCTTATGAACTTTTAATGTTCGAGTTTAAGAGGGCACTGTTGCCTTCCTTTGTTGTGCCCATTGAGAACAATGAATCAAATCGATACATTTGGATTTGTTCATTTATTGCTTTACTGGATGCTAAGTAAAGAACTCATATATCCAATAAACGAGCAATGCCTTTATTAAACACACTAAAATATCTTATTACAGAAGAATTCGAATGATATATAAGCTAATGCCCTATACAATCTAATCCTCGTATAGCATTCGAGGGCATATTCCTAACAATCTCACACTTGCACTCAATGCCACACGCTGATGTATCTAATACCTTTCTCCTCGAGATGTCTAACAAGCGTTGCCTGTAACAAAGGCTATATACTCTGCTTCGCAGGTGGAATCTGCGGTAGTGCTCTGTTTGGAACTTTTCGAAGACACTACTCCACCATTGAGCATAAAGACGAATACAGAAGTGGATTTCGGTCATCCACATCCGATAGGAAATTCGAATCTGTATACTCTTCCACCTCCAATCCTCCATTACCATAGACCAACATCATGTCCTTAGTCCGTCTGAGGCATTTGAGGATATTCTTGACCACTGTTCAATGTCCATTACCAAGGTTAGCCTGAAACTGACTGACTTACATATGCCAAGTTCGGTAAGCATCGGGTACATCAAGCTACCCATTACGGATGCATAGGGGATTCCACTAATCTCTTTCCGATCCAACTCACTTTGAGAGCTCACAGCCTTGGAAAGATCAATCCCATGCTGCATAGGCAGGAACCCTTTCTTAGAGTTGTCCATATTATATCGCTTCAGGACCTTCTCTAAGTAAAGGGCCTGGGAGATTCCTAACATACAATTCGCTCGATCTCTATAAAGGCGAATACCCAATAGGTAGCTTCTCCCAATTCTTTCATAGAGAATTCAGTAACACTTTCACCAATGGGAGCATCCCGATATCATATCCATTCCAACGACTAAGTACTATACGAGGAATGATATCTAACTCCCCACTACTTTTCTTGTCGATGCAAGGACATTGTTCCTTATGAATCATAGTCTTTTACTTCATCAAAATCGAAGGTTCCAGATTTGTTAGCCTCATATTAATTTGCACACATTATTGAGCATCTTCTTACGATGTAAAACTGTTGGGTTGTTCCACATAAATTCCCTCTTTGAGGTATTTATTTAGGAACTAGGTTTTCACATCAATCTGTTAGACCTCATACTTATATTGTACTGCTATCGCAAGCATTGTTATAATTGATTTCATCATTGCACCTGGTGAAAGGTTTTCCTCACCGTCAATACCCTAAGTTTGACTGAAAACATTTTGGTACGAGCCCAGCTCCATACGTCTCAACCGGTTTGTTTGTGCATAGGAATCATTTTGTCTTGCATAGCCTTAAGACATCTCAATCAGTTCCGTCATTGCGAGGTCGAAGATAGTGGGATCGTCTCCGACGTTCCCTTTGATCGCAATAACCTCGTGCTCGATGTGGACCATCTCGTATCTCTCATGCTGGAGAGATACTCTACCTGACCTGCACAACTCAGGTTGCATTGCGGACTGATCACGGTATCACCGACACTGGAGTTTGTGAAATCAATTATGACGACTCTCCAAGAGTTACTTCGCGACCTGCTCCACCTTCTCGAACAAATTCTTCTTCGAGAAATTGAGCCTGAAGGGCTACAATGTTTCCCTTCTCGTCGTGAAAGTAAAATTGGTATACCATGGAATCCTCAGGATACCAGACAAAACGTCGTTTCACAGTCTTCGATTCCAACTTATCTCTCTTCAGCTTTTTTCACGAATGAGGGGCAACCCCAACTTGTAATGTGATTTAAGATCGGTTTTCGTCTTGTCCATATCTAATAGGGAATACGATTGACATGCTTTGTAGGACATCTATTCAGAATGTGTGCCGCTGCCAACTGAGCATGACCCCATAACGATATGGGCAGGTCTGTATATCTCAGCATAGATCGAACCTTGTCCAAATAGAGTCCGATTTCTGCGTTCGGACACACCGCTCACTGCGGTGTTCCGGGCGGTCTCATCTGTGAAATGATCCCGTTCTCTTTCAAGAACTCGTCAAACTCAGGGCTCATGTACTCAGTGCCTCGATCTGATCGAACGGCTTCAATGCTCTTTCCAGCTTATTTTCCACCAGAGCCTACACTTTGAACCATTAAAAGTATCAGACTTGTGCTCCATGAGATACACCTTGCCGAAGAGAGAGTGATCATTCATCAGTGATGGTAAAAAATAATGAAAGTTACTGCGAGCCGCTACCCCAACGGTCCACAAACATCCATGTGGATCAAACTGAGAAGTTCTATGGCTCTCGTGAAAGTCCCTGTAAAGGGGGACTTGGTCATCTTTCCAAGGTTACAAGATTCGCAAGTCGGATAGGGATTAGACCCAAGCGGCTTCATAACACTGCTTTCTCCAACTCAAGAATCGTCTGTTCTCCAGCATGACCGAGTCAAAGATGCCACAACAGTCTCGCGTTCGACTCCAATTTTCATTTGTTGGTGATTGTATTCATTTATCTTCGACATTTAGATAATACAATCCATTCAGTAAACTTGCACTTCCGACGCATTTCAAAAATACATATATTATTACTAAAACAGAACTCCTAACCGTTTCCGCTCAAAACGAAAATGAAACAATATTCTTAAGCCCACTAGGTAAAACTAGACAGTCGGAAACCAGTAAACTATGTCTAGTAGATAAAACGAGAGTTTTTGATCCAATATGGGTCGTCGGCACGCTATGTTCGCTTCCTGCGTTGATCATGATCTCTTGGTCCGCCAGCTTTATACTTCGTTTCATACCCTGATTCGAAACACAGATGTGAGCACTAGCTCCCGAGTCTACAATTAACGAAGCGGAATATACCGTCATAGAACAATTAATTCCTAAAACATTAAGTTCTTTACCTGAGGCAGGTAGCTTCGGGCAATCGCACTTCCAATGGCCAATCTCATTGCAGCGAAGGCATTTGGTCGTCGGCTTGGCGCCTATAAACACGTTCTTTTTGGCCTTGCCTTTCGAAATTCGTCCTTTAGGCTTAATAGCCTTGTCCGACTTTTTCTTTCTACTCGACCCTCGAGCCCTAGAATTCGCAACAAGAACAACTTCCTTTTCTTCACCTTCTTCATCTGAGTCTGCGTCGCCGACAACTGGTTTATCAACCCAGTCAATTCTCAGCCTTGTTCAGAGTAAAGTTTACAATGAACGAATTGAAGGAAGGTGAAAGCGACTGAAGTACGAGATCGTTCTGGAGCTCATTATCCATGATAAAGTCCAGTGCCTCAAGTCTTTCGATCCAATCGATCATCTTGACAACATGCTCTGCGACGTCACTACCCACAGCCATTTTACAATCAAATAGTTGCACCGTCAAGGAATAGTGAGCACTCCTGAAATGTTCGCCGAAAAACTCCTTCAAATGAAGCAAAATGCTGCCCACTTCCATTTTTGAGTGAGTGCGGAGCAGCGTGTCGAAGAGTTAAAGAAGACGATCTCAACGTTCAACACAAGTATGGAAGCACTGCACAAACTCGTATACGACTTTATCACCTCCAAGTCACAACCGCCACTGAGTGAGAGTAATCACGACGGTGAGACACCAACACCGCCTCCTCAATCTCCCGAAGTGAATCAGCCACCGGACTTCAATGATGGTATGTACAACTATGTCCCACAACACTGCAACGTCGCATTGAGCTTCCCATTTTTTTTTATGGAAACGAACCACTGAGCTGGACCACGAGAGCCAATAAGTTCTTTACTATACAACATACCTTAGAGTACCATGAAGTATTATCCACGATGATTTGTATGGAGGGCGTTGCCCAACCGTGATTCAATGGGTAATGGCAACATGTTCCTCGATAACGTGGGGCGATCTAAAGAAGAAAATATTGACGATGTTCGACGATAAGTACCACGACAATCAACTGGAGTGAATTACGAGCATCAAGCAGACCAACCTAATTCAAGAATATTTTTATGAGTTCGTAGGCGTGATTATGAAGTTGTCGGATATTCCAGCGCACCAACATTTGGGGTTCTTTCTGCTTGGAAGGCATCCGGTCCTACGAACAGAAGTGAAGGTTCTAAAAACGAGGAATCTCGAAGAGGTGTATGAATTGGCGAAAGGAATCGAACGAAAACTGCTCGCTGCAAAGGAAGGGGACTACACTATATCTGTCACCCGATCGATGACACCAAACAAAATATATCGGCATCCCGGGGTAGGAACAGAAGTTCGTACCGACAAGATACGACGAGATCCAACCCCTGCTGGCCGCTAAATACCTCTGCACGAATGTGGCATAATTTTGGAAGGACACCCTACCTTGCCTCCAGACTTGGCCAAGCCATATCACAGGATCTCAGATAAAGAATTTCAAGAACTATGGGCCAAAGGGTTGTGCTTTCGCTGCCAGCATCCTTACGTTCGCGGTAATGTCTGCCCAAACAAGGAGTTACATCTCATCGGATGGGAAGAAGATTAGTTATTAAATGACGAGATCGAGGATCTGGGAGATATTGAACCGAGTCAAGGGGTAGACGCGTCACTTTCGGAGAGCCCCGACGGTAATCTCACCGTGCTCGATTTACCCTTATTTGCAATTGGGGGCATATCAGGACCTCGAACCCTTAAACTTGGTGGTCACATTCTTGGAGAGGAGGTGGTGGTTGTGATTGATAGCGGTGCAAGTCACAACTTCATCTCGGTTTTAATGGCCAACCACCTATCACTTTCGTGCACCTCTGACCAGAGATTCAAGGTACGATTGGGAGAAGGGAGACAATCCACGACAGAAGGGGAATGTAGACCGGTCACTCTTCAACTTGGGACATGCTCTATCACAACAAACTTTTTTGCCTTCGAATTGGTGGCACAGACATCATACTTGGTGTTGATTGGCTGAGACAATTAGGCGAGATGAAAATTAATTGGGCGACGTCTGAGATGAGGTTCGAATGGAACGGGCGGCAACACTTCCTCCAAGGAGACACTGCCCCCACACGTGCTCCAATAAGTTTCAAGGCCATCAAATAAAATAATAGAGGGTGAATTCATGGCTGTTTGTGGCTGAACCAAATTGAGGAAAAACCAACGAGACTGTAACATCCCGTCCCATACCGGGTGTCACTGTAGCATCTGTCCCTACCGGGACTTGTGGGGTTGGGCCCACCAGACTCCGACTGATAGTCTGGCCCCACTGTACCACCACTTAACCTTTCAGCGTGCTTCGTCCTCGCTCACACGCACCCTGGGCAAACTTCCCAGGGGGTCACCCGTCCCAAGATTGCTTCAAGTCAAGCACGCTTAACTTTGAAGTTCTTTCGGATGGACTCCCGAAAAGGTAGGTCGACCTTGGTGATATGAGTAGTACTATCAATTCTTTTATACGATTCTTAGCCTGACACGCCCATACATTGTCAGTCTCAGGATCCCCTCTCATTCGGGTGTCGGATCGGTTCGTTCATGTACCCCTTCGCCTAGAAGGCTGCCAGGAGCCGCTCTTTGTCCGTGCATCTCTTTGGCACCGGCGATCACTCCCCGCCCTCGTCGGCCCCGAGCGTCACAGAGACTGCCAGAGTAACTTTCAGCATAACAACAAAAAGAACTGAGAGAAGTTATACAGAAATTGCCTCATATCTTTACGGAATCAGCCAAGCTACCCCCGGCCAGAGCGACGGACCATCGCATCAAGCTAATTCCGGGCAGCAAGGCAGTGTCAGTGCGCCCTTACTGGTACAGCCACGTCCAAAAAGATGAAGTTGAGCGTTTGGTGAAAGAGATGCTTGCGACAGGTCTGATCCGTCCGAGTGCTAGTCCATTTTCGAGCCCCGTCCTACTAGTTCAAAAGAATGATGGAAGTTGGAGGTTTTGTGTGGACTACCGTGAGTTAACTCGGGCGACTATTCCCGATAAGTATCCAAGCCCGGTAATTCAAGAACTCTTGGATGAATTATGCGGGGCTGAATACTTCAGCAAGCTAGATCTTCGTTCCGGCTACCATCAAAACCGAGTAACGCCTACCGACATCCCAAAGACAGCGTTTCGAACACATGATGGGCACTATGAGTTCGTAGTCATGCCATTCGGCCTCACAAATGCACCGGCCACCTTCCAAGCAACTATGAGCGACATCTTTCGGCCCTATCTTCGCAAAGGTGTGCTTGTCTTTTTTGACGATATCCTAATATATAGTGCTATGTGGGAGATGCATTTGCAACATTTATCGCGAGTCATGGAGACGTTGACAAACCATCAGTTCCATGTGAGCCAGAAAAAGTGTCAGTTCGGGAAGCGGAAAGTCGAATACTTGGGACATATAATATTTTCGGGACAGACCCAAAAAAAATCATGGCGGTGTTGCGGTGGCCACGACCTAAATCTATAAAGGGAGTTCGAGGATTCTTAGGGTTGATCGGGTATTACCGAATATTTATTAAAGATTACGGGAAAATAGCACAACCACTGACGGCACTGTTGAAGAAAGAGACGATCAGGAAATTCATATGGGATGACGTGGCTAAAAATGTCTTCGTGAAATTACAGCAAGCTCTTGTGACGGCTCCAGTTTTAGCAATGCCTGATTTTTCCAAACCCTTTATCATAGAGTGCGACGCGTCGGAAACCGACATTGGGGTGGTTCTCATGCAAGATAACCAATCGATTGCTTACTTTAGCAAGGGGCTCTCGAGTCGGTCAAATGATAAATCCACCTATGAGAAAGAACTTATGGCATTGGTCTTGGCTATCCAACACTGGAGGCCATACTTGCTCGGAGAACACTTCAAAGTTAAAATTGACCACCGACGTTTGCGGTCCTTACTCCATCAGAAAGTCGCGACAACAGGCCAACAAATGCGGGTGGCAAAACTCTTGGGTTATTCGTTCGATGTGGAGTACAAAACCTGGGCGTTACGGATAACACTGCTCATGCATTGTCGCGACGTCATGAGGAACTACAATTAGGAGCGGTCAGCATACCGAGTTGGCTGGATAAAGATGTTCTCCTTGCAGAAGTCAGCCATGGTTCAACCTTAGGACTCACGACCTCCATACATGTTAGTTGGAGGCTGGCTGTTCTACCGAGGGCGCTTGGTGATACCAACGGAATCAGCTTGGATTTCTCGCCTTTTGGAAGAATTTCATTCAACACCGATGGGATGTCACTCGGGTGCCTTAAGGACGTATCGTTGCTTGGCTGCTACATTATTTTGGCGAGGTATGAAGAAACAAATACAAGATTCTGTTGCCACTTGTTTAATATGTCAGAAGAAGAAATATGCGGCTATGTTTCCAGCGAGACTACTTCAACCATTGCCAATTCCACAACAAGTTTGGAAGGATATCGCGATGGATTTTATAAACGGGCTTCCAAAGTCACAAGGGCACGACAGCGTCATGGTCGTGGTTGATTGTCTCTCTAAGTACGGTCATTTTGTTCCTTTAAAACATCCCTACACTACACCTTCTGCACGTAATGTAGCTGAACAATTTGTGCATCACGTGGTTCGTTTACATGGAATTCCCAGTAGTATCGTGAGTGATCGTCATTCAATCTTTTTGAGTAATTTTTGGCAAGAATTATTTCGCAAACAAGGGACGCAGTTAAAGATGAGTAGTGCCTATCACCCACAAATAGACGGACAATCGGAGGTCATGAATAGAACGTTGAAGACGTATTTGAGATGCTTTGCGGGAGAACAACCCAAAACGTGGGCCCGATGGTTGGATTGGGCAGAATATCGGTATAACACGACCTTCCAGGCTTCGACGAGAACCATGCCTTTTTAAGCGGTTTACGGTAGGGGCCCCCAAACTTGACGCAATTTTTACCGGGCGAATGTAGAGTTGCAGCGGTTTCGGAAGTGTTGGGCAATCGGGATGAGATTCTTCGACAACTAAAGTATAACTTAACTCGTGCCACAGATGGTAAGGGCAGCCAATAAGCATCGACGCGACATTCATTTCAAAGTGGGTGATGCCGTTTTTCTTAAACTTCGCCCGTAACGTCAGCATTCGATTACGCAACGGTTTAGTCAGAAATTAGCAGCTCGCTTTTATGGGCCGTTCAAGGTGGTTGAGAGGATCGGAGCAGTGGCTTATCGTTTACAACTTCCTACCTCTAGCTGCATACATCCGGTGTTCCATGTTTCGCCATTAAAGAAGGTCATTGGGAACCATGCGTTGGAAGATGAGCTTTCCCGAGCCTTAGAAGGCGCAACTGATCAGTAGGTGGAGCCCGAGCAGGATTTAGAGGAGCCATCTATGCCAACAGAAAAATGGTCAGGTCGAGAAAAGAACGATGCCACATGGATGGCGGCAGACAAACTACAACGTAATTTCCTCGTTTTTGCCTTGAGGACAAGGCTCATTTCGAAGAGGTAGGTAATCTTACGGCCAAGGTCTCACCCGAAGATCGATCCACGCCCAATTAAAGTGTATCGTAGAAGAGCCAAAGTGGGCCGAGGCGATTTGGGCTGAATCGATTGGAAGATGAAGACAACAAATAACGTCTACATCACATCTTAACCATTACAGCTGATCATATAAAGCATATCATTGACTACAACACATTTTCAACATTATAGCTGATCATATAAAGCATATCAGATCTTATCGCAGTCATATGATCGATTGGGTGTTGACTAATGGGGTTTGGTAAAGATTAAATTTTATATTATAGATAGGGGGCCTAGTTAGGTGTCTTGAGGGGTATGCATGGAAAAAGAGTGATTGAGGATACGATTGTTATTGTGAGAGTTATCAGAATAGAACTATTGCCTTGTTTCTGCTAATTGTCTTCAAAGTTCTAAATAAAAACTTATTTATGAATCGTCTTGATCTAACAAATTGGTCCGACCTGCCGATCTTCGTTTATGCCCATCACACGATTACGAATGGAGCAGCGTGTCGAAGAGTTAAAAAAGACGATCGCAACGTTAAACACGAGTATGGAAGCACTGCACAAACTCGTATACGACTTTATCACCTCCAAGTCACAACCGCCACCGAGTGGGAGTAATCACGACGGTGAGACACCAACACCGCCTCCTCAATCTCCCGAAGTGAATCAGCCACCAGACTTCAATGATGGTATGTACAACTATGTACCACAACACTGCAACGTCGCATTGAGCTTCCCGTTTTTGATGGCATCTTTACTCATCCTCAAATTCTCTAATGCATAACTATTTTCATCGGTTATTAATCCATTTGAGATAATCAACTTTCTTCGGCATTTTTCCTACTAAATGGTAACGTATTTTCTTCACCAACGAGAGAGCATGAAAAATAAAAATATCCCTCTCGTCCAACATTCATATTCTGCTATTGCATGAGCAATTGCCAAGAGCAAAATATCCGCTTCTTTAGGATCCATTCACCTCTATTCAATAAAAGTATATACGCATCAGCAAAAAGTAAGATGAAAACAAATGTTATACAATCGATGATTCACGCACTATAAATAAGTCATCAAAAAACAACTTCTAGATTTATTATTGTAAAAAGGAGTCGCATACATATACACCATTATCAGCACATGCCATAACTTTTATCAGATGCAATAAAAGTAAAACATAGGTGCTGTGAACTAATAATCATACATATGCGATGCTTAGTCTCCACTTTTTGCAAATTAATAATCAGCTCGCTCGAGACAGGGTTGGACTGAGAACTACTTTGGAAATTCCAGAAGTTGCCGAAAAGAAAGAAAAAAAAAAATCACTTCCTTACTTCCTCGTTACGATTTCTTCATATAGAGAAATCTACAATAAAATCTCCCTTTTCTTTCAATATACAGATCTCGGATTCAACATAATTAAAAACAATGAAGCTTCTGCCAATTAGTTTTCTCTCACCTTTCAACCTCTTGATTGCTGCACAACTTTGATTCCTCTGTGAAAAAGCAAAAAAAAAAAAAGAACTAATGAACCGATTTGTAACTGTTGATCCATATACAACAAAAAATAGCTTGCCGTGTGTGTTATTTCAGGGATATTTATGTAAATTAATTAGTGGAAATTCAATAACCTAAACCGATGTTTAAAATTATTAAACACTCCAACCAAACAAGGCTTAAAGTAAGCTGTATAAGTATGCGAAAACATGCTCTCAACTGGCAAATTTCGTCACATCTTAAGACTTAACCTAAAATAAGATTATTACAAGAGCTTAGTTACGCATTTAAGTAAACAACACTACTCATGTAAGAACGACAAGCATAGCCGAGAAGACCGAAATTGCCGGCGATTGTGATAAACCTCTCATCTCTCAAGCGTGATAGACAAAACCGAAGATGAGCAGTCATAAGAAGGTTCCATTTGCTCAACAGAAGAATCATGGCTATGGCCCGCCTCAAATTCCGAGCTTGTTCTACTATTCTTGATCTGAATAATGCTTTCAAGCTCGTGACTAACCTGCTTCATCGCCGGCCGTAGCTTTCCGTTCAAATGAAGGCACCTCTTCGAAATCTCAGCCACGGCGACGACCTCCTCCCTCACGCCTCCGCCCTCGGAAAGCATCCTTTCGTCTACGATGTCAAACAGCTCGTCTTCCTCCATCTTCTGCAAGAAGTACGCCGCCAGGCTCCTCCCAGCCTCCGCCCTGACCGTCGACACCGCCCTCTCGCCGGTGAGCAGCTCGACCATCACCACCCCAAAGCTGTACACGTCGCTCTTCTCCGTGAACCTGTTCGACTGAAAGTACTCGGGGTCCAAGTATCCGAAGGTGCCCAAAACCCTAGTCGTCAGATGGGTCTGATCGGCGGCCACCGATTTCGACGTCCCAAAGTCGGAAATCTTGGCCCGATACCTCTCGTCCAAGAGCACGTTCGTCGATTTGACGTCTCTGTGGAATATGGGCGCCGACGCAGACGAGTGGAGGTAGGCAATCGCGCCGGCGATTTCCGCCGCTATGCGGAGCCTCGCCTGCCACGTCAGCGCGAAATCCTCCGAGGGCGCGTGGATGTGTTGGAAGAGGGTTCCATTGGGCACGAACTCGTAGACGAGGAGTGGGATTTCCGTCTCCAGGCAGCACCCGAGGAGCTTGACTATGTTTCGATGGTTGATTTGGGACAAGATTAGCACCTCGTTGATGAAGACTTCAACGTCGTCTTCTCGAACCTTCTTCGACTTCTTCACAGCCACGATCCTCCCGTCGGTCAGCATCCCCTTGTAGACAGTGCCCTGCCCGCCCTGCCCGAGTATTCTATCCTCGTTGTAGTAATCAGTTGCCCGCGCCAGTTCTTTCGAAGTGAACAGCTTGGATTTCTTGTACCCATTTTCGGTGGATGACAGCTTCTGTTCTAACAACAGCCCACCGTTCCTCATGAACAGCCTTCGCCTCTTACGAGAATTGAATCGTTTCATTACGATTTTCAAGAGCTTCCATGCCCAGGTAAGTGCCAGAAGAAGAATCCCAGCGCCTATTGTGGCTCCTACGCTGATCAACGCTATGTTTCTTACGTGAGTAGTGCCAGTTCCAAGGCTATTGTTAGCCTGTGAATCTTGACATACGAATGAGCCTTTTGTGTTTATACAAGTTCCCCTGCATACGTAGTGAAGAGCATCCTTGCACTCGTCGATATCTACACATCCACCGTCGATGTAAGGATTTCCACTGAAGCCTGACCTGCAAGAACATCGCAAGATGCTGCTAAACGTTTCTTCGCAGTGGGCATCCGAGGATACGTTCTTGGGAAGCAGTTCCCAGTCGAGCACCAAAGGTACCTGCTTGAGATTCTCATCGAATGAGCTGTCATTTCTAAGGCCTTTGTACTGCAGAACATCCTTATAGAACCACGAGTCATCGACGAGGAAAGCGTAGCCGCAAAACCCAGGCGTGTTATTTTGCTGAATAGTTTGATAACTGTAGTTGAGCTCCTTCATAAGTGGTGGGACATTTATGCGGCAGCAGTTTACGCCATGGCAGGGCGGCTTTCCGAGGCACATAGGCGAGCATCCTCTGACAACAGTATAAGCCATTTCGGGCAACAAGACGTAGTTTTTGCAGCCCAAAACGGCGAAAGAATTACTGTATGGGGAGATTGTGTAAGGGCTGCCCAGGAATGAAATGCCTATGGACGTTGTTTCTTGGACGTTGGTGCAGTTCATGGGCTTGACTGGGTACTTTACCGTGACCGTTCCTTCGATTGAAATGTCTATTACTTCTCTTTTGATGCTGGGCAGGAATGGCGTTGTTGAGTTCGAGCAAGTGATGAGAAAGTATGAGTTTGCGCTGCACTTTGAGCCTATGCCGAAGGGGTAAGGAATTATGATGTTTCCGCACTTTTCGGGGCAGTTGGGCTTCGAAATGGGTACTTCTCCCATGGCCGAGGTCGTCCATAGGAGGAAGACGACGACTGTAACAATTATTGGTGGTAATAATGCCCTCATTTTCCTCTTTTTTGCTGTCGCCTAGATGACCATTCTTTTTTATAGCTTTTATTGACTTGAATTAACGACTATATATTGAAAGCAAATTCCTACTATACGTATGGTTGACTTCTCTTCTCTTTTTTTGAGTCGCTTCAGTCTTTGTTTGTGTTGAACAAGAAGGACCCTCGTTTGCGCGTTGTAATAAATGATACTCTTTTTTCTTGACAGAGTCTTTGCTCGATGATTGATGGAGAAGACAAAAACAAAATGTCCCCTGTAGTAATAATAATAATCACACTAATAATAATAATAATAATAATAATAATAATAATAATAATAATAATAATAACACTAATAATAATAATAATAAACTCTTCGGTTTTGTCATAGGGCTTTTGTAACTAGACAGAATGAACAAGATAATGTTCTGTTTTGGGCCTTATAATCAATGTATCAATTGTCCAAGAGAGTCTTTTTTGTTTCAGAGCCCCCATTCGGCACATTTTCACTATGGTCTTGAAAGTGGCATTTTTAATAAAATAAACCGAAAAAATAAAACATTAACGAAATAAACAGAAAATGTAAAGTACTAATAAAATAGCGAACTTCGTAAGAAGTTTATACGAGTTAAGTATCTCGCATAATCTCAATACGAATTACATGCTGGACTACACGTGACGTAACTCGTATAGAATATATACGAGTTACAACCCGTAATTCGTATAAACTTCATACGAGTTAGATCTGTTTTTAAAAAAACCCTAGCGGCCATACGAATAGACGAAGACGAAGGCGAAGCTTGAAGAAGCCGCCGAAGGTCCAGCCGCCCACTCCGCCGAACCTCAAGGACCCGCCACCTCCGCCGAACCTCAAGGACCCGCCGCCGACCAGCCCCCCTCCGCGACACGCCGGCCCTTGCTCGACACGCCACCCCGCCTTGACGAGTCGCGCCACGAGCTGCTGTGCTCCGCCGCCCGCCGCCGTCGACGTTTGCTGCCCGCCGCCGCCCCGGCTCGATGAGGTCCTCCGCCTCGACCAGCTGCCCCCAGGCCGCCTTGACCCGCCGCCAGCGCGTCCTGTCGCCCCGCCTCGACGAGCCGCCGCCTCGACCCGTTGCTGCCGGCCCGCCTCGACGACCCGCCGCCTCGATCCCCGTGACGATTTATGTGCGATTACGTCCGGTGAGCGATCCTCGTTCGTCATTATTTTTTATTTTACACAGTATTTTATTTTATCGTCGATATTTTTACAATAGTAAAAATGATTGATTTATTTATACTTGTTGTTTTACTGTAGATGAATTTGGATTCTTATTACGGGCCTTTTGATAGTTCGGTGTTGACTATGCAGTCAAATCACTGTAATAAGGATTTATTGTCAGATGAGGGTGCGATAGATATGATTATTAAGATTAGGTCCTTAGAAAATGTTGTGTGGGGTACGATGTTCTACATGGTCGCTTATTAGATAAGTTGAACGATATGGGTCTATACAGCGTCTACAGCTGTATGTCACAGAGGGTTGACCCTCATTTGATTACAGCATTGGTAGAGCGTTGGAGGAAGGTGAACCATACGTTTTATTTTTATGTCGGGGAGGCGACCGTCACTTTACAGGACTGTAGATGGTAGTTGTGTCTCCGGTGTGATCGTTTCGAGAACGGTCACACAGTGGATGGACGAGTGTGAGCGGTTGCTAGGTTTTAGACCGCCTGCTGATAAGATTAGGGGGTCATCGCTATCGATGAAGGCGTTAGCTAGTTGGTCGTTGGCCCATCCGATTTCGGATGATAGCGACGAGGAAGAGGTTGAGTGTTCAGCACGTGGTTATGCGATGCTGCTCTTTGGTACGGTGATGTTCCCCGACTGTAGCGCGAGCACCGTATCGTTGACCTATCTTCAGCTGTTGGAGGATTTGATGAGGCAGTTACGTTTAGTTGGGGTAGTGTGGTCCTAGCGTTCCTGTACAGAGAGCTTTGTTCGGCATGCGAGCCGAACAAGCTTAATATTGGCGGACCCCTACGGCCGTTGCATGTAATATTATATAACTTCTATTAATTTTATAGTTATTTTAAAATTTTATTTAAAACACGTGATTTGTTTTAGGCATGGGCATATGTGAGGATCCTTCCATTTCACCCAATTTATTATTGTTATTTTTATTATATTGTTATTATTCTATTCATTATTATTATTATTATATCTATTTATTATCATTATTACATTAATTATTATTGCAGTCGTTATTATTATTATTACATTAATTATTATTGATTTTATTATTGTTATTACTATTATTATTATTATTATATTTACTATTAAGAAACCAATTTTGAAAACACATTGGATATATAAGACCAAAACGGTCACCACAACATTGTCTATTATTTTCAACGCCTACCGCGTTTCTAGCACGAGTTTCACCCATGTCCATCTCATTCCTGATGCGATTTCGACTATATCTACCGGGACCAGTTCTGTCGCGACGAGCCTCGTTATGAATAAGAGTCCAATCTTCGGGGCTCCAGTAGCGTTCATCGTGCAATGGTTCAAAGGTACCTTCATATGTCTTCAAATACTCCTGCTTACTGTAATACTGCGCCACTAGACTACCGGAGTGAATTTGCCATTGACGACAAGCCGCTTGTGCGTGAGAACATGGGATGTTATGCCTGCTCCAATTTCCACATGTGCATGTTCGATTATTGATCCTTACCACATATGTGCGCTGGTGAATTCCAGATGTTATGACTTCTGCTGTATGTTGTCGGACATCAAAACGGTATACAATGTGATCCCAAGATTCTGTTGTCCAAGTTTGAAACAATCTCGTTGCATAATGTGACCAATCAGTGTTGTTATTCGCCATTAGGGACGATGCTTCTTGGAAGCGATCACGAAAATATTGTACGCACCTGTAACGTTTAAGAAACAAAAGAAAAAGTCATAAAAACAAGTGAATAAGAAAACAGACCATCGTGATTAGAGCTTACCTATGAAAAGTGAAATCGACGATTGCTCGTGCGGGTAGCATTCGAGCACCTTTTAATACCCGTTGAGTCCTTCTGAAATATTAGTCGTCATAACACCACATCGATAACCGCCGTCGTGTGCGAGGGTTCATTGCTCGATGCCTACTTTTTCTAACCAAGGCTTCGCTCGCTCATTAATTTGCGCAATTTGAGCCATAATGCGATCGAATTTATCCAATGTTGGCGCCGTACCGGCTCTATGACATAGATCCTTCAATTGTTGATCCTTGAATTTTTTGTACAAGTTTGACTTTACATGATGAAGACAGAAGCGATGCACTCCATTTGGTGGACGAAAGAAGTCAGTGGCTTCTACTGTTCCCGTAAGACCTGTACATACCACACCACTAAAAGTAACTGATTTTACGAAAATAACTTGTAAAATTACATTAGTAAGCTTAAATACCTGGGTGACGAGCCGAAATAAGGCAAACCGATTGATTCTCTAGAACAAATATGTTCAAATTAGTAAGGGATCAAGTCCATGAGTGTGTACTTTCTTCCGTGACAATGGCAAATGCCAGGGGAAACACATTTTGGTTGGCGTCCAGCGACGTAGCAATCAGTAGTTTGTGTCTATATTTGGAGTATAAATGCGTACCGTCGACACAAACAACTTTTCGACAATGTTTGAAACCATCGATGCTCGGTTTAAAAGCCCAAAAGACATACCCGAGCACGAAGTATCCATGTCTCTCTGTCTGCAGATTCAGCCACCTCACGATTGTCCCTTGATTGTAATGCTGCAACGCCTTCATAAATGTTGGGAGTTTGTTAAAAGAATCTTCCCACGTACCGTAAACATTTTCCAGCGCCCTTTTCAGACCATGCCAAGCTTGAATATACGAGATGTCGTAGCCATATTTATCTTTCACGAGTTGTTGGACGTTCTTGGGTAGGAACTGCGGATCGATTCTCACGGTTCCAACCAACATATCAGCAATAAAATTTCTAGAGATATTACGGTGTGTGCTCGCCAGCTCAGTCATATAACAAGTGTGTGGTCCTTCAAATTTTGTAACAGACCACTAACATTTTTTGGCTTGAAGGATGCCCTCAGTCTCCATGGGCAACCAGCCGTGTGATTACATTGGACATTCCAACGTGTATTGCTACTCTCGTTGACGTGATACTCACGTCTAGCAACCCTGATCGAAAAATCGTCGACGGCACGCTGTAAATGTTTTTTGCTTGGAAAAATCATACCTCGACAAAACATAGGGTTATCTCTGTCGTAAAACTCCCCGTAACCACCGTAGTCATCACCACCAGGAGGTGGCATTTGGTACGTTTGGAAAAATGGGACGGACTGAAACAACGTTGGAGCAGCAGAGTCCAGCGGAATGGTATCATCTGGCACATCGTCATCGTCGTTCCCATCCCGTCGTCCTCGTCGGGATCGGGTAACTCGTGGATCCTCATCGTCCGCTTCCGAATCATTAACATCAACGTCTTCCTCTGGGCCCGCCTCGAAATCTGGCTCCGGTTCTGACACGGATCCCGGTATACTGAATGGAACACCAACCGCCGGCATCTCCAGAGAGACATTACTGAACCCTGCCGTAACTGAGACAACGTCGGGAAAATCCGGACAGATATAACTCGAAGAACCAACTTCAAAATTCCGATGAGGCTCTCGTTCAAATCAAAACTTGAATTTTCAACTACTTCAACAAAAACCTCAATACAATTGTTCTCCGAATCGGGATGGATGAAAAACTGTAAATCGTTGTCGTTGGAGATTTGGAATAACTGATGAAAGAGGCGGGAATGTTGAAAGTATTCATTTTTTGCCTGGACAATTAACGAACAACGACTGCTATCAGCACCCGTAATTTCGAACAACAACGACATAAACTCCGAAAAACTGGTGTTGCGACGAATTCGCCTATACGCAATAGGACGGATACTATATTTAACGTTAGAATCGGATGATTGAATTATTTCACCGCCGTAATATACTACGACGTGTACACGACTCGACACCATTATGTCTTGTGTTTTAAAAATCAAAAGGGTTGGGGGGGATTTATAGAGAAGTAACTTGTATTTGTGTTGTGTTTTTAGGAATCGAAAGGGGTGGTTTATATAGAGAAGTAACTCGTATGTACTAAATACGATATATGATGCCATGCAAGTCGCCCGTAACTCGTATCTATTAAATACGAGTTACTCTTATTATTGCATGAATAATTGCAATAATTGAAGTAACTCGTACGTATTACTTACGAGTTAATCAGAGCCATGCACGTTGGTCGGTCACGGACTATAACTCGTGCAGGTCTAATACGATTTACTAACTCGTATTGTTTCTATACGAGTTACTGAGCTGAAGAATGCCACGTCAAGTCAGCGGGCCTGTTTATCACTAACTCGTACGCATATTGCACGAGTTACTAACTCGTATGAATTCTATACGAATTATCGCGCACAAGGAAGCCACGTCAGGTCAGCGGGCCACCTTGTCGACCTAATTCGTATTTATTTTATACGAGTTAGTAACTCGTACAATTTGGGTACGAATCTCGCTATTTTATTAATGTTTTTCGTTTTCGGTTTATTTCGTTAATGTTTTATTTTTTTTGGTTTATTTTATTTAAAATACCCTTGAAAGTCTTCCATTCTTAATACTAATATTTTTTGCACACGTGCTTAAAATATAATTATATTAAAATTATTTTAAAATTTCGAATTTTAGTTTTTAGTATTTAAGATGAAATATAATTTTTAAATATATAAAACGAAACTTAGTTGTAGAGGCATAAGTAAAGTAAATAAAAAATTAGGAGTGATCTGGAAATACTTAATTAGTTAAATTACAAGTGGGGGACTAAATTGCAAATATGTTACACACCAAACTTAGGTGTAGAAGCATAAGTGCAGTAAATAAAAAATATGAGTGATATGAAAATACTTAATTAATTAAATTACAAATTGGGGACTAAATTGCAAATAAGTTACACACCAAATTGGAGCAGTTTATATCCACCCAAACCAATTATATAATCGTATAGATATCCCAATTTATGGCCGAGGAGAAAAGGTAACTGAAAGAAAAGCTTGGAGGTGAATATCATTCATCAGTGATCAGCAAATGCTAAGAAGGTGAAGGTGAAATAGAAGCTGACAAATGAAATGACTCTTCAAGCGCAAGGGCTTTTAATGTCGTGAAACCCATCAATGGTTGCTTGGAAGGGAAAAAAAAATCCGAAACAGGAATAATATTACCTGTGAGCAAAGGACGATTCTTGGACTTGTAATAAGATTTTAAGGTACGTTAAATACTCCCATTTCGTTTGTCTTCTTGCAATTGAAATGTGTTTTGACTTTGACCAACATTGTTGCCCGTGAAAAATACAGTAACTACTCTTTAATTGGAGAGATCACAAAACGAATATACTATTAAAATACGCCTTTTTCCTTTTACAAGTTGCAAGAATACTCTTAAATACCTCTTCTTTGAAACCCTAAATATCTAATTGTTCCAATGTGTCACGAAAGAAAAATAAAATAATTAATTCAACCCCCACGATCTTTGTTGTGGTCTGTGGACTGTTAGAGTTAATCCCTTTGATAGTCACAGTTGTCTCATTGACGATGAGTTTCAATTTAGCTTCGTTGAAGAGTGAGGACTATGATGACATTTCTTGATATTAGTACTATGATTAAAAAAAAGCCCTAAATATTTACTTACAACAATCCAATTTCCTAGAGATAGTGAACTCAGGAAATTGTCCACAATTAGGTATTATAGGTAAGAACCAAAAGTGATGTATAGGTTTATAGATTAAAACACATAATTGGGACGAAACCCTTTTTAACCAATTATGAATACTATGATTTCGTGCCTAAATGCCAAATGGCGAAACAGTGTCCGGCCTTTGCCGTTTAATGGTGATCCACAGCTGGCTCGCTCGATTTGATGCATGAGAGTGATCTTACACCAAGTATTATATATTTATATACATCATCACAGATTTAACCTTTTTACTTTTTAGACAAAAAAACAAGGTTGTTCAAAATTTCCATACTAGATCTTTGCATCGAAGAAGACACGCATATCAAATCCAATATCTCATCCCATAGATTTCAATGTCCCCCTCGCCTCGTATTTCCCATTTATAAATAGGTACTCATCGAAGTAACCTCTTCAAGCGACTCCATTATTCATATTGAAATAAATCTGATTAGGGTTTTCTCCAGTCTTTTTATTCTAACTTTATTAGGGTTTTGGTGGAGAAAGGAGCTTCCTTCAGCCCAGTTCGAGGCATTATGAGAGCTGAATTCATTGCTGCCGACTCATTGGTACAAGAACACATCATTAAAACGAAAAAAAAAAGAAAAGTTGAAGAATAAAATCCAGTGATGGGTTTCTGATCCAATGAGGCTGGAGCTGTGATCAGTTCTTTATGTCACGCCTTGGACTGAAGGGAGCTCCCTACAATTCCCACCAACATCTCCTTTTTCTCCCTTCCTTTTTGTTTTATTTAATTAATCGCTTCATTTTTTATCATTGTGTTTCATTTTTAATGACCTGCAGGTTCGATATTTATGATGGGATTATGAAGAAACAAGTGTTAGCTATTATATGGTCAAAAATACATACACCATAATATAATGATCACTTTTCTTCTTACAATCCCTTACTAATCGACTCCAACATATGATAAACAACCATAGCAGTTGAAGTAGAAACACTCATTGCGATGACTGCAAAGATTATTAAGACAAGGCTCGGCCTTGTCTCCATCATCAAAGATTGCAACTGATACATGACGTCACATATCAACGAACCATAAGAACCATAATCACCGTAAATTTGCTTCTCCCAATCCATCCAATTCGTAGGAGGAGGATTGTAGTTCTCAGTTTTCTTGATTTCTTGGATCCTCATGCGAAGTACGATCATGTTTTCGTCGACTAACCTCCCATTGAAATCTCGGTTGTGGGCTTCTTTTCTTGCAGCATATGTTACAACTCTACGATGGCGACGCTTTGTGTTCGAGATTGGCTTTTTCTTTCGCGATCTGAGGAATGGATCAAAGGAAAGTGGTGGTGAATAAGGAGAAGTTATTGATGCCATTTTTGTTAGGAACTTTTTGCTTGAATATTTGATATTATTAATGATGAGATGAATGGGTTTTTCGTGGATATTTATATGGTTATGAGATGCGATTATTGACGAGGAAAGTGTCAAAAATATTATTGAGGAAAGAGTCACATATTTGACAACTTCTCTTACTAGAGAAGAAAATGTACGTATCATAAATTAAAAAAGCGTGTTCTGATGATGCTTTCATTGATGCGCGTAGCGGTTGGAATTTGATTGCAACGACTTTTTTTCTTTAGCCAACGGCAAGTTGTATTGTAAATAATCCTATTTTGTATTATTATAACCATGATGTTCATAGAATCCGGTACAACAGTTGAGATCTGTTTTTCTAGCTGGAGAAAAAAAAATGGTTTCCTATTAATACTTTTCAAGTTTTGAATCGTAACTGTATAGTCCGTTGACAATGCGGATAATCATTTCATTGCCATTAAAGACTTCAATAGTGAATGATTTCCATTTAACTTCCATGTTTCAACGACTTCGAATTTATTATCCCAAATATTTATTGTGGTGTCAATCAAATAACATCATCAAAGAAAAGGTCAAAAGAACTTAATCACATCACTTTTGTTGGATTGGATCTAATTAGTTACAAGATCCAAGTTATTTTAGCTATAAAACATACTCCACCTATATAATGGAGTTCTTATTAGAAATACTCAACCCCATTTTTTTTTGTTTGAATTATATTAACTTTTTATCATTGTGTAACTCTCTTAGATGGGTGGCCGTGATAATTCGTACTCAGGACCTATGGTCCCTGAGCTCTATACTATGTTGTGGCACTTTTCCTTAAAGGTTAACCTTGCAAGAATTGCATCACTTTTTAGTCTGATAGATTATATTCCAACAAGTCTGATTAATTTTAATAATGAATTTTTAGTAATGATAAATATGTGGTTTTAGTTGTCTAAGATAAAATCGTATATAACTTAGGGGTGCCAAAATATAAGGGCAAAATTTGAAAACACTCATCATGATCATGGAGGATCAATCACATAGGATTCTTGGGATGATCCAAAACTTAAAATATCACCCAACTATCATTGTGTATTCGTCATTCCGTCGATGACTCATCACCTAAACTAAACAAACACAATGATAAAGAGTAAGGATATAAAGTATTGTATGTTTCGGAGGATTACGTCTCGCAAAAGTCAACTGAAGATGCTATATAGTAAAAGAAAAAACTCAGCCGGGGCTTATTGGAATATAATATATAAGATTAAAAAGTGATACACTTCATTCAAGATTAACTTTTATGAAAAGTCGTCACTCAACAATACTAAATACGATATAATCATACATTTTATATAATAATATCATTTGGAAATCAAATTTGTAATAATACATCAAACATCCTACTCAACCGTATCAAAATTAATACAAGAATTCAAGTAGTATTATACAATACGTCCTACTAAACCATATCAAAATTTAAAGAAGAGTTCAAATAATATTGTACAATAATAATTCCTACTATGGATGATCAACATTATGAGTTATTTATGAATAACGTCCACTATACAATTAGGGATGGCAATGGGGCGGGGCGGGGGCGGGGATCTAATCCCCGTCCCCGTCCCCGCGATACATTCGGGGACAAAATCGTCCCCGTCCCCGTCCCCGCGGGGATCCACGCGGGGCGGGGATTCCCCACGGGGATTCTCCGCCCCTTAATTTTCTTTAAAAAAATAATATCTTTAATATAATATATAAATTTGAATATATTTTTGTAATAAATATTATATAAATTATAATTTTATATATTATATGTCTTAATTTAATATTTTGTAGTCTATATTTTGATATTATTTTACTATTACTTAAATCATAATGTAATATTATATATATTATAATATATAAAAGAGGGTTCGGGGACGGGGCGGGGATCCCCACGAGGATCCCACGGGGAGACCCCGTCCCCGCCCCGCGGGGATAAAATCTCGGGGATTCTCTGCCCCGTTCGGGGCGGATCCCCGCGGGGACGGGGAATCCCCGCCCCGTTGCCAATCCTATATACAATGGATCTTCCCAAAATGCATCTATGTGATTTGAAACATGTTTAGCACATATATTTTTAACTAAATATTTTAATTACATAAATATTTTTAAAAAACGAGAATTTGATTTAAAATGAAAAAATGAATCATAAATGTCGCTTTCAAGGTTAAAATCACGTTTTATATTATATTCAAGGTCACAATTATATTTCTGTTATAAATTATTTATATATTATATAATAAACCCATCGTATATATCAATCGAAAAGAAATATGACAACTTCAAATGGCCAATGAGAGGTATTTATAGGCCAAGAATTTCAACATTCAACCAATGAAAAAATAGCAAATATAATAAATGTAGATCCAATCTTCCTAATGGGCACCATACTTATTTGTTGGTGGCCCATACTAATTTGTTTATAATACTCCCCCTTAGATGCCCATTACAAAAATATTTTCATCTGATTAGCTGTCGCGTTAAACCTTATTAGGAAAAACCCAATGGGATAAAAACTTAATGAAGGGAAAAAGAGTGCACCGTATGTTATCTCCCCCTGATGTAAACATTACTCAAGATCTCTGAGCATTCGGAGTTCAATTAAATCTACAAATTTTTCGAATAGTCTTGGAGATAGCGGTTTCGTGAATTGATCCGCGAGGTTGTCACTTGATCAAACTTGTTGTATGTCAATTTCGCCGGACTTCTGAAGGTCGTGCGTACAGAAGAATTTAGGCGATATATGTTTGGTTCTATCGCCTTTGATGTAACCTTCTTTTAGCTGACCAATACATGCAGCATTGTCTTCATATAAGATCGTCGGAGGTAACTTTTTCGATGATAACCTACAGGTTTGTCGTATATGCTGGATTATCGATCGCAATCAAACACAATATTTGCTAGCTTCATGAATTGCTAAAATTTCCCCATGATTAGATGAAGTGGTGGTTAAACTTTGTTTAACTGACTGCCAAGAAATAGCAGTTCCACCATATGTAAATAGATAACCCGTTTGCGATCGAGCATGTGGGTCGGATAGAAAATCAGCATCTGCATATTCGATTAGATCTGACATGGACTCATTTGAATAGAATAATCCCAAATCAATTGTTCCAATGTCTACGAGTTGGTGACGAACTCTATCTCGCCAATAAATTTACAGCGAAAGCTACATCAGGTCGCATATGACTCGTAAGATACATTAGTGCTTCTATGGCACTAAGATATGGTCCTTCTGGACCAAGCAAATCTTCATCATTTTCTCGAGGTCTGAACGGATCTTTATTCACATCTAAAGATCGAACAATCATCGGAGTATCCAACGGATGAGCTTTATCCATATAAATCTTTTCAATACTTTTCTCATATATGTTTCTTGACCTACAAATATTCCATTCTTCAAGTATTCAATTTGCAACCCAAGCCAAAATTTCGTCTTTCCGAGATCTTTCATTTCGAACTCCTTTTGCAAACAATTAACGGCATTTGATAACTCTTCAGGAGTTCCAATTATATTGATATCATCAACATGTGCTGCTATGATGACAAAATCATTTCCACATTTTTCTCACAAATATACAAGGACAGATGTGATCATTTTTGTATCCTTCTTTTAATAAGTATTCACTTAGGCGATTATACCACATACGCCTAGATTGCTTTAATCCATAAAACGATTTGTTCAGTTTAATTGAGTACCCATCATGGAGTCATGAATTTTCAGGCAGTTGAAATCCCTCGGAAGCTTCATATAAATGTCACTATCAAGTGAGCCATATAAATAGGCATTGACAACATCCATTAGACGCATATCGAGTTTTTCACGTATTGCCAGACTTATTTGTTGCATCCACCACAGGAGAATATGTCTCCTCATAATCAATACCAAGTCTTCGCGGAAAACCTCGTGCAACAAGCCGGGCTTTGTATCTCACAATTTTGCCCTTTTCATTTCTCTTTCTGATAGGAACCCATTTATATCCAACTAGTTTTATAGTCTTTAGTATACGGACTATACGTCCGAAAACTTTCCGTCTCTCAAGTGATTTTAATTCAGCATCGATTGCATCTTTCCATTTTGGCCAATCATTTCTTTGTCTGCATTCTTTTACAGACCTTGGTTCATGATCCTCATTCTCATTAATCTTATTCATTTCATGTAGATCTTAAATGAGAATCTATCGTCAACGTTGACTTTATCTCGGTTCCATCTTATTCCGTTATGGGCATAATTGTTCGAGATCTCTTCATTATCATTATTTTCAATTTGTTCAGGTACCTGACTTTCATTCTTATCATCATTTGTGCCCATCGACTCTTCTCTAGTCGATAAATCCTCGATTGGATCATTCTCATTATTTGCTCCTTTTCTTTTCCGAGGACTTTTATCTTTGGAACCAGAGGGCCTACCACGCTTCAGTTGTGGTTTAAGCTCAATTGTATTATTTGTTTGTTCTGCAGGAACATCAATTTCAGCAGGAGCATTAGCAGCTGGAATATGTGACTTTGTCTCTTTTTGGGTCAGCAAAACTATCAGGCAATTGGTTCGCTAAACTTTGTATATGAATTATCTGTTGAACTTCTAGTTCACATTCTTTTGTTCGAGGATCATAATGATTTAGCGATAATTCATTCCAACTAATATTTCTTTCCAACTGTTTCTTTTCTCCCCCTAATGTCGGAACATTTGTTTCATCAAAGTGGCAGTCGGCAAATCTGGTCGTGAATCGATCTCCAGTTAAGGGTTCTAAATATTTTATAATTGATGGAGATTCAAATCCGGCATATATTCCTAACCTCCTTTGAGGTCCCATCTCTGTGCGTTGTGGTAGTGCAATTGGAACATATACTGCACATTCGAAAATTCTTAGATGAGAAATATCTGGTTCCTCACCATAAACCATCTGTAATGGGGAGATATCATGATAACTTGTTGACCTGAGGCAGACTAGTGTTGATGCATGTAATATAGCATGCCCCCAACAAGACGATGGAAGTTTCGACTTCATCAACAATGGCCTTGCAATTAATTGCAGGCGTTTAATCAATGATTCTTTAAAACCGCTTTGTGTATCGACATGTGGCACATGATGCTCGACAGCGATACCGATAGACATACAATAATCAATAAAGGCATTGGAAGTAAATTCACCAGCATTATCAAGGCGTATTTTCTTTATTGGAGAATCTGGGAATGTGCTCTTAATCTAATCAGCCGAGCAAGTAATCTCGCACATGCCACTTTCTCGTAGATAATAAACATACATGGGACCATTTACTTGATGCATCAATCAATACCATAAAATATTTAAATGGTCCACATGATGGATGTATTGGCCCACAAATATCGCCATGTATACGCTCCAAAAAGCAATAGATTCAGTCTTTTCATTTGTGTTGGTCGAATAATTAACTTCCCTTTAGAGCAAGCAAGACATGATAATTCATTAGATTGAAGAATCTTCTCGTTCCTCAATAAATGTCCGCGTGAATTTTCAATTATCTTTTGCATCATAATTGTACCAGGATGGCCCAATCGGGCATGCTAAACATTAAATATACTGTCAATGATAAACCTTTGGATAGCATATGATTCAATTGTTCTAAGATATATGTAGTATAGCCCAAAGTCAAAAGACGGTAATGTTTCTATGATTCTTTTTTCATTCGAAATCACTTTTGTAATGTGCAAACATTAAATATCTCCCTTTCGTGCAGTCACAACATGATATCCGTTATTTCGAATCGCTTTAAAGCTTAATAAATTTCTTTGAGACTTAGGGCCCGTTTGGTTGGGGGTTAGGGGGTTTAGGAGGTTAGTATTAATTGGTCTTGTGTTTGGTTGGAGGGTTTTTTTAAAGGTAAGATTTAATTAATACTCTCTTAATACCTCTAATAAGGTGTTAATTAAATCAGCCTAGCCCCCTAGCTTTATCTAATACTTTCATTTTATGACTAAATTATCCTTTTTAAAAATTTATATTTCCTATATTATCCCTCTCATCATTTGTCTACAGCCGGCATCATCAACTCATCACCACGTTTGCTTTCAAGATAAAAAAAAACAGTATTGACTACAAATAAAAATAAGAACAAAATAAAGAAGGAATCCGAGTGAGAACTGAGTAGTAACGTGAACAAAATAAAACAAATAATATTGAATTTATAACATAGAAAAGAAAAACACCGTTGCGATCATAGCACAATAACGAAAAAACATCTACGCACTATTGTGATTATCAGAGTCAACGAGAAGAACATCATCACCCTATTGCTATTAATAAAGCACGATAATGAAAAGAATTCTTAAATTCGGGACTAGAATAATCAAAAGAAAACAGAGATTGCATACCTTAATCGGTACTGTAGAGGACGCACATTATGAACGGCAAACCCTAAACCACTAATTTATAAATTTCAAAATAAAATAAGGATAAAACTATAATTGCACTTAATTTAAATTTAATACCAAGATAAACTCATTTACCAAACACATCCAAAATTATTATTTCAACCCATTAACCGAACACTCAAAAAATGGATATCCTCCATTATTTAAACCCATCCCTCCAACCAGCCGGCCTTTAGGAGAATATAAAGCATTTTCAATAATCAGCCTTATTCCTCTGGGCACTAATATATTAGCTCTTCCAGAGCCTTCAATTATATTTATGCTACCCGATATAGTAATCACACTGGTT
This sequence comes from Craterostigma plantagineum, assembly GCA_027422505.1. Lineage (NCBI taxonomy): Eukaryota > Viridiplantae > Streptophyta > Magnoliopsida > Lamiales > Linderniaceae > Craterostigma > Craterostigma plantagineum. The sequence continues at coordinate 1,128,099 of JAPQWV010000118.1, forward strand.
TCTTTCATATCAAGATGCTCGAAATATTTTTTTATTTTTCAGAATTGTATTAGTCGTTGCACAGTCTGCAAGACATAATTCTCCATTGCACATGCTCGTGTCCATCATATAATATCCTTCATAAACAAACATATAATAATTATTAATACATATTATTGGAAACAAACGATACATAGCAAACACAGGAATAACATCCAAATAACAATCATAGCAAACATAACGATATTATTGAAAATAAACGATACATAGTAAACATAGGAATAGCATAATAACAATCATAGCAAACAAAATGATAACATTCAAACGATACGCACCAAAGCACACAATAACAAAGCATTTAATTTATAAAATGATAGCAGATTAAATTTTTTCATTGAGGAGCAAAATCGTCGGCATCGAAATTATCTCCTTCTTCATTAACACCAAAAGTTGAAGCAATTGTACCATGAACAAAGTTCGTTTCAATTTTCTTTCCTTTGCCCTTTGATTCTTGATACAGCTCAACAAGGTATTGGGGCGTACGGCAAGTGCGGGACCAATGGCCACGACCACCGCATCGATAACATTATTCGCTATTCCTTTTTTGTTCAGTTTGCTTCTTTTCATTTTACTGTCATAAACTTTCTTCTTCTGAGAAAGATTTTGATGACCACCACGATAATTATGATAACCACCACGGAAATATTGATAACCACCACCATGATAACTTCGGCCACGACCACGACCTTCGCCACGGCCACGTCCACGACTGCGATATCCGCCATGACCACGACCATTACCTCACTATTATCATTATTAACATTGACTGCTTTCGCTTCAGGGAGTGTAGCAGTACCAGTTGGTCGGGATTCATGATTTTTCATCAGCAACTCATTGTTTTGCTCAGCCAACAATAAGCAAGAAATAAAATCTGAGTACTTTTCAAATTTTCTCTCCCGGTATTGCTGTTGTAGAATAACATTTGACGGATGAAATGTGGTGAACGTTTTCTCATAATTGCATCGGTAATAGTTTCTCCACATAATTTCAGTGTAGAAGTAATTTTATAAACAAATTATATTCGCTTACCGATTTAAATTCCTGTAAGCGGAATTCACCCATTCATACCTCGCATTTGGGAGAATAACAGTCTTTATCGATCTTTCAAGTTTTTCCACAAGTCTTTCGGGTCTTTCACTGTTACGTACTCAATTTTGAGACTTTCATGAATGTGGTGGTGAAGAAAATCATTGCTTTCGCCTTGTGCTGCTCGGATGTCGCATTGGTCGATTTGATGGATCACCTAGACCTTTGGCTTTTAAATGAATTTCGGCATCTAGTGCCCAAGCTAGATAATTTGGGCCAGTGATATCGAGTGTAACAAACTCAAGGCTAGCAAAATTCGTACAAAAAGCATTTCAAAACTGATAATATAATAAAATATTACATGCATAACTAATCTTAATAATTTTGAAAAATATAGTCGGTATAGCCAGTTATTTTGAATATATAATTAGACGTAGTTACTGGCCGGAGTTACAAACCGGCACATATCAGGTGGTACAAACCATGACATGATAGGCGGTACAAACAGAACCAAGCTAGTCGGAAAAACCGAACCAAGCTAGTCGGATAAACCGAACCAAGCTAGTAGAATAAATCGAACCAAGCTAGTTAGATAAAAAAAAAATTAATATGCCAGCGCTGGGATTCGAAATCTGGACCTCTCATCACTTAGATTTTGACGGTATTCCGCGAAACCACTCGGACTATGACATTTTTGTTGTATATTGTATATCTATTTTAAATTTGTATAATATTGTCATAAATATGAAATAAAATTACTATACCTTAATTATGCCCGTAAATCTTCGCTAGAAATTAGCATCGTCAGCGGAGATCGGCGTTGCCGGTAGAGGGGGCTTATTGGAATATAATATAATACGATTAAAAAGTGATACACTTCATTCAAGATTAACACTTACGAAAAGTCGTCACTCAACAATACTAAATACGATCTAATCATACATTATATAATAATATCATTTGGAAATAAAATTTGTAATAATATCATCAAACATCCTACTCAACCGTATCAAAATTTAATCCAAGAATTCAAGTAGTATTATACAATACATCCTACTAAACCGTATCAAAATTTAATAGAAGAGTTCAAATAATATTGTACAATAATAATTCCTACTATGGATGATCAACTCAAATTATTCATATTATGAGTTATTTATGAATAACGTCAACTATATTAATGGATCTTCCCAAAATGCATCTATGTGATTTGAAACATGTTTAGCAGGTATATTTTTATCTTAAAATAATTAAATAGATATTTTTAAAAAATGAGAATTTGATTTAAACTGAAAAAAATAAAAAGAAAAACAGATTTTTTTTTTTCATAAATGTCGCTTTCAAGTTTAAAATCCCGTTTTATATTTCAAGGTGACAATTATCTTTCTGTTATAAAATATTTATATATTATATAATAAACCCAACGTATATATTGATCAAAAAGAAAAATGTACAACTTCAAATGGCCAATGAGAGGTATTTATAGGCCAAGAATTTCAACATTCAACCAATGAAAAAAATAGCAAATATAATAATTGTAGATCCAACATTCCTAATGGGCATCCATATTTATTTGTTTATAATACTTTCTATTTTATTAAGGCCCATGACATTAGAATAAGTGCTTTTGGTATGCCATTTATCATGCAATTACAATTTTATCCTTTATGTAATAACAATTTAATCCTTTATTTTTTATTTATTCTGTATATATGCTAATGTTATGTTATAAATAAATTATTACTCCTTTATCACTTCATTCCGTTATTCTCTTATCTATTTTAGTGATATCCCTACAAATCATTTATATATATTTGTTGATAATATTTTATTAGAGGGTGCATCGAATACTTTATACTAGTACTTTATTATATGTGCTTGATTTTTGGAAGTGCCTTTTAATGGTGGATTCAATTTTTTAAATATAGTTTTCAAGGTGAAAAACGTTTTGTGATTACTCTACAATGATTTAGAGCTAAGCTTCATTAACTATTAATGGTAACTAATGACTGTGACATTTTCATCTTATGGGAGAGTGGAGCCATAGACAAAGAATTACATTGTGTAACTTTTTATGGGAGAATATCATTTTTGTCCTCGATGTTTACCCTATGGGCTTTTGGTCCCCGATGTTCTCACTTGCCACATTTAGTTTCTCATATTTCTTAATTTGAACCAAATTGGTCCATCCGTTAATTTAGACGGAATTGCAAAATTAGCGATGGAATTTGCGACGAAATTTCCGTCGCTAAGGAAAAAAGTAAAAAAACAAATGATAAATTAAGCATAAAAATGAGAAAAATGCCAAAAAAGGAAAAAAAAATCAAAAAATAGGTAAAAAAATTCAAAAAAGAGAATATTATTAATAAATCAATAAAAATATAAATAATAAAAAAATAAATACTAATAAAAATAAAATAACAAACTAAAATCTAAAGATGATAAATATAAATTTAAGATTTTAAAAAGTAACAAATAAAAATATATTTATTTATTAAAATAATAAATTAAATAGAGAAAAAATGTATTAAAATAATAAAATGATAAATATAATAATAAATAATAAAAAATACAAAATATTTACTTATTGAAAACTAAAAATAAGTGAAAAATAAAAGGCAAAATTGCATATTACCCCCTTCTGGTTTTCCGAAAATGCACCATACTACCCCCTGTATTTTTTATTACCCGAAACACCCTTGTAGTTTCCTAAACTTTGCATACGCTCCCCATCGGCCATTTTGAGTATAACGTTCATACAAAAGGTCTAATTCCAATTTTGCCCCTGTTAATTAAAGACTAGGGCAAACGAACATCTCTCTGTAAAATCAAAATCTTCCATAGCTACAAGAACCTTTTTCGCGGTTAAATCCTTCGGCCACCATTTCTCACACATTGAAATCGACTTCACGGGCTTCAAACACATTGAAGTCGTCTCAAACACTCAGACGGCTGGATAATGGTGTATTCATACTGCAACATCTACTTATGGGTCCACGGGCGATTCGAATGGCTACCAAATGCGAGGTATTTTGGGGAATTGACGGTACTGTTCCAAGGCATTGATAAGGATAGGTTTTCTTTTGGGCACTTTAGACAATTTTTACAGACACGCGGGGGGGGGGGGGGGGGGGGGGGGGAATGCTTCTAATGCACAGTATTACTATTGCATACCTGGGATGACGATGGATGTTGGTGTTAGGGCTATAAAAATGATGATGATATCAGGGACCTTCTCAGAGAAAATATGAATGAGAAGGACATTCATATTTTCGTTGAAGATTTGCCGGGATTTATTGAAGCTGTTGATAGTGAAGGTAGGCCAGTTTCTGGTCGAAGTTTGGAGGTGCCCCTCCTCACATTTCCATTACCTAAGGGTGTTGCTTCATTTGGAGATGGTAATACAGTGACTGGTGAAGATATTGGGTCTGATAATGAGGCTGAGGCTGATGTGGGGGTTATTGTGGGTCTCATAATGAGGCTGAGGCTGATGGTGGGGGTTATTGTGGGTCTGATAATGAGGCTGAGGCTGCTGCAGAGGTTGAGAGAGAGGGGACAATGAGGCAGCTACAGAGGTTGAGAGAGGGGGACAATGAGACTAATGCAGAGGTTGAGAGTGAGGGGGACCAAGATGATTATGAGGTTGAGTCTAATGACTTTGTGTCTGAAAATGAGACAGAGGAAGAGGGCGATGCCGAGGGATTACGATCTTCTGCAACTGATTCTGAAGATGAAGATTTTATTTGTGAAGATGGCATGGAAGAAGATGATTCTGAAGAAGTCCATGTTAGACATGAAAGTAACCAAGCCAGATCAGATGAGGAAGGAAATCCTAAAGATGATTGGTACACTGACAATGATGAAGATGTTTATGAAGAGTTGGAAAGAAAGATATAGAATCAGATGGTGAACATGTTAGAACTCATCCAGAATGGGATGAGACAACAGACACGGCTGAGAATGAGTTGCAAGTGGGGCTTCGTTTTCCAAAATAAGGATGTCAAAAGAAGCACAACAGAATCAGAGATTTCGAATCGCCGGTGAGCAGCTCGACCATCACAACACCAAAGCTGTACACCGTCCTCTTCTCCGTGAACCTGTTCGACTGAAAGTACTCGGGTCCAAGTATCCGAAGGTGCCCAAAACCCTAGTCGTCAGATGGGTCTGATCGGCGGCCACCGATTTCGACGTCCCAAAGTCGGAAATCTTGCCGATACCTCTCGTCCAAGAGCACGTTCGTCGATTTGACGTCTCTGTGGAAGATGGGCGCCGACGCAGACGAGTGGAGGTAGGCAATCGCGCCGGCGATTTCCGCCGCTATGCGGAGCCTCGCCTGCCACGTCAGCGCGAAATCCTCCGAGGGCGCGTGGATGTGTTGGAAGAGGGTTCCATTGGGCACGAACTCGTAGACGAGGAGTGGGATTTCCGTCTCCAGGCAGCACCCGAGGAGCTTGACTATGTTTCGATGGTTGATTTGGGACAAGATTAGCACCTCGTTGATGAAGACTTCAACGTCGTCTTCTCGAACCTTCTTCGACTTCTTCACAGCCACGATCCTCCCGTCGGTCAGCATCCCCTGTAGACAGTGCCCTGCCCGCCCTGCCCGAGTATTCTATCCTCGTTGTAGTAATCAGTTGCCCGCGCCAGTTCTTTCGAAGTGAACAGCTTGGATTTCTTGTACCCATTTTCGGTGGATGACAGCTTCTGTTCTAACAACAGCCCACCGTTCCTCATGAACAGCCTTCGCCTCTTACGAGAATTGAATCGTTTCATTACGATTTTCAAGAGCTTCCATGCCCAGGTAAGTGCCAGAAGAAGAATCCCAGCGCCTATTGTGGCTCCTACGCTGATCAACGCTATGTTTCTTACGTGAGTAGTGCCACTTCCAAGGATATTGTTAGCCTGTGAATCTTGACATACGAATGAGCCTTTTGTGTTTATACAAGTTCCCCTGCATACGTAGTGAAGAGCATCCTTGCACTCGTCGATATCTACACATCCACCGTCGATGTAAGGATTTCCACTGAAGCCTGACCTGCAAGAACATCGCAAGATGCTGCTAAACGTTTCTTCGCAGTGGGCATCCGAGGATACGTTCTTGGGAGCAGTTCCCAGTCGAGCACCAAAGGTACCTGCTTGAGATTCTCATCGAATGAGCTGTCATTTCTAAGGCCTTTGTACTGCAGAACATCCTTATAGAACCACGAGTCATCGACGAGGAAAGCGTAGCCGCAAAACCCAGGCGTGTTATTTTGCTGAATTGTTTGATAACTGTAGTTGAGCTCCTTCATAAGTGGTGGGACATTTATGCGGCAGCAGTTTACGCCATGGCAGGGCGGCTTTCCGAGGCACATAGGCGAGCATCCTCTGACAACAGTATAAGCCTTTCGGGCAACAAGACGTAGTTTTTGCAGCCCAAAACGGCGAAAGAATTACTGTATGGGGAGATTGTGTAAGGGCTGCCCAGGAATGAAATGCCTATGGACGTTGTTTCTTGGACGTTGGTGCAGTTCATGGGCTTGACTGGGTACTTTACCGTGACCGTTCCTTCGATTGAAATGTCTATTACTTCTCTTTTGATGCTGGGCAAGAATGGCGTTGTTGAGTTCGAGCAAGTGATGAGAAAGTATGAGTTTGCGCTGCACTTTGAGCCTATGCCGAAGGGTAAGGAATTATGATGTTTCCGCACTTTTCGGGGCAGTTGGGCTTCGAAATGGGTACTTCTCCCATGGCCGAGGTCGTCCATAGGAGGAAAGACGACGACTGTAACAATTATTGGTGGTAATAATGCCCTCATTTTCCTCTTTTTTGCTGTCGCCTAGTGGCCCTTCTTTTTTATAGCTTTTTATTTTTATTGACTTGAATTAACGACTATATTGAAAGCAAATTCCTACTATACGTATGGTTGACTTCTCTTCTCTTTTTTGAGTCGCTTCAGTCTTTGTTTGTGTTGAACAAGAAGGACCCTCGTTTGCGCGTTGTAATAAATGATACTCTTTTTTCTTCAGTCTTTGCTCGATGATTGATGGAGAAGAGAAAAACAAAATGTCCCCTGTAGTAATAATAATAATCACAATAATAATAATAATAATAATAATAATAATAATAATAATAATAATAATAATACACTAATATAATAATAATAAACTCTTCGTTTTGTCATAGGGCTTTTGTAACTAGACAGAATGAACAAGATAATGTTCTGTTTTGGGCCTTATAATCAATGTATCAATTGTCCAAGAGAGTCTTTTTTGTTTCAGAGCCCCCATTCGGCACATTTTCACTATGGTCTTGAAAGTGGCATTTTTAATAAAATAAACCGAAAAAATAAAACATTAACGAAATAAACAGAAAATGTAAAGTATTAATAAATAGCGAACTTCGTAAGAAGTTTATACGAGTTAAGTATCTCGTATAATCTCAATACGAGTTACATGCTGGACTACACGTGACGTAACTCGTATAGAATATATACGAGTTACAACCCGTAATTCGTATAAACTTCATACGAGTTAGATCTGTTTTTAAAAAAACCCTAGCGGCCATACGAATAGACGAAGACGAAGACGAAGCTTGAAGAAGCCGCCGAAGGTCCAGCCGCCCACTTCCGCCGAACCTCAAGGACCCGCCACCTCCGCCGAACCTCAAGGACCCGCCGCCGACCAGCCCCCCTCCGCGACACGCCGGCCCTTGCTCGACACGCCACCACCCCGCCTTGACGAGCCGCGCCACGAGCTGCTGTGCTCCGCCGCCCGCCGCCGTCGACGTTTGCTGCCCGCCGCCGCCCCGGCTCGACGAGGTCCTCCGCCTCGACCAGCTGCCCCCAGGCCGCCTTGACCCGCCGCCAGCGCGTCCTGTCGCCCCGCCTCGACGAGCCGCCGCCTCGACCTGTTGCTGCCGGCCCGCCTCGACGACCCGCCGCCTCGATCCCCGTGACGATTTGTGCGATTACGTCCGGTGAGCGATCCCCGTTCGTCATTATTTTTTATTTATTTTACAGTATTTTATTTTATCGTCGATATTTTTACAATAGTAAAAATGATTGATTTATTTATACTTGTTGTTTTACTGTAGATGAATTTGGATTCTTATTATGGGCCTTTTGATAGTTCGGTGTTGACTATGCAGTCAAATCACTGTAGTAAGGATTTATTGTCAGATGAGGGTGCGATAGATATGATTATTAAGATTAGGTCCTTAGAAAATGTTGTGTGGGGTACGATGTTCTACATGGTCGCTTATTAGATAAGTTGAACGATATGGGTCTATACAGCGTCTACAGCTGTATGTCACAGAGGGTTGACCCTCATTTGATTACAGCATTGGTAGAGCGTTGGAGGAAGGTGAACCATACGTTTTATTTTTATGTCGGGGAGGCGACCGTCACTTTACAGGACTGTAGATGGTAGTTGGTGTCTCCGGTGTGATCGTTTCGAGAACGGTCACACAGTGGATGGACGAGTGTGAGCGGTTGCTAGGTTTTAGACCGCCTGCTGATAAGATTAGGGGGTCATCGCTATCGATGAAGGCGTTAGCTAGTTGGTCGTTGGCCCATCCGATTTCGGATGATAGCGACGAGGAAGAGGTTGAGTGTTCAGCACGTGGTTATGCGATGCTGCTCTTTGGTACGGTGATGTTCCCCGACTGTAGCGCGAGCACCGTATCGTTGACCTATCTTCAGCTGTTGGAGGATTTGATGAGGCAGTTACGTTTAGTTGGGGTAGTGTGGTCCTAGCGTTCCTGTACAGAGAGCTTTGTTCGGCATGCGAGACGAACAAGCTTAATATTGGCGGACCCCTACGGCGTTGCAGGTAATATTATATAACTTCGATTAATTTTATAGTTATTTTAAAATTTTATTTAAAACACGTGATTTGTTTTAGGCATGGGCATATGTGAGGATCCTTCCATTTCACCCAATTTATTATTGTTTTTTTATTATTTGTTATTATTCTATTCATTATTATTTATTATATCTATTTATTATCATTATTACATTAATTATTATTGCAGTCGTTATTATTATATTACATTAATTATTATTGATTTTATTATTGTTATTACTATTATTATTATTATTATATTTACTATTAAGAAACCAATTTTGAAAACACATTGGATATATAAGACCAAAACGGTCACCACAACATTGTCTATTATTTTCAACGCCTACCGCGTTGTCTAGCACGAGTTTCACCCATGTCCATCTCATTCCTGATGCGATTTCGACTATATCTACTGGGACTAGTTCTGTCGCGACGAGCCTCGTTATGAATAAGAGTCCAATCTTCGGGGCTCCAGTAGCGTTCATCGTGCAATGGTTCAAAGGTACCTTCATATGTCTTCAAATACTCCTGCTTACTGTAATACTGCGCCACTAGACTACCGGAGTGAATTTGCCATTGACGACAAGCCGCTTGTGCGTGAGAACATGGGATGTTATGCCTGCTCCAATTTCCACATGTGCATGTTCGATCATTGATCCTTACCACATATGTGCGCTGGTGAATTCCAGATGTTATGACTTCTGCTGTATGTTGTCGGACATCAAAACGGTATACAATGTGATCCCAAGATTCTGTTGTCCAAGTTTGAAACAATCTCGTTGCATAATGTGACCAATCAGTGTTGTTATCGCCATTAGGGACGATGCTTCTTGGAAGCGATCACGAAAATATTGTACGCACCTGTAACGTTTAAGAAACAAAAGAAAAAGTCATAAAAACAAGTGAATAAGAAAACAGACCATCGTGATTAGAGCTTACCTATGAAAAGTGAAATCGACGATTGCTCGTGCGGGTAGCATTCGAGCACCTTTTAATACCCGTTGAGTCCTTCTGAAATATTAGTCGTCATAACACCACATCGATAACCGCCGTCGTGTGCGAGGGTTCATTGCTCGATGCCTACTTTTTCTAACCAAGGCTTCGCTCGCTCATTAATTTGCGCAATTTGAGCCATAATGCGATCGAATTTATCCAATGTTGGCGCCGTACCGGCTCTATGACATAGATCCTTCAATTGTTGATCCTTGAATTTTTTGTACAAGTTTGACTTTACATGATGAAGACAGAAGCGATGCACTCCATTTGGTGGACGAAAGAAGTCAGTGACTTCTACTGTTCCCGTAAGACCTGTACATACCACACCACCCTAAAAGTAACTGATTTTACGAAAATAACTTGTAAAATTACATTAGTAAGCTTAAATACCTGGTGACGAGCCGAATAAGGCAAACCGATTGATTCTCTAGAACAAATATGTTCAAATTAGTAAGGATCAAGTCCATGAGTGTGTACTTTCTTCCGTGACAATGGCAAATGCCAGGGGAAAACATTTGGTTGGCGCCAGCGACGTAGCAATCAGTAGTTTGTGTCTATATTTGGTATAAATGCGTATCCGTCGACACAAACAACTTTTCGACAATGTTTGAAACCATCGATGCTCGGTTTAAAAGCCCAAAAGACATACCCGAGCACGAAGTATCCATGTCTCTCTGTCTGCAGATTCAGCCACCTCACGATTGTCCCTTGATTGTAATGCTGCAACGCCTTCATAAATGTTGGGAGTTTGTTAAAAATCTTCCCACGTACCGTAAACATTTTCCAGCGCCCTTTCAGACCATGCAAGCTTGAATATACGAGATGTCGTAGCCATATTTATCTTTCACGAGTTGTTGGACGTTCTTGGGTAGGAACTGCAGATCGATTCTCACGGTTCCAACCAACATATCAGCAATAAAATTTCTAGAGATATTACGGTGTGTGTCGCCAGCTCAGTCATATAACAATGTGTGGTCCTTCAAATTTTGTAACAGACCAGTAACATTTTTGGCTTGAAGGATGCCCTCAGTCTCCATGGGCAACCAGCCGTGTGATTACATTGGACATTCCAACGTGTATTGCTACTCTCGTTGACGTGATACTCACGTCTAGCAACCCTGATCGAAAAATCATCGACGGCACGCTGTAAATGTTTTTTGCTTGGAAAAATCATACCTCGACAAAACATAGGGTTATCTCTGTCGTAAAACTCCCCGTAACCACCATAGTCGTCACCACCAGGAGGTGGCATTTGGTACGTTTGGAAAAATGGGACGGACTGAAACACGTTGGAGCAGCAGAGTCCAGCGGAATGGTATCATCTGGCACATCGTCATCGTCGTTCCCATCCCGTCGTCCTCGTCGGGATCGGGTAACTCGTGGATCCTCATCGTCCGCTTCCGAATCATAACATCAACGTCTTCCTCTGGGCCCGCCTCGAAATCTGGCTCCGGTTCTGACACGGATCCCGGCATACTGAATGGAACACCAACCGCCGGCATCTCCAGAGAGACATTACTGAACCCTTGCCGTAACTGAGACAACGTCGGGAAAATCCGAACAGATATAACTCGAAGAACCAACTTCAAAATTCCGATAAGGCTCTCGTTCAAATCAAAACTTGAATTTTCAACTACTTCAACAAAAACCTCAATCAATATTGTTCTCCGAATCGGGATGGATGAAAAACTGTAAATCGTTGTCGTTGGAGATTTGGAATAACTGATGAAAGAGGCGGGAATGTTGAAAGTATTCATTTTTGCCTGGACAATTAACGAACAACGGCTGCTATCAGCACCCGTAATTTCGAACAACAACGACATAAACTCCGAAAAACTGGTGTTGCGACGAATTCGCCTATACGCAATAGGACGGATACTATATTTAACGTTAGAATCGGATGATTGAATTATTTCACCGCCGAAATATACTACGACTTGTACACGACTCGACACCATTATGTGTTGTGTTTTTAAAATCAAAAGGTTGGGGGGATTTATAGAGAAGTAACTTGTATTTGTGTTGTGTTTTTAGGAATCGAAAGGGTGGTTTATATAGAGAAGTAACTCGTATGTACTAAATACGATATATGATGCCATGCAAGTCGCCCGTAACTCGTATCTATTAAATACGAGTTACTCTTATTATTGCATGAATAATTGCAATAATTGAAGTAACTCGTACGTATTACTTACGAGTTAATCAGAGCCATGCACGTTGGTCGGTCACGGACTATAACTCGTGCAGGTCTAATATGATTTACTAACTCGTATTGTTTCTATACGAGTTACTGAGCTGAAGAATGCCACGTCAAGTCAGCGGGCCTGTTTATCACTAACTCGTACGCATATTGCACGAGTTACTAACTCGTATGAATTCTAACGAATTATCGTGCACAAGGAAGCCACGTCAGGTCAGCGGGCCACCTTGTCGACCTAATTCGTATTTATTTTATACGAGTTAGTAACTCGTACAATTTGGGTACGAATCTCGCTATTTTATTAATGTTTTTCGTTTTCGGTTTATTTCGTTAATGTTTTATTTTTTTTTTGGTTTATTTTATTTAAAATACCCTTGAAAGTCTTCCATTCTTAATACTAATATTTTTTGCACACGTGCTTAAAATATAATTATATTAAAATTATTTTAAAATTTCGAATTTTAGTTTTTAGTATTTAAGATGAAATATAATTTTTAAATATATAAAACGAAACTTAGTTGTAGAGCATAAGTAAAGTAAATAAAAAATTAGGAGTGATCTGGAAATACTTAATTAGTTAAATTACAAGTGGGGGACTAAATTGCAAATATGTTACACACCAAACTTAGGTGTAGAAGCATAAGTGCAGTAAATAAAAAATATGAGTGATATGAAAATACTTAATTAATTAAATTACAAATGGGGACTAAATTGCAAATAAGTTACACACCAAATTGGAGCAGTTTATATCCACCCAAACCAATTATATAATCGTATAGATATCCCAATTTATGGCCGAGGAGAAAAGGTAACTGAAAGAAAAGCTTGGAGGTGAATATCATTCATCAGTGATCAGCAAATGCTAAGAAGGTGAAGGTGAAATAGAAGCTGACAAATGAAATGACTCTTCAAGCGCAAGGGCTTTTAATGTCGTGAAACCCATCAATGGTTGCTTGGAAGGGAAAAAAATCCGAAACAGGAATAATATTACCTGTGAGCAAAGGACGATTCTTGGACTTGTAATAAGATTTTAAGGTACGTTAAATACTCCCATTTCGTTTGTCTTCTTGCAATTGAAATGTGTTTTGACTTTGACCAACATTGTTGCCCGTGAAAAATACAGTAACTACTCTTTAATTGGAGAGATCACAAAACGAATATACTATTAAAATACGCCTTTTTCCTTTTACAAGTTGCAAGAATACTCTTAAATACCTCTTCTTTGAAACCGTAAATATCTAATTGTTCCAATGTGTCACGAAAGAAAAATAAAATAATTAATTCAACCCCCACGATCTTTGTTGTGGTCTGTGGACTGTTAGAGTTAATCCCTTTGATAGTCACAGTTGTCTCATTGACGATGAGTTTCAATTTAGCTTCGTTGAAGAGTGAGGACTATGATGACATTTCTTGATATTAGTACTATGATTAAAAAAAAGCCCTAAATATTTACTTACAACAATCCAATTTCCTAGAGATAGTGAACTCAGGAAATTGTCCACAATTAGGTATTATAGGTAAGAACCAAAAGTGATGTATAGGTTTATAGATTAAACACATAATTGGGACGAAACCCTTTTTAACCAATTATGAATACTATGATTTCGTGCCTAAATGCCAAATGGCGAAACAGTGTCCGGCCTTTGCCGTTTAATGGTGATCCACAGCTGGCTCGCTCGATTTGATGCATGAGAGTGATCTTACACCAAGTATTATATATTTATATACATCATCACAGATTTAACCTTTTACTTTTTAGACAAAAAAACAAGGTTGTTCAAAATTTCCATACTTGATCTTTGCATCGAAGAAGACACGCATATCAAATCCAATATCTCATCCCATAGATTTCAATGTCCCCCTCGCCTCGTATTTCCCATTTATAAATAGGTACTCATCGAAGTAACCTCTTCAAGCGACTCCATTATTCATATTGAAATAAATCTGATTAGGGTTTTCTCCAGTCTTTTTATTCTAACTTTATTAGGGTTTTGGTGGAGAAAGGAGCTTCCTTCAGCCCAGTTCGAGGCATATGAGAGCTGAATTCATTGCTGCCGACTCATTGGTACAAGAACACATCATTAAACGAAAAAAAAAAGAAAAGTTGAAGAATAAAATCCAGTGATGGGTTTCTGATCCAATGAGGCTGGAGCTGTGATCAGTTCTTTATGTCACGCCTTGGACTGAAGGGAGCTCCCTACAATTCCCACCAACATCTCCTTTTTCTCCCTTCCTTTTTGTTTTATTTAATTAATCGCTTCATTTTTTATCATTGTGTTTCATTTTTAATGACCTGCAGGTTCGATATTTATGATGGGATTATGAAGAAACAAGTGTTAGCTATTATATGGTCAAAAATACATACACCATAATATAATGATCACTTTTCTTCTTACAATCCCTTACTAATCGACTCCAACATATGATAAACAACCATAGCAGTTGAAGTAGAAACACTCATTGCGATGACTGCAAAGATTATTAAGACAAGGCTCGGCCTTGTCTCCATCATCAAAGATTGCAACTGATACATGACGTCACATATCAACGAACCATAAGAACCATAATCACCGTAAATTTGCTTCTCCCAATCCATCCAATTCGTAGGAGGAGGATTGTAGTTCTCAGTTTTCTTGATTTCTTGGATCCTCATGCGAAGTACGATCATGTTTTCGTCGACTAACCTCCCATTGAAATCTCGGTTGTGGCTTCTTTTCTTGCAGCATATGTTACAACTCTACGATGGCGACGCTTTGTGTTCGAGATTGGCTTTTTTCTTTCGCGATCTGAGGAATGGATCAAAGGAAGTGGTGGTGAATAAGGAGAAGTTATTGATGCCATTTTTGTTGGAACTTTTTGCTTGAATATTTGATATTATTAATGATGAGATGAATGGGTTTTTCGTGGATATTTATATGGTTATGAGATGCGATTATTGACGAGGAAAGTGTCAAAAATATTATTGAGGAAAGAGTCACATATTTGACAACTTCTCTTACTAGAGAAGAAAATGTACGTATCATAAATTAAAAAAGCGTGTTTTCTGATGATGCTTTCATTGATGCGCGTAGCGGTTGGAATTTGATTGCAACGACTTTTTTCTTTAGCCAACGGCAAGTTGTATTGTAAATAATCCTATTTTGTATTATTATAACCATGATGTTCATAGAATCCGGTACAACAGTTGAGATCTGTTTTTCTAGCTGGAGAAAAAAAATGGTTTCCTATTAATACTTTTCAAGTTTTGAATCGTAACTGTATAGTCCGTTGACAATGCGGATAATCATTTCATTGCCATTAAGACTTCAATAGTGAATGATTTCCATTTAACTTCCATGTTTCAACGACTTCGAATTTATTATCCGAAATATTTATTGTGGTGTCAATCAAATAACATCATCAAAGAAAAGGTCAAAAGAACTTAATCACATCACTTTTGTTGGATTGGATCTAATTAGTTACAAGATCCAAGTTATTTTAGCTATAAACATACTCCACCTATATAATGGAGTTCTTATTAGAAATACTCAACCCCATTTTTTTTTTGTTTGAATTATATTAACTTTTTATCATTGTGTAACTCTCTTAGATGGGTGGCCGTGATAATTCGTACTCAGGACCTATGGTCCCTGAGCTCTAATACTATGTTGTGGCACTTTTCCTTAAAGGTTAACCTTGCAAGAATTGCATCACTTTTTAGTCTGATAGATTATATTCCAACAAGTCTGATTAATTTTAATAATGAATTTTTAGTAATGATAAATATGTGGTTTTAGTTGTCTAAGATAAAATCGTATATAACTTAGGGTGCCAAAATATAAGGGCAAAATTTGAAAACACTCATCATGATCATGGAGGATCAATCACCTAGGATTCTTGGGATGATCCAAAACTTAAAATATCACCCAACTATCATTGTGTATTCGTCATTCCGTCGATGACTCATCACCTAAACTAAACAAACACAATGATAAAGAGTAAGGATATAAAGTATTGTATGTTTCGGAGGATTACGTCTCGCAAAAGTCAACTGAAGATGCTATATAGTAAAAGAAAAAACTCAGCCGGGCTTATTGGAATATAATATATAAGATTAAAAGTGATACACTTCATTCAAGATTAACTTTTATGAAAAGTCGTCACTCAACAATACTAAATACGATATAATCATACATTTTATATATAATATCATTTGGAAATCAAATTTGTAATAATACATCAAACATCCTACTCAACCGTATCAAAATTAATACAAGAATTCAAGTAGTATTATACAATACGTCCTACTAAACCATATCAAAATTTAAAGAAGAGTTCAAATAATATTGTACAATAATAATTCCTACTATGGATGATCAACATTATGAGTTATTTATGAATAACGTCAACTATACAATTAGGGATGGCAATGGGGCGGGGCGGGGGCGGGGATCTAATCCCCGTCCCCGTCCCCGCGATACATTCGGGGACAAAATCGTCCCGTCCCCGTCCCTGCGGGGATCCACGCGGGGCGGGATTCCCCACGGGATTCTCCGCCCCTTAATTTTCTTTAAAAAAATAATATCTTTAATATAATATATAATTTGAATATATTTTGTAATAAATATTATATAATTATAATTTTATATATTATGTATTAATTTAATATTTTTTAGTCTATATTTTGATATTATTTTACTATTACTTAAATCATAATGTAATATTATATATATATATAATATTATAAAGGGTTCACATACGAATCCTCTCCTAAAATATACCCACCCCGACATCCCTCCCAACCCCGCCCCGACCCCGTATAAACTCCTCCCCTTCGGGGCAATCCGCGGGAAATCAATCCCCGCCCCGTTATATACATTGTTCTTAAAATGTTATTATTATGATCTAAATATTTTTAACATGTTAACATATTTTTTTACTAATATTTTATTACATAAATATTTTTAAAACGAGAATTTGATTTAAAATGAAAAAATGAATCATAAATGTCGCTTTCAAGGTTAAAATCACGTTTTATATTATATTCAAGGTGACAATTATCTTTCTGTTATAAATTATTTATATATTATATAATAAACCCATCGTATATATCAATCGAAAAGAAATATGACAACTTCAAATGGCCAATGAGAGGTATTTATAGGCCAAGAATTTCAACATTCAACCAATGAAAAATAGCAAATATAATAATGTAGATCCAATCATCCTAATGGGCACCATACTTATTTGTTGGTGGCCCATACTAATTTGTTTATAATACTCCCCCTTAGATGCCCATTACAAAATATTTTCATCTGATTAGCTGTCTCGTTAAACCTTATTAGGAAAAACCCAATGGGATAAAAACTTAATGAAGGAAAAAAGTGCATCGTATGTTATCTCCCCCTGATGTAAACATTACTCAAGATCTCTGAGCATTCGGAGTCAATTAAATCTACAAATTTTCGAATAGTCTTGGAGATAGCGGTTTCGTGAATTGATCCGCGAGGTTGTCACTTGATCAAACTTGTTGTATGTCAATTTCGCCGGACTTCTGAAGGTCGTGCGTACAGAAAAATTTAGGCGATATATGTTTGGTTCTATCGCCTTTGATGTAACCTTCTTTTAGCTGACCAATACATGCAGCATTGTCTTCATATAAGATCGTCGGAGGTAACTTTTCGATGATAACCTACAGGTTTGTCGTATATGCTGGATTATCGATCGCAATCAAACACAATATTTGCTAGCTTCATGAATTGCTAAAATTTCCCCATGATTAGATGAAGTGGTGGTTAAACTTTGTTTAACTGACTGCCAAGAAATAGCAGTTCCACCATATGTAAATAGATAACCCGTTTGCGATCGAGCATGTGGGTCGGATAGAAAATCAGCATCTGCATATCCGATTAGATTTGACATGGACTCATTTGAATAGAATAATCCCAAATCAATTGTTCCAATGTCTACGAGTTGGTGACGAACTCTATCTCGCCAATAAATTTACAGCGAAAGCTACATCAGGTCGCATATGACTCGTAAGATACATTAGTGCTTCTATGGCACTAAGATATGGTCCTTCTGGACCAAGCAAATCTTCATCATTTTCTCGAGGTCTGAACGGATCTTTATTCACACTAAAGATCGAACAATCATCGGAGTATCCAACGGATGAGCTTTATCCATATAAAATCTTTTCAATACTTTTCTCATATATGTTTCTTGACATACAAATATTCCATTCTTCAAGTATTCAATTTGCAACCCAAGCCAAAATTTCGTCTTTCCGAGATCTTTCATTTCGAACTCCTTTTGCAAACAATTAACGGCATTTGATAACTCTTCAGGAGTTCCAATTATATTGATATCATCAACATGTGCTGCTATGATGACAAAATCATTTCCACATTTTTCTCACAAATATACAAGGACAGATGTGATCATTTTTGTATCCTTCTTTTAATAAGTATTCACTTAGGCGATTATACCACATACGCCTAGATTGCTTTAATCCATAAAACGATTTGTTCAGTTTAATTGAGTACCCATCATGGAGTCATGAATTTTCAGGCAGTTGAAATCCCTCGGAAGCTTCATATAAATGTCACTATCAAGTGAGCCATATAAATAGGCATTGACAACATCCATTAGACGCATATCGAGTTTTTCACGTATTGCCAGACTTATTTGTTGCATCCACCACAGGAGAATATGTCTCCTCATAATCAATACCAAGTCTTCGCGAAAACCTCGTGCAACAAGCCGGGCTTTGTATCTCACAATTTTGCCCTTTTCATTTCTCTTTCTGATAGGAACCCATTTATATCCAACCAGTTTTATAGTCTCTTAGTATACGGACTATACGTCCGAAAACTTTCCGTCTCTCAAGTGATTTTAATGCAGCATCGATTGCATCTTTCCATTTTGGCCAATCATTTCTTTGTCTGCATTCTTTTACAGACCTTGGTTCATGATCCTCATTCTCATTAATCTTATTCATTTCATGTAGATCTTAAATGAGAATCTATCGTCAACGTTGACTTTATCTCGGTTCCATCTTATTCCGTTATGGGCATAATTGATCGAGATCTCTTCATTATCATTATTTTCAATTTGTTCAGGTACCTGACTTTCATTCTTATCATCATTTGTGCCCATCGACTCTTCTCTAGTCGATAAATCCTCGATTGGATCATTCTCATTATTTGCTCCTTTTCTTTTCCGAGGACTTTTATCTTTGGAACCAGAGGGCCTACCACGCTTCAGTTGTGGTTTAAGCTCAATTGTTATTTGTTTGTTCTGCAGGAACATCAATTTCAGCAGGAGCATTAGCAGCTGGAATATGTGACTTTGTCTCTTTTTGGGTCAGCAAAACTATCAGGCAATTGGTTCGCTAAACTTTGTATATGAATTATCTGTTGAACTTCTAGTTCACATTCTTTTGTTCGAGGATCATAATGATTTAGCGATAATTCATTCCACTAATATTTCTTTCCAACTGTTTCTTTTCTCCCCCTAATGTCGGAACATTTGTTTCATCAAAGTGGCAGTCGGCAAATCTGGTCGTGAATCGATCTCCAGTTAAGGGTTCTAAATATTCATAATTGATGGAGATTCAAATCCGGCATATATTCCTAACCTCCTTTGAGGTCCCATCTCTGTGCGTTGTGGTAGTGCAATTGGAACATATACTGCACATTCGAAAATTCTTAGATGAGAAATATCTGGTTCCTCACCATAAACCATCTGTAATGGGGAGATATCATGATAACTTGTTGGCCTGAGGCAGACTAGTGTTGCTGCATGTAATATAGCATGCCCCCAACAAGACGATGGAAGTTTCGACTTCATCAACAATGGCCTTGCAATTAATTGCAGGCGTTTAATCAATGATTCTTTAAAACCGCTTTGTGTATCGACATGTGGCACATGATGCTCGACATCGATACCGATAGACATACAATAATCAATAAAGGCATGGGAAGTAAATTCACAAGCATTATCAAGGCGTATTTTCTTTATTGGAGAATCTGGGAATGTGCTCTTAATCTAATCAGCCGAGCAAGTAATCTCGCACATGCCACTTTCACGTAGATAATAAACATACATGGGACCATTTACTTGATGCATCAATCAATACCATAAAATATTTAAATGGTCCACATGATGGATGTATTGGCCCACAAATATCGCCATGTATACGCTCCAAAAAGCAATAGATTCAGTCTTTTCATTTGTGTTGGTCGAATAATTAACTTCCCTTTAGAGCAAGCAAGACATGATAATTCATTAGATTGAAGAATCTTCTCGTTCCTCAATAAATGTCCGCGTGAATTTTCAATTATCTTTTGCATCATAATTGTACCAGGATGGCCCAATCGGGCATGCTAAACATTAAATACTGTCAATGATAAACCTTTGGATAGCATATGATTCAATTGTTCTAAGATATATGTAGTATAGCCCAAAGTCAAAAGACGGTAACTTTCTATGATTCTTTTTTCATTCGAAATCACTTTTGTAATGTGCAAATTAAATATCTCCCTTTCGTGCAGTCACAACATGATATCCGTTATTTCGAATCGCTTTAAAGCTTAATAATTTCTTTGAGACTTAGGGCCCGTTTGGTTGGGGGTATTAGGGGGTTTAGGAGGTTAGTATTAATTGGTCTTGTGTTTGGTTGGAGGGTTTTTTTTAAGGTAAGATTTAATTAATACCCTCTTAATACCTCTAATAAGGTGTTAATTTAAATCAGCCTAGCCCCCTAGCTTTATCTAATACTTTCATTTTATGACTAAATTATCCTTTTTAAAAATTTATATTTCCTATATTATCCCTCTCATCATTTGTCTACAGCCGCATCATCAACTCATCACCACGTTTGCTTTCAAGATAAAAAAAACAGTATTGACTACAAATAAAAATAAGAACAAAATAAAGAAGGAATCCGAGTGAGAACTGAGTAGTAACGTGAATAAAATAAAACAAATAATATTGAATTTATAACATAGAAAAGAAAAACACCGTTGCGATCATAGCACAATAACGAAAAAACATCTACGCACTATTGTGATTATCAGAGTCAACGAGAAGAACATCATCACCCTATTGCTATTAATAAAGCACGATAATGAAAAGAATTCTTAAATTCGGGACTAGAATAATCAAAAGAAAACAGAGATTGCATACCTTAATCGGTACTGTAGAGGACGCACATTATGAACGGCAAACCCTAAACCACTAATTATAAATTTCAAAATAAAATAAGGATAAAACTATAATTGCACTTAATTTAAATTTAATACCAAGATAAACTCATTTACCAAACACATCCAAAATTATTATTTAAACATTAACCGAACACTCAAAAAATGGATATCCTCCATTATTTAAACCCATCCCTCCAACCAGCCGGCCTTTAGGGAATATAAAGCATTTTCAATAATCAGCCTTATTCCTCTGGGCACTAATATATTAGCTCTTCCAGAGCCTTCAATTATATTTATGCTACCCGATATAGTAATCACACTGGTTTCTTTCATATCAAGATGCTCGAAATATTTTTTTTATTTTTCAGAATTGTATTAGTCGTTGCACAGTCTGCAAGACATAATTCTCCATTGCACATGCTCGTGTCCATCATATAATATCCTTCATAAACAAACATATAATAATTATTAATACATATTATTGGAAACAAACGATACATAGCAAACACAGGAATAACATCCAAATAACAATCATAGCAAACATAACGATATTATTGAAAATAAACGATACATAGCAAACATAGGAATAGCATAATAACAATCATAGCAAACAAAATGATAACATTCAAACGATACGCACCAAAGCACACAATAACAAAGCATTTAATTTATAAAATGATAGCAGATTAAATTTTTTCATTGAGGAGCAAAATCGTCGGCATCGAAATTATCTCCTTCTTCATTAACACCAAAAGTTGAAGCAATTGTACCATGAACAAAGTTCGTTTCAATTTTCTTTCCTTTGCCCTTTGATTCTTGATACAGCTCAACAAGGTATTGGGGCGTACGGCAAGTGCGGGACCAATGGCCACGACCACCGCATCGATAACATTATTCGCTATTCCTTTTTTGTTCAGTTTGCTTCTTTTCATTTTACTGTCATAAACTTTCTTCTTCTGAGAAAGATTTTGATGACCACCACGATAATTATGATAACCACCACGGAAATATTGATAACCACCACCATGATAACTTCGGCCACGACCACGACCTTCGCCACGGCCACGTCCACGACTGCGATATCCGCCATGACCACGACCATTACCTCACTATTATCATTATTAACATTGACTGCTTTCGCTTCAGGGAGTGTAGCAGTACCAGTTGGTCGGGATTCATGATTTTTCATCAGCAACTCATTGTTTTGCTCAGCCAACAATAAGCAAGAAATAAAATCTGAGTACTTTTCAAATTTTCTCTCCCGGTATTGCTGTTGTAGAATAACATTTGACGGATGAAATGTGGTGAACGTTTTCTCATAATTGCATCGGTAATAGTTTCTCCACATAATTTCAGTGTAGAAGTAATTTTATAAACAAATTATATTCGCTTACCGATTTAAATTCCTGTAAGCGGAATTCACCCATTCATACCTCGCATTTGGGAGAATAACAGTCTTTATCGATCTTTCAAGTTTTTCCACAAGTCTTTCGGGTCTTTCACTGTTACGTACTCAATTTTGAGACTTTCATGAATGTGGTGGTGAAGAAAAATCATTGCTTTCGCCTTGTGCTGCTCGGATGTCGCATTGGTCGATTTGATGGATCACCTAGACCTTTGGCTTTTAAATGAATTTCGGCATCTAGTGCCCAAGCTAGATAATTTGGGCCAGTGATATCGAGTGTAACAAACTCAAGGCTAGCAAAATTCGTACAAAAAGCATTTCAAAACTGATAATATAATAAAATATTACATGCATAACTAATCTTAATAATTTTGAAAAATATAGTCGGTATAGCCAGTTATTTTGAATATATAATTAGACGTAGTTACTGGCCGGAGTTACAAACCGGCACATATCAGGTGGTACAAACCATGACATGATAGGCGGTACAAACAGAACCAAGCTAGTCGGAAAAACCGAACCAAGCTAGTCGGATAAACCGAACCAAGCTAGTAGAATAAATCGAACCAAGCTAGTTAGATAAAAAAAAAATATATGCCAGCGCTGGGATTCGAAATCTGGACCTCTCATCACTTAGATTTTGACGGTATTCCGCGAAACCACTCGGACTATGACATTTTTGTTGTATATTGTATATCTATTTTAAATTTGTATAATATTGTCATAAATATGAAATAAAATTACTATACCTTAATTATGCCCGTAAATCTTCGCTAGAAATTAGCATCGTCAGCGGAGATCGGCGTTGCCGGTAGAGGGGGCTTATTGGAATATAATATAATACGATTAAAAAGTGATACACTTCATTCAAGATTAACACTTACGAAAAGTCGTCACTCAACAATACTAAATACGATCTAATCATACATTATATAATAATATCATTGGAAATAAAATTTGTAATAATATCATCAAACATCCTACTCAACCGTATCAAAATTTAATCCAAGAATTCAAGTAGTATTATACAATACATCCTACTAAACCGTATCAAAATTTAATAGAAGAGTTCAAATAATATTGTACAATAATAATTCCTACTATGGATGATCAACTCAAATTATTCATATTATGAGTTATTTATGAATAACGTCAACTATATTAATGGATCTTCCCAAAATGCATCTATGTGATTTGAAACATGTTTAGCAGGTATATTTTATCTTAAAATAATTACATAGATATTTTTAAAAAATGAGAATTTGATTTAAACTGAAAAAAATAAAAAGAAAAACAGATGTTTTTTTTTTCATAAATGTCGCTTTCAAGTTTAAAATCCCGTTTTATATTTCAAGGTGACAATTATCTTTCTGTTATAAAATATTTATATATTATATAATAAACCCAACGTATATATTGATCAAAAAGAAAAATGTACAACTTCAAATGGCCAATGAGAGGTATTTATAGGCCAAGAATTTCAACATTCAACCAATGAAAAAAATAGGAAATATAATAATTGTAGATCCAACATTCCTAATGAGCATCCATACTTATTTGTTTATAATACTTTCTATTTTATTAAGGCCTATGACATTAGAATAAGTGCTTTTGGTATGCCATTTATCATGCAATTACAATTTTATCCTTTATGTAATAACAATTTAATCCTTTATTTTTTATTTATTCTGTATATATGCTAATGTTATGTTATAAATAAATTATTACTCCTTTATCACTTCATTCCGTTATTCTCTTATCTATTTTAGTGATATCCCTACAAATCATTTATATATATATTTGTTGATAATATTTTATTAGAGGGTGCATCGAATACTTTATACTAGTACTTTATTATATGTGCTTGATTTTTGGAAGTGCCTTTTAATGGTGGATTCAATTTTTTTAAATATAGTTTTCAAGGTGAAAAACGTTTTGTGATTACTCTACAATGATTTAGAGCTAAGCTTCATTAACTATTAATGGTAACTAATGACTGTGACATTTTCATCTTATGGGAGAGTGGAGCCATAGACAAAGAATTACATTGTGTAACTTTTTATGGGAGAATATCATTTTTGGTCCTCGATGTTTACCCTATGGGCTTTTGGTCCCCGATGTTCTCACTTGCCACATTTAGTTTCTCATATTTCTTAATTTGAACCAAATTGGTCCATCCGTTAATTTAGACGGAATTGCAAAATTAGCGATGGAATTTGCGACGAAATTTCCGTCGCTAAGGAAAAAAGTAAAAAAACAAATGATAAATTAAGCATAAAAATGAGAAAAATTCCAAAAAAGGAAAAAAAATCAAAAAATAGGTAAAAAAATTCAAAAAAGAGAATATTATTAATAAATCAATAAAAATATAAATAATAAAAAAATAAATACTAATAAAAATAAAATAACAAACTAAAATCTAAAGATGATAAATATAAATTTAAGATTTTAAAAAGTAACAAATAAAAATATATTTATTTATTAAAATAATAAATTAAATAGAGAAAAAATGTATTAAAATAATAAAATGATAAATATCAATAAATAATAAAAAATACAAAATATTTACTTATTGAAAACTAAAAATAAGTGAAAAATAAAAGGCAAAATTGCATATTACCCCCTTCTGGTTTCCGAAAATGCACCATACTACCCCTGTATTTTTATTACCCGAAACACCCTTGTAGTTTCCTAAACTTTGCATACGCTCCCCATCGGGCCATTTTGAGTATAACGTTCATAAAAAAAGGTCTAATTCCATTTTGCCCCTGTTAATTAAAGACTAGGGCAAACGAACATCTCTCTGTAAAATCAAAATCTTCCATAGCTACAAGAACCTTTTTCGCGGTTAAATCCTTCGGCCACCATTTCTCACACATTGAAATCGACTTCACGGGCTTCAAACACATTGAAGTCGTCTCAAACACTCAGACGGCTGGATAATGGTGTATTCATACTGCAACATCTACTTATGGGTCCACGGGCGATTCGAATGGCTACCAAATGCGAGGTATTTTGGGGAATTGACGGTACTGTTCCAAGGCATTGATAAGGATAGGTTTTCTTTTGGGCACTTTAGACATTTTTACAGACACGCGGGGGGGGGGGGGGGGGGGGGGGGGGGAATGCTTCTAATGCACAGTATTACTATTGCATACCTGGGATGACGATGGATGTTGGTGTTAGGGCTATTAAAAATGATGATGATATCAGGGACCTTCTCAGAGAAAATATGAATGAGAAGGACATTCATATTTTCGTTGAAGATTTGCCGGGATTTATTGAAGCTGTTGATAGTGAAGGTAGGCCAGTTTCTGGTCGAAGTTTGGAGGTGCCCCTCGTCACATTTCCATTACCTAAGGGTGCTGCTTCATTTGGAGATGGTAATACAGTGACTGGTGAAGATATTGGGTCTGATAATGAGGCTGAGGCTGATGCTGGGGGTTATTGTGGGTCTCATAATGAGGTTGAGGCTGATGGTGGGGGTTATTGTGGGTCTGATAATGAGGTTGAGGCTGCTGCAGAGGTTGAGAGAGAGGGGGACAATGAGGCAGCTACAGAGGTTGAGAGAGGGGACAATGAGACTAATGCAGAGGTTGAGAGTGAGGGGGACCAAGATGATTATGAGGTTGAGTCTAATGACTTTGTGTCTGAAAATGAGACAGAGGAAGAGGGCGATGCCGAGGGATTACGATCTTCTGCAACTGATTCTGAAGATGAAGATTTTATTTGTGAAGATGGCATGGAAGAAGATGATTCTGAAGAAGTCCATGTTAGACATGAAAGTAACCAAGCCAGATCAGATGAGGAAGGAAATCCTAAAGATGATTGGTACACTGACAATGATGAAGATGTTTATGAAGAGTTGGAGAAAGATATAGAATCAGATGGTGAACATGTTAGAACTCATCCAGAATGGGATGAGACAACAGACACGGCTGAGAATGAGTTGCAAGTGGGGCTTCGTTTTCCAAAATAAGGATGTCAAAAGAAGCACAACAGAATCAGAGATTTCGAAGCCCTGACTGAGATTCCCTTTTCGTGGCTACCAACATTTCGACTTTAACTAAAATCACAATATGCAAGTTACTTACCTCGAATTTAGCTGGAATAGCAACACCCTTATTCGCCGTGCAGAAGGAAAATCGAACCTTCAACTAAAACCCATACATAAATTGTATCGCACTCGACATATAAGAACCCTAATTTGACAATAGATTGGGAAGGTTTAAGAGGGGTAGTATTTGAGGTTATTTTCGACATTTACCAATGAAACCCATGGCAAGAGACTGGCACAGGCGCATTTTGAGCGCGTGTAACACAATCTCGGGCCAAAGTCGAGCCCGGGGGATAACGCGCTGAGTTTAGGAAACTACAAGGGTGTTTCGGGTAACAAAAAATACAGGCGGTAGTGTGGTGCATTTTCGGAAAACCACAAGGGGTAATATGCAATTTTGCCAAAATAAAAAGGATAAAATGTCACTGAAAGTTGACGATAATTCTCGATCACAATATATTTGTTAAAAAAATTCGGGAACTGGGACGATTATGTCCTCATTGACTTGACAGGGATGGTCTTCGTAAAACTTTTAGAGGCATTTTTTATCCTTAATTTTTTTCCTTTTTATTTAATTTTTAAAAAAATAAATATATTTTTATTTTTACTTTTTAAAATCTTAAATTTATATTTATTTTTAAATTTTAGTTTATTATTTTATTTTTATTATTATTTATTTTGTTATTGTTATTTATATTTTTATTTAATTTATTAGTAATATTCTCTTTTTTGAATTTTTTTACCTATTTTTTGAATTTTGTTCCTTTTGGAATTTTTTCTCATTTTTTATGCTTAATTTATCATTTTTTTTACTTTTTCCTTTGGCGACGGAAATTCCGTCGCAAATTCCATCGCTAATTTTGCAATTCCGTCTAAATTAACGGATTGACCAATTTGGTTCAAATTAAGAAACATGAGGGACTAAATGTGGCAAGTGAGAACATCGGAGACCAAAAGCACCATAGGGTAAACATCGGGGACCAAAAATGGTATTCTCCCAATTTTTCATTGAAGAATGACCATTATGCCGACTTTTGTAAATGGCTTGCTAGTTGCTACTATGTAAAAGTAATCTTTTTTTATTTAATAATTTGTAAAAAAATTAAATGAAACATAATGAAGAATAGTTTTCTGAAACATAGAAAATGATTAGCGAGATATGGAAGCGCGATGCCAGACCGACCTTCTGTAATAAGCCGTGGAGTTGGGTGGTTGGTACTGCTATATTTTTATTTAATTTTTCACACTTTCGTTCAAGCATTGACAAGGGTATAATGAGAATTTCACTTTTTCGGACCTTTAGACTAAATTTGACTAGATAGGGATGGGGAAAATTATCTTTTGTAAATGCTTGTCATGTTCTGAGTGTAGCACAAATAAAATTTTTAAATATTTTTGTAATTTGTTTTAATTTCTCATAATTTGTAATTACTGATAAATTAAATGTTTCCACCATGGTTTTCAACCTGAACAAAAGGGCTTTGCACCAAAAGGAATAGTGTATTCCAACGGGACTCCTCTAAATAATATTAATTTTTCCAGTTAAAAGTGTAATTATTAGCAATTCATTTGCGGTGAAAATGAAAATAATGGTGGTTAAAATTTTAAAAAAAAAATTGATGAGCTTTGTGATAGCGAGAGAATATTATCTAATTTCATAATTCGATTTTCAAAATAGCATTATTATTTTTATTCTGAAAGTTGAATGAGAGTGAATATGAAAAACGATGCATGATGACACAAGGAAACAATGAAAATTCATAATTGGTTGCCTACTTTAGTTATTATCTTTATTAGTGTTGTTTATTCGTATCATTTAAATTTTATATTTAAAATGAAAAGTTGTTCATTTATTCGTATTATTTAACTTTTCAAGAAGTATAATTAAATACCAAATGCTATAAATTTGTTTATATGGATAACTCCAAAAGTGCATTCAGAATATGTTTCCAAACAAGCCCTAAATCTACCACTAATGACCGGGGCAATATTGTAATAACAGAAAAACTAGTTCAAAACTCAAATTACCAAGATCTCTTTCTTCTTTTCGCCTCCTCACTTCGTCATATATACATATGTCAAATCAAAAAAGAAAGAAATATGGGACAATTTGTAATCAGGCCCTTGTCAGTAAGTATTTACACAGTCAGGCCATGTCAGATTTTCTATTACTTTTAAGGACCAAGTTATCGTAAATAGTAGAGTTTATGCTTCAAAATCAAATTGACGAAAATACCCTTCCTAACATACTGTAATAAGAGTTATTTTACGGGCACTTTCAGTTATGCAGTAAGATTATATTGTTATCTACTTACAGTGAAATGTTATTTTACATCCCTTATCTGTTACTACGATGCAGAAAACTGTTATAGACAGAGAATATTTATTTCATGAATCTCGTTTTTACAGTGAATCGAGCTCCGAAATTTCGAATGCACATTAACCAACCAATTTCGACGTGTAAGGTAGGATGTATTGTGCATTGACGAAGCAAGATGTACGATTTGTAACGAATTTTTATCTTTCTACTTAGGGTTTTTATCTGCAACAATAAGAAGAAATCAAAGCCATTTTTTGTAACGCTTACGTCTAGTATGTATAAATTCGAAGTGTCCTAGTAAGAGCAGCTCGGTGCGGCACATTGTTTGCTCGTTCGTCCGACCTTCATCTTTTAATTCACAAAAATACGGTCGACCATAATAATTTGGGTATATTGTGTCAAACTGTTACTCGGAGTATCAAATCTGTTACTCGGAGTACCAAAATCGTTACTAGGCGTATCAAAATCTTTATTAAACTATAATTAATCGTTACCATGTGTAGGGTTCTAATTTGCGAAAATACGATGAAATCAAATTCGTTTTTGACAACGATTAGGTCTGATATGTATAATTCGAAGTACCCATATTATGGGCAGCTCAGTGCGACACCTTGTTTGGTCGTTCATCCGACGTTTATCATTTATTTCGCGAAAATACGATCGACCCTATAATTTGGGTATTTTTTACCACGCCATTATATTCGAAATTATGTGTCAATTGTTAACTTCCAAACCGTAAGTGGTGCAATGCATGTGGTATGGAAGACATCGACATTAAGCAGAAACCCAGAAGTTATTGAATCGATTCAGACGTTCGTCAATTGATGTGATGAACAACTGTTACTATATTAAAATATCAGGATCTGTTACTAGTATATACGTTTCTGTTACTGTGTTGCCTAAATTTGTTACTAAATTTTCCGTGAAATTTCGAGCGGGAAAACCAGAATGAGATGAATTTTGGGCGGGAGAGTAAATAACATCAAGCATAGAAACGTTATATGTGTAAACTGTTACTAGTTATATGTTTATATGTTACCAGAATTATTATAGTTTGTGAATTAGGGTTTGCGATTAAAATCATAACCTAAACTAATATATTTTTATCTAAAACTTTATAAATTCATATATTTTAGTGAATGTAGTGCGTTTGCGAAATATAATTTGAAAATCATAAAGTAAACTAATTACATATTAAATTGTTATTTGACTTTGTATTCTGTTACTCTTGTTGTGTTTCCTTGTTACCAACGTATCAGTTTCTATTTTTTTCTCCTCTTCAATTGTTTCCAATCAGTGTTAAACTGTTACTGCAGGAAATCAGTAAACAACATAGGGTTTACATTTAAGATTAATTGACGATGTCATTAATTCTGTTGAATCATTTTTGTTAGCTCGACCATCTGGATTGTAATAAACAACTAATAGTTCATATCCGCAACGTTTTGAGTAAGTAGAATCAATTTCGTAGAAGCATGATCATCCTCCAAGAAGAGTGCTCTTGTTTTCCATACTCTATACTTCAACTTCTTCTATTCCAACATAATCTCCACGAAAATCACAACCTAAACTAATATATTTTTATCTAAAACTTCGTAAATTTATATATTTTAGTGAATGTAGCGTGTTTGCGATATAAAATTTGAAAATCATAGAGTAAACTAATTACATAATACTACCTCCGTC
Source organism: Craterostigma plantagineum (assembly GCA_027422505.1). Taxonomy (NCBI): domain Eukaryota; kingdom Viridiplantae; phylum Streptophyta; class Magnoliopsida; order Lamiales; family Linderniaceae; genus Craterostigma; species Craterostigma plantagineum. The sequence continues at coordinate 1,158,842 of JAPQWV010000118.1, forward strand.
CCACTATCTTTTGTAAATTTTACTAAATCGGGCGTCCCACATCTTCTGTACATTTCCTTATTTAATAAAAACCCATCACAAACAAACAATATAGTATATTAAATATTCTTAAAAGAGGAGTCAAAATATACACTTTTTTACCTTTTAATTGTACTATATTATTAAAATATTCAGTTTATTAAAAATCGTGCCACACCCCAAATGTCCATAAATTACTGGGACGGAGGGAGTAAATTGTTACTCTGACAATGTATTCTGTTACTCATGTTGTGTTCCTTGTTACCAACGTATCAGTTTCTGTTTTTTATCCTCTTCAATTGTTTCTAATCAGTGTTAAACTGTTACTGCAGGAAATCAGTAAACAACAGAAGATTTTACCATAATCATGCATACATTTTCAGCAACAGAAGCAAGTTTGTTCAAAGAAACATCCTACACATAAGTATCATATCACATAGCACCAAATTGTAACATCCTCATCGTCGGTGCTCGTGGTCGTAGCTGCTCGTCTTCGATTTATTCGATTAATTTGGGGTTATCGATTTGGTATTGGCGAATCAGAAAGAACTTAGAGAATAAAAGTTATACATAATTATGTTGGATATTTACAGGAGTTTGAATCAAAGTCGTTGGAATTCTAGATCGAAAGTTAAACTAAAAAAGGTGCAGGTTGCCATTTTCAGGCAATGCCATTTTCGGACAACATCCCTAGGCACCTGTAAATCTTTTTCGGGCACTTTTTTAGGGTCAATGGACTTCGAATCAGAAATAACGTAAAGAATAAAAGTTATACATAATTAACTTAGCTAATCAAGGGAGCTTGAATCAAGGTCATTTGAATTCTAGATCGCAAGTTATACTCCAAAAGGTGCAGGTTGCCCTTTTCGAATGCAGAATGCATAGTGTTACCCAGAATGCATAAATTGTTATCCAGAATGCATGAAATGTTATCCATATGCGTAAATTATTACGTAGAATGCATAAAGTGTTACCCGAAATGCATAAATTGTTACTTAGCGAGCGTTTTATTAGCAAAAGCTTCAATCAAGGGCCGCGTCAAATTCTTCGCGATTAACATCAATATTTTCATTGATTATTAAGACCCACGATATATTTCACCTTATTCAGTCATTTAAGTCCAGATTTTTCCTTGTTTCAACGAGATTTTTGAATTACTTTTAATACATTATTTCATTATAAACTTCAAAAAATTTTATCGATTATTGACACCCATGGGAAATTATCATCACTTTAACCTTATTCGGTCATTAACGTTGAGATTGAACCGACTATTAGATCGTAAATTTTGTTTTCGTTGACGTGGTTTGTGCATTCAACGTTTGGAAGAGACAATGACACATGTGTGTAATTTTGGCAAATGTGAAGGATAGAAAGGTCATTTACAACGAGATTGGTCCTTCAAACTAATATTTTGAATAAATTGGTCATTACTGAAATAAAACTTCAAAAGGGTCTGATCCATATTGAAATATGGCTTTTAGGGCCTGAAACGTAATATACCCTTATTTTTTTTGGGCTAGCAAGCTAGTTCACGAGGTTTGGTACGCGGTCTCAGTCTCGCATGGTATGATTTATATTTTGGGTAAACCCAACATATTTGAGTGCGAAACGTATCATTATTTTATTTATTGTTATTGTCTTCTTTTTTCTGAAAAATTGGATAGAATTGATTCCCCACGTACCCAAGCTTATCTCTTTTATATATAGTAACTTTGAATGGACTTATATTAATTTTGCATGGGGATTCAATTAAACCACCTTTATTTTCCTTGTCAATATGCGACGCTTCTATATACACGCGATAAAGTATACGAAAAGTAACTTAGATTGAATTGAATATATACATCAATTGTCCCTACGTAAGAAAATTCATGTAGTGGTTTCCGGTATACTTGAATAAGCAGTGATTTTAATATTAGAAAAAGGCAAAAAACTTCGTATGCATGCGTTCATCACGTTGTATGTTTTTAACGGAAATCCACTTATTTGAACTCTGCATGGAAAGCGAACATCAAAATGGACCATAAATTGTCAAGTAAAAAATGGTAATCAACTTAGACCTATACTTTTCCTAATAAGATGCAAAAGTAGAACTTGACTACCAGTTAACTAGGGACGCATAATTTTTTATAACTCATTTTAATTACTTCAGAAATAATATCATGATCGATCAGTTACTTACTCATTTTAATTATAACTTTAATGAATCCCCAATTTTCTTAATAAAGACTGAATCTTTCACATTATATTTCATGTCCACATCTTCATGAATTTGTGCATTCAATTTGACTATTTTTTATTTTTCTAACTTGTGGCCATCGGTCAGGCACTAATCACATGCTCGATCGTGGCTACATTTTGACCATTACGTTTCTTCACTTACCAAAAAACGAAGACCCTAAATTGTCGATTATTACTAGGGGTGTTCATCGGTCGGTTCTGTTCGGTTTTTTCAAATTTCGGTTCGGTTTTTCGGTTTTCGGTTTTATGTATGCTTAATCCGATATCCGAACCGTTTTAATTTGGTTCGGTTCGGTTTTTTATAATTCGGTTCGGTTTTTTTCGGTTCGGTTTTTCGGTTAGGAATTATAATCAACAAAAAAATATTATGAGATGAAAATACATAAAATAATTTATGGTTATTAACAATAAAGAATTTATGGAACGTGACATGTAGCAAAATAATTCAAAGGTTCGAAAAAAAAAACAACATGAAAAATGGAACAAAATCTCCAAATATAAAAACATTCATCTGAAAATACTATAAATTATTTGGGAGAAAAATATTATTTGATTGGTGAGGAAAATATTCACCTAAAAATGCAATACCAATGAAATTAAATTTAATTGTTGTTTACGTTATGGGAGAAAAACAAATGATTATTGATATTTTTTCTATTTTTAATGTAGTATGATAATTTCAATTCGGTTTTTCGGTTTTATGTATGCTTAATCCTATATCCGAACCATTTTAATTTGGTTCGGTTCGGTTTTTAAAAATGCGGTTCGGTTTTTTTCGGTTCCGGTCTTTTCGGTTCGGTTCTTCACGGTTCGGTCGGTTTTTTCTGTTTTTCGGTTAATTTGAACACCCCTAATTATTACGTTATCTATATAAGAACTGTTCATTTATTGCTACACAATTATTTCATAATATTGTGGCTATTGAATATATAGTGTCTATAATTAACGGTGGATAGCAAAAGTCAAGATGAAGATGTTAGTTAGCTCACATGCACATGAATTTGGATCCACACCGCCGCGATTAACGTAAGATGTCATTATCGAACGAAACCCAATGCAATAACATTAGTATTTCTTATTTTCATCAACGCTCACTTTGTTTTAAGTGATTGAGTAAAATTATCCGAGTTCCCAAACGTGGCAGATGTTGATTTTTTCCACCTTAACAAACAATTCGTAAAAAACAAAACAAAAAAATGCCTCCGTAAAATAATATTCTCACATCCGTAACGTGCATTGTATATATAGATTAATTTAGGGTTTCACCGGATCGGAAGGTAAATAATAACAATATCAAATAAAATTTAAACGGGTAAAATTTTGAAATTAATTAAAGGAAAGATTTGAATAAGAATGCTGAAATTCTTCTACCCGACATATACCAATAAATAATAAAAATAAAGAAGCTTGTACACGCAACCCAAGTAGTACGTACACGATCCTTCATTGTACCCTATGTTTTTTTAAAACTAATATTGTTGTGACGCACCATCCATACGATTTAATTAAATAGACCAACAAATATCATCAAATACACCCACAAAGCCAACCAATCATAGGTACGTATAAAAATAAATTAAATCTAACTTAATCTATCACGAAAGGGGTCACAAGTCATAACTTGCATTGCGTTATCATTTCAAACATATCCAAGCAGCCCCCACCTCACCAAATTTCCCTTCACTTCGTCAATTGACCATTATACCCTCGTCGTCATAAATAAAAATCGCGAGACCCCATAACACCTAACGATCAACAAATCCCCTCTCATTAATTCCATATCCCTCGCAATAAATCCACAACAATTACATTAACCCTTGATTTAATAATCATTGAATACAAAGAAGATTCAAAAAAGTATGGGAAATATCGTAGGAAGGAGAAGCAAGAAGAACACCACCAAAGTAATGAAAGTCACCGGCGAGACTCTCAAGCTAAAGACTCCGATCCAAGCGGGTACGGTTCTTCTGACCCACCCGGGTCATGTCTTGTTAGAATCCGAATCCGTTAAGCATTACGGGTTAAGAGCCAAGCCGTTGGAGCCGAGCCACGAGCTCAAGCCGAAGCGCCTCTACTTCTTGGTTGAGATGCCTAAGACGACGTCGTCGGCTGTTACAGAAGACGATGACAACAGAGTTGCGAGGAGGGTAAGATCGGTAATTCACATGAGCGCCAAGGACAGGCTCGAGAGCCTCATGCTGGCTCGGCGGTCGTCGTCGGATTTGTCCATTATGAGGCCGCCGCCGCCGCCGCCCGCTCGGGCGAGGATTGACGGCGGCGCAGGGTTTGCTGAGGAGGGTAAAAGCGTAATTTCGGAGGGTAGTGGTGGTGGTGGTGGTGTTAGGTTGAGGATGAGGATATCCAAGGCTGAGTTGGAGAGGCTGATGGCGGAGAGCGGCGGAGACGGTGATGACGTGGCGGAGAGGATCGTTAGGCTCTGCCTCGCGAAGGGAGATGACGTGGCGGCGGATGCTGACGTGGATAAGCCGCCGACGATTGTGTCCCGCCGCCGCGAGGTTTGTGTTGTATATGACTTATATTTTATTTTAATTTTTGTACAGTAATTAAGTTGACTATTCAAATTCAGTGTCTTTTAATTGAAGACTCTAAATACGTTGAATTGGAGGCTCGATTCAATGCTTCGATAGGAACTTTCTAACGTAGAACGCTATCGAAAAAGGGGCTTTAGTAATTTTTCTAGCTTTTTTCTTTCTCCTTCGTAGTAATTAGACGTTTGCATGTGTACGGTTTGACTTTTTCGTGAAAGCTTAACGTACATTCCCATTTGGTTTGAGTGCTGTGTGGTTCACATCATTATGTAATAATTGGGATCATATCTTCGATATAGAGAAGAAGCCGAGTTAAAGACAAATCGGAGGTTCCAAACTATGTCATCGGACGTAATTTATTTTAATGCAAGATAAAAACTAAATATAAATAGTTTTGATGGTTTTTTAGGACAATTGAAAGAGTCGTAGTTCTATCTAATTAGAGAGAATTGGACAAGTCGTAAGTGTCAGCGAAGTGCCCAGCTAATCTAATTCTTGAAAGTTGAGTCGTTGGATCAATTTTGACTATATTTTTAACAAAACCATATGTTGGCCGTCATATATGGGCTCTCTCTCTCTCTCTCTCTCTCTCTCTCTCTCTCTCTCTCTCTCTCTCTCTCTCTCTCTCTCTCTCTCTCTCTCTCTCTCTATATATATATATATATATATATATATTAATGAATTTAAATTTCAAGGCATGGCTATTTAGAAATTTAGGTAATTTACCATATTTAGAAGATTTTGGAATTTTATTATTAGCTAGGCTATCTTTTTTCAAATGGATTAGAAAAGTATGAAGATTGTGCATATAGCAACGTAACTAACCCCATTTAAGCTTTTCGAGGTGCTTTATGCTCGTTACCTAACTAATAATTAATATAAATTTCTAGTTGTTGTCTTATATATCATCTTTTTGCAGAAAAGAGTTGGATTCAACTTGCCGGTGAGGGAAGGAGAGATCCACCAGCTCGTTGATATCTGCTAATATACATCGTATAAAATTCAATAAAGGCCATGTCAATTATTTAGTATATATATTTTAATTTTTTTTCAATATCTCCTAATTCCCTGGAAAATCCCTCAGCAACTGCGAAGAACAGATAGATCTGTGCTCATTTTTGTTTCTTCAAACATTGCATTATATGGAAAGTTGAAAAGCTGAGATTAGGAAACGCTTTAGTTTTCTGGTTCTTTGTCTAGGTGAATTTTGAGAGGTTTGTAGGCCATTTTAGATATATGTTTCAAATCTTATTACAATGGTATTTATATTTATTGATACTGCTGTTCCGTATTTCGACATCTACCTCACTACCTGCCATCATTAGTCTTTCTTGATCAAGTTTGAATTTTGAATTTTTCCTTCAAAAGTCAAATGATGTAGGGACCGAATAATTTATAACAGGTCAAAATAGTTGCAATTCAAGAATCAAGACGACATTACCGTTTTCTCTTTATTCCTACGACTTGGTCTCATTTAATTGAAACAACAGATCTAACAACTGCCACCCATAACAACACTATTCCTCCCATGTGGATGTTACTTTGTAGTTATCTCTTACGTAGTATTCAATCGTCTTTTTTTTTTTTTTTTGTTTAGTTTGACTTGTTTGTGACATCTCTTACAAAATTACAGAGAATATCCAGTTATATTCACACTGACAATAATAGAACGATGTGTTTTATGTCCGTAACTCAGATAAACGGCCCGGCCCAATTGCACGACGCAATTAAAACTTGAAAGAAAAAAATTATCGGAAAAGACGCATTGTGCTGGGCTAAGATCCGATCAAGCAAACTGCAATAATTCACTTACTCGGCCATCTCACCCATTCGTGAGCTTTAATAATTGTATGTATTTGAAATTAGCGGAATGAAGCTTTCGTTAAAAAAAGTGTAATTGTGTGTCAGGCCCCAAACGATGTTTTATAATAGGTTTCAGACCCCGTCACAAAAAATTATTGTTTAAAGGACCTAATTTTTATAAAATTTAGAGATAAAGACTTAGAGAACTTATTATAAAGTGTATATGAACTGGTATCGGATGATCATTTTGCGTTATTTCAGAACAATGAAGTGATACTGCAGAACAATGAAGTGGTACTAGAAAACAATGAAGTGATACTGCTGAAAAAAGAAGTGGTACTGAAGAAAAATGAAGTGGTACAGAAGAACAATGAAGTGGTACTACAAAACAATGAAGTGGTACTGCAGAAATCGAAACTATGAATTTTTTGACAGGAGCCTGAAACGTAAGTTTAAACTATGAAGGGGCCTGAATTGTAAAAGCCCCTTAAACAACTTTTGACGTTATGCTTCAGGCCCTCTTAAACTTACGATTTCGGGGAGTAAACTCAGGCCCCTTCATAGTTTAAACATATGTTTCAGGAGCCTGCGATTTCGGGGTGTAAATTATGTTTCAGGCCCTCTTAAACAACTTTCATTTGAAATCGGGCCCCATTACTTTAAATTTAATTTTAAAAGACCCATCTTAAGTTTGTCTTAGAGGTAAGGGCCCAGCTAAAAAGACCCATTTGCCCTCGACTGTTGCAAAAAATTACATAGTTATCATCATCACTCACGTCCTAGTTTTAGTAGATCGATGATTCTTCAAACACCCAAAACGCCCTGAAATCTCATAGATCTTCGACATTATTGAGCGAAAAAGGTAAAATCGAGCTCAATTTCTCATGGGTCCTCGTAACCAACGAAAATTTTTATGTTATGTTGGAATAATGCTTCAAACTCAATTTGATTTTGTTACAATCACGAGTGAAATCTTGACTTTTGAGCTAGAATAATGTGGATCACACTAATTCGGATGTGAGTCTTAGTAATCGAAAAAGCTAAAACCGATCTCAATTTCTCATGGGTCCTCACAAACAAGTACAATTTTCGATATTAAGTTGGAATAGTGCTTCAATCACAGTTCGAACATTTTCGTAAAAAAACGACTAAAATCTCGACTTTTATGCTCGAATAATGAGTATTCACACCAATTCGGATATGGGTCTTAGTAATCAACATAAAATAACAACGTGCGAACTAAGATCGAAACATTTTCAATTTTAGTAACACATCACTTTATCTGGGTACCATTTTCTGCAAGTTTCAAAACTCTACATTCAAAAATTGTAACCGATTACTAATAAATGGTAACAAGTTTTGTCTCATGTATAAAAAATAATAAAAAAACAATAATAATTTGTTTTCTATAATAACTACATGTAACTGGTACGGACTAACGCGTCAAGAGGAAGATAAAAAGTTCATACGACAGCCAAAACTCCCCGAAATCGCAGAAATCTTCAAGGTTAGTAATCGAAAAAGGTAAAACCGATCTCAATTTTTCATGGGTCCTCATGAACAAGGAAAATTTTTGATGTTATGTTGGAATAATGCTTCAAACCCAATTCGAAAATTTGGTAAAGAAAAAAACTAGTGGAATCTCGACTTTTATACTCGAGTACAAATTCGGGTGTTGGTCTTACTAATCGACAATAATTATCAATGCTAGTCACGGTTTAACGACAAATTTTGATGCCACCTAAGATGGAAACATTTTCAATTTCTGTAACACACCGTTCTAGTTTATTGGCGACCTAAGATCGAATGTTGAGGTTATTAGTTGGATTATCTATCTTAATAATGAACGAAAATTTTTGATGTTAATTATAGAATAATACAAAAATTAGCTTTCCTCTAAATTAAAACATATCTGAACTGAATAACACTTCATGTAACATTTATAACACATGTACATGCAAAGAAAACACTTTAGTAAGAATATTCTAGAAAGTTCTGGATGTCAGAGAAGCTAACATAAACGTTAGAAAATTATAACAGGATTTTCCAGAATATTACCACATTACCTGCAAATAATACCACATTTCTGATATAAAGAAACAATAACAACCGAATTTATGACACATTGTTTGGTATAGATACTACATAATATGCTTTCAGTATAACATCATTAATTAGACTAATTTTGTTCGCTAATTCACTTTTTCCCGGATGTATAAGATTTATTTTCATGTAAGTATGTGATTTCACTAAGTTAACAAACAAATTCCCTTAAAAGACATGCTATGCAGATGTTGACATCAATATGTGAAAGTTGAGATCAAAAGTCATGTAAACTCATCTTCTTTCACAAAATATACTAGTATCTCTTTTGCTGAGACATAAAGTTATGAATTCCATCATAAACGTATTCAAAGTTCAATATTAAAGCACGAACAACATTTAATAGACCATAAACTCAAATTTCGATACCTCAAATCCTAAACAATCGGAACAAATGGATTTGTGACCGAAATTATGAAATTTGTAATGTGGTATGAAAACCTATTATGCAGTATAAATATCTACAATAGTGTAAAAGTTGGATTTGTACTGTTATTACATATAGACATTTGGTATTATTGGCAAGTGATGTGGTAATATTCCTTGATAACATAGAATATTTCGGAATATTCTTAATGAAATATTTTCTTTTATATACACATGTGTTATTTTATTAGAAAATGTTACTCACCTTGAACGTTTCAATTTCCAGAAATAAAGTTACGTTGCGCGAACATTGATGCTAGTAGTCCAATGTTGATATCACTAGTATTGTAATCAAGATCACATCCATTGGAATATATATAGTACACTCTATCCTTATGTTGTTAATCAACATTAAGACGTTAATAATATCAACATATCCTCCGAGAAATACCTAGGAGCCATTGACGTTAAAATCCTAAACTTGAACACGTAAGTCTAAAACGTAATTTGAAATAAGAGATGTGGTACCGGAAAAGCCACGATTTATACCTCTTAACTAGAGGGATGTACCACATTATTTGAAGAGCTTCCTTGTTGCCAAATATTACAATCCCGCATAAATTATTGAGATCCCGCCTAAATTATTGATTCTCGCCTAAATTGGATAACACAAGATATACATAGAATAACAATTAATAACTTACTGGTAACACTTTCTTATTCGCAAAATTAGGCAAAAATCCGACGATTGTATTTAAATTTCGGCAACATTGAGCGACGAATAATAGAGCCAACACGGCGTCTCGGTTATTTGATCAGGATATGGGTCTCTCAAATTTGTACGAAGTATCTTCAATTTCGACCGAATCGGCATTCGATTTCACCGATTTTTATTATTTGCGTCAAAATAATTCCGAAAATATGCCCGAAAAATCGAACATTTCGAGACCTCAATAACATATTAAACCGTTTAGGATACAACCACTTGATTTGGTGCAGGATGTCTCATATGGAAATAATATATACGGTAATTGTGTCGATCGAGTTTTCATTGTTATAATGATACCAGATAATAGGAATTTGGTACCAACAGCTTACAGCTACATTTAAATCATAACGTATACCACACGAGAGTTTTCAATCCCTATTAACTGTTTTACTAGGACAGATGCTTGACCGTCCATACCACGTTTCCGGAACAGTGGTTTAGGGTTTAGGGCAAACCTTGAGGAACGACAATAGAGCGAATACGGTGTTTCAGCGATTTGTTTAGGATATGGTTCTCTCGAATTTGTACAAAATATCTTCAATTTCGATCGAATCGAGATTCGATTTCATCGTGTTTTTATTATTTGCGTCAAAAGAATTCGAAAAATATACCCGTAAAATCGAATATTTTGAGACCTCAATAACATAATAAACCTTCTTGGACACACCCAACTTGGTTTGTTGCAAGATGTGTGTTCGTACAGATGGAAATGATATATAGGGTAATTGTTTCGATCAAGTTTCATTGTTATAATGATATCAGATAATAGGCATTTGGTACCAAATACACTTACAGCTACCTTTAAATTAGAACGTATACCAAATGAGAGCTTTTCAATACCTATTACCGGTTTCATTAGGACTGATGATTGACCATTCATACCACGTTTTTGGAACAGTTGTTTAGGCAAAAACCCTACGATTGTATTAAAATTTCGGCAACCTTGAGCGACGAACAATAGAGCCAACACGATGTCTCGGCGATTTGTTCAGGATATGAGTCTCGAATTTGTACCATATATCTTCAATTTTGACTGAACCGGGATTCGATTTCACCATATTTTTTGCGTCAAAAGGAACACTTATTTACTCCAAATTTTTCCAGTGATTTCATTTTCAGCTCCATTAACGTTGAGCGGCAACGATGGATCAGGCATGGTGGAGTGAGGTAAGATATGGTTCTCTCGAATTTATATATATTAGCTTCAATTTAGCCGAAAACATGAATCGATTTACTATTTTTTCTTGTATTTGCGTGAATTAAATTTGAAAGATTACCCATCGCACATCTTATATTTAACGACGTAAATCATAATACATCTTCGATGATAGATTGAATTTCGTTTTGGAGGATAGTTCGAATGAAATTGGAAATCTATGAGAAATTTCGATCATCAAAATAAATATTTTTTATTTAATGATGTGGTTAACGCTGGTAACAGAAAACATGTTCTGGATACCTTTTTTTTTATATAGTTTTTGTAAGGGTATTTTGGTCGGATCAACTTTTTGGTCCCTTTCTCTAGGTCTGAAACATATTTGGTCCTTTATACTGAAGTTTATAACTGACAGGGTGAACTATAGTATGAAACTTAAAAGGGCCTTGTATAAAAACGCCCCTAAAAAAACCTTTTACCTAAAAGGTAAGAAAAATATTGATCACAGTAAATTCATAATAAATTCGGCTGTTGAGATGCACAAGCTATCTCCCTTCACAAGTTATTATTATTATTTTTTTTGATCGTAAGATAGCAGTTTATTCATAATAAATCAGAAGATAACAATGTAGTTAAAAGCTTGCGTGGGCAACGACCCTCACCATTGCAAAGACCCAAGTTATTTGAAAGGCACTGATTATTATTTATTGCCAACAAAATCTTCCATGTATAATCTCAGATTGATTTAAACAAATAAACAAATTATTGAAACTTGAAAGCAGAAGTGTTAAGCTGAAGATTGATATTGAGCTGAAGATCATCTGCGACAGCAAGCTTAGTTGATTCTGTTAGCTATTTATACACGTGGCGGTTTATGATTAGTGCGTTGTTTTACTTAGTAGTTTACAGTATAAATAGAAGTGTGAACTGTAAATAACGATTGATTGATCAATTTTACTCAGCTATTCAATATACATTTTCCCTCCAAATGCTTTCTTCACATGGTATCAGAGCCGAGCACCGATCAATCCACATTTTTTTTCAATTACTTCGATTTCTGTGAATCTTGTTAGATCGGAGCTTTAGTCTCTTGATTTCGTTCCAATCTCTGTGACCGCTGACGATTATGGAGGAAATTCCTCAGGAGAATTCGAGCTCAGATGGAAATCTGGAATCGCCACATGAGGTTTCATACCTAAATCCCTCAGATCCTCTCTATCTTCATGCATCAGATGTTCCGAATTTGATCTTAGTTCCAGATGAATTGCGCGGGTCTGAAAACTATACTGCTTGGAGCAAGGCGATGATGCTCTCCCTCAAATGCAAGGGCAAACTCGGTTTTATTAATGGTAAATGTCCTAAACCTAATCCTACTTCTGAGAGTTATGATCAATGGGATAGGTGTAATTCTCTGGTACTGTCTTGGATTCTAAAGTCAGTGAGTAAGGAAATCTACAAAGGTTTGGTATACTATGATACGGCTTTTCAAGCTTGGAAAGAGTTGGAAGATCAATTTAGTAAGGTGAATAGAAGCAGAATTTTTTCTCTGTTTAAGGAAATTAATTCACACAGTCAGGGAGCTGAAAATGTGACTGCTTATTACTCCAAATTGAGACACATGTGGAGGAGTATGAATCGCTTCTCAATCTGTCCTATGAAACTGCGAAGGGACGTTCATCATATGATGCTTACATGCGAGAGCACAAGTTAATGCAGTTTTTATCAGGACTAAATGAATCTTATGCTCCACTGAAGTCTCAAATTCTGCTCATTACGCCACCACCAACACACCAACAAGCTTATGCGATGATATGCAATGAGGAGATGCAGAGAAACATATCATCAGTTACTAGGGTTGAAAATCCTATTGGCTTACTCACAACAGTACCAAATAACAAGAGAAATGACATGCAATGCACCCACTGTGGTGCACAAGGACATACCAAAGAGAGATGTTTTAAACTGATTGGATATCCTGCTAATTTTAGAGGAGAGGCAGAGGCAGATTTTCTGGTGGAAGACACAGAGGAGGATTTGGAGGAAGTGGAATTCTTGTGAATAATGCAACCTTTGATGATGTGCAACCTAGAAATGGCTGGAGCGAAGAAGCATTTCATTCAGGGACTGAAGTTAGCTCTGGAAAGCAACAACAATCACAAACCACTCCGGTATTCTCTCAAGAACAGTATGAGCAGATTCTGAAAATGCTCAAAACTGCCTCCGTCAATGATGCTCAGCCAGAATCTTCTAAGGTGGTAAATCAGTATTATGCACATCAATCAGGTATGCTATTGAGCAATGTTGTTTGCTTGAATGCTGTCTTTGAACATGAGTGGATTATAGACAGTGGTGCCAATCAACACATGTCTTGTAGCCTCGACATGTTAGATGCTTCTTCAGAAGTGGTACCTTCCTCTACATTTGTGAATTTGCCAAATGGTGATATAGTCTCAGTGCAGAAAATAGGGACAATACATTTGACCTCTGACCTCACCCTAAATCATGTTCTATATGTACCTCAATTTCGATATAACCTCTTATCTGTTTCTAAATTTACCCAAGAGAATCATTGCTCACTTGTTTTCTATCCTAAATTCTGTGTGTTTCAGGATCTATGGACTGGAAAGATCAAGGGGACTGGTAGATTGCAAAATGGCTTATACATATTCGATCCAAAGACCCCTATTACTCCTGAACATTATTCTTTGAACCTTACACGAACTACTGGTACTATCTCTAATAATGTTTCTGAGAATTATACATCTTCGAATGTGCAATCTGTTGGGAATAGAACTTCTGTTGACATTGACTTGTGGCATCAAAGGTTAGGTCATGCATCAATACAAAGAATTAAATCATTACCTGGGATTAATGCATCACAACATTCTAATACATTTCACTGTGCAATATGTCCGCAAGCAAAGCAGTCTAGAAATGCATTCCCAGCTCATGAACAATCTAGTAAGCATGCATTTGATCTTATACATGTAGACATATGGGGGCCTTACAAAACACCTACATACATAAATCAAAGATATTTTTTAACAATAGTAGATGATTACACCAAAGCTATTTGGATTTTTCTGATGCAATATAAAACAGAAGTAGAAGAGCTACTAAAAGAATTTTTTGCATATGTAGAGAATCAATTTCAGACAACAGTTAAATGCATAAGAACAGATAATGCATCAGATTTTTTCAAATTTTCTTGTGTGAGTTTTTTTAAAGCAAAAGGAGTCATCCATCAAAGTTCAGTGGCTTACACACCTCAACAAAATGGTGTTGTTGAGAGGAAGCATAGACATATTCTCAATGTCGCAAGAGCACTTATGCTTCAATCTCACATACCATTGAAGTTTTGGGGAGAGTGTATACTTACAGCCGTGTACTTAATCAACAGAACTCCTACTCCCTTGTTAAACAACAAGACACCTTTTGAGATGTTGTTTCATAAAGCACCAAACTTAGGACATTTAAAGATTTTTGGTTGTTTGTGTTATGCAAAAATTTTACCATCGAGTCATAAGTTTGCCTCTAGATCAGCTGTGTGTGTTTTCTTGGGGTATTCATTAACTCAAAAAGCTTATAAACTGTTAGAATTATCATCCAACAGATTGTTTACAGCTCGAGATGTGCAATTCTATGAACAGTTATTTCCCTTTTCTATGACAGAACCACTCAGACAAGATTTTACCTTGATTCCTGATATAAATCTATTTCTTGACGATCTTGTTACTCCATATAAATCCGTTATTCATCACTCAACACCTTCACTTTCTTTCCCATCCTCACACCAAATGTCCCCTGAAGCTGCCAGTCCAAGATCATCTGAAACACCAGGCTTAGCTTCTTCAAGCCCTCAGGTACAAATTTCTCATCTTAATCCAGATAATATTTCTCTTCAGCCACGAAAATCATCAAGAATTTCACAAAAACCTATATGGAGCAATGATTATATATGTCCCACATTGAAATCCAATACTGCTTTATATCCAATTTCTTCCCATATTTCCTATCAGCATCTTTCGTTACCATATAAGAAATTCATATGTTCCTTAGCTTCTGTTACTGAGCCTACTTCATACAATGAGGCTGTTCAAGATGTTAGATGGAAAGCTGCCATGGATTTAGAACTTCAAGCACTAGAGGATAACAAGACTTGGACGATTGTGGATTTGCCTCCGCACAAAAGACCTATTGGTTGTCGCTGGGTATACAAGACTAAATTGAATCCTGATGGCAGTGTTGAACGTTTTAAGGCCAGACTGGTGGCTCAAGGTTATACCCAGAAGGAAGGATTGGATTATCAAGAGACATTTAGCCCTGTTGTAAAGATTGTTACCGTGCGGACTGTTATGGCTTTAGCTGCAATTCATGGCTGGAATCTTCATCAGTTAGATGTTACAAATGCATTTCTTCAAGGGGATCTTCATGAAGAAGTGTATATGCGTATACCCCAGGGCCTTGATTTCAGAGAGGAAGGGGGGAACACTACCAAGGTTTGCAAATTACTCAAGTCCCTTTATGGTTTAAAACAGGCTTCCAGACAATGGAATGCCAAATTCTCTGCAGCAGTTCAAAGCATTGGATACAAGCAGTCGAAGTATGATTATTCAATGTTTGTTAAGAAATCTGGGAGTAAGATGGTCATACTCTTAGTCTACGTTGATGATATTATCATCACAGGTAATGATGAGCTTATGATATCCTCTCTGAAATCACATCTGCAGCAAACGTTTCATATAAAGGATCTTGGAGAGCTGAGGTATTTTCTTGGCATTGAGGTGGCAAGAAATAAGAGTGGTATTTGTATGAATCAAAGAAAGTATGTGCTTGATTTGCTGAAGGAGACAGGCATGACAGGATGTAAACCGGCAGACTCTCCAACAGATTCAAATGTGAAGTTGACTAGTTTTGAGTATGATCAACATTTGCAGCAGAATTTGGATGATCAGCTGCTAGAGTCACCTGTGGAATTCCAGAGGCTAATTGGGAGGCTTATTTATCTGGGAATGACAAGACCAGATATAAGCTATGCGGTTCAGCATTTATCCCAGTTTATGCATAGACCGAAGATGTCACATATGAAAGCAGCAAACAGAATTTTAAGATACTTGAAAGGAACGCCAGGAATTGGTATTTTTCTGTCTAAAACCAGTGAACTGAAGCTAGAGGCATTCTGTGATGCTGACTGGGGATCTTGTTTGATGACAAGAAGGTCTTTGACAGGCTTTATGGTAAAGCTGGGAGATTCTTTACTATCATGGAAATCAAAGAAGCAAAAAACAGTTGCTCGATCTTCTTGCGAGGCAGAATATAGATCTATAGCGGCTGTCAGTTGTGAACTCTTATGGCTTAAGGGATTGTTTGAAGAGCTGTCTGTGAAGATACAGAGTCCAATAGTGATTCATAGTGACAGTAAATCAGCTTTAAGTATTGCATCAAATCCCGTGTTTCATGAACGAACGAAACACATAGACATTGATTGCCATATGATCAGAGATTTGATTCAAAGGAACATCATTGGAACAACATATTTGGAAGGAGAGCATCAACCGGCAGATCTATTGACTAAAGGTTTGGGTAATGAAAGATTTCAGCTTTTATTACGCAAGTTCGGTCTAGTCGATGTTTTCCGACAAGTAGACCAAACTTGAGGGGGGATGTTAAGCTGAAGATTGATATTGAGCTGAAGATCATCTGCGACAGCAAGCTTAGTTGATTCTGTTAGCTATTTATACACGTGGCGGTTTATGATTAGTGCGTTGTTTTACTTAGTAGTTTACAGTATAAATAGAAGTGTGAACTGTAAATAACGATTGATTGATCAATTTTACTCAGCTATTCAATATACATTTTCCCTCCAAATGCTTTCTTCACAAGAAGATAAGAGAACAAAATTTCCCGTCATATCTTTCGTCAACTATGCAATAACATAATCTTCCCCAGGGGGTCCTACTAATCACGCTATACACGAGAAACGAATTAAATAATCGAGATAATTAAATAATGCAGTAGAAGAGGAAATATTATGTGACTATCATTCGTGGCATTTTTTAAAGTAATTTACGAAAGCATGCACTCTCTGTAAATTGCTAGAAGAAATATAAATATTTACTTCTACATTATTTTCATAATTTGCTTTATCAGTGATATGTTTATGATTACTTTCGATTCAGATTTATATTGTATGACGTTGACTAAGATACGCGAAAATGGCCTATTGATTCTATTTCTGTGTTCTCTACCCAAGGTTACGAACGGACAGAAAATTTAGTGGTTTACGGTTTAGTGGTTTAACCGGTATATAACCGGAAAAAAACCGGAGTAAAACCGGTATCTTAAATATAATAAAAATATATTTTATATATGAGTTAATCAAATAATATGAAAAATTACATGTTTTTATGAATTTTTAATTAAGGGGTAAAATAACAAAAAAGTAAATTGCGTGTGTTGTTATAAATTAATCGTATGTCAAGTGTTAAATCTATTAGTTGGGGTCAAATTTGAATAAAAATAAAATAGTGAGATAAATGGTTAATTATAAAATATAAAAATTAGGGTGTTTGGTGGATTCAAACCAGAGCCCACTAAGTAAAAATATCCACAACTTAATCACTAGACCAAACTAATATATTAATTTTTCTATTTTGTATAATTTATATCAACAAATTTTTTTTTATTTTAAAATTTTTTTAAAAAAAAAGACCGGATCGGAACCAGACCGATCCGGTCAGAACCAGCCGGAACTGGCCGGTCCGGTACGGTCGCGACAACCTTGGTTCTACCGATTTCGATCAAATCGAAAAGCACCGTAAAATTTATTCCATGTGATAAACTTCAAGCAGAGGTTACTAGTATGCCATCAATCATCATACGTTTAGTTTATATTTCACTTTCATTTGTAATTTGTATGCATTATAAAATTAATTTTTTAAAAAACGTAAAAGGAATCATATATTTGTAGACGATGCATATCGTGGGCTTTTTAATTAAAATAAAGGGATTTAAATCGAAAATCAATAAAATAGAGTCGATCAAATCAAAATTAATAAAATCGAGCGAAACGCAATTAATGGCCGCGGCGTCGCGCCCATTAAACGCGGTCGGGCTGAATCGGGCTTAATGCGGGCCATTTTTTTTTAAAACACAACTGGGCCGAAGGATGGCCCAATTGACTGGGCGCCGCAGCTAATGGACGCGTCGTCGCGCTTAATGACCGCGACGACGCGTTGCTTAAAGCCGCGCCGATTCTTTTTCTTCCCCATTTTCCTCCTCTCCTCCCCTCGATTCGTCCGGCGATTGTTGGGCGATTGTTGCGCGATTTCAAAGAGTGATAGATCCGTTATTCCTCATCTTCGTCGATTAGGCTTCGGTTGGTATGAAACTCCTAATTTGTTTAAATCTTGTTTTTTATGTTTCGTTAGATTTCGTCGAATACTTGCGTTTATGTTTGTGTTTTGGTATAATTTATGCTCTAGATATTATGGGTTGCTTAGTATGTTGATTTACCACGTTAATTTTTGATAATTGGTTCGATTTAGAAATTTTCCCTAATTTAGAAACCTAATTTGAAATTGAGATTTCTATGTTATTTGATTCGATTGTTAGTAAATGAGTCAATTGTTTGTTTATTGTTATTTGTTGGGATATTGACTTTAAAACGCTAATTTAGGATGGATACGTACGAATATTACGGTCCGATCGACAGATCACTTCTGATATTCCAGGATAGTCATCGTTGTAACGATGTACTATCCAATGCTGATGGTGCACTCGACACGCCTTTGACCGTTAGGGGTTTGGAGAGCGTTGTCTGGGGTAAGCTTTCACGACCGGTGCGGTTGCACGGTCGTATTCTGGAGAGGTTGCATGTCATGTCCTTCTACGGCGTGTATAGTTGTGGATCTCAGAAGTTAGATCCACACTTGATCACGGCCCTCGTAGAGAGGTGGAGGAAGGAGACGCATACGTTTCACTTGCCTGTGGGTGAGGCCACCGTCACTCTTGAGGACGTCGGTGTGCTGTGGGGACTCCCCATTGATGGTCACTCGGTCAGTGGTGTTATCCAGCACAGGACGCAGGATCAGTGGCTCGATTACTTGGAGGAGCTGACTGGGTACAGACCTGCTGTGGGGGCGTACACCGGGACGAAGGTGTCGCTGAGGAAATTTGCAGACTGGCTAGAAGCCAACGAGCTCGATGATCACAGCTCAGATTATGAGGTCGATCAGCGGGCACGTGCATATGCGCTATTACTCATGGGATCGGTTCTTTTCCCCGACTCCAGCGGCAGCTCGACGTCCATGACCTTACTCCCGTTGCTCGAAGACATAGACGCCGTGCACACGTACAGTTGGGGCAGTGCCGTGCTGGCTTTCTTGTACAGAGAGCTATGTACTTCGTGTCAGCGTCAGAAGATGAACATCGGTGGAGCTCTACGGTTGCTTCAGGTGCGTTAGTTTGTGAAATTGAATTGTCTTGAGGTGTATACATACTAATTTAAATTTTGTGTAGGTATGGGCATGGATTCGTATATTACCCGTGCAGCCCGTTATTATCCGTCCGCGAGTGCGGATGATGCCCACCGAAGAAGATGGAATTCAGTTGCCCATGCCGCCACATGCTGCGAGGTAGTATATTTCTTGAATGTTAAAAGTATTTATTTTATTTTTATATATTTTATATTTGAATATTTATATTTTTTTCATTTCAGGTGGAATGCGCTTTTCGATCATACGACATCGACGCACTCGAATTTGCGTGCGATTCGTGAGTCGATCGATAGCATGTCTTGGGAGCAGTTCGTCTGGGCACCCTACGACGATCAGGCACCAGAGATTATGGCGTTGAGAGCCGACTCGCGACCAGCATGCGTTCGGTCGTCCTGTCCTCTCATCTTCTATAACATCGTCGAGTGGCACTATCCCGACCGCGTGCTACGACAGTTCGGGATGGTTCAGTCCGTGCCGCAACGTCCGAGACAGCTCGACGTTGATCTTCATCGGCACAGTACACGTAACGTCGCGGGAAGGGATTGGAGGGCCTTCCACGAGCAGTACGAAGCCTTGTGGGTGTCTCGCTACGAGAGGAGAGTCGGTGCGATGGAGATAGTTGGTGGTGCGCAGTGCACTCCAGATTACTATCCATGGTACTGGAGGGTCACCCGTCGTTACATCTCTCCATCGACGATCCACATGAGCCGAGGATTCCAGATGGGAGATAGTGCATTTATCGACGTTATGGTTAGTTACCTGTCATTCTTTAGGTTCAACCTTTATTTTGGACGTGTCATTTAAGACGTTAATTTTTACCTATTAGGCACAGCACGTCGATAGGGCCGAGGTGATACTGTCAGGAGGAGATATGGATGGAGGATTGGACCTCATACATCAGATGCAGGGTCTTTTCCTTGACAGACGACAGCGAAGACATATGTCGTACGCTGATGTCCCCTCGACACATATGAGTGCCCCATCGTCTTCGCGTGGTCGGACGCATGACCCTGGCCCGTCATCTTCACGTGGTCGTACGTCACAGTACGGGGATGGTAGTTACTTTACACCGCCGGCGTTTGATCTAGGCTACGGCGATGCTGATGATGATGATGACGACGACGAGGCCACGCCTCCGTATCAGCCATTTGTGCAGGAGACACCGCCGCGACCCCAGCAGCGACGTCGTCGCCCTGAGCAGCCCGAAGCTCCTGTTGACCGTGGCCATCTGCACAGGAATAGACGACCACGTAGATGTGGTACAGGAGGGCATTATATACCTTAGTTTTTATTTTCTGTATTTTTTTATCTAATTGGGACATTTGTAGTACTTTATTTGTGTTTCTTGCTGTTTTGTTTGCGATCTGTTTTTATATTATATTTCTAGCAACTTTTTTAGTCGTTAATTTAAATTTAAAATTACTTCCAAATGGTAATCGTTAACAGCACATTTTAACTGTTCTTTGCTATTAAACGTCATACCTACGTAAAATGCGGGATCGTCCGTGTCGTAAAAATCACCACCAGTTTCGTCAACTTCTGGGGGAGCCATTTGATAAGAGGTATTAAACGGGACCGATTGGTATAATGCTCTATTCTCTTCTGGCTCACTTGGCGTTGGTTCATCGTCATTTTCATCATCGGCATCGGCGGGATCTGGCAATTCGTCTAGTGCCCCACCCTCGTCGTCAGCTTCGGAGTCACTGACGTCACTATCTCGGACGCTGTCATGAACGATCTCAGGTTGCGCCACCGTCGAACTAGTAGGAACCCATTGGCTACTCGAAGGTATATCTTCTTGAGGGGCAAACGAAATATTCGTCAATCCTTCAGTAATTGAAGTGATGTCAGGAAACGAATCCATCGGCGCGGGATTAGTGTATTGAACGATCTCAGTTGTCTCGACAAAGACCTCAATGTAATCGAGCTCGTTGTCGGGATCCAAGAAGTATGCGAGGTCGGCATCACTAGACACTAGTAGGAGATTATGATACAGTCGTGAGTGTTGATAGTGTTCGTTCTTCACTCGAACGATTAAAAAGAAAGAATTGTTGTCGACGGAAGTCATGTCGTACAGCATACTAAGAAATTGATCGAAATTGGTATCGCGACGAATTCGTCGATAACCAATGGGTTGAAGACTATACTGTATGGTGTTTGATTCGTGTATGATTTCACCGCCATAATAAACAACTACTTGAATTTTTCTAGACACCATATTGGATATGTATGAAATTTATGAAATAACAATCGACAATTTGAGCCGTTTAAATAGGCTGATTTGTCGCGTCCATTGGACGCGACGTCGCGCCTATTAAACGCGACGCATAGTGGCCCAATAACGAGTGGGCTTAGTGGGTTTATAGTGGCCGGTTAGTGGGTTTTAGTGGGTTTTGGGTCAACGTCGCGTCCATTAGGCGCGACGCCGCGTCCATTAAAAGCGACGATGGCCCACGCGGGCCACAAGCGGGCCCGACCGGGCCCTTGCTGTGCCACGTCAGCCTCCGCGTCCAATGGGCGCGTCGACGCGTTTAGTAAGCGCGTTTTACCCGATTTTGGCAATTTTTGTCAAATTACCCCTATTTTATCTAATTTGGGTTAAATTAACCCTAATATAATTAAAAAGCCCATATCGTGTGCCTATTTTAGTGGGGCATCGGCCCCAACATAAGTTTGATTTTGGTTTTAGGCCACTGTCAAAATAATTTTAATTTTGAGGTACACCTAAGTGTTTTTTTGGTACCACTTCATGGACCTGTAGTACCACTTCATGGTTCTGCAGTACCAATTCATCGTTCTGCAGTATCACTTCATTGTTTGTAATAACACAAAACGATAGTCCGACACCAGTTCATATACAATGTATAACACTTGCATAAATTTTAGGTCCTTATCTTTAAATTTTACAAAAATCGAACCTTAATCCTAAAACTTTTCTGATGGGGCCTGAAACCTAAATTAAAACATGTTTTGAGTCCCGAAACTTAATTAGCACTATTTTAATTCTGAAATAAAACCGATTTAACAGTTACCTGCTACCATCATTTCAATACTTATCAAATTGGAAAAAAATGATAAAATATTTGAACCACAGATGGGGGACTTTTGTCAGCATTCGGAAATAATTGAGCTGTTCCTTTCCATATACAGTAACTTCACTACTATATATTAATTAACCACCAATTTCATTAGGAGAAAAAAGTGAAGATACAAACACACACAACACAAGTATGTCGTCGTCTCTTACAGGAAAACTCATCTCTAAGATATCCATTAAATCCGATGGAGATGTCTTCCATGAAATCTTCAGAGAGAGGCCTCACCACATATCAGGGATGAGCCCTAAGCATATCCAAAACTGCGATATTCACGAAGGAGATTGGGGAAAGGTTGGATCTGTAATTTACTGGAACTACAACCATGGTAGATCATCTAACCCTATTTAATGACTTGCCTTTGTTAATTATGATATGTACTAGCTAGGGTTTATACTACTACACGTGTGTGATGTGTGCAGATGGGAAAGACTGCGTTGCGAAGGAGATCGTCGAGGCCATCGACGAAGAGAAGAAGTCGGTGAGCTTTAGGATCATCGAAGGAGATCTAATGGAGCTTTACAAGAGCTTCGTTCTGACCGTACACGTGGACACCAGCGGCGAGGACAACCTCGTAACTTGGACTTCTGAGTATGAGAAGAAAGACGAAAGTGTCCCTGAACCACACTCGCTAATGGAGTTTTGTCTTAACGTTACCAAAGATATGGAGGCTCATCATCTCCCAAAGGAACAGACGTCGACGTAATTAAATTGTTATAATTAGCTGTTATTAAAGTAGTAATTATGAGAGTGTGTGTGCGTGTGTGTGTGCGTGTATATGCATGCAATGTTTACTTTGTGTGTGTGTGTGTGTTTATGTATGTATTAATGTTGGTTGTTGGCTGATGTGTGTCGTGGGGTTTATAGTCCCGACGAGTTACGTGTATTTCGAGAAAATAATGAATAAAAATTTGTGTGATATGTTGGTGTTCTTAATAACGTTTATTTTGCATTTCTATTGTTTCTAAATAGGGCTTCTAGCACGATTTCAAGAGTTAGCTATCGCGACTGGTTTATTTTAATTATGTGTGAAATGAAATTGAAGTTAAATGCGCACCAAGGTTCTCGAACGGGCTTTTGAACTGGACCGAAAATTTTAGTGGTTTAACCGGTATAAAACCGGAGTAAGTCGGTGTTCCTAAACATAATAAAATTATATTTTATGAGTAAATTAATCAAATAAAATGTGTTGCATATCTAAAAGTAATTGCAAAATGATATGTCAAAATTAAATTTTTAAATTCGGTATAAAGTGAAATAAAAGGAAAATATATTGGGAAGAAATTAGAACTAATTACAAATGATGTACTAAAAAATAATTTAAAATAAAATTTATTAGAGGTAGAAACAAATTGAACACAAACTTTGATAATGTGAGGCCCATGTTATCAACATTGGGTCACAACTAGCCAATGTATTTAGCATATAATTTTTCTATTTTTTTTTTAAATTAAATCTGAACCGAACCGGCACGCCGGTTTCCGGCTTGAACCGGCGGGTCCGGTCCAGTTAACAACCTTGATGCGCACATGCACAAATTATTCGATTCGAGAGTCGACCAATGACCCCACGGTATTGTTTAATATTTTTCTTTTTTGTGGCCATTTTATTTGTTGTAGAGATCACACCTTATATGGGCTCACAGCATTAATTTGAAGGTGATAAGTGAGTGGTCCATTTTTAACCAATATTTTTTGTTTGTGTACTCGTTCTAGGATAAATTTCTTCTACACACTTATCTAAGCAACTACTTACTAACATATATTTTCGACTAGGGGTGGTTCGGTACGGTATACCATACCAAAACTGTGATACCGTATACCTTATCAAAATTTCATTATCGAAAAAATTCATATCAATACCATACCAAAGTTTCGGTATACCTTAAATTTCGATACGGTATCATACCGAAATTTCGGTATGGTATCGGTATCATACCTTCTATACCATTCACACGGAGGGTTTTTTACCATGCGTGTCTCGTAACTCGTTAAATCACTGTTTTCGAATTTTTAGTTAATTCAAACTCCTTAGGCCCCAATAAGATGGATTATTAATACCAAATTTTCCAAAATAAATAGATTTTTAATTCAATTAAACAACCTTAAATAATTTATATGTTTTAGTTATTCTCCTTACTAAGACAAAGAACTTTACATAACCACAAAATACAACTTTATATACAAGTTAATTATAACGAAACGGCTATTTAAAAAAAAATAGTGAATATTAACAAAAAGTATTTGCGTTGCATTTTGTATTTTTTTTAATGTAAGTAAAATATGGTGGGCCTCATAATCTTAGAAAGTTGAGTATAATTAATAATTTATGGTCTAAATAAATTTATGAAGATCCTTATAATATTTTTTATCTATTTTATATTTTTTTGAAATAATATAATATATGTAGGTGTGTATATATTATATATAAAATATTAACAATTTTAGTATTTCGATATTTCGGTATAATCGGTATACCTAATTTTTAAAATTTCATACCATTACCATACCGAAAATTTTCGGTACGGTATCATACCTTACCAAAAACTTCGGTATACCAAAATTTTTGATATTTGCGGTACGTTTCGATATGATAAGGACGGTATATCGGTATTTCGGTATGTTTCCCCAGCCCTATTTTCGAAACTACGTGAATGGAAAATAAATCAATTATCCCAATATTTTCGAATATAGGTGAGTGCTCCATTTTAACTTGCCAAAATATTTTACATTCGAGTGAATGGAAAATAATCAATTATATCCCACCAAATAAATTGAAATAAAAAGATCCCCAGTAACATAGCACATTTAATTTAACTTCAAAGCAGAAACAATAATTATTCGCGACGAGAGAGAAGAAGGGGGAGATGTGCTAGTAATACGAATTCAAACATTCGGATTAATAGTTTTGGTGTTGACATAACTGACTAAAGATATGAAACCGGAGATCCAACGCATCGGTCCAGACTAAGGAACAAACGCGACACTGAAGTGACCGGTTTGTATTAAGTATGAAGGATTCAATCGCATACCGACTATGGATATTGGTCACGAACAAGATTTCAAAAAGACCACTGAAGCATGTTGAACCGGACTTGATACAGGTTGGACACTCGAGACAAGAGCTTACTAAGACAAAAAAGAAATTTCAGACATTCAATGCAAAGCTGCAAGTCTAGAGTGAAGCAGACGTTAACTAACGCAAAAGGAATAAAGCAAAAGTGACAGGATAAACTGCAGCATAAACCGGACAGACCCATTTTGGGAAAGTCAATTAATGCACTGCTTAGAGTGAAGAGTTTATCTCACAACGGATTCAAATTCATACCTCAGCTATAAAAGGAGGAATACAAGTTGAAGACGGGAGCTTCACAACCTCACGTATTCTAAGCTATTATCGACGATCTTCAAATACTGTGAAAGAGAAAAATCAAGAGTGAAGTCGAAAGACATAATCGTTCACTGTTTATGTTCTTTATTCCAACGGACTGTAAAAAGCTGTTGAGGTAGGTGGATTGTTGTAAACGACTGCCTAGGTGATTCACAAGATTAAGGCTGTGTTCAGCTGGGTAAGTTGTACTGTGATTTGTATAACTGAAGATCTTGTGAACCTTCCTATTGAGGAAGAAGAGGAGACGTAGGAGATTTTAACTCCGAACTTCCAGAAACAATTAGGTCTCACACACATACGTACTTCATTTCACATCGGTTACAATCTATTAGTATCATCTTCCGCACTAATACTGACCGATAACTGATTGAATACGAGTCAACGCACGAAACAGTTAAATAAACCGAAAAAGAGTCAAGCGTTTATTAACCCCATCTAAACGCGTCAATAGATCCTAACAAGATGTATATTCCATTACCGATATTAATAATCGATAGTCTACTCATCGATCACCCCCATTTCTTGATTTATTCTTGTAAGTACAAATTCATATTCATCTCATCATCATTTTCAAAATAAAACTATACATAAATATGCATGTATACCTTCCAGCTTGTAAAGAAACTAAGCGTCAATTCTTGATGAGGCCTTTACTGCCAGGAACATCAATCCACTCGATCTGAATCTCCACTTCCCCACACTCGACTTCTTTCAACCTAAGATTCATGTCTTGAGTAATCTTCCCTTTGTTCCAAATTATGGAGCTTTCATCGGACAAACAATTATCCCTCGTCGGTCGAACCCTATTGACTTTTGTCCCATCAAACTCTCTAATCCCATCTTAAGGCACTCAATTAAGGGATTAATGTCTATCTTTGCCTTTCCCATTATGTCGTCCCCAGTGAACGTATCTTTGTCGTAAACACACTGATTTATTGTCAGTATAATACTTGTTTGTGTAATAAATAACGTCGAAACAGTTTGTCTCAAGATTAGGATTTCGTAATAATACCAGATTGATGGCATCTTTGAGGTCTCTGATGTA
This sequence comes from Craterostigma plantagineum, assembly GCA_027422505.1. Lineage (NCBI taxonomy): Eukaryota > Viridiplantae > Streptophyta > Magnoliopsida > Lamiales > Linderniaceae > Craterostigma > Craterostigma plantagineum. Next base: position 1,185,878 of record JAPQWV010000118.1, read on the forward strand.
AATTGTGAGCTCTTCGTCCCATTTAGGGTTGCAGTTATCTTTTATTACTCGTGTCTTCACTTTCTTTTAACGCAAGAAAACGATAGGATGAAAGGATCAATTAGTATACGATATAAAAATACTATTCTTTGATAAACATTTTTATTACCTGGGTGGCGCATGTTATGATGACATAAGGATCACTGCTCAAAGTGTCACGTACGGCGAGATTGATACCTCGGCGAACACGAATCCTTAGAAGGCCCAAACAATCCATTTTTTTATCTTAATTTATTTTCTCCTTTTTTGCTCTTATTCTTCTTTCTCTTACTATATATTAATCTTCTCCCGCAGAGAGTACTGCGGGGAAGAAGAAGAAGAAGAATATGGAAAACGAAGAAAGAAATGGTCTTTTTGTTTGCCAACGAACCTCAGGGAATATCAGACGAATAAGGAGAGCCAATGCTAGTTTAAAAAGACGCATTTGTCCACGTTATTGACAATTGTATGTATTTGCTTTAATTAATTGTTGTCAATTTGGTCAACGCTTATGTCCTTATATGTACAACCAATCTATTATAAAATTATAGGTATGGATGCCCATTCATATGTATGGTTGGATCAATATTTTATTACATTAATTTTATTGGGTGGTTGTAAATCTTGGCCTATAAATAGGGCCCCCTATTGGTCATTTGAACACAAAAAAGTTATACTAAGTCTCTCTCTTTGTAACTATCACACGTTGACTTATATATTATATAAGTATTTTATAACACGTTATCAGCACGAGGCTCTGCCAGCAACGCCGATCTCCGCCGACGACGCTAATTTCTGTCGAAGATTTACGGGCATAATTAAAGGTATAATAATTTTATTTTATATTTGTGACAATATTATACAAATTTAAAGTATACAATATACAACAAATGCCATAGTCCGACTGGTTTCGCGGAATACCATCAAAATCTAAGTGATGGAAGGTCCAGATTTCGAATCCCAGCGGTTGCATATTAATTGTTTTTTATCGGACTAGCTTGGTTCGGTTTATTCGACTAGCTTGGTTCGGTTTATCCGACTAGCTTGGTTCGGTTTGTCCGACTAGCTTGGTTCAATTTATACCGCCTAACATGTGATGGTTTGTACCACGTGATATTTACCGGTTTATACCGCCTATTATGTGCTGGTTTGTAACTCTAGTAACTACGTCTAATTATATATTCAAAATAATTGGCAATACAGACTATATTTTTCGAATATTATTTTTGTTAAGATTAGTTATGCATGTAATATTTTGTTATATTATCATTTTCGAAATGTTTTTGTATTTTATAGTAATATGACGAATTTGGCGAGCCTTGAGTTTGTTGCACTCGATATCACTGGCCGAAATTATCTATCTTGGGCACTAGATGCCGAAATTCATTTGAAAGCGAAGGTCTAGGTGATACCATCAAACCAACCAATACGACATCCGAGCAGGACAAGGCGAAGGCAATGATTTTTCTTCGCCACCACATTCATGAAAGTCTCAAAATTGAGTACTTAACAGTGAAAGACTTGTGGAAAAACTTGGAAGATTGATATAACCATTTAAAGACTGTTATTCTTCGAAATGCGAGGTATGAATGGGTGATTTTACGCTTGCAAGATTTTAAATCGGTAAGCGAATATAATTCTGCTGTTTATAGAATTACTTCTACACTGAAATTATGTGGAGAAACTATCACCGATGCGATTATGTTGGAGAAAACGTTCACCACATTTCATCCGTCAAATGTTATTCTAGAACAGCAATCTCGGGAGAGAAAATTTGAAAAGTACTCAGGTCTTATTTCTTGCTTACTATTGGCTGAGCAAAACAATGAGTTGCTGATGAAAAATCATGAATTCCAACCGAATGGTACTACTGCACTCCCTAAAGCGAATGCAGTCTATGTTAATAATGATAGTAGTCGAGGTAATGGCCGTGGACGTGGTTGTGGTGGACATCGCGGTCGTGGACGTGGCCATTGGCAAGGTCGTGGTCGTGGCCGAGGTTATCATGGTGGTGGTTATCAATATTTCCGTGGTGGTTATCATAATTATCGTGGTGGTCATCAAATCTTTCCCAGAAGAAGAAAGTTTATGACGGTAAAAATGAAAAGAAACAAACTGAACAAAAAGGGAATGGCAAAAAATGTTATCGATGCGGTGGTCCGGGCCATTAGTCCCGCACTTGCCGTACGCCCCAATACCTTGTTGAGTTGTATCAAGAATCAATGGGCAAAGGAATGAAAACTGAAACGAACTTTGTTCAGGGTACAATTGCTTCAACTTCTGGTGTTAATGAAGAAGGTGTTAATTTCGATGCCGACGATTTTCTGCTCCTCAGTGAAGAAATTTAACCTGCTATCATTTGATAAATTAAATACTTTGTTATTGTGTGCTTTGGCGTGTATCATTTGAAAATTATCGTTATGTTTGCTATGATTGTTATTTGGATGCTATTCCTGTATTTCCTATATATCGTTTATTTTCAATAATATTGTTATGTTTGCTATGATTGTTATGTGTATGTTATTCATGTGTTGCGATGTATTGTTTATTTTCAATAATATGTATTAATGATAATTATATATTTGTTTATAAAGGATATTATATGATGGACACGAGCATGTGCAATGGAGAATTATGTCTTGCAGACTGTGCAACGACTAATACAATTCTGAAGAATAAGAAATATTTCGAGCATCTTGATATGAAAGAAATCAGTGAATTACTATATCGGGTGGCACAAATATAATTGAAGGCTCCGGAAGAGCTAATATATTATTGTCCAGAGGAACAAGGCTGATTATTGAAAATGCTTTATATTCCCCTAAGTCTCAAAGAAATTTATTAAGCTTTAAAGCGATTCGGTATAGCGGATATCATGTTGAGACTGCACAGAAGGGAGATACTGAATATTTGCACATTACAAAAGTGATTTCGAATGAAAAAAGAATCATAGAAACATTACCGTCTTTTGACTCTGGGTTATACTACACATATCTTAGAACAATTGAATCATATGCTATCCAAAAGTTTACCAATGACAGTACATTTAATGTTTGGCATGACCGGTTGGGCCATCCCGGTACAATTATGATGCGAAAGATAATTGAAAATTCACGCGGACATTTATTGAAGAACCAGAAGATTCTTCAATCTAAAGAATTAGCATGTATTGCTTGCTCTAAAGGGAAGTTAATTATTCGACCATCCCAAATGAAAGCAAAGACTGAATCTATTGCATTTTTTGAGCGTATATATGGCGATATTTATGGACCGATACATCCATCATGTGGACCATTTAAATATTTCATGGTGTTAATTGATGCATCAAGTAAATGGTCCCATGTATGTTTATTATCTACGAGAAACGTGGCATTTGCGAGATTACTTGCTAAGCTGATTAGATAAAGAGCACATTTCTCAGATTATCCGATAAAGAAAATACGCCTTGATAATGCTGGTGAATTTACTTCAAAGGCATTTAATGACTATTGTATGTCTATCGGTATCGATGTCAAGCATCTTGGGCCACATGTCCATACACAAAACGATCTTGCAGAATCATTGATAAAACGCCTGCAATTAATTGCAAGGCCATTGTTGATGAAGTCGAAACTTCCATCGTCTTGTTGGGGACATGCTGTATTACATCAACAGCACTGATCCGCATCAGGCCAACAAGTTATCATGATATCTTCTCGTTACAAATGGTTTATGGCAGAAATAAGATATTTCTCATCTAGGAATTTTCGGATGTGCAGTAGTTCCAATTGCACCACCACAACGCACAAAGATGGGACCTCAAAGGAGGTTGAGAATATATGTCGGATTTGAATTTCCATCAATTATAAAATATTTAGAACCCTTAACTGGAGATCGATTCATGGCCAGATTTGCCAACTGTCATTTCGATGAAATAAATTTTCCGACATTAGGGGGATAAAAGAAACAGTTGGAAAGAAATATTAGTTTCGAATGAATTATCGCTAAATCATTATGATCCTCGAACAAAAAAATGTGAACTAGAAGTTCAAAAGATAATTCATTTACAAGCGAACCAATTGCCAGACAGTTTTGCTGAGCCAAAAAGAGTGACAAAGTCACATATTCCAGCTGTTAATGCTCCTGCTAAAATTGATGTTCCTGTAGAACACATAGAGAATACGATTGAGCTTAAACCACAACTGAAGCATGGTAGGCCCTCTGGTTCCAAAGATAAAAATCCTCGAAAAAGAAAAGGAGCAAATAATAAGAACGGTCCAATCGAGGATTTATCGACTAGAGAAGAGTCGATGGGCATAAATGGTGATAAAAATAAAAGTCAGGTTCCTGAACAAATTGAAATAATGATAATGAAGAGATCTCGATCAACTACGCCCAGAATGGAATAAGATGGAACCGAGATAAAGTCAACATTGACGATAAATTTTCATTTAACGTAGCGCTACCTGAAATGAATGAAATTAATGAGAATGAGGATCATGAACCAAGATCTGTAAAAGAAAGCAGATAAAGAAATGATTGGCCAAAATGGAAGATGCAATCGATGCTAAATTAAAATCACTTGCAAAACGAAAAGTTTTCGGACCTGTAGTTCGTATACCAGAGAATATAAAGCCCGTTAGATATAAACGGGTTTTTATCAGAAAGAGAAATGAAAAGGGCGAAATTGTGAGATATAAAGCCCGACTTGTTGCACAAGGATTTTCGCAAATCCCTAGTATTGATTACGAGGAGACATATTCTCATGTGGTGGATGCAACAACTTTCCGTTATATAATAAGTCTGGCAATACGTGAAAAACTCGATATGCGTCTAATGGATGTTGTCACTGCCTATTTATATGGCTCACTTGATAGTGACATTTATATGAAGCTTCCTGAAGGATTTCAATTGCCTGAAAATTCAGGGCCCCGTGATGAGTACTCAATTAAACTGAACAATATAGATTAAAGCAATCTGGGTGTATGTGTTCTAGTAATACGAATCCAAACATTCGGATTAATAGTTTTGGTGTTGACATAACTGACTAAAGATTTGAAACCGGATATCCGACGCATCGGTTCACACTAAGGAACAAACGCTACACTAAAGTGACCGGTCTGAATTAAGTACGAAGAATTCAACCGCATACCGACTATGGATACGGTCACAAACAAGATTCCAAACAAGAACACTGAAGTATGTTGGACCGGAGTTGATACAAGTTGAACACTCGAGACAAGACCTTACTAAGACAAAAAGGAAATTTCAGACATTCAATGCAGCGCTGCATGTTTAGAGTGAAGCAGAGGTCAACTAACTAAAATAAGGAATAAAGCAAAGGTGACATGATAAACCGCAGCATAAACCGGACAGACCCATTTTGGGAAAGTCAATTAATGCACTGTTCAGAGTAAAGAGCTTATCTCACAATGGATTCAAATTCAAACCTCAGCTATAAAAGGAGGAATACAAGTTGAAGACTGTACTTCACAACCTCATGTATTCCAAGTTATTATCGACGCTTTTTCAAGCACTGTGAAAGATAGAAATCAAGAGTGAATTTGAGGGACGTAATCATTCATAGTTTATGTTCTTTATTCACACGGACTGTAAAAAGCTGTTAAAGTAGGTGGATTGTTGTAAACGGCTGCCTAGGTGATTTGCTAGATTTAAGTTGTGCTCAGCTCGATAGGTTGTACTGTGACTTGTACAACTGAAGATCTAGTGATTCCCATTGAGGAAGAAGGGGAGACGTAGGAGATTTTAACTCCGAACTTCCAGAACAATTCGGTCTGACACACACACGTATTTCATTTCACAATCGATTACAACGGTTCAGTATCATTTTCCGCACCAATACTGACCGGTCATTGATCGAATACCAGGCCCTGCACGAAACAGTTAAATAAACCAAAAAAGAGTCAAGCGTTTATTCACCCCCCTCTAAACGCATCAACCGATCCTAACAAGTGGTATCAGAGCGGGTTTATTCAATCATCAACCGATAAAAGTGAATACATCAAGCAAGTTGCCGATGTTCTCCCGGGAAAAGTTCATGGAATGGAAAGTTCGTATGATGACTCATCTTGCGGCTAAAAACGAAGATATGTGGGACGTGATCACTGATGGACCTCCAACGCTGATAAAGGTCAACCCACTTCATGCACAAGATAACTCACAACTGCAAACATTCGTAAAGGTGAAAAGTGAATGGACAGAAGGCGAAAGGAAACTGATGAATCTGGACAACGTTGCCAAGGACATTCTGTTCAAAACACTGGATACCGGAACATTCAGACAAGTAATGCTGTGCAAAACCGCAAAGGAAGTCTGGACGAAGCTTTGCCAAATCTGTGAAGGAAATGAATCTACAAGGGAAAACAAACTCATAGTTGCTATCCAGAAATACGACGGTGCGAAGATGAAACCGAGAGAATCAATGACCGACTTCGAGAGCCGATTCATGAACATCATCAATGACCTCACTGCGCTTGGGAGAACTTTGGAAAACCGAGATGTCGCTATCAAAATCATGAAAGCACTTCCTCGTGAATGGGACGTAAAGACCATGGCCATGAGAGAATCAAAAGACCTCAGTAAAATACAAGTTCATGATCTATTTGCTTATCTCAAGGCCTATGAGTTTGAACTGCAAACAAGAATGGAAGAAGCAGTTACAGAACAACCGGTCAAAGCACTTGTGGCTCCAGAGGCCTCAACATCAAAAACTCCCGAAGAACTGACAGACGAAGTCATGTCGCTCTTTGTAAAGAGATTTGGGAAGTTCATGAAGAAGAACCGAGGCAGTACTTCGGATGGTAAGAACTTTTTGAGAAACAAAACTGAGAGAACTGATGTTTCCTATTTTAAATGTGGCAGAAAAGGACACTACGCTATTGACTGCCGAGTCGCCAAGAAAGAAAAGGAGAAAGCCAGTACCAAGTCCAAGAAGTATCAAAAGGCACTGGTAGCGAAAAATGGAAGATCCTAGGATGACTCTGATTCTGAAGAATCGGACAGTGATGAGTCAGACACCAGCAGTGACCAGGAAACACATGAGTGTCTTATGGCCAACATAATCGACGATGAGGTATGTGAACCTGCCTGTAATGATTTTACAAAAGAAGAGCTGCTACAAGCTCTTCAAGAAATGGCTGATGAATATCAGAAGCTGTCAGCAAGAATTAAGCAAAAGGGCACAATCACACCAGTTGAACAAACCGGTAGTGACCTCAGTCAAACAGGGGCTCTGACTGAGGAGGTTAGGGAGCTTAGAAAGGAGATAGTGCAGCTAAAATCTGAAAACTCTAGGTTAAACACCATTATACAGTCCTGGAATCAGTCCAAGAAGAAAGCAGAAAGAATTCAGAGCAACCTGAAGGATAGCAACGATAAGACTGGGCTTGGGTTTAAGGACACCGGATCAGGTGCATCCTCTTCACACGCGAAGAATACGGGATGGATCAAGTTTGTCCCAGCCAGCTCCTCACAAGCTAGTGATACCGCCTCCAGTCAGGATGAGGAGAGAATATCAATCAAATGAGAGACCATAAAGAACTACTCCCTCACGAACTAGACCAATACTCAATAGGCATAAACACAGCAGTAGACAATACCAAGCACAAAGGCTAGGATTGACTAGGCCTAGAAATACTAAATATCTTATAGACGCAAGTACTGGACGGACTATCAAAATCATTCAGATCTGGGTGCCTAAGAATCTAATCTATTCCGGACCCAAGGAAGACTGGTTACCAATATACATATATATATATATATACTTTTCTTTTTCAGGAGTACATTGAGGAGCTAAACCGGTCAGTATGGTATCTAGACAGTGGATGTTGTCAACACATGATCGGGAATGAGAGACTGCTAACGAAGCTCAAGCCACATACCGGTCCAATCATCACCTTTGGAGACAACGCTAAAGGTGAAACAATAGGGAAGGGAGTGATTACTCACAGGAACCTTACCCTAAAGGATGTACATTTGGTACAAAACCTTCACTATAATTTAATAAGTGTCAGTCAGCTATGTAGAAATAACTTTCTAATATCTTTCGTAAACGATAAATGTTTTGTAAAGGATCAAACAGAGCACATACTAATAAGCGGTTATAGACTCGGTGGCACATATAGAGTCCAGTGGGGAGATCAGTCTATGTCCACACAAACTTGTTTTATAGCTTATAACTCCAAAAGTTGGCTATGGCACAAACGACTCAACCATCTAAACTTTAAGACTATTTCAGCCCTTAAGAAAAATAGTCTAGTTAGAGGTTTATCTCACCTGAAGTTTTCAAAAGATAAACACTACTGCGTGTCAGTTAGGTAAACAAATTTAGTCAACCTGCAAAAATAAAGGGAATATAGAGTCAAACCGGTGTCTAGATTTACTTCACATGGATCTCTTTGGACCCATACCGGTGGTCAGTCTTGGTGGTGCTAAGTACACTCTCGTAGTAGTAGATGATTTCCCTAGGTTTACTTGGGTTGTTTTTCTAAAGTCTAAAGACCAAACCCCAGTCAGCCTAATGAAACTCTTCAAAGAATGCAGAATGAACAAAATGTAACATAAACTGAATTCGTAGCGAGCGAGGTACTGACTTTGTGAATTCTGTGCTAACCGAATTTCTTGAGAACCATGGTATACGCCATGAGTTATCTACTGCCAGGACACCACAACAGAATGGAGTTGCTGAAAGAAGAAACAGAACTCTCAAGAAAGCGGCCAGAACGATGTTAGCAGATGCAGACATCCGTCATAAGTTCTGGGCAGAAGCTATCAATACTGCGTGCTATACATAGAACAGGTCAATGATTTGCAAGAAACAGGGCAAAACACCATACGAAGTATGGACCGGAAATGTTCCTTCAGTAGACTATTTCAAAACCTTTGGGAGCAAGTGTTTCATCCACAACAATGTGAAAAATCAACTCTCAGCCTTCGATACAAGGGTAGAAAACGGGATTTTTCTTGGTTACTCCTCAGTCAGCAAAGCCTACCGGGTCTTTAACACTAAAACTCTATCTATTGAAGAATCAACACACCTAGTCTTTGAAGAATCAGAAACCGATGATCAATCCCCTAACAACATTAGTCGCTTAAGCAGTCAACTGGAGAAATCTCAACTTGAAGACGAAAGTGATGAAGAAAGCGATCATCCGATTTTAGAGCCAATTGAAATACCGATCATGGAGGAAACCGGTATTCAGAATGATGACGTTGAGATACCGGTGGAACCAATCAATTCATGTAATGCTGATCATGAAGTTGTTCCAGAAAACGGATCCAATAATGCTGATCAAGACATACCGGAGGAATCAACTGAGGGGGAACGCATCAAATGGAATCGTGCAAAGCTGAATCATCCTCAGCAATTGATCATAGGAGATCTTATCGCACCTATGAAAACAAGGAGGCAAACCAATCCAAACCTATTTAGTCACGCCTTCATATCTCAGATTCAGCCAACCAAAATTGATGAAGCTCTCAAGGACGACAACTGGATAGAAGCTATGCAAGAAGAACTGAACCAATTTGCGTGAAATCAAGTTTGGACTCTTGTTCCTAGGCCAATCCAAACTGTAATTGATACAAAATGGGTATTCAAGAACAAGCTCAATGAGGATGGACTTGTCACTAGGAATAAGGCAAGGCTGGTTGCTCAAGGCTATCGGCAGGAAGAAGGAATTGACTATGATGAGAGGTTCGCACCAGTAGCAAGACTTGAAGCCATTCGGATATTTTAGCATATACAGCTCACAGGGACTTCAAAGTATTCCAAATGGACGTTAAGAGTGCATTTCTGAATGGAACAATATCTGAAGAAGTGTACGTGCTCAACCACCCGGTTTTGAAAGTCATGAACATCCTGATCATGTCTACCGGTTGAAAAAGGCTCTCTATGGACTGAAGCAAGCACCGAGAGCTTGGTACGAGACGCTATCAAAATTCTTAACTGATCACAACTTCGTCATTGGGAGTGTTGACAAAACACTATTCAGATTTACAAAGGGTGATCATCTACTGATTGTTCAGATCTATGTAGATGACATTATTTTCGGTTCAACCGATGCCAAGTTATGCAAGCGGTTATCTGAAATGATGCAAGATCAGTTTGAGATGAGTATGATCGGTGAACGTACCTTCTTTCGGGGACTTCAAGTAAGGCAGTTGGAGCAAGGCATATTCATCAATCAGATCAAATACACGAAGGAGTTGCTCAAAAAGTTCGATATGGAAAATTGTTCTCAAGCCACAACACCTATGAGTTACTCAATCAAATTAGACAAGGATGAAAATGGAACTTCAGTTGAAGTTACCAAATATCGGGGATTAATTGGATCATTACTCTACCTCACTGCCAGCAGACCGGACATTATGTATAGCGTCTGTCTGTGCGCTCGGTTTCAATCTGACCCAAAGGAAAGCCACTTCACAGCAGCAAAACGGATCTTGAAATATCTCAAAAGGACCATCAATGTAGGTCTGTGGTATCATAAAGATTCAAATATGTCGTTACACGGCTATACCGATGCTGACTATGCGGGTTGAAAAATAGATCGACGGAGCACCAGTGGAACATGTCAGTTTCTTGGTGACCGGCTAATCTCTTGGTTCAGCAAGAAACAAACCTCCCTAGCCACATCCACATCTGAAGCAGAATACTTAGCGACTGGACGTTGCTGCTCACAGATTCTATGGATACAGCATCAACTAGAATACTATGGGATCAAATAAACCGATACCCCCATCTTCTGTGACAATACGAGCGTAATTCCGGTATTTCATTCAAGAACAAAGCACATTGAGATACGACATCACTTCATACAAGATCATGTGCTGAAGAAGAATGTACGCTTGGAACACATCTCAACCGATCTGCAAGTCACTGATATACTGACCAAGCCGCTACCAGAAGCTAAATTCATTTTCTTTCGAAATGGTTTTGGTCTATTAGATTTATCCTAAGTAACCTAAGCATGGAGTCAGGGGGAACATTGTTATATCAAAATGATTGATATAATTGGTTGCCTAGACACTACGAAAACCGTGCAAATTGATGATCGTAGTAAACCCTTCCTCTTCAACAGTCGTTCCCTTCATATTGGTCAACATACACTACACCTGTCAGTTTCTATTGTGTTCATATCTGAAATCGGTTATTTCTTTTTTTCATGAAACCGGTAATTCTTTCTAAAAGAAAGGTATCGATACCGACATATTCCCAATTTCTTGACCAACGACTGATCGAAATCGTTCTTATTTAATATACGTCATCAATTGCACACATTCTGTCGTAGCACTTTTGAGGAAAACTGACAACAGGCATTGTACTACCCAGCAGAAATATGATACCGCAGTTTACGATGTGAGAGGAAGGCTAAGCGACAAGACGTCTTGAGCATTTAATGCGAAAATACGCTTTATCCATCTCAGAGGACTTTGGTTCGTGATCGATTGAAGCATCTTCATCCTTATCCTCAACTCACAAGCAGAATCATCATTTTCCAACTCTCTCGACAAACTCTACCAAATCTCTCTGAAAAATGGCACCAATCCACAATGACCTTACAAGAATTGCGATTCAGATTTACTTCGCCAATGATGGTTTTCTCCCTGTTCTCAAATCCCTAATTACAACCGGCCTTCAGACTTTTCTACAGTGCTCATACAAGTACTATCTCGATGCTCTGCATCAGTTGTTCAATACAGTCCTCATCGTGGGAGATCGCCTCCAATGCCTCATCAACGGTCATCAGTTCGACATCACAGAGAAGTATTTTGCTGAACTCTTCAATCTGCCAACCACAGAAGCAACCGTCATCAATGTTCTAGATGATGTGAAGGAACAACTCAAACCCAGGTTATCTCTGACAGGGACGTCGTTTAAAGATTCAGATAAGAGAGTTGTCTTGAAACCAGAGTACTGCCTGTTTCATGACGTGGTAGCCAGTCAGTATTGGGAAAGGCTGGCTCATTTCATATGCTCACAAGTGACAAAGTTCAGGCCATGGTGGCCATCTTGACCGAGGAGTGGAGATCAATTGGTCTTCTGTGATCTTCTCAGCACTGAAGGGGATACTGCCTATTTGTAACCGGTAGTTCAAGAACTTCGCCCCCCAACTCTCTTTCCTTCTCAGGCACAAGATTGCTGACGTTGGAACGGTTCAAACGTTGGGGTTTGCCCAGATAGTTTCGTCGGAAGTTATCCGACAAATGGTAGCCGCGGCCTCACCTACTAAGAAGCCGACCAAACGGAAGGCCTCTGCAGATCCCATCAACTCCCACCGTCCAAGAAACCCACAGTCGACAGATTCCCGAAACCGATCGCCACCGCCTCATCCAAGAAGAAAGGTGACGATCCTAAACCGGTCACCAATAAACCTGCCAGGAAGAACTAGTTCTGGCATCCTCGTCTGATGACACTGCGCCGCTTCAAGTTTTCAAGAAACCAAGAAGCAAAGCGCCCAAAAAGAAGGCGAACACTTCCTCCACTGTTCGGACTTCCACGACCACGGACACACCAGTTAGTGCTGGTGCCACCCTTCTTCCACTCAGGAATCGCAACCATTCTAGTCAGTTCCTCTGCAATCGCCGGTCATCACTGTCCCTCCAGTTTTAGGGACAACTGGTCCGGTGACTCAGACTGCTCCACCACAAGGCGGTGTGGTGATACCAGTCCGAACAACTGCAACTGACAAAGTAAAGGGCAAGGCCATACTTGTTCCAGAAGGCCCTGAATCAGTTGACGAAACCGCCTGGACACTCATCAAAGAAGAGATTGATGAGAACATTGCGGCTGATCTTCAGGCCTTTGAAATGGCTTGACATTCTGTATGCCCCTCTCAGTCGCAAAGTCCATAATGATCGACTGACAAAGGCAAGAAAGACTGAGGTCAAGATCATCGAGCTAATGGGCATTCAATCTATCAGGATTTTGTTGAATGCTCAGGAACTGTTCAGTCTTCGCCTCAAGATGGATCAGCTGCAACACTACATTGAGCAGCGAAGGCAGAATTTTCAACTGGAAGGACCTGATGCAGTTCACGAACTTCAGATTCGGACCAGACTGGAGGCTGAGATGCAGAGCATGCAAGCATATTATGCCGTTTTTTTCAATAGGCTTCAGCCAGATCTGTCTTCCTCATCTACTGCTTCCACAACATCGACTGCATCTACCTCTCTTATCTTCAACGCATCGGTTGCATCCACCACGACTACAGCCCTGGTCGTTGCACCCATGCCTTTTTCATCAGCTGCCGCAGACGCTGATTTCTCTGCTTCTCTACAACTGGTACCTCGACTAGTGTTCATCTCAACTTCTGGACCGGGTCTCTCCACCCCCCTCATTCTCACTTGGCGGTCCTCCACCTTTTCGCCAACCAATCCCAGATTTCTCTCTGCCCTTCCTGAGAAAGTTACTACTTCCCATTCAGACTCCAGCCTTCTCTTCACCACCACTACTTCTCACATATGACGGGGTTTATGCGTCGATCGACTCCGATTCCTCTCATAGTAATGATGCTGCAGACGAACAAGGCATTTCGACTACTGAGATGGCAACTGAATCGGCTGTTACCACTATCGACTCCCAACTGGTGCAGTTTCAGGCTGATCAAGAGACTGCTGCTGCCTCATTGCACTCTATAGAAGCAGCAGATGGACATGGCGCTTCAATCAGCAGATGTAACTACTGAGTCGGTTATTGTTTTCGCCGATCCTCAACCAGTGCAAGTTCAGATGCCAGTTCTTGAGCAGGCAGCTATCCAGTCTTCTCGACTATCGACTGATTCTTCCAAGACTGCCTCTGTGCCTGCTGAGATTATGAGTGGAACGAGGGAAATCTCTTTAGTGAAGCAAACCTACCGAACGATGTCTGTTCTCAGCAAGAAAGTCGACGGTGACCGACAGCATACTAATGAGCGATTCAATGCTCTCACAAGTGACCTAGCTGGTCTCCGTTCTGACGTCTGTGCAGATTTGGAGGTCATCAAAGCTCAACTGACCGCATTGACCAGACTGGTGACTCCGGTTATTGCCAAAAAGGGAGAAAGTGGTGCCAGCAGAAAACATCAGCACTCTAGCTCAAGCTCAACTGAGCCTCAGAAGTTCAT